>NW_024102838.1:3109482-3817150 GCF_013122585.1 Styela clava | reverse complement strand
AGGTTTTATCATACACGTTTTAGACTTTTTATGGATTATTATTGCACAAAACATCGGTGCAGACCCTACAGTAGGAACACATTATCGCATGTCACATTGTTTTGAAATTTTGAGAAAATTAAATTCTTGTAATAGTTTGTCTTAACATCCAAACGTAACAATGGATCTTGTATGAAATATCCCGTAATTTTATCGCTGTAAATAAAGTCTGACCCCTATCTTGCTAAACTAGGGTTAGAGACAGTGGATTGGACACCAGTCGGTTACTATTAGGTCCATATCAAATTCATCACTATCATAAATCCAGAATTGTCCTAACAACCAATCATTGCTGGTATTTGTGTACCAATATTACGAGATTGCTATAGTGCAGCACAGCACGTTCAATGCGTCGGTTGTGGCGAAAGATTAAGTTTTGTATAAGTGCAGACAATTACTTTTTGACATACTTATGCTCATTGTTAATCTTCCAACGCGTGGAAGAAGCCGCCACTAATAATATTAATTATCTCCAGACCATTTTATATGATGGGCTGAGTAGATAATCGACGGCTAAACTCACGGAACATAAGTAAGCTCTTGTCAATCAGATCTTCGAGGTTACAAGTGGCGACAAAATTTTAAATCGAAACTAAGTATATGTTTAACAAATATCGTGTCAAGAATCGAAATGGTAGTTTTCGTAGTTACTTTGGCACTCGCGTAGTGTGTGTATCAAGTTAGGGTTAGGCCATAAATATAATTTTATTCCGATTTTCCTTATTTTAGTTCTATTACAAATTCGGAGACTGTCTGTGTTAGCCAAGTGAATACACCCCCTGCCTATAGGTTTCAGTCCCTTTACACAACTTGATGTAAAATAAGCGACCAAAATTACCTTCATATTGGTACAAACACTCTTAGGGCGCCATTACTTTTTTCGGTAGATATGTTTAATTAAAAGAATTACAGCAATACTCTTCGACGAATGGCAAATATAGGCATTGAAGTCAATAGGAGGAATATTTCTCTGCCCTATTGACTATTTTTTTTATTGTTGTCGATATTCATAAATAATTAATATACATTGCAGTTTGAGAAATATAATTTAAAACCTACCTCGATTTTGATTACATTCTTTGTGTTGAGATAAATTTTTAATCCCATATTTGTATAAAAATGTTATAAAGCCGACTACAACTTAATATATTTCATTCATTAAATTCGATGTCAGCATTTTTCGTATCCATAAGAAACCAAAAAATTCTTTCTTATTAACATTTGTTGTTGCGTGACAATGGAAATATTCATTTAGACGCAAAGTTTTGACAGACACAATAACTTTTTTACTTCACTTAAGGGGCCCAGCGCAACTGTACATCGATAAATTCCTTCTGAAATTTAAAATACCACCCTGCCGCTAATAATTCGTATTTTAACAGCTATGATGAAATTCAATTACCATAAAAAACATTTATATTTACTTACGTTTTATACAGTTAAATAAATTAAACCAACGCAGTCTATGAAAAATTATTTAGATGAATGAATTCTAAGTCGAACTAATGTCAGGGATGAAGGGATAACAATAGAAAATTCCAGCTGAAAGGACCGGTAGCTTGTGATAATATTATTTGAGGCTTCATCGGGGTTTGGTGACATTGTCAATACTAGAAGGGAGCTAAGCTGGGATAAGACGTTTCTAGTTTTGTGTTTTAGAAGGTTTAAACATACAGGATCGTGAATTCATAATGTAATCTCAATTTTATTATGAAGTCAGTTCTCGGTACATCTTAGCCAGGTTTGTTTTATTTTAATCAGATTTTATTGAAGGTTTATTTACTTCATTCAATACATCTGTAAGAGCCAACATATCATATTATGGCGTCGAGAAATTCCTTTTGCAATCTGGAAAATTTAAAGACTTACGACCGTTTAGTTTTTTTTACTTGCATTAAAAGCTTGCTATTTATGAGAAGAATAAAGAGATGCATTTGCTGATCTGTTTTTTTAAGTTAGCAGTGTCTTATCCAGATACGTAGGAAGGTTATTTGAGAAGTTGTGGTGCTACGTGCTTCATTTTTAAGACTGAAAATCGGGAATTTATTTTGAAAAATCAAATATATTTTAAATTTATTCAGAACTCGATTAGTTCTGGATATCCCTGTTCTTATATTTCTTCTTTTTTAAACGCCAGGGAAATGTGATTCAAACGCAAAGTATCGAATCTGATATGTAGGTTCTTGATAGGTCGACGCGGGTCACAGACTTAGGCAAGGTTTCGACACAATTAGCGCACCTCATCGGATTACGTTGCGCATTTCATGGGTGTGATTTTCAAACTTCTATTCACAGCGTACCTCACAAGCGTTATGGTCAATTCCCATGTCAAGGTCTAGTATGCGTAATATCTACCCGGGGTCGTGTAACAGTTTCTGGAACTCAACCCAACAAATACATAAATTTTACTTTATTCCCGCATTTTCGTCTTGTTACTAGTGAGTCCTGTATGGAAGTAGAAATGCAGGTAATTATTTTACACTCACGGTTAATCGAATCTTAGAATCAACGCGCGGTGGGAATCAGAATTTTTTCAACTTGCAATCTCACTCGTTTACTGTCTGTGTACCTAACAGACAAAAAGAATTTGACTGCCAATAATTTTAGGTGGTCCCGAAGTATGTGTACCAAGATGGCCCATAACCTGAACTTAGTATGTGTACCAGGTTGTGCGTCATCTTGGTACATATAATTCCGCAGCGGTAAATGTTTTCCATTTATGTGGGATTCACTACTTCATTGCTACCGTTCCTTGCCGTAATGACAAACTGCTTCTGGTCTTTCTTCAATCAATATTTTCTAACACGAAAATCCACAATCTCTTCCCCGTCACTTCGCGCACATATCAGACTCCCCTTTTCTGAGTGAGTGTTCTTGGCACTTTGGGTGCATGGTCGCCCGTTACTTCGCTCAGAGACCTCCTTGCATGAGTGCGGGCACGTGATCTTGCTTGGAGCAAATTTTCTTAAAGTCTCTTCGAAATTAACGCCTCATTACCGGACAACCCGATGTTTATTTACGGATGGTGGTTTTTCCTATCGCGTGTGTATATTTCCGCGGCGAAGTCAACTCGGCGAAAAATAGAACCGCCAATTTTGTTTTTTATCCCTTTATTACGTTTAATAATAGTCATCGTGATATCACAAATACTATTAACAAGTAATAATCGTCCAAATTATGGGTAACCAAACACAGGAATTCCACAGGAAATTAAAACATCGGTAGCGCCGCCGTAAAAAACACCTCAGCATACTTTATTATGTTTAACTTTTGAGTTTAACCCATTACATACCTACTTATTGTATTATTACCTCTCGCATTCGAATCAAAGAGCGGAGATTATTTCAACATGAACGAACAAATCGCGGCGCCCTAGAAATTGTCTAACAATATGGAGGTAACTAATTTTGTTCGCTCAATTTACATAAAGTTGTGTAAAGGGACTGAAACCTGTGGACAGGGGGTATATTCACTTGGCTAACACAGACAGTCCCGAACTCGTAATAGAACAAAAATAAGGAAAATCGGAGTAAAATTATGCCCTAATCTTAACCTGGTACACACTCTAAGGGAGTACCCAAATCGCAATATGATAACTGCTGATACAAAAAGTTATGGTTAGAGCTGTAAGCCCTGGTCTTATGAATTCGGTGAAAATTGCATAGATCAAAACATACGACACTATTGATTCATCTTTAAAATTTGGCATTTTTCATCGAAACCATAAATACTGTCAAGTTTTTCTGGAAAATTCGTTATTTCGCTTTAAAATAGAGTTGAATACATAATTCCCTATACACCAAGCCATACGGACACAAACATTTCCTAATTTTGACTTGAAGTTCAACTGCCACGTCTGCAGAGGGTTAATATGCAGGTGCTCATGAGGGAAGGGTTTCGGTTCACGCATGATCGCTAGAGCGCATTTGTCGGGGTTTGCGGCCTCCAGAAAGGTGTTCTATTCCTTTGAGTTTTGCGCATGAAACCGTACTGTCACTAAGTTGTAATAATAAAGAGTATTACGAGCCAGTTTCAGGTATTCAAATTTTATATCGCAAATTTATGTCTGAATCGAGGCTTAGATGAAGATCTTTGCGTGAGTGTTGGAAGTGTGAAGTATAGTGCATGGGAACACCGCAGTACAACTCGGGGTCGAGCTTATTAGTGTGAGATGAAATGGCAAGGTGGTTGAAGTATATTAGAAGGAGAAAAGAAACTTATATTTCAATTTTGAAGTTGTAATTTTCGCGAAATTTAACAATAATTTGTTAAAGAGGCAAGAAAATTGGCCTAAAAGTAAATGGAGTAAAAGTAAAAATTCTATGTCAATATCGAAACTACCAGTCCTTTACAAAATAGTCCACTATTTATTTCGTTTGTAATTTTCACGTCCGAAACGTTATACCTTCAATTTATTTTTCATTCGTCATCGAATCTAACTTTTCACTCAAGTGGTTAAAGTTTCTCAAACTTTATAGAGTTTGCAAATTATTCCGTCAAGTTGTGGGGCCATCCATCCTTGACTCTTAATTTAGTCGAATGGAAGCTTGGTAACCTTCTTCATTAACACAGTACGCGAAACTCCTTTGTGAATGCGATACTTGAGTGTTTACTAGGAAGTTTTGTTTATTCTGAATGAAGTAAATGGCATATGCGATCATTTATATAAAGTAGTATGAAGCGAGTTTTAACATTAGATAGAAAAGTGTCAATTTCAGGGCTATGCAATGATTATTTTGCACTTGATTATGCGGGGAAGTTTTTTATTATCGTAGTTCGGGGGATCTCATACTTTTGGTTGTATGGAGCCTGTGGAGAGGTTGACTATTATTTACGGGGCCCAACAATAAATTTATAAAAAAAAAAAAATTGTTACTCACCGATTAATGTTCCTGATCCTGACTAAGTAAACTAAAATTACTTCATTTGATGACTTGGGGGTATTTGCTGCTTTGTATTCAAAAAATAAACGAATAGCTCGCGGGGCCGCTAGGTTCCTCTCACGGGGCCCTGGGACTCCGTAAACATCACTTTGAGAACCTATGCCTTATTGTGTCACGATGGCTTCTGGTTAATAACATTTAAGCATCGACTGTTACTACGGTTTCAAATATATGTTCACCACCCCACCCTCTGTCATAAACTGGGCAGGCAGGGCCGAACCGGAAAGATTCAGGTCTTCCAATACATGGTAGCTCCTCTTGTAGTAGTGCCCGCCCGTACAAAGCCTTGTTTGCAGTGAAGGACAAAAATTGTTTGGGAATAGAATGTGCAATAGATTTAGTTGGAGAATTCTCAATCATCATTTGACTTGATCGTCTTCTGAGCAATCTGTGCAGTGTATTGTCTTAGCAGTCGTTTATAGTTCATGATAAATTAAATCCGAGTAATTATAATTAACAAGTCCAAGCGTTTTGCCGGCGGGCCTGTGGAAACAACGCAAGTGGAACGCGAAAAGGAGTACAATTAAACGTGCAACTATGTGATAAGAGTAGTATTGCTTTTTAATTTTTATTATCAGTCAAGTAGACAGAGAATACGTCATTTTGCTGTATCTCGCCAAGTGAACGTTGGCGGAAAAATAAACGTTAGTTATGTTATGTTAATGAAGACGTTTGTGTTAGATTTAAAAAAGAGGCATGCGGCGCTGCACGGATTCACAGTCAGTAGATAGTAAATAAATATATGAAACTTGAAATCTTAGTAATTTTTGTTTCTGCAAGAGCTGATTGAAAGTCCGCACATGAACAGAAATAATATTAGAAGACTTCGTGTTATGTTAAAGTTCTGTAAACGCGTATATGATTTTATGTATTTTCTCATCTATCAGTGAGCATGCAATTCGGTACTCCCGAAGTATGTCAACCAAGATGGCGGACACCGAAAGGTAGTATGTGTACCAGGTTAGGGTTAGGCCATAATTTTATTCCAATTTTCACTTATTTTAGTTCTATCACGGGTTCGGGGACTAGCCGAGTGACTCATGAATATTTGTATCTGAAATTATGGCTTAACCCTAACCTGGTACATATACTACGTTTCGGTATCCGCCATCTTGGTTGACATACTTCGGGAATACCTGCAATTCAAGTATGTCTAATAGTTGCGAGTTTGTAGTAAACCTTCTAATTTTTCCCGACGTGTACACGGGATTACATTACGCATTAAAGCGTGACAATGTAAACAAATATTTATAATCCATTGTTAGGACATAATCATGTACATAAAATGTCGTTTTCTGAAAATCGCTTACCGTAATGTAACATAGTACGAGATGCATACGTAGGTGACCGTACATTTGAACGCACGTACATTTGCACCCATGTGTATATCCGCGGGTTCAATCTATATGCGGGTGCTAAAACCCATGAGTTAGGGTTAGTATGGGTTCAAAACATTGTAAAAAAATTTCGCACCTCCTGAAGTATGTGCACCAAGATGGCGCACAACCTGAACTAAGTTTGTGTACCAGGTTAGGGTTCAGGTTATGCGATATCTTGGTGCGCATACTTCAGGTGTACCAAACATTCCATAGGTGCAATAGTATGCAGGTGCAATTGTCGTGGGTTCAAATGTACGTGGTTTCAAATGTAATGGCACCGCGTACGTATATATAAGATTTTTATCTCAAAAATTTGTCACACCCCAGATAATATTATTAACAGACGAGGGTGTTTAGTCCTGGTCGGAGTGTGGAGTAGGGGTTAACATGTTTTTCAATGCTAGCGTGGCCGTACTCGTATTTCTTCTGCGGAACGGGGATTTGAGCCGAAATTCAGAATACTTTGTGGCCTGGAGCCGAGTCAGAATTCCAACCTGGAGTCAGATCTGGGCCGGGACGGAGTTTATTTTGGTCGTCATCGTATCCAGAAGAAACAGCAGACCCAGTATTAGCGATTCGCAGGCAAAGAATTCTCTTTTTCATTTTAGATTAAAAATAGCCAAATTCTGCCCGCTTCACATTTACGGAACGTCACGATTTCGATCAATTCACTCTGGTCGGATTAAAAAAGTTTTGAATCCGGCTCCAGGCTCGATCGAGATTGCAATTTTGACTCCGACTCCAGACTACGGAGTATTTACATTTTCGGTGGCAGTGAAATAAGAATCTGGCGCCAACCTCAGTTTGAATAATATAAACTCACCAAACTTAATTACTATGCCCGAGTCGTTTTTGAATGGATCGGGATCGAAATCTTTTGTCAATTTTTTACGACTCACAGCCCCTTATACCATTTCGATTATTTTAGCCTCAATGAAATTATTGCATCATCATAATTGCTTGCTTTCGTTTCACCCAACCTATCCCCGTATTTTCATTCACTCTTACGCACCAACCACGGCCGCTTTCATTTCAACAAAAACATATTTCAATTTGTAATTACAGCTAAGGTAGTTTCAATGACTTCACAGAACCAGTTTCGTTAAATTGACGCCCAATTAGGCTTCGTAGAAATCCCATAATAACACAGGGATTCGCTATGGAAAAACAAGCCCAGCAATTACGATTCAAACTCATTCAGGCATTTATTCCTTGCCGAGCTCATTATATTCCAACGGAAGATAGTTTTTGGTCTTATGACTTATGACTCATTATTAACAGACGAGAGTGTTCAGTCGTGGCTGGTGTGTGAAGGGGGGGGGGGGGGGGGGGGGGGGGGGGATTTGACACATTTTTAATGATACTGGATTTGGTTTTGGCCGTGTTTCCGCCATCGACCCAAATATTCCTAAATCCAGGCGTGTATTTCCGGGTAAACCAATTATATCCCAGCCATAGGCCCGAAAGCATTGGTTTGGCCTGATTTCCAGCACTGGCCAAACTTATAACATCGATTTGGCTCATTTGATTGGGACATGTATCATATGTTAAACTTATTTTATTATTGAAACGATAGGCAATTGCTTTGCCCTTATACGCTATATTGTAATGGTAACCTAGGGAATGTATTTTCCACCCTAATTTCCATGCTAACTTTAAGCAATAATTTTCACCCATTTTCAGCGTTGGCTCAAATTTGATATTATAATTATTAAGGAATATTCCCAGTCACGATAGCGGTTCCTATGAAAAACCTATTTAAACGATAATTTGAGCTTTATTATTCATTTCCTACAGACCAAGTCGAGTTAATAAACTCAAAAACATGTATTTTTATATAATTATCCTTTTCAGGTGGCGCCGACTGTGTCGTACACAATTAAACTACCAAACCTAGTCTAACCCGTTTGTTATAGCATAATCCCCACGCTGCGTTATTTTTGTGTTAGCGAAGTTATTTATCTCCATTTTTGCGGAGTTATTTGGGTTAATTTTCCAAGTGCTTCCTACATATCGAATTAATTGCAGGTTAACTTAGCCTTTGAAATTGTTTTGAATTGAAGAAAAAAAACTTTGCGCTATTGAAAAAATACAGTCAAATATAATGCATTTCACTGTAATTCGTATCCCGTTATAACGAAGGTTGTGTACGCAAGCCAAGGAAAGGATGATTTTTACAATCAACCGTGAGCGTCTGTGGAGCTCTGCAAATTGAAAAGGCCAACTGTTCAATTTACCCTCGTTTTGCCAACATCTTTACTATTTTTCTAACAGTACTCTTTCCAAAAAAATAATACAAGTTAGGCGTATCGGGTGGGTTAGTCATAGGAGAAGATCGCTTGGAAGAGCTGTCAGTTGTGATGCTACACTTTCCTGAGTGCAGCGTTAGTTTCGACGCTTGCTGTTTGAACAATCCTGTAAAATTACGTTTTGTGTGTTTTCTGTTTTCAGCGTCCGAAAGTAGCTTCACTGTATCAGCGTTATGGTTTGCAGGAATAGCAGATTAGTATAGATTTGAATCATTAAAGTGTCGTTTAACAAGTAATATATAGGCCCAGATACTCCTACATATTGGAATCTTTTGCCACATTTAAATGGTACAATCGTTATTCCAATGGGAAAGTGCGATTTATAAAATTCTCCGTAAATTTGTGTGTGTTTTACCGTCCTAATATAGCTTTAGCGTTTAATACAACTTATACAAGGATACCAAAGGAAGATCAGAGTATATTGAGTGATGTTTTCCTGAGGACGTATGACTTTTGTTGAAAGAAATTTTACCGAAGTTTATCGATAATACATATGCAAATCATTTTACAGCGTTTTTATTAGTGTTGTTCGCGCACAATACCGTGTTTGCAAATATATATTAATATGCGTTCAGGATTTTGGCGCCTTTTTTATAAGGCAAGTTGGTCGTTAGGTCCCTTACTAATGGAGACCACAGCAACATAATTTTTTGTCGAGAACGCTTCTTGTAAAGACAGTAATGAACTTGTAGCCAAAAGGAAATGCTTATTTGCCGACATTCGCACCTTCGATAATCTCTTGCGCTTGCTAATTCGGTTTCCGAACGTTCCATTTTACACATTTGTGGAGTGCGATTGTCTAGCAATGATTGTTTTAGCTATCCTAAGGCCAATTTAGCGCATGATTGCCATCAGATACATTGATGTTGAAAATAAAGCACAACCGTTGTTGGAAATTCGATTTATTTTGTAGGATTTCCGCATTTTTGAACATAAAAACATCGGGATATACGGTCTTATGGCCAATGTCTCCCCCGGGTTTGATTTATTTGTACTTCGCTTATAAGTTGAATAAAAATATGCCGATGTTTTGTTGGTTGTGTGAGGATGTAACTGCCTATTCTTCGTTGCATATATCTTGTACTGTTGCATCTATGTTCCTCTGTCACAAGTAGTTCAGAGCAACAAAAGTGAACAATCTTATTCTACATAATACGATTTTTACCATGCATTACAGCTTCGTCATCGTCAATGATTTGAAATTAAACTCTGATCTTTTGCTACTGTCATATCTATTGGATTAGTAATCGGATGTTTAGTAGTTATTAAATTTGCAATTAGTAGGACATTAATTATCAGTTCAGATACGTTTTTATCAACGTAGTTTTGATCGCAACATCGTTCACTTCCTTTTGCGTTTGCCGATAACTATTTCTCTGATCATTTATTTGCATTTTACAAATCAACTTCCTACTTCCGCTTACGTATTTGGCGGTTACCTGCAAGAATGTCAGTTAGTTATTTAGTAAAGAGTGTCAAATTTAAATATAGATATGAAATAAGGATTTTTGGGTTTTTTAATGTTGCGTTTTGGTTATTGAGATACATTACAAGCCCACTTTCAGAAATGATCTTTGACGATTTACATATCAATCTTATCTTATAAAGCTTAAGCCCCGATTCAAGAGTATCTTCAATTACACTTATGTATTATCACTAGCTTAAATTAGAAAGTATTTCCCTTAATCTAATGCCACATTTCTTTTTTCATGCATAAACAAAAATAATATAGTTACGTCTCCATGACATTTCCCGCGTTCGAGTTGGTTCTATTTCCGTTTGTGTCACGTGACCTCTCAGCTTAACTGTTGATCAATTCCATATTTCCTGTGCCAAATTAAAGATTAACCCTCTGGTATAAATGTATTATGTTTCTCATGATTAATGTTTGATCAATTTTCTGAATTTTGTAAAAGGGTTAACAATAGAAAAGTATACAGTTTAAGGAAAAATTGGCAATGTCTGCATCGAATTTAATCGGTGTTCCCCGTGTTTTGACGTGTTGGATAAAATTAGCGCAATTCGGATTAAATGACATTGAACTTGGTATTTTTAACCAGGCGTCTGAATGTCTAATTTACTTCATGGCCTACGTAATATACAGACTATTATTTCGGTTATGATTTGACACGTTTGGATTTGTTGTTTGGGAACACTGCCAATCGCTCCTAATTTTGCTTTGTGAATTCAAATATTGATAAGACCAGTATGCTAGTTAGCAACCATCATTGACGACTGGTTTATTGGTAGAATTGTATAACTAAGTATAATGAGATAGTTTGTTTTGCAATATAAAGTCGAGGATTATCTAAGTAGCCTTTTACAGTGAGAATTTTTAGACAAAATTGCGAGCCTTTCAGAAGCAATTTTCATTTATATCCTTTGGTAGGTCGATTATGCTTAAATGAGAATAAATACTGGGAACGGAGCGACATTTTGTGAATGAAATGTTAATGAGGAGAGTTTGTCGGAATATAACGTAAATATAATGGGCATGGAGTGTATTGTATTCACTTGGCTAACACAGACAGTTCCCGAACTCGTAATAGAACTAAAATAAAGAAAATTGGAATAAAATTATGGCCTAACCTCAATCTGGTACAAATACTGCGGGGGTACCCAGCGGGATAGGTTTGCGTCCAAATTGTTTTTTTATTTTCATTTTCATAGTAATTTGTGTCTATCATACATGCATGCGTCGCATCCATGCTGCGTCACGATAAGCAGACATTTTTAGTACTCAGGATCACTTGGGATCATTGTCCAACAATTCATTTCAATTCCGATCATTCTAAATTGTTTCATTATTATGAGCTTTGCCAAAATTGACAAGGCTAATTTCAGAAAATAAAAAGCTATTTTGATTATAAGATTCCTAAAACCCATCATGGAATTTTTCAATTTTGGCGCATTTTTTCCAATATTTCCGCTCTTTATAATTAAGATCATTTCCGTTATTAAACGGATTTATCTTGTTTATCTGACACAACGTTTCCCAGTCAGCGAGGAATTCCTTGCGAGGTAGAAATTTTGGTACTCCCGAAGTATGTGAACCAAGATGGCGGACACCGGAACGTGGTACGTGTACCAGGGTAGGGTTAGGCCATAATTTCAGGTACAAATACTACGGGAGTCACTTGGCTAGTACCCGAACTCGTTATAGAACTAAAATAAGGAAAATGGGAATAAAATTATGGCCTAACCCTAACCTGGTACACATACTACGGTGTCCGCCATCTTGGTTCACCTACTTCGGGAGTGCAGAAATTTTGCCGTTTGGGGAGGGATTTTGCTTTGTATTCGCGTATTATAACAAATATTCTTTAGTTTTTTGTTATTAATATGATACTTATTAATGAACGCGTAATACTTAAACTGTAGAAAAAACGAGAAAAGACTGGCGCATAATACTAGCTATATATTCATTAAAGATTGAACAAATAAAGTAGTTTTTATGTATAGTGCGGGAGGAATAAAGAATTGATAATAGGCATAGGGAGGAATTTAACAAATGTTGGGAACCACCGCAGAAACGAATGGACTGGTGTTTAATTAAGACTACAATTTGCCGAGCGCAATTGAACGCTAGAATGTCCAAAACGATTCGAATATCTGGATACAAATATAATCAATATTTGATATACTCATCGGTTCCCGTACATTTGAACCCACGACAATTGCACCTGCATACTATTGCACCTATGGAATTTTTTTTTGTTTTGCGTATATTTGAACCCATGCTAACCCTAACCCATAGGTTTTAGTACCCGCATATGTATCGAACCCGCGAATATACACATGGGTCCAAATGTACGTGAGTTCAAATGTACAGTCACCATACTCATCATATAGCGAACTTGTTATATTAGAAATAGGGGTAAACCTCTTTTTTTTTACATTTTCACTTTTCACTGTGAAGTTAGGATAACGTTTTATTTCTTCCTAAAAGTATTGTTTCTCATGAATATAACTGTATTTGGAATCTTTCAGCACATGAATAGAATAGGTTTTGGCCAGCCCCGTCACGAATATATAAATAGGCAATTATGAATCGGAATTAGTCCAATAACCGACCTGTCTGTCCTCTTTCGTGCTTAGACGTGATGAGCACATGTCTAGGTCTATCTTTACTTATTTATACAGTAATAGGAAATAAACTATTCTCGACTTTATGTTATTTAAATACATTCGTACGTAGCATTGTAATTTACTAGGTAAAACTAAAGTTTTGTTATTAGACTACGTGGTTCCGAACAATTATCAGTGTTCAAGGAATTATTTAATGTGCAGAGAGAAATGCTGTATTTAATAAAATAGTCTTAAGTCTGGTATAAAATCGTCAATACAATGGGGTAGTTTCTATTATTTGTGTGATTCCCGACTTGTTTTAAATTTTTACAAATATTGCGATTCCAAAAGAAGTTTGTTCTAGTGTGTAGCAACAGCAAGACTTTAAATTACGAAATATTGTATGTCAAATTATCAATATTTATTTTTTGCCTAATAGTTTCATACACGACCATACAAGTATCTGTCTCTAAATCTATTGACCTTTTTGTGCTGGATAAAGTCCAAACGCCAAACGGAATTTTCGTATTGAAATTTTAAAATCGAATCATTATATTTTTTATACAAAGTTTTTTGTTTCCATGTTTCGGTTTTTTAATTTATATCACATTCCCCCAAATATATACGGATAGTACTGAATCTAATAACTTGATCTGGCGTTCGACTTATCTTTCCCAGAACCCGATTTCCCCGTGTCGGTGATTCGTGATTGCGCAGTGAAAGTTGATAATAATACAGTGTCCCGACTAATTAAATAATTTAATTGCTTGGAATGTCCCGCAGTTAACTGGAATGACTTTCGCGAGTCGCTTCCTTTCATGGTGTTATTTGTTTTATGTTCAACGAAGTACAAGATTGTTAGTTATGCGGTTCGCAATGAAAGTCGAAGCAATGTTTTGAAGAGAGCGTTGGGCTCGCGGTCCGAAGCAAATACTTGAAAGGTCCTTATTCGGACCGTGGTCCGCAAGTTGAGTAGACCTGCACTAGGCCATCTAACTTCTTCGGAGCAAAAATTGTGTGTTGTCAAAAAATAAAAAAAAACATACTGAAAAGGGGGCTCCCGAAGTATATGCACCAAGATGACGCACAGCCTGAACTATAACCTGATACACATACTATGTTCAGATTGTGCGCCTTCTTGCTGCACATACTTCTGGAGGTCCCTAAAAAGACCACAAACAGAGTAATATTTGTGCACACGTAAGAAACCTGGCAAATGATAGTTTTGCACCAGGCACAGGGAGTGTTGCTATAACAACCAGCTCCAAATTTCGCCGACACCAGTAGTAATAATCAATGACTGGGGTCAGATAGGAATTTGTAGACAATAAGAAATTGAATGGTTAGTTATGCGGTTCGCAATGAAAATCAATGAAAGCAATGTTTTGAAGAAATCGTAGGGCTCAGAACAGATTTATAGTTTTTTGTGTTGTGGGTCTTAATAATAGACGTATTTCATAGTTATATTTGGACAACTGATAAGTAGTAAATGATATAGTTCAGTTTGTATGACTGTAATAATCGATTTAAATTTTGCTGCTAAAAAATATAGAAAAATCGTTCGTATGGTCAGACCTAAACGGCTACCAAATCAAAGAATGAATCCCGAGTACCGAAAAAATATATAAAAATGAAAAAAATGAACCCAAGCAGTATCGGTACTATGTTTATAAAATATTGATTGTCTGTATATCTCTAATAACAGATTGAAATTTCCCTGTCGACAAGATAGAAAATTCGAAATCGTTAGTATGTACGGACCTAATCGGTTACCAAATCAAAGAATAAATATCCGGAGAATCGAAAAATACATCCAAGCAGCATCGGTGGATACGTTTATAAAATATCGATTGTCAGTATATATTTGTAATAACAGATGAAAATCCCGTTGCTGATATAATATAAAAAATGCAAAATCGTTGGTATGGTCAGAAATGATATCTGACATGATACAGACATGATATTTTCAGTTAGTATATCTGTAATAACTTGAATAAGTTGAAATATCGTTGCCGATATAATATATAAATGGCAAAATCGTTTCCTAAACAGCAACCAAATGAATACGTGAATTCTAGCAACAAAAAAAAATGAATCAAAACAGTATCACTGTTGAGTGTTGATACATTATTTAAAAATATCACTGTCAATCTGTCATTATATCTTCAATAACAACTTGTATTTGACCTCATAATGTCTGTTGAACAAACCTAAATTTACGTTCTTATCCGTTTAGAGATGACAGCTCATGTTTCAATAATACCTGTTCAGTTAGACGTTTCTCCTTCTGAGTCAGAGACCTAACAAATTCATTTGTTTAGTTATGATTTTTTACATGGATGGGTGGGTTGTCAGGTTTCCTTCAGTATTGTTGTTTTATTATTTTCGCTGAAAATTTACATTTATCTGACAGGTGTGTTGTGTTATAAGACGTTTTGATGAAAGAATATTATGACTGTTTAGTAATTAGTGTGAGGGATGTATAAATGGGAAACTATATGAGTGAATGTAGCATAGGCGACCTCAGTTGTCTAAGATAAATAAAAGGCTTATTCTTTGCTGTATAAAGGGAATTTTAATTTTAGTCTAAATGTAGACTGGAATTAGGATACATGTGTCTTGTTGAACACAGACATGGGTACTCCCGTAGTATGTGTACCAGGTTAGGGTCAGGCTATAATTTTATTCCGATTTTCCTTATTTTAGTTCTATTACGAGTTCGGGGACTGCCTGTGTTAGGCAAGGAATGTCAGGAATATAAGTTGTTTTGTCTGTATGTTCTTGTGTATTTAATTCTAAATTGTGGTGTTTCGTGTGACAACTATCATGATGGCACTTCGTCGGTAGATTCCAGGGAGCTCCGGAAGTATTCGTACCAAGATGACGCACAACCTGAACAACCCTAACCTGATACACATACCATGTTCAGGTTGTGCACCTTCTTGGTACGAATACTTCGGGAGCACCGATCCCAGACTGCTACTGAGATGAAAGCTGAAATTTTATACTTGGACGAGTAAATGTTTTCTAAGATGTTTTAATATGTTTGAGTTTAATTATAATTCTATTTTTACAGATTTTATATTTAACTGTGTATATAATGAAGTAATTATATAATTAACTATATATCTAATTTGCCAAAGTTGCCTTATTTTATGTTCCAACTTATTGCCAATAGATTTTAACAACGCTGCCTTGCACTTACCTTGCTTTGCATTCTGAGGTCATTCGAATCACATCACTTTCTTTGTTATCATTCGTATCGCTTCCTCATAAATAAACATCAAAGCATTTGGATTGAAAACAGTTTTCTTCCGGACTTCTTCGTCGCTATTGTTAATATTACGTCATCACCAATCACTGACGTCGTAGTTGTATCACCCAAACGTCACCATTAATCATCTCGCCCCCTCCCCGATGCCGGTGGTGTTTCTGCCCTTCCAGGGCGGCCATACACCCATTACCGCCGCGCCACAATTGGTGTCAATGAGCCAAATGATGCCTCAAACATGCGGCCCTTTACCAATTGGTACAACCATGGCTACTATTGCGGCTCCTCCGACAATGTACGAGACGACGATTGTAGGAACGAAGGTGATTATATTATGTTTACTGTTTTATGTTATGTTGCCAAAATAAATCGAGATAGCCTAATATGTCCACAATGCTTGCATTGCTCGCATTTTTACAATTATTAACCATAAAAGTTCGGGAACCACTGTTATACACAATGTCATTGATATAAATGCGATGCAGGGAAACGAAGAATTTGTCTGTTGATTTTTGTAATGATATTTTTTTTGCAAAAGATGGCCTCATCTTTTCTTACGAACTCATTTCGAGCGATTTATTGTGCGAGTTTATCGAAAAATATAGAAACGTATAGGTAAATGTAAAATATAGTTATAAATATTAAATTTCCTATAATTGATATTTCTCGCCAAACGTATTCCCACAAATGGGCCGATTTGATATACCATTTGGTCGAAACAGTAAATTGATATTTCGCGCCAAACTTATTCCCACAATTGGCCCTATTTGATGTACTATTTTATCGTACTGGTAAATTAATATTTCGCGCAAAACGTATTCCCACAAATGGGCCCATTTGTTATACTATTTTGTCGAAATTTGACGTTGTTTTGACTGTCTTGTTTACATCCTTCCTAACATGTATCGATTCCCACCAAAACATCCACACGATCGCGTGATTTAACGCCCAGATTGTGGTGAAATTAAACCCCACTAAACAGACCCTGTTATTTCCTTACAAAACACACGGAAATTAACCCGACAGGGGGCATTTCCGTGTTGAATTTGTACGAATGGGTATCACACCTGTTGTGATCAAAATCTAAATAATGTTGGCCCCTGTTAAATTCTAAAATTTAAACGGATTTGCCCTCATGGAACGGAACACGGAAATTCGCATGATATAAAAAAAAGTTGACTTTTTGTATTTCAAAGTTCAAACGGCTTTGCCCTCAGGAAAAAAACACGGAAATTCGCCTAACGCCAAATTATTTGACCTTTTCTTTATTTTTTATTTTAAATGGTTTTGGCTACAAAACTTCGTCTTAGCAAGAAAATTTGACCCTTCAATAAAAAAATCTTAACAGTTTAGACCTCGGAAAGGGGACTAATTCGTTTAATTGTAAAATGTTACCAAGTTTTTTGAATTCAGTTATTTTTTGCATTTTTTTATATATTAAATCCACTTTAGCTTACGTTTCAAATTTCTGTTCTCATAATCACCCTAAAATGTCGCGACTAGCATATAATAATAATACATACAGTATATCTGTTATCATTTACTGGGTTTCAATATTTATAATGTATCAAAAACCTGTGTTACGTGTGTCCATCAGCTTTCACAAGTGTATCACAATACCCCGCAGGAAATTCCGATGTGGACAATTGGGATTGAAAAGTTCTCCCAAGGTAACGACTAACTGCTAACTACTAGCTAGAAGGTAGTCATCACATACCATGGGGTACATACAAACCATTGAATAAGCATGCAATGGTATCTGCGCTACAATGGAAAAATCGGCACATTCCACAGTCTGATTTGTATAACCGTTGAGCGGTAAAATGCAATATATTACCGATTCACACAATGTGTATAGGGTACAACGGTAAAATGCTATCTATTACCGATCGCCAATCGAATTATTTAACGGTACTACGGTAAAATGTTACCTGTTTATTTTTGTTATGTTACTCGAGGGCACTCAGTCTCTGCGGTTTGATAATGACGTACAGATTGACTGAAATTTTGCATAATTTTCAATTTAATACAACTCTGCTTCGTTGGCGTCACGATGAGGAGTGCATTACATTATTTTGGAAACACGGAAATGTCGTCAAGGCGTTTTAAAACGGCTTTGATTGCCAACTGCAACGGAGCGTGTACCTGTAACAGTAAACGAAACCTGAGATTTTGCTTTGAGAATACGTGCATTTAAATTTCGTGAGGCAAATTCATTTTTTCTTTTTTAACGATTAGGTATGTACATTTGAATTTGGATCGGTAATGGAGTGCATTTTTTCGGTTGTACCGTTGTGTATATACATCCCTGTGTCGGTAATGCCTAGCATTTCTTCGTTTTACCGTTATACAAATCTTATATACACCCGACTGTACATCGGCAATAGCGAGCTTTCGCTCGATCCAATGCTTTTTAATTAGTATCGTGCAATCATGATCGACTTTAATTACATTCCACGAAATATACATTGCCGTGTTTCGTTGTTAAACGCATTAGCCGGTCGTGTAATATAGCAAGTAATATAGTAATATAGTAATATAGCATCCTTCCTCGCGCCTTCAAACAGTACTAAAACACCGCAATTTTATATTAGAATGTCACATTTTTCATTATTTTATAATCCCAATGACACGAGTCGTTTGAAATCGTCTCACATACTTATTCAATATTTTGACATCGTTTTGACAAATATTGTGACGTAACATAAGGTCACATTTGTTATTATTTCGAGACAATATCAACAATAATTTGTTCCGTCCAACAGATGTCTGTCATTGTTCCGATCGATAAGCAAGGCTGAATGTTCGCGCTTTTTACCGTTACGGGCCTATCCTGTCAAATTTGGGATTTTCAATTAATATTACTCAGAATTTAAGTACTGATTTCTCTATTGTAGTGCAATCAAGAGTTACACACCAGTATTTTTAAAAATAGACAGTCAAAACATTTTTTCTAACTATTAAGCAAAAACAACATTACTCATTCTGTTCAGCCATTGTGTATAGGAGTAGCAATTTGGTGATTGATTGAAGTCCCCATCATAATTAGAGTATTTATTTAGTAATGAAAGCACTGTATAAATAAGTTGGACAGGTTCTCACAGATGTTTTAAATGAAGTAAAAATCTTAAACAATTTCTGATTAAAAAACAACAAACCCGGTTAAGACATATTGAGAACTGACTTCATAACAAAATTGAAATTGTAAAGGGACTTTATGTACACCCTGTATTTCCATCTGCGAGTTAATCAGCATGGGCTGGTACATAAATTTTTTGGCGCTCCCGAAGTATGTGCACCAAGATGGCGCACAACCTGAACCCTAACCTGGTATACATACTAGATTCAGGTTGTGCACCATCTTAGTGCACATACTTCTGGGGGTCCAATTTTTTTTTAGAGCAACTGCCTATCAATTAGCTATGGAGTCTTTATCCTATTTATCCTGTCTCAATAATAACAATTTCCAAGATCTTTTCTGGGTTAACAAACTAGAAAATTGTGTATAAATAAAAACTCATCATACAACTATTCTCAGCTAAATTATTTTATTATTACTGATGTTGATTTTCTGAATTCTAGTTTTCTATTTTGCTCAAATTTTTCTGTTTTGGGGTCATTTAAGGTCATATACACTGACCATGTGGTACTTCATTGTGACATAAGTTTAAAACATGTGAACTTTCTATTGGTCAATTGAATGAACTATTGATGCACTTCACACAAGTATGAGCAAACAAACACTTTCACACTATTGTTGTTTGTTTGCTAACAAAGATTGAAATAGATATATAAGTACCTAACAAGATTATGATGACATATTGGTGTTTTAGGTTGCGGCTGTGGCATCATAATACTATTTTAAGTGATGTATCTTAAAGTGATTAGAAAAACATGTTCATAGTTTAAACCAAAGTATTAGAAATGAATGAATACATTAGTTTTTATTTGTTATCAAGTATTTGACCAATCAAATTATTGATTAAACTTTAAATTTCGTTCATCGTTAACTATATTTATGAAATTAGAGCTCTTGCGCAAATAAATTTAACAAAAAATAGTTAGGCCTATTGAGAGAAATGTGATCAGAGTTTTTCTGGTTTGAAGTATTCAAAATAAAAAAGCTGTTATATATTAACTTTTTCAAATCATTGAATTTATTATACATGTTGCTGATGAAGAATGGAAACTACAATTTTGACCAATAATATTTAACAAAAAATGATAAAAAGTAATGTGCGCTAATATAAAACAAAAAGATAAAGTTCTGAATAATGAGGCTAAAATATCTACTTCTAATAAACTTGATAATATGCAAAATGGTTTACAGTACGATGGAAACAGTGGCTTGGAGGAGGTGCAAACTTTAAAAATATCTTTAATTATGTTTTTATATTATATTTGAGGTTTTTCTATTTTGTTAAATTTTTGTATCTGATTCTTATAACCTGTGGAAGTGATGAAATGGCAATAAATTGTAAATAATGCCGTTACTAGTTTGTTTTACTTACCTACTCTAATTTTTCTTGACTCATGGTATTCATCTTTATGCCTGGTTGTATGTTTTTTATTTGTGATTTTTCATGTTACAATATTAGCATTTATATTACCTGTCACGTGTGATTTCGTGTAAAGTGTGAATAGTTTAAAGAAAATTAAAATAAGGAAAAACAAAGTGTCATAGATGAAAAGACAAAATTCAGGATGCTTTCAAATTTTTCATTATTTTTTTTTGTTTTTAGAGAAACAGCGAAGATGTCTCACATTTGATGGCTGGATCAATAGATAATGGAGCAAAGAAGGTAGAAATTTTCTATTTAATTCGTAAGAACATATCAGTGTTTCAAATAGCATTACACTTTCACAATTTTTTCTGTATTATTTCGCTTGACCAAAGCTAGATTTTCTCATAAAAGTCTTCAACGCCAATGATCAATGCATACTATGCAGTCAATGAAATAACTGATTCAACAACCTTCAGGCTGAGAAAAAGCATCAGCCATTAATGACACAATACTCTGTCTCTAATTGACCATATAGTTTTGGTATTTTCGATTGCAGCATTTTGTTCTTTTCATTTACAGATCAAGACAGACCCAGGTGCGGTATCTAAGGTGGTCCATCTTCGAAGCCTCCCCACAGACGTTACTGATTCCGAAGTTATACAACTTGGTTTGAACTATGGAAGAGTTACCAATGTTCTCATGTTAAAGGTTAGATTTAATTCGAAATAATAAGAGATTAGTATGAACTAGTAAGCTCTTCATATTTCAAGCAAAGGTGTTGAGAAGCTTTATCATTCGACGAATCTTTTTGTCTAGTTAGGTAGGGACCCAGCAATCTTCTTTCATATAATTATACCCATCAGGATTCAGGAAATAAAAATATTGTTCACATAAATCAAAAAAATACATTGAAAATTTGGTTGAAATATCTTGAATAAAAATAATAGCTGTCTGGTGATTACTTTCATCTTTATTGCTGAAAATTCTAAACCGGTTTAGACTGGTTTGATTTGGTCACAACTAGCTTATATAGTGTTACGTATCACGTGATATACATTGAAGACATCATCTCAAACTGTGGTTCGCTAGCTTTTTTGACACATTCCTACCTTGTCCTATTACCAATCTTCTGATTCCTCTCACACTACAACTGCACCACAACCCCTATTTTTATTTGTTAATTCTTTTTGCAACGAAGCATTAACTTGCAATTCGTGCAACTTGTACTCTGGCTTATGTACATTTTCAATAGTATATAATGTATATATATGCATTGCAATAATGCTAAAAAGTAGTTTTAAGTAAAGTATACAAGGACCCTCCCCAGCTGGGAAACATTGATTTCAAACCAACAACTTCCTTTCCAGGGTAAGAACCAGGCCTTCCTTGAGATGGAGGATGATGAAACAGCTCAACGTATGGTGACAACCTGCAGTTTATCTCCGCCTTCCATCAGACAAAGAATGGTTTATGTTCAATACTCAAATCATAAAGAACTAAAGACAGATAGCTCTCCTAATCAGTTGGTGAGTGTCTTATAGGGATTCAGGAGTTATGCAACTTTCATGACAGAAATGCATATTCAAAAAAATAAACATTTTAATGATTGACAGTATAGCAGTTGCTAATTTTTTCACAAAATAGTCGGTTTTTTTTATAAGAAAGCATTGGAGGGCTGTGTAACAAACTTCTTATCCTGCTTGGTTCTTTTTACATCTTCAATTTAGTTTTTCCTGTTAGCTTTTATTCACCGATTCAGCGGTGATAAATATATAAATCTTATCTTGATTCTAATTTCAGAAGGCACAAGCTGTGTTGCAAGCACTCCAACAAACAGAGGGTGGAACCAACCATGTACTGAGGGTTGTTGTTGAAAATATGATCTATCCTGTCACACTGGATGTTCTGCATACAATCTTCTCAAAATTTGGTGTTGTATTGAAGATTATCACATTCACTAAGAATAGTAAGTTGTTGTGCTTTTTGAATTAAGGATAAGGATAAGATAGGAATTTTATCCAGGGGAGAGGAAATCCGGTAAGATGACTTTATCATATGGTTGGGGGTTTAGGCCTCTTGAAATGTAAAAAACATTTTTCTTTATCATACATAGCTTGAAATGCTTCTTAGGCCATTAGAAACTTCAGATCCCCACCTTAAAAAGGAACTATAGAATAAACCAAATGACTAATACATAAAGTTCTTAGAGCAACATTTGTTTTGATACAATTTTCCAGTCAAGCTTAATGGTACAATCTTCACCAAATATGTGGTTATATTGTATAACCTTAAGTGGATACAGGTGGTCCAATGACAACGTATAGCGTAATGATAGGTTATTTTGTGTGGTCTATTGTGTTGCAAATATTCCCATGACATGGAGTATATACAAAAGTTAATCGCGTGAAATTAGTGTTGAACTCAAAAACGTCCAATTGTTCAAAATATTATTTAAGTTGATTGCGTGTAACAGAATGTTATCTATAATCTTCTGTATGTGCATTGGTCAATGGGTAAATAATTTCTCATAAGATGAATTATCTTGCAATGTTTTTTGTATCCTTTTTATCACTTTTCTATTATAAGTTTGTCTTTTATACCGACATAAATTTAACAAGGCTGAACAATGGCATGCGCTTCAGTTTTTTTAATTTGTAGCAAAAGTAATGCTGAAATATAGTGTCTACACATTTGTAAATTGTCTGTCTTAAGCAGTATGCTTTACAATGTAACAAAATTTTTACTCTAAGATGGTTATCATGTAGAAATCTGTGACCAGTATTTGTAAATTTCCGACTTTTGTATTCTCTTCCACCTATTTTGTTCAACATTGTTTCTTTATTTTATAGATCAGTTTCAAGCATTGATACAAATGGGAGATGCAGTTCAGTCACAGACAGCGAAACTGGTGAGATATTATGTTTTTTTACTTCGGAATGTTTGCGCCATATTCAAATTATTTATTTCATGTCGCTGAATAAAGCAACCTTCAAATTGAATGCGATATACTGAAGTTTTAGCGGCCATTTTACTTATATTATTTGAGAATATATTGTTAGTATAATACATGCATACTTGGCAAGGTTTTTTGAGAACATTTATGACTAGAAATTAGGCAGACTTTGAATCTGAATTGTATAATTTGAATAAATCCAGTACAAATACATAATCAAATTAACAAATTAAATTGAACATAGAATATACAAATTTTTGTGGCGATTTCATTAAGAATGCGTGCGTACTCATAGTAGAGCTTTCTGGCCTTGGTATAATTTTTTGTATTCGTGTGTGCAGTTGTTTGCATATTCAGTACTCGTTTTGGGAATGACCTTATTGCCGATCAGCCGATTGCAGGTTGGCCAACTGTGCATTAGAGAATTGATTTATGAAATTTACATTAATGCAGTCCCTCCTAATATCAATGCTTTTGAATTTTTATTAACTTTTTTGTGCAATGCCAGTGCAAGTCTTAAACATGGCACTTTTAATAGAGTTTTGTAAGTTCAGCGCAGCGCTAAGATGTTGTTTTCCTTTTTAGTCTCTTGACGGCCAGAACATCTATAACTCCTGTTGTACATTGAGAGTGGAGTACAGCAAGATGGCGGCACTCAATGTCAAATACAACAACGATAAAAGCAGAGATTACACAAGATCTGATCTACCTTCAGGGGAAACACTCGACCCGTCTGCTGCTCTGCAATCAGTTTTGGCTGGTGCTGATATGTATTCAGGTATGGAAGTTTTAGATTTAGATTTTGTTTTATATACAAGGTGGTGTCTAAAAGATTTTAATAATAATAATGATAATTAAAAACTTCTTCGGCTTTGTGTATAATTAGTTCTTATTGTGCTCGTAGTTCTCATTTATCATATAATGAAATTCATTCAAACTTGAAAATTGTTAATAAAATCGAGCAAAAATTTTTTACCATCCTGTATTTGACTGTATATCTGTGGTCAATCCTGTTTCTGTCTGCCAACTATTTATCCTTGTATGCCTTTGCACAAGAGCATCCAATCCGTATGCATATGATGCAGGGATATGGGCATAGCCGGGAATTAAAAAAAAAGAGGGATTATGAAATTTTTAATTGCTAAGTCAGACCGTATAGAAGATAACTTCCCTCAGTGATTCAAAGAGTCTTGTTTCCCACCAACACAAATGTACTCATGCAGCGTTTCTGTAACAGCCATATTTTGGAAGGATTGTTTCAAGAAAGTTATCTGGAATATGAAAATCTTAGTATATTTATCAGTTCATCCCCTAAAACCCATCCTGGTTGCACCATTGTTCCAGCGTCTATTGATTCGTTGGTCCTATAACTTCTCTTTCCAGGCACATCAGCCTAAATTCAAATTAAATAACCGGTTCTAAAATGATGAGTTATGGAATATACCATATTTCACTTGTATCGCTGCCTGTAATTTGATTTAAGTCTGTATATTGCTTATAGTTATCAAATATACCATTAATACCGTCTGTTTATAACTCATTATACAATCTTTCCAGGTACATCAGCCTTAATGCCGAACCCTTACTCACAAGTTCAAAACAATAACTTTGCAGGACTGAACGCACAAACATTATCTGCAGCTCTGTCATCAGGAACTGCTGCTCAGTATCTACAAGGTGCTCTGGGAGCTCAAGGTGAATCTTGGTTTCATACTGTTTTTCATGGCCTATGGTTTTGGATAGGGTGACAGGTAAAAAATTTGAGCATTTCGAGCACTGCACTGCCAATTTTAGAGGACTGTACAAATGAATAAACATACTCTCATTTTGGTACTCCCGTAGTGTGTGTACGAGGTTAGGGTTTGGCCATAATTTTATTCCAATTTTCTTTATTCTAGTTCTATTACAAGGGGACTGACTGTCTGTGTTAGTTGAGTGAATATACCCCATGCCCATTGGTTTCAGTCCCTTTACACAACTTGATGTAAAGTAGGCGAACAAAATTATTTACCTTAACAAAATTGGTACGCATACTTCTGGAGTGCCCTCATTTCATATATATATATATATATATATATATTCTGCATGAGCGTATTCTGGAAGTCGATTTAACAAATTTAAAAATAATACAAAAAAATTCCAGTCTATACTATAATTACATGTATTGTTTGTTGTACTTTATGTGTTATACAATATACTTACATCTGGGTAAACTAACTGGCTAACTTTTCCCACATACAGCATGCACCGTGGTTTACCACATGATCAAGTCGTCTTATCGGCATCTTCCTCAAGATAAATATGAAAATCCCATCCTATTTTTGAATATCAGCTGACTGGTCAGCTACTCAGTCATGAAGTCTGACAATAACTGGTAAACCATCACCTTGTATGGACCAGTAACCAAACATGAGCCCTTGATTCACTATACAGTCAAGACCTCTTATAGGCCTCCTTTTTTACTTATCGATCTTGATCGGTAAGTATGTTGATCGGTATTTGTCTGTATGTCTGTGTGTTAGATGCACGCGATATCTCACGAAAGCTAGGTTCAATCTGCTCCAAATTTTACATGTGCATTCATCTTAGCTCGGATCAGAAGCCTATTGCTTTTGGATGGATTATGTTGTATAATTAGCGAGTTATCAATTAATTAGTGATGGGACACATGGTGTCACTATAGAGTAAGACCACTGTTTTGGGGGGTACCCTAACCTTCGATCGATAAGTCTTCGGTTTCTAACCGAATTCTAGTTTATTAAATTAATATGAAATCCTATTTCATCTCAATGATAAACTTTCTCTTATTCAATCCTATTACAAATTCTTCTTTTAACTCAGATCTCACCGGAGCCGCTTTTACCAATGCAGCAATAGCAGCTCAGCTTGCTGCTGTCACTGGACTCCAACAAAACACAGTCCTACATGTGTCTAATCTCAATCAGGACGTAAGTTTTTTTTTTTAAAGTTACTCAGACACCAAATATTTGATAATTCTATTATTAATGGTGGTTTTGCTGAAGGGAACATTCATTTTTGTCGTGTATTTCTGAGTTGGTATTTGTAATTTGATGAATTTACTCCTACGAAAAACATTTTGATCATAAATAATCAAAATCAGGTTTCATCAAAATTGGAAATTATGTTGAATTTTTGTGAATTCATTTCGGCATCAATGGTCAAATTGTGTAAAAAAATGTTTCTACATTTTCTGAAAACTAAATCAAACCAAAATCACATCATTAAACATCTGCGCAATCTCTCACATCTGCAGGTATAAATATATAGAGCAATTCGACTGTTTATCATCATTTCTTTAATTTTTATAAAACTCTTCTCAAATTTTAAAGCAAGTCTTTCTGTTGTCTTCAGCTTAGCCACCATTGCCTCCTATATCAGTCACTGAATTATATAATTGAACAATTTGAATTAAATTAAAAAAGAACTCTTTTCGTAATGAAGATTCTCTATTTTTATTTCATCTCTGCGACTACGGAACTCTTCTGGTTACTATGACCTATGAACTGTGAACTTCGACCTTCACAATTTGAAAAAAAAATCAAATTTAAAAAATTCCCCTCTGCACTATACCCTAACACCTGCTATAACTATTTGTAATCTGGTAATTATAATTAACCCTAATTAATTTGACCTTATGACCTTTTAAATTTGACCTCCGACCCTAATGGTCCTACTCTTTGCTGCCTCGTCTCTGGTCTGGAAAACTGCTGATTCACTCTGAAAAATGCTGACTCATTCTCCTGTTATTCTACAGATGGTTACACCTCAAGTCCTCTTTATACTGTTTGGTATGTCTTATCTTATCTCTATATTTTATCTTTATCTTATCTATATTCCTTATCTAGATATTTCTGTGCTGTTCAAAAATTCTTGTCTCTTATATGAGAATCAATTCTTGAGTTACACAACACTGAGTTTTTCCTAAATTAAAAAAAATAGTTATGTTATTTTACATTTGTTCTAAATTTCATTTTGCACAATTATAATATCTTAGTTGAAATTTTGATATAGCTCACTATATTTAGTTAGAATTTGAATAATGGTAATTTTATGCAGTGTTCAAATAATTGAAGTGAAAAAACTTGGTGTCATTAATGTAAAGTACTTTATTGTGGGCTCTTCCATTAAATGCTCCCTTTCTATTATATAAATCTTAAATTGTGATATGAATTACCGGTATAATATTATTTTCCGAATAAAACTTGATATTTCTCAAAATATATTTTTTTTTTTAAATCCATGTGACTTCTATGTCTAAATCGAATTCAAACATCAGAATTGATTTTAAATAAGTTATATTAACACTAAATTACACTTAGGTTTAGGACACTTTTGGCCTCATTCCTATGAGTATATATACCTATCCTAGCGACTCTGTTTTCTGAAATGATAAAATCTCTGAATAAATTAACTGTATTTTTGATTATAGTCTACATTAGATATTCCTTCACTGCATATATACCACTTACCAGTGTTTATAATTTTCAGCAGTGCTCACAATATAAGTTATACATGGTGTTCATAAAGTCCGGGATTAAATTAAGTAAAAGAACTTTGATGTGCTTTGTGCAACAATTGGCGGGCATGTAAAATTGTATTAAATGAAGTGAAAAGACAATTACTGATTAAAATAAAACAAACCTGGTTAAGATATATGAAGAACTGATTTCATGACAAAATTGAAATTGTAGAAGGACTTTATGAACACCCTGTATATTACTACACTTCTTTGTAAACTATTCCTATATGTCCCCTGATTCGGGAATAATCCCTGCATTCTGACCTTTGTCTCTGCTTTCTGTTTCTCTCGTTACTTCCATCGTAGCGTTCTCATAACCATATTTATTGAATCATAGGTGTATACGGGGATTGTATTCGTGTAAAAATCTTGTATCAGAAGAAAGACAGTGCTTTAGTGCAAATGAACGATGGCACACAGGCACAATTAGGTAAGTTTCCGGTAGAATTATTCGTATAATCCCTAATTTGAAACCCTATGAACATCGCCTGCACCTCGACAAAAAAAATGTAATTTTGTTTAATGTTTTTCATTAGTTATTTTATTCGCCACATTTACTATTAAAAAGTCAACAATCAAAAGTAAAAAATAAATGTATTATGACCAAGTATTTAAATAAATAAATCACAGTAAGCTTTTAATTAATTAGTGCGGTCAATGCGAATGGTTCCTAGTGGAGGCCTTGTCCCACGGGTCCTCGAAGAATTGATCCCTGAACCCCTGGAATGTCCCAGGATCCAGTTTTTAAAATCCTGGTATAGCCAATAACAACAGTTTACTCATTCATCTTCTATTGTTGAGAGCTTATAACAAAATCTCATTTAGTGCATCAACATTTTATGGTTTTATTAAATCTGGGCAAATGCTAGTGTGTTCCTAATGCTAATCATGGCACATCATCGTGCTTCTTTACAGCGAGAAATCTTATACCCGACTTGGACTGGCAACCGGACGAAGGCACGTTAAGCCGTCTTTTCGGTTTTCTCTCCCCCTAGATGAATATGTAAATCCTATTCCAGAAAAACACCAATATAGTCATACAAATGTTGTGAATCCTCTTTTTCAGCTCTGAGACACTTGAATGGAGTGAAGCTCTTCGGAAAGCAGATGCATGTTGTCTTATCGAAGCATAGCCAAGTACAAATGCCAAGGGAAGGACAAGAGGCCGCAAATCTCACACAGGTTAGTTTGTTGATGTAAAATGGCATGGTGCCCTGTAGGGCTGGGCATTTCAAATCAAATCGAATAATAAATTATTTAGAGAAAATTTTCGAACCGCCGCCATCTTGTTTTACTCTTTTCGCCAATGGTCGAGGTAAATTTCTCAATTTTTTTTCATTGAAGCTATATTTTTCCAACACAACTCTTTTCTGTATTGAGGTATTGATAAAAACGTGTTTTTTATATTGTCAGTGATGTATTTTATGTTTTCAAAAATTTATGTGTATGGAGGACCTAAAATAATAAGAAAGTTACATACAATATCATACCTTCCAAGTATTCGAGATTCGATTCGAAAAAATTATTCGATTTGATTCTGAAATCATCAGGTATTCGAAAATGCCCATCCCTAGTGCCCTGGTACTGACAGAAGGCCTCGTGTAGATTAGTGCCACAATAACTTTCAGTCGGTGTGGCGTGACAATTTTTGCGTATGCTCTTTGTCAACCTATTGTCTAGGGCTCGGCTTCTTCAGAAGTGAAGGTGGAAAATTAAATATTTAAACATTTCCATTCAGGATTATACAAACTCCTCTCTTCATCGGTTCAAGAAACCTGGTTCCAAGAATTTTCAGAATATTTACCCTCCTTCACAAGTCCTTCATTTGTCCAACATTCCGTGAGTTGTTTTAACTTTTTATTACATTTTTAGGAGGAATGCACCATGAATTGAATGTTTTAAGACCCTGCCAAAATAATGTTTTTTGCTTAAATCATGGAGGCTTTTTTGTGAATATTAGCTATTTGCTCATAGTTTTTAAAACCTTGTAAAAAGTTTGAATTTGTTATTCCTATTTGATGATTCACGTTTGTGTATTTCCCCGACAGAGTTTATTTGAAGTCTTTTAAACTACTAATATCTGTCATTATTATAAACTTTAAAATAGCACCTGGCATGTCAGCGGTCAACTCATTTTGCTTGTAGTTTTTTAAACTTGAATAAAATTGAAAACATTTTTCCTTATCACATCTGTGGATATTTTGAAGTTACGAAACTTATCACTCAAGCTAAAGTAATTATTCCATATTTTTGTCATTACAGAGCTGACATTACAGAAGATTTCTTGAAGGAACAGTTTTCTAAATACGGAACAGTAAAAGGATTCAAGTTTTTCCAGTAAGTATTCCATCTTCTTGTGTAGGCAATGTCTGTTTGAATAGATCACAGGCCGACACAGGGTCTGTATGTTCGAGCAGTTGTAGTTCTTTGCATGGTAATTTCTTTTATATTCTGGCGATATAAAACTGCATAGTGTGAATTTACAGAGACCAAACACTGGTGAATTTCAGTATTATCAAATTGTATTTTATCAGATATGAGGGGGCTAACCTGCTAAAAGCATAAGGATTGGATTTACTAAAATGTATGAAGGTTTCGAAAGAGCATTGTTGTTCTATTCCAGTGATGGCGAACCACTGGTTACAATGTGGCCTGTAAATATTATATTCAAAGATCCTTGTGATCCAGGGTGAAAATGTCCGCTATTTCTGTTATATATGATATCTTTTCATTGTGGCTAATAATTAATTCTATATTGTTACAACAGGAAAGATCGTCGTATGGCATTGATACAATTGATGTCAGTAGAAGAGGCTGTGGAAGCACTTGTGGTAGGTTGAGTTACTTTGGATTTGTGAAGAGTTTCAGGAGTATGGTCAATTGCTAATAATATAGAATTTTAAATTATATCAGTAGTTCCAAAGCCGGCGAAGCGATTTAATATGGCCCGCCGAACTCGAGTGAAAGAGTTTGAAAACACTTTGTCTTTACTATTTCGCGTTCTAGATACTGTGAATTGTTACGTCATTATCACAGTTTAAGCACATTTTAAATTTACCGATATCTTAATTATGCGAACCGGTATTGGTACCGGAATCTTTTGGCGCTTCCCACTCCCGCCCACGAATATCCTTCTGCTTCTAATTTTGGCCCGGCCAGGTCAATCAACTTAGAGAACCCTAACTGATTTAAACTATACTCAGCGCATCACAAATTAATTAACGCGGCGGTGTGGCTCAACGGGCTAAGTGTAGGAATACGCTCGCCACCGCACCTCTAATTGCTCTGCGTGGGTTCGCAGGTTTGAATCCCATGCAGGGATGGTAATGTGCGAGAGGATTGCTGGGCTCCTCGCCGTCGTTGGGTGGTTCACGTTAATGCTGGTCGGTTACGGCTTCCTCCACCACCAAGTCCATGCTTCCGAAAACAAACAATATAACTAATCCCATACCCGACTTGGAATAGTACCCGGACGAGAGGCCGTGGTTCGCCATATGGATAAGCTGTCTTATCGGCTTTCCTCTCCCCCGGGATAAATATGTAAATCCTATCCTAATCCTATCCTATCCTAAAAACATCTAGTTCAAATCTTACACTCAACACCTTACTAGGGGTGTAATAAATTAGGTGGACATTGCTGACCTGACCTTCTCTGGCTACCTCTGATTCAATAATGATTAAATCTTCACAAAGACCTTTTGGCTGGGACGGTGAATCTAACTCGAGAAATACATTTAAAATGTATGATGAATAATGTGAAACATTTCTATTTTTTAGATTTATGAGAAAAATATTTTTAAAAATTAAAATTATGAAAGTGCGTTTTAGCTAATTTTAGATTTGATGCAAGTCTGTCTGAGATACTGTACTTACTGTCAACATCGTTAGTTTTAAAACTCTAATATTAGATATCTGAACCTTTGGTGTCGCTGTTAGATAACCATCTTTGGTTCCCTGTGACTTCTCTTCCCCAGTAAAACTTCTTGTAATTTGTGGCGACTGGTAATTTTTACTTTCCGGAAAAAATAAACTGACTTAATACCATGTTTTAAGTCTGTTTGCCAATTCTTTGTTTAAAGATAGCATAGAACTGTATATTCTATATAAAAATTTTACTTTTTCTTTTCAGAATCTCCACAATTTCAAGTTGAGCGATTCCAATCATTTGAGAGTTTCATTTTCGAAAGCTCAAGTTTAGTCATGTGACTATAAACAAGCCTTCTGATTGGCTGATGTGTGATTTTACTACGTTCCACTTAGTGGTTGACTTTTCTTGTTAGTATTCTTTGAAGGGAGAATTGGACTTCATAAAGCTGTATGTGTAGTGTTTCCACCTCATTTAGAAATCACGGTTTCTTGGTCGAATCCCACTTTTATCATCATGATTGTCTTATAAAATTGTTATGGATGGATCTGTATGGTGCTCTGCGATATCCAGGGCTGGCCAAGATCAGAAAAAATATTTGATGGTTGGATATTTTTTTTACAAAATTAACAGAATATTCAAATATTTTGTCTGTGCCATTAGTTTACAGCCACGCATCCAGGTCTGGCCAAGATCAGATCAGTTATTATTTGTTTCGATATTTTTAACAAAATGAACAGTATATTCGAATATGAATCTTACTGCTTTGCCATTTTCAATTATCAGGTTTACTCATAGAATATAAACCTAAATTGTATTGAAATTAGAAATTGATTTTTGAATGTTTACTGTCCCGTTGACTGAGTTCAAAACTTTCTCCCAAGAATTATGCAAAAAATATTTCAACTGGTTCGCTTATGGATATTTGAAGCACTCGGCCTGTCCTAATGATATGATCAGATCAAGTTGAGATCTGAAGAGTGGTGGCAAGCTAAAATTTATTGCTCTGTACCAGAACTGTGAGTTCTGGGAAATTTAATATTTACCCCGTTTCGGGTTGTAAAACAAATTTTGATGACCAAAGTGCCATGCTGAGGAGAATTCGAACCCCGACTCAAGAATTGTAAAAAATTTGTCTCAGACTTTGGCATATGCAAGTCTTGTTTAATAGAATGTAAAAATCACTTAGTACATACACTTAGATAAAATTTGACTGTTTTTTTTTTTATTAATCATAAATACTGACTTCAGTGATAACATGCCCAACTACGAACCAAACTCACAGTCATGGCTTCAATAATCTTTGGTTATGCTTCTTTCCTGATGCGGCATCAACAATGTAGATTTCAACCATCTTTCCATTTTACACATCTGACCAGCCATACTGCCATTCCAGGCATGACACATTGCTTTTGTGATAAATGTGATCGAAACTATTATAATATGTGGCATCTGTATTTCTGGGTGTAAATTTACCCAAATGCATTCATTCATTCTAGAGAATTTTCTCTTTCCATCTTATTTTTCATGGCTTAGTCGTAAAAAAGCATGATATTGGTGTATAGTCACTTTTCTTGTTTTGTTTTTCTTTCCATTGTGCTTTTTTCTTTATTTTAGCATCATTATTTTGCTACATTCCTTATAATTATTGGCATTCCTCTTTGATTTCAAGCCAAAAGGATTTTTTTGTTGTTTTTTTATTATTTTTTTGTGTGAATGGGGGTATATTTTGTGCCTGCTGAAGATATATAGTGCACAAACGGTATTAGCAAAATAAAACAAATTGTAGAATTTTCGAACTTCTATACGGCAAAAACATATCATGTTCTGATCAAGTTTTTCTCTTTTATCTAGAAATTTGGCAAACGCAAGTTACATTGTTTTGCTAATACAGACCTGCACCCTATATATAATATCTCTAACATTGGTTTATTATGTCTTGATGACACAGAAGAAGGAATTTCTGTAAAAAATTATCGACCATTTCAATTCCTATAACATTGCTTCCAAAATGACTGTTGTCAGCTTTTACCATGTTATGAACACTCGATTTTTGTTATCACTTATAAAGCATAGCCTTATCAACATTAGATTCATCCCATTTGTTGTGTGGAGTACTGAGGTGCCATAAAAATAAGATGCCGTTGTTAGCCATATGATTAAACCATCTTATCGGCTTTCCTCTCCTCTAGGTCGAATATTAAATTCCTATCTTTTGTCTTATTCCACTTGTGAAACAATTTTAGACCATGGCAAATGTAAATGGCATGGAAGAATACAATATGTGAATTTACAAATCACTCTTGGATTAAAATACCATTCCCTAACAATTCGGGATGATACATTCCTCACTGTCCTGATTTGTAAAAAGTAGCCCAGAACAGCTTGTCAAGAGTCTTGTTAAGAGCTAATCGGTGTGTTTAAACACTTTTTGTAAAAATACAGCAAATTGATGTTATTTTTAACATTGTATTTCACTGCAGCATTTCGTAACCAATGTAAATCATTTATATATATATATGAGCTGGTTGTGGACCAAATTCTTGTTTGTATGTTGTTAGAAAAATACAATAATTACACTGGTATCTCTGAGTATGTATAACCTATTAGTTTTTATTCATCATGACCCACTTGGCACGGCAAAATTTTTACGTGACCCTCATTAATAAAAATAAAAAAAAGTGAAGTTGATAATACCTTTAATGAGACCGATGTGCTTGTATATTCTCGCACAAGAGATCGAATCTTAGCTCCATTTCGATGATGATGTATCTCCATACTGGTTCCAAATCTTTCAAATTTGGTCAATATTTTGTTTTAACATAAGTTATTGTCAAAAAATTTCTTACTGTTTCTTCGATTGAGCCATTTCGCAACCCACGTTGAGGGTTGCAGAAGACCCCCAAGTTTGAAGAGCCCTGACCTGAAGAATTAGTTTTTAAACTTTCATGATCTGGGGCTCTTGTAAAATAAACACATTATATATGTTAGTAATATGTGCTTGCTCGGAGCAAAACAGATCTACTTTGGATTCTTCAAGTTCTAACCAAATATAACTCAACTGGGCCATATGAAAAAACTAGATTATTCTAAACTGTAGAGTTTTCGATCATTTCAAACTTAAGCAGCTTTATACATGTTAAAAAGTGCTTCTCTAGGGTCCTGTTAGTGTGAAATATTGTGGTAACACCTCGGCTTCTTTTTACTGAGAAGTTTTGGTAGTCAGATACTACTGTAATTGTTGCATTTTTCAAATTTTTTTATTGTGTCGTCATAAACTGTATAGCCTTCAGTAGTTTTTATTTCGTTTTTATTATTTTTTCTATTTCGTGAAAAATTATTAATTGTAAGTATCATGCTACTCCCGTGTTGCCAAATTGAGCATGCTTATTGATGTTGAGATTTTCTAAATATCACTCTGAAATATGGTTTAAAGAGGGTATTTCTGGCAACACTAAACACTGATGTGAGATTTTTATTGTACATTCCATATTTTATTCCAGTCCTAACTATGAACGAATCCACTCAAAGACTTTAAGAAACCGATGCGATATGTTACGTCATAGATAGTGATGTCATACATAGTGACGACTTAATATCATGTGAAGACTCAAGCAACATTAAGATATATGAATCTTATTTATCATTCTTTGAGTATTAATTCGACAATTTGTACCTGTATATCACCTTCGTAAATATCATTTAGGGAATCCCCCCTCCCGATTCAAACTTGTCTGCATGAGGCTGTCGTGATTGTAAGCTTATAGTGACGGAGTTGCCTGGTGATTAACTACTGCTGTGAAATATTATTTTTTTGAATCTCAATTAAAACTAGTGTCGGTACTGATCATATTTTATTGAAGTGGGTCAATGACAGTGGTTTGCAGGGGCGCAGCCAGAAATTTTCAAAGGGGGGGGGGAATTCTGAAATTTTTTTTTGTTAAGTTAGATCGAAACTGCTAGCGGATCCGATCAAACGCTGGAATACGCCTGTTTTTAGTAGTCTTGGGGTCTAGAATGCATTTCAAGCTACGGCTAATTGCTAATTATGATACAGAAAAATAAGTTTATTTTTTTTACATTTCAAAAAGGGGGGGAGGGGTTCGACCCGCGAAACCACCCTCCTGGCTACGCCACTGGTAGTTTGTGTAGTTTGCTTCAGAGGCGTAACCAATGGGGAGGGTTAAGGGTCGGACCCCCTCCCTCCTTTTGAAATGTTCTGTACCATACATAGCTTTTTTTTTGGAGCTTCAAACACATCTTAGACCCTCAAAGAGTCTTGAAAACCCACGATTTCGGCCCCCGGTCTTGGGAATTGACAATTTCAGAACCCTCTCTTTGATTCTTGGCCCCTGGTCTGCATGACATTAAAAATTGGGAGGAGTCTAGGATTCAGGGGTGTGTGCAAACCGTTTTTGATGTGGTACTCCCGTAGTTTGTGAACCAAGATGGCGGACACCGGAACGTAGTATGGGTACCAGGTTACGTTTAGGCCATAATTTTATTCCAATTTTAGTTCTATTACGAGTTCGGGGACTAGCCAAGTGACTCTCGTAGTATTTGTACCTGAAAGTACGGCGTAACTCTAAACTGGTACACATACTAAGTTTCGGTGTCCGCCATCTTGGTTCACATACTTCGGTAGTACCCATAGTAGTGGCATAGTTTTCTAAAGAGGGAACCTGCTGGCAAACTGTTAGTGAATTCGATTAAAAAAGCGTTCCTAAAACAGATATGAAACTTGTACTTTATAAAGTATAAACGAAGTATATACACTTTCGGCTTCACATACTTCCGCAGTCACATGTTGCATTATGTGGGTGATTGAAGTTGCAACACTTCTGCAGAGATAATGACTGGTGGGCATCACGAGCTTATGTTGAGTCATTCGACTATTTGTTTTAAATATACGAAACGAATCTTTACATTAAGATTATGCAAAGGTATTTCTGAAAATAACTCTCTTGCGTGTGACTTTCCCACGCAAGTAATAAAAGGAATATGTACTGAATTTAGCCCACTATGTATATTGATGGCTGATGAAAACTTGTTCATTCGTAAAGGTTAGGATCCTCATATTTTATGGGCAGGGCTGGGCATTTCGAATCGAATAGTTAATTATTCGAATCGGTTCAGAGCAAAATTTCGAATCGCCGCCATCTTTTTTTTTCTTCCTGCCAATGGTCGAGGTGAATTTCTCATTTTTTTTCGTTGAAGCCATGTTTTTTCAACGCAATTCTGACATATGACTATTTTCTGTATTGAGTTATTGATGAAAACGTGTTTCATGTTATCTATGGACGCTCAGTAATCTGTCTGAGTGATATATATATTCTATGTTTTCAGTATTGCATTTGTTGACAGGATCAATTACAATAAAAAGTCGCTTACAATTATATATTTCCAAGTATTCAAGATTCGATTCGAAAAAAATATTCAATTCGATTCTAAAATCACCAGGCATTCGAAAATGCCCAGACCTATCCATGAGACGCAAAAGCCGATAATCACGTGGCGAAACACGGTCTAACTACCTGTTACGAATTCATGTTGGGTACGGGAATAATTCACCAGTTATTCACAAATGTATACTGAATTAGATAAACTTATTTATATGTATAGAAGGATGGTGTCTTCATATCCCATGGAAGAGGAAAATGCAAATAAGATGTGTGTGTAAAAATGTGAACCTTATTACACCGCTATGTGCACAAGACATCTATATAATTACACTACAAAGCGCGCCGCGATAAATTTTCCGCCTTCCGCAGATTGCCTACAAGGCAAAGTGAATGATATTAATTTTATCACATTCATGACTGCACTACTTGCAGAACTTTTGCAAAAATGAATGAATAATATTAGCCAAAGCAAGCTCTGCAGATATTCATCTTCATATTGTTATTTCCTTCTTTTATATTTTATTAATAAAACAGGAAAACGTTGGTATTATAGCCTACATAAGCTTGTGACTTACCCACGCAAAGTAATCGAAACCTCGTTTTCTTTTGAGTTCTATTAAACTTAAAAATAAAGAACATTAACTTTCGGAAATTATTCAATCCGGAGCTCGTGACTGAGTAATGAGAAACAATAAATGTATACAAAGTTAGTATTAAGGTTTATTTCAAATTTTATTTTAATTGATATATATGTACTTGTATATACGATATGATTAGTAAGATATAAAAATAAACCGAATCACGAATGGAAATAGTGAAACCCAATTATTGTTTATGAGTAATTATGAAATTGGCGCAGTCGGAATTTCATACTTTCATTGAATATATAACGGAAACATAAAATATTAAGTTTGAGAAGCGTTTTCAACAGTCTATCAAACAAGAGAGTGAGGATCAAATATACGGACACGAAGTCCAAAACGATGTAGTAGGCTACTGGCATGCAATCTGTCACGGTAGAATACCGGTATCAGATATCAATCTACGAGAAAGCGGATCTGCGACAAATGTGATTTTGATCGCATCGCACAAAGAAGCGAAATTCCTGGAGGCCACAGAAATTTTTGAAGTAAATAAAATTAATTTACTCAAAGGGAAAATCGATTTTTTCATAACAATAAGAAAAATACCGACAACATCAACATAATAACGATCCACTCCATGTTCAATAGGACTCGCATTTTACTGATTCTCAACGATTCCTTCCATTTTTATATAATGATGAATTGTAATCGAATGACCCAGTAGTTTGCGAAAATATACAATTTTTTTACAACAACAACAACAATTTTGCAAAATGATCCATAGATCCATTTCTTGTCCAATAAGTGTGATTATAATTAGGCAGGCAAAACATTAGAGTCCATTTCTATCCACTCCACAACAGAGTCTCAAAATTAATGTGTGGTCCGTGTTTGACCATTCCATATAACACGAGATCAAAGCATTATTTAAGCATGAAAATAACGACCATAAAGCATGACTCTCGCTTGATAAGAGTTCATATTATTCATTTAAAAAGTAGAATAGATCATTCTGTTTTCATGAGTCAATCGAATTGACTATAAAAGTCATACGCAATGCGAGTTGAAGGCAGTTTTTGTGGCGTTGCTCTAAAAACGCATACAAAAAACAACTCCTAAACTGGATGAGAGAATTTGAGCAAGAAATAGCGAAGGAATTTTAGCCATCAGGGAGCGATGACTTCAACTCAAAATTTATATGGAGCGGAAGCCCGCTTCAATGGGAATGAAGGTAAAACGGTATAATCTTTTACTAAGGCAATTATTGTTTTATGTCAGATCAGTTTTATGTCAGAGCCACGCGTCATACGAGTCAAGTTTCACTGGCGGTTTGTTGATGACAAATCCGGGCCAATTTATTTGGATGACAAGAATCACTTCGAATTTTTATTTTTTAATAAATGATGAATCAATCTCCCTAATCACTGCCACTCGAATTGACATTTTCGATAAACTCATGTGTTATCCCAACAAAGTGGTTGGCGTGAAGGGAATTGAAGGCCACCCCCCTTTTTTTGAAACATTTCCCTGTATCTTACTTAGCAGTTTTGTTGCAGCCTGAAATGCTCTTTAGACCCTCAAGTCTCCGGACCTGCTAGCTGTTACGATATAACATGGTGACCAGCAGTTTTCAATCATTCACATCCATTTGAAAATTACTGGATCCGCCCCTGTTGGCATTAATATTTAAGCCTTTTATTGATAGGATAGGTTCAAAGTAACGCAAATTTATATGATATTTTTGCTCTATTTAAATCAAGCAAGATATTGCTTCGTTTTATAAACCATACCATTTTAATAATATATTAGAATATTGACTTAATTTCCGCAACCATTATTCAATTAATATTCAGCCGCCAACGCGACTTTTCACTAATACTCATCTATTGCGCCATGCCACTGCAACTTATGCGTCGTATTGTGCCCACTAATTTCAGTTGAAGGATTTTAAATTTATTTATCATCAATTATAGTCACGTACAGATCAATGAGTTCGTTCTGAACAACTGAAACTCATAAAGTAAAATTACATTTATTATGATTTTGTACCTAGTTAAAAAAATAACAAAATGTATAGATGGATTCATTTTTTATCACGAAATCTTAATTTACAGTTATTCGACACGAAATGAACCTATAGTTCGACCTAAGTTTCAATAGATAATCATTTTTTAATTAAAAAATCCGTAAATAATGGTCAACTTCTTCACGGGCACCATGACACCCGATTAGTTCGAGTACCCCTGTCTTTTCTTATCGAATATATACGAATGAAGTTAGTTTACTGCCGAAATTTGCCATGCAAGGGGCAAATAAAAGATGAAATTCCCCCTGTATTAAATCAGTAAATTCAGAACCCATTTTTTAAATTTTTGGTAGCGAATTTCAGCCATAACTCATTTCCTATTTGTGGACTCTGAAGGAAGTTGTTTCACCACAAACGTTTTTCAAAACATTAAAATATACATGATGGTCGCTAGAAAAACAGAAAACTTGTCAAAAAGCTATTTATTCTCACAAATGATGATTTGAAAACGAGCTCGGGATGAGCTTGAAAGGATATCTAACATTTATTTTAAAATTCGGTAACACACATATTAATATATACAGTGTCGATGGAAAATTCCATGAGTTCTATGCCGCCAGAAAGCATTCTCTCAACTACGCCAGCACAGATCACTTGGCAAGCAAGAAGCAATAAGAAAAGATGGCGAATCGTGGCTGCTATTTTTGCAATACTTTTCCTTGTTTTGCTATTCGTTATAATCGGAGTTCTCGTAAACTTGGCGTTTAACAAAAATAATCCGGTAAGTTTATATTAAGTGCTGATACATTTCCGTTCAGAACAAAGCGAAAGACTAATACGGTAATACCGTGTTTTTCCGAAATCAGAAATTTTTTAATCAGAAAAATAACACTAGGGATTATTTTCGGTGGATGTCTTATATTTTCATTTATCCAAAACAAAATTACAAAGTAGAGAATTACGAGATTTTCAAACATACAAAATATCGAAACCGATATTTATTTATTTATAAATGACACGTTTTTATTCGATATAGCTGCAAAACATAGTTTATCAATCATTCAAAACGTGTAGAGGAGATTTCGTGCTATCGACTAGGTCAAAAAAAAATTCGCGTTATTGACTAGGTCTTGTTTTAAGGGGAGGGCGTATATTGAAGCTATTTTAAAATTTAGGCTAGGCCTTATTTTCGGGGAAACATGGTATTCAGAGAGAACAGCGTTTTGGGAGTATTTTCCTGATTTGACCCAAAGACTTTGACTACAAACCGAAATCTTTATCTTGTGATTCTTTTTCAAATTTTCAACTTGTTTCCAATAGCGTAGGGGCTTCAAAGTTAAGGGCGGGAGAGGGGCAAAACTTTTGGGGCTCGTACCAAGATGGCACACAACCTGCTAACCCCAACCTGGTACACATACTATGTTCTGGTTGTGCGCCATCTTGGTACGAATACTACGGGAGCACCAAATTTTTTCTGTGACGCTCTGAACAATGCCAGGAACAAGCAGCCACAGATATCTAATCTTAAAGAGGTCCTCTATAGCAGGGGTGTCAAACTCGTGGGTTTCCGAGGGCCGCATTGCATTTTGGGAATGTGCAAAGGGCCGCAATCAGTTTTTGATATATTTTGATAATGTATACTTGAAGCATATTTTCAGATAGGTGTAGTTCGTGACATATATTGTGATGCAATTAAACAGCCGACTGAAGTTTTATCATTTTCCTAAATTTCAAATGCCATTTACATATTAATTTTTGCATTTTACTATTATTTTAATTTACTGCATTTATCACAAAAAATCATAAATTTGTACAACTATGTACAACTATTCAAAAAATCTTTGAACAGAGTTTCGATAAGCATAAGGAAACAATAAGACATATACGGAAAATGACTTAATCTATATCGTATATAGACCTAATGTTTATAAGAATACTACAGATAAACTCAATGTTTTTTTTTTTACTATATATGTACTGACGTTTGGCATCTCTTTTGTGCCACCAGCTTACTAATATCAGGCTGAAATGATTTTACAGTACCAACTCTAATTAACGAGGTCACATGATCATCGGTTAATCTGGATCGTTGAGAATGTTTTATTTAATTACAGTAATGCAAAAATATTACGTTTATCATTTGTAAATCAAACAAATGACTGACTTCCATATCAGACATTTTCTACCTTTACGTGGCATAGAATCGTTTGGGTTATGATTAATATTGATTTTTAGTAACAGGGTAGTTGTATAATTATAATAATATACAAACATATAAAAAATTTCAGTTCGAATTGTCTTTAAATTTGCCATATTGACTCCTGAGCTTATTCTGATAATGTCTACTTATATTGATTCTTCCATTGTACTGATGGAAATGTGACAAATTAAACAATGTGCTTTAGAATTTTGAGAAATGCAGAAATATTGCAACTCCCAATTTTCTTCAAAAATGCCATCTTCTCCATGTACTTTGCGTTTCATTTAAATTCTGAAGTTTTTTATTTTCAAGTATTCTTTTGCTAGCTTGAGGGGTATTCATAATTGGGTCAGATTGAAAACAAAAAAATTTTAATTTTCCAAATCTACTTTCAGTAAGTTGTCGTTTTCTGTGTGAATAATCAATTTCACAAAGGTTAGAAAAATGTATTACATTTAGATAATAAAAAAAACGTACAAAATACTACAAGTATTGTTAAGTGTTCGAGGGCCGCATTGGAAGCTCCCTCGGGCCGCAAGTTTGACACCCCTGCTCTATAGTATAGACTTACGAGCTTTTATATAACTGTCAATTCCTCAAAAGCGCGGCTGTTGTCGAACATTTCTTTGGGGGAGAGAGGAGGAGGGTTTTGTAGGAATGGAGTTTGAACCTGGAACGTGTTTTATGTTTAACAGAGTTAGTTCTCTAACTCCTTAGCATTAGGCACGGACGGACTATAAAGGATGATCTGTCCGTTTTTAATATGATCACCTGCGGTTCTAAAGTGATATCTGAAAAATTGTTACTCTATTGCAGGCTGATACCACGGTTCAGAATACCAACACCCCCAATACCCAAGGCCAGGTCGGGACATCTAGCACTACTTCGACCACCACTTCAACTTTGACCCCGAACATTGTTACCACAACAACGATGCAACCGACACCTACGCACACGCCAGACTACACTAGCAATGACGCAAAATCGTGCAAGGAGTTGAGGGAGCGTGGAGTGACTACCAGCGGAATATACATGATAAAGCCAGAAAAGTATTACGCTGCTATTGAGGTACGTGTTTACTAAGTTAGTAAAATGCGATGCTATTGGTCAGGGTTGTGCAACATTTTTTATCGGCGGGCCATATAACCAATTTCAGACATCTAGCTGGGCCAATTGAAAAGAAGAGAATTTGGCTATCGCTCAGCTTCTCAGTAATAAAGGGATCGGGAAACCGGCAGAAGATTTAACGCAAAACATTATGTATTTTACCTGTGTTAGCGACTTTTAACCTGTCAGCTTAGGATTTTATACTTGATGAGGAAAAATTCGAGTGTTGAAATGGGCCACACTAAATAACTTGGGGAACCGGGTTGTGGCCCGCGGGCCGCCTGTTGCACACCCCTGATATTGGTACCTAACTAAGCTGCCATTGAAACTTGTTCCACAGAGAGCAGGGGTTTTCAATCATTTTGATGAGACGGAACGCCAATGAAAAATTTCGGAGGCTCGATGAATAGTTTGATTGTTTTTTAAAACAACATAACGAGAATATCGGTATGAGGCCGCAGACTTATCGATCGAAAGTTAGGGGAACCCCAAAACAAAACCTGCGGTTTTGATTCTACCGCTCTTACTCCACAGCGACACCGTGTGTCACATCACTAATTAATTATTAACTCGCTAATTATACCACATAATTCATCCAAAATCAACAGGCTTTTGGTCCGAGATATGATGAATTCACATGCATGCAAATTTAGAGGAGATTCAATTTCGCTTTCTTGAGATATCGCGTAACATACAAAAGTGTCTAACAGACAAACACACAAATACCTATCAACATACTTACTGATCCTAAGATCGATAAGTAATAATACCAAAACGATCCATTGTTCTACTCTGTGTCGAAAAAAAATTTAGTTTTAAACTTTCATCGAAATTACGACTTTTCGATTGGACCAACCCGGGCTAGAATTTGGGTTTAGTATTTAAGAACAGTAGCGCCATATTACGATGAATATTTTTAAGCAACTAAGGACTTGAAGTCAAAGTTCTGAATACCCTGGTATCGGGAGTCAGTGTTTGACTTTTTGTGGCAATAAAATACTCCAAACATTTTGCTAATACCCAAAAACGTTAATTTTGCTATGCGTTCCAGTCTATAGTAGAAGTCTAATATACGTCACAGTTCTGTCATCCAAATTTGATCATCTTGGAGATTCAGAGTTGATTTTTTTTAACCAAAGTCAAAACTTGAAGTCGTAGTCAAATATATATTATATTTGAGTCTGGTTGCTATGGAAAGTAGCGCCATCTCCCGGAAATTGTTTTTCAAAAATTTTGTGCGATAGGAAGACATTGATGTACAGCAGCGTCATCATCTACCCCTACTAACCTTCTTTTTTATTTGCGTTTTGTATTTTTAAGGCCTTGTGCGATATGGAAACTGACGGAGGAGGATGGACACTAGTTGCCAGTATTCATGAATCAGATATCCGACGAAAATGTTATTCTGATGATGTCTGGTCCGGATACGTACCGAGATCTCAAATTCTATACACAGGTATTGTTTTTAATACAGTGGTTCGCAAACGGTGGGACAGGTCACACAATGGTGGGCGTAGAAAATTTTTTGAGAGGGCGTGAAGCTAATTATAATTATAATTTCTTTATTGTTTAGAGTCTGAACATAAGAGATGGCGAATTCATTCACTTATTTTCAACGTGTTTTTGAATAAAACATACTTTCGCCTCACTATCTGATATTCGTAGCTCATTGTTGGACACGTTTCAGTGGTTCGGTTCAAGATTGATTTTTTTGCCAGAAGGCTATTACTTTCATTTATTCCTGAATTTTCTATGAATCTCATGAGATCTAATATTTCATCCAAAATTGCGCTGTATTAATTTTTAATTATGGGAACACGGTTTTTAATCCGCCAAGCGTGACGGCTGACTGTGAAAATTCTTGCGACTGAAAACCCGGAACTTTTTGAGGGTACGGTACCGGTAACGTCAGAGGTAAACCCTGCTTCGCTCTAGTCCACGTGTCCATATATTTGAGCGTTGCTCTCTTGTTATTTTTTGAGGTGGGACGCGAGACGTGACAAAATTCTGGAAAGGGGGCGTGGCCTAAAAAGTTGAAAAGCCGCGGGTTTATATCACTGAAAAAATACCGGAGCTCCTGAACATATATTCTCAGTACATATTGGGCTTGTTTCGACCCTTAAAAAAAACTATGCATTTTCCATATTATTGACGGATTGTCCAGCTGAAGGTTAAAAAAACACACGATCAAAAAGATATGATGAAGTTAAGTTTAGGGGATATATCCGACCTTGAGAGACGCTTTTCCCATTTTTATTGTAGCCATTTCTCCAAGCTAGTTATGTGTGGTATGAGTTATTACACTATTTATAGTGAAAGTTCCTGTACTATTCTGTTTTGGCTTCGTATCCATATGTTGGAGCATTGCTCTCGCGTATATACATACCCCTATTACATCCTTCGGCACGCCGCCTTTAATTCCCCAACCCTTTTATTATAAACCTGTCAGAATAGAATTCTTATGTTTATTGGACACGAAATGCACGATGAATCGGTTAAATATTGTATTTGTCGCTAGAAGATTATTACCGTATATGCTCGTTTTACGCCCGATCTTAATTAAGGGCCCGTTTGAATAGCCGGCTGTGTGAACGGAACATAAAAATAAATAAGGGCCGGTGCTTGAATACCCGCCCGATGTAAAAGCTGATTTTTCAGTGGTAGAGAACAATAGGAAATAAGACGCGCTTTTGTCACAACGCTGTTGAATTTTAAACGCCGGTAGATAACACTCACGCCTTTGGCGTCCAAGTACATAACAGATAACATTGATTACGTAACACCATGGTTCTCAAACTGGGCGCCACGTCGTTTCAATATTGATAGGGCGTCGCAAAACTTTTCTTCTTTTGCGGATTTGTACCTGCGGTGCGTAGAAAAAGTCAAAATTTTAGTTATTCTCGTTCAAATCATACTTGAGAACTGGAAATAACAATATATTAATTATTATTGTAACGATCGAAAATAACAAGCGACCGTGCTTGAATAAGGGACGGTTTGAATAAGGGCCCGGTTAGTGAATTGGTTGAAACAAATATGGACACGGGCTACAAAACGAGCAAATATACGGTACTTTTATTTATTTCAAAAATTCTTGTGGGTTCTATGGGATTCATTTTTCGGTCTAAAGTTTGGTGTAGTGACGTCAACATAATTGAAAACCAAAATTAATTGTAGCGGTTCCGCGAACGTACTGCAGCGGATCTCGTGCTTAGAAAAAGTCGTTAAGACTGCAAGTGCTGTTACTTACTGTGATAATTCGTATACGCGTACTACTTCGTTTTGGCTTTCGTGTCCATATATTTGAGCGTCACCCTCTTGTCTATACTTTTTGCAGGCCAAACAAACTGGGACAATGAAATGATCTTTGGAAATGTTCATACATGCTCTGAGAACGATTATAAAAACTCGGTTTACTACACAGCTAATGTAAGTATAAACTAGCGTGTATTTTTCTGTCAAGGGCTGAGGTAATTCCCACTGTGAAATCCAGTTTTGCGAGATCAATTCCGAATAAAATTTACATATTTATATCGTAGGAGAGGAATGCCGATAAGACGGCCTAATAATGTGTCATCTCGTCCGGTTACCAGTCCATGTCGGGTATGGAATTTGTTAGCCAGTAATTTGTTTCAGATGCATGGATTTGATGGCGGAGGAAGCCGTTACCGATCAGCGGGAATGTGAACCACCCTACGGCGGCAAGGATTCCACTAACCCTGACGAACATAAATTTCCCCCGAGGGATTCGAACCTGCGAACTCACGCAGGGTAATCAGAGTTGCGATGGCGAGCGTATTCCTAATGCTTGGCACGATGCGCCACTCCGCGCCATTCCTGATAAATTGCGAAAATAGTCATTGCTCAATAAATTTGCCATACAAATTTTGGTGTAATAATAATAGTTTTCTAACGTTTTTTTTTTCATCTGTAATTCCTGAAATTTGAAATGCATTTATCCATTAATTGTCTAAGGCGCATCGAGCTAAGCGTTAGGAATACGTCACCGCACCTCTGATTACTCTTCGTGGGATCGAACGGTCGAATCCCTCTATGCGGGGATGTTATGTGCAAGAGGATTGCTGGACTCCTCACTTTCGTAGGGTGATACACGTAATCGCTAGTCGGTTACGACGTCCTCTTCCATCTAGTCCAAGGGTGTGCAAACTGCGGCCCGCGGGCCAAAAAATGCGGCTCACAAGGAAAAATTGTGTGGCCCGCGGGGAAATGCCAATTTTGAATGATGTGGCCGCGAAACGAGTTCTTAGTTCAGTTATTATAGTATGTGAGAGCAATTCCCATCCCTTTGTGTCGCAAAGTCAATACCAGTACATGAGTGGTACTGTTACATTAGCTAGCAAAATCCTGTTGTAAAATACACAACGTTATGAAAACGTGTTTCTCAATAAATTTGTTTAATGTCGGTGTGATGATAAATTTGAATAGCAGTTCTCTTTAGAAACTTATGCGTTTAACCATTTATGCAAGGACATCTAACAATGCCGTAAGATCAATAACAAAAAGAAACGATTTTTTATGCGTTCAACTATAGAAAGTCTATCTTGAAAAAGAGGTGCGGCCCGCGTCTTCTCTCATTTACTTTTACCTGAGCCTCCTGTAATAAAGGTTGCACACCGCTGATATTGTCCATGCTTACGAAAACATTTAACTGGCTAACTAATTCCATACCCAACATGGACTATAAACGGGCGAGAGGCCGTGGTTCGTCTTATAATTAAGTCGTCTTCTCGGCTTTTTCTTCCCCGGGATAAATATGTAAATCCTTGCAAGAACACCGACGAGCATTAGCCGAACGATCAACTTATACACTATGTGTCAAATAAATCAGGGCTTCCCAAACTTTTGAGATCGCGGCCCCTTTTTATATAATAAATTTTTTCGCGGCCCTTGTTCACGTTAATAATGCTAAACAGTTCGAAAAATGCATTTTTAATATTTTATTGACACAGCTAATTCTCAACTTTAGTAGGGCTACTCAATAACAAAAACAAGCACATATTTATTCAGGTTAACGTTACTCAGTTATTCAGTGTAATAAGTGCGAATGCTTTTTTCTGCATAACAAGTCCAGCCGTGGCTCAATGTTTGTTTATGCAGGTCCAAATAATGAATTACGGTGTCTGGCCACCGACGGCATGGTTCTTATCCGGAATTGTTACTCACTCTTATTGATCAAATTTAGCATAAGGCAGCGGTTTGTGCGACGCCAAATTATCAGGGAAACTCGCGGCGCAACTACACAAAAAATATGCTGCCTCAAAAAGAAAAAACACAATTCTGTCATCGTTAATGTGTACTTTATGCCTTTTGAGTTTTATAAACATGTAGGCCTAATGAATAAAGGCAAAAGTTAACTTTTATTTCTTATCCCTGCCTGGTTTTTCTTCAAAATGCCTAAAAATCACTCATGTTCGATAATCTCGGTTCAGCAAATGAATAAACTGCAGCCTACGAAATTGCAGCTCTTCTGTTACGCAACAATAGACCCTACGTAACAGAAAGTGAACAACATAGAATGGTAAAATGAATTTGATTCATAAACACATCATTTGCAATAATGAGAAAATAAAATACATTCAGAATAAATATTATATGTGAAATATGCATTGAGAAAATGAATGCAAAATCCGAAAAGGAGACTGAACCTAAATTTGAAAGTACAACTGATAGAGTACTTTGTGTAAATTTGGTGTTATCTTTGCGGCCCCTAAAATTCGTTCCGCGGCCCCTTCGAGGGCCGCGGCCCCTAGTTTGGGAAGCCCTGAAATAAATGAGATGTCCAATTATACTATAGGCCTCCGACGTCATGGTCTGGCACGCCCAATCAGGACTGCCTAATACGATAGTGAGAGATAGAGCAACACTACGCTACAGGACCACAAACAAATTTATGCAGAATTACGGAGGAAACCTAAAGAATCTGTTCAAAACCTATTACCCCTTAACTGTTAAAACTGATCGAGGTAAGTGTTTTTAATAATGGCGTCTTGTAATTATAATCACGGAAAATAATTTGGTACTACCGTAGTATGTGTACCAGGTTAGGGTTAGGCCACAATTTTTTTTCTGATTTTCCTTATTTTATATCTATTACGAGTTCGGGACTGTCTATGCTAGCCAAGTGAATATACCCCATGCCCTTAGGGTTCAGTCTCTTTACACAACTCGATGTAAAGTAGGCAAACAAAATCAGTTACCTCAATATTCGTACACATACTTCTGGAGGGCCAATCATTTAACTATCGCCTCTTGAATCTTTAACTTTACAATGACATCATAGCACGGGACAACGCCCTAACTTTCGTTTCATTTTTATCACCAATGAGGCAATAGCTTCTACTTTGTTTATATTGTTTCATATCTTCTACTTTGGTTAACACTAACTGAAACCTAATGGGCAGGGGGATATTCACTTGGCTAACACGGACAGTCCCCGAACTTGTAATAGAACTAAAATAAGGAAAATCGAAATATAATTAGGGTCTAACCCTAACCTGGTACACATACTTTGGAAATACCCACAATTCTAAGAATAGTCGGTTTCTTCTTGATATCAAACTCAACAGAATTCCCTCGTTTCATTCACATACATAAATCTGATGCATATTTTTCAAAACGCCAAATATAACGTTAGTCGTCAACTGTTGTTTAATGCATGTGATAGCACCTATTTGCCGAAGTCGTCTGACACTCTACGAACGGGTTCGCTGATTATGACGTCACTCCAGGAAGGGGTTCGCTGATATGACGCTAACCCAATAACAAATTCGCTGATTATGCCGTCACTCCGGTTTCGCTAATATAACGACACTCCAATAACGGGTTCGCTGATATTACGACACCCCAAGAACCAGAAAGAATCAGGTGAATATGACGTCACTCCAAAAACGGGTTCGTTGATATAACGACATTTCGAGAACGCGTTCGCTTGTTATGACGTCACTCCAAAGTGGGTTCGCTAATATGATGTCACTTCAAGAAAGGAATCGCTGCTATGACGACACCCCAAGTACGAATTCGCAGATTATGAGGACATCCCAAGTACGGGTTCCCTGATGTGTCGACATTTCAGGAACGGATTCGCTAATATGATGACACTCCAAGAACGAGTTCCCTTATTGTGACGACATCCCAAGAACGGGTTAGCTGAATATGACGACACTTCACGAACGACTTCGCTGATTATGACGACACTTCGCGAACGACTTTGCTGATTATGACGACACTCCAAGAACACTGATTAATACCAAAATATATTACAGAAAACAGAACAACAAAAGTTCTCAATGCATTGGTAGAAAAAGCAGCCGACATCCGATCCCAGATTCCTGATTGGTATGACTACACATACAACAGCGGAAGAACAAATACTATAAGCGGTGGCATGTTTAATTATGGACCCTATGTAAGTTAGATTAAAATTATTTCAAGTTGGTGAACGAAACGACTGATCTTTTGTACAAAACTGCCTCCCCTAATGCCGAAATTTGAAATAACACCCCCGCCACATTTTAAAATAACAAATTAGTAACTATACATTTAGGGTTGGGGTTTTGGGAATGATTTTAAAATCTGAATTCACAGCGTAATCTGCATTCCTGGCCCTCACCCTAACACTACCTGGATAATTATTTTTTATTTTATTCAAGCGGTAGTGGGGGTGTTTTTTTAGAAGGGGTTTTGTACAAAGATCCGAATCGACTTTCTTGGCACGGAGTGAACGTATGGATCAAATATTAAGAGTTTTTTCTAGTTATACCATACTATTCTATTAAATGTTAGAAATCGGTCAAATAAAACATTACAGGAATACATTTGTGTTAGTGTAAAAGAAGACTCAGGATTTCAATAGAGTAGTCCTCTTTATTTTGGATACAGCTTTGAATTTTACGCATATGGTTTGCGCAAAAGCATAGAGGGAGTTATTATCGCGTAACCCAAACTGATGGTATTTTCCCATTTCCACTTAAAACAAGGCTCTGTGTATGAATGCAGCCGCTGCATGTTTCAATATTCCAACATATCAGGGTTTCGCAAACGTTTGGTGTTATGGATCCTGCAAAGAGGTTGACTATTATTTATGGAACCCCACAATGAAATTATCAAAAAAAAAAAAAACACAATGTTACTTACGAATTAATGTTCCTGGGTAAATTATAATTAATTTATTTAATAACTCGATTGTATTTGCTGCCTTGTATTTAGGAAAGCTTCAAATTGCGTTTGCCAAATTTTATTAATGCCGTTGTTGCTACTCTGGACAGTCAGTATTTCAATGGATAATCGAATAGCAAGCGGAGCCCCTGGTTTTTCTCTCACAGATCTTTGGTGCTCAGTATGGAGCACTCTGAGAACCTATTCAATACATAATGACTCTTCGCTATTTTTTGTTGCAGTTGACTTTCGGGAGCAATCGTCAAAGTTATGGATATTTGTATTACGAGGAAGAATATGAGTAAGTTACTATATTATGATTTTTATTCAACCAGGTTCAAAAGTCATAATTCAAAGTTCAGACTTCAGAGAAGATAGATAATTTGTTTTGGAAACTCCTTAGTAGTGGTTCTCAAACATTTCAAGTCGCGCCCCTATTTTAGAATGTTAAGTCTCGCGCCCCACCTCAAAAATAACTTTAGCTAACAATAATAAGCTGTAAATAACAGATAGTAAGGCGAAAGTAATATAGCATATAATAAAAACTACAATAGCTCTCTGCAATCTCTAAACAATGAAGAAATCTAAATATCCAAAATAATGCGGGCAAGATCAAATCTGACAAATGTTTTTATTTTTAATTAGTTTCACGCCCCCTCAAATATTGTCCACGCTCCTTTTGAGGCGAGCGACACTGGTTGGAGATCTACTGCTCTATGATTTAAGTTTGTGCCTATGAAGTAAAAAGAAATATTTTCACGTTATGTCGGCGTCCCGGTAGGATGACGTCATATGTTTATATTATGATGTCACGGTTTTGTAATATGACGGCACGTTTCATAGGTTTGAATTAGGGCTTTGAGCAGACTGATAATGAATTCCTATACTGTTGAATAAATATTCATTTAAAATTTTCTGAACAATTCAAAATTTCATAAATTTTCAAATCCAAACTTATTATTCCTTTGTACCAGTTTAAACACTATACCATTTCGACCATTCGTCTGGGATGTGGGAACAGCCACATACGGATCAGAAATAGGAAGCAAACAAGAATAAATGATTTGAGGGTGTCCATATAGTCTTAAAATGTTTTAAAATTGCAAAGGGAATTTATAGATACTACTCATAAATGTATAAAATGAAGTAAAAATACTCAAACACTTACTGATTAAAAAACAACAAACCTGGTTAAGTTATATTGAAAACTGACTTCATAACAAAATTGAAATTGTAAAGGGACTTTATGGACACACTGTACAAGTTATCCAATATATTACAGGTATCTGAATATACAATATCTAAGCACCGTCAATAAAAAAATAGTTTACGCATCTTTTCAGACTCTCTTGGTCTAAAACTGGAATAAACAGCAGAAAATCACTTCCATTTCTGGCAGTTAGTGTGATTTCAAATGAAGATAAATTGAGCGAGTATTTCCGTATAAATGTAAGTACTTCTATTCTGATACAAAGTTCTCTCAATAAAGATTGATACTTGCACCGGTTATACATCGAGCACAGTACAGATCAAATAATAAAATTTGGTTTGGTAACCTGGTTTGGTTACATTGTACCCTTGACATGTGCAAATTACGGCCCTCCTGCAAAATCCGGCCCTTTGGTGCTGCCGCAACCAAACTGGAACTAAACTTTGAAGTTTTAGGTAAAAATAGCTCAAGCAATTTTTTGAGATTGCGATTAAATTTAGTTTGACACGAGGTTGTTGTTTTCCCCTTTTGCCTTTGTAACACTAGAAATATTGTTTATGAAATGTAACTTTTACGTTACACCTACATGGCCCGCCAGTCTAGGTGGGGGAAACTTTTGTCCACTGGTCCAAAAAAATTCCCAACCCCAATCCAATGGTTAAAATTGGCCCAGAAGTTTTAAACTTGAAGAAGTTGCATTTTCTAGTGGCCTCCAATAAATTTGAATTATAGCAGTGATACACACAAAATTTCTATAAATCCAACATTACATATTTTTTTTTTGCCCAGTGAAATTGTTAATTCTTGAAACTTATTCCATTTTACAATTTAGGCCTCACAAATGGCGATTGTAATGTATAAACGAGAATATTGGTCAGAGACCGAAGACTTATCGATCGAAAGTTAGGGGATCCCCCAAAACAGCGCTCTTACTCCATAGTGACACCTTGTGTCCCATCACTAATTAATCAATTACTCGCTAATTATACGACATAATTCATCCAATATCAATAGGCTACTGGTCCAAAATATTATGATTGCACATGCAAAATCTGGAGCAGATTCAATCTCGCTTTCGTGAGATATCGCTTGCATCTAACAGACATACACACAGACAGACAGACAGACAGAAAAATACCTATCAACATACTTACCGATTAAAATCGATTAGTAATAACATGCGAAATGAGGATTATAAATAGGATTCCATATGAATAAGTCGCCTTTCCTCTCCCCCGGAAAAAATATATAAATCCTATCGTATTACGTGTTTTTATTACAGTCATATTATCGACAAATAAGCGCAGAGAACAACTACACTTACTACTCCAACACAACCACTATGGGAAAATTCAAGCTGCAATACTACGTTGCTCAAGAACACAATAAGGCTTACCCGAGTCCATGTGAATTCTACTTTGTCGTTTCAAACAAGGAGGTAAGAGGGTAGGGTGTCTTAAGATGTTTGTAATAGGAGAAGTAATTAATTATTACTATATATATGTAGTTTGCTCCCTCCCCATCCCTGGGGCGTGCTAACGGGATGGGCATAGAGGCGGTCGCTCCAGTCAGCACATGTAGGGCCAGTAGGTCCAAGCTGTAGAGTATGGTTATTACACATGTTTTTTTGATTGCGTTTATTTAGATGAAAGCTGACTTAGTCTTGTGTGATTGAATCAGCATTGGCTGACTGCCTTTTCCAGGCAGTGTGCTCCTCTGGTTATTGCCCGATTTACCTCATAATACAAACATTTATTCTCACTTGACCTTTAATTTATTCACTCTCATGTATAACAACATCTATAATTTGCTTATCCCCCGAAATATTTTTGAAGTTTAGTATAAGGGGCATCGTTATCAGAAACTTGCTCTAGGCAGCAGAAAAATTTGGCACGTCCCCGGTTGGCCCCTGCAAGTTTATTAAACGAGATTGCGTTCAGTGACCGCCGACTTATTGATCTAGCGGCGTGTATCCTTCGCTTTGACTCAATAGTGATACCGCGTGTCTCATCACTAATTAATTAATAACTTGCTAATTATACAACATAATTCATCCTAAATCAATAGGCTTCTGAGATATGATGAATGCACATGCAAAATTTGGAGCAGATTCAACCTCTTTTTCGTGAGATATCGCGTGTATCTAACAGACAAACAGACAAATACCCATTAACATACTTACCGATCAATATCGATAAGTAATAATAAAGTATAAACTTGAATAAATAATATAGAACAAACCTGGTTAAGTAAGATTTACTGATGACTGTATTCAGTCAATATTCTCACGTTCACCCCTTATCCCATACGAAAAAATTGAAATGCTGAGTCTTTCCATCCCGTGAACTGTAAGTGTAATTACTTTGCCCCTGTTATTGAAAGTAGTCAACTATAAATTTCATTCTCAATGTAGCAGAACTGCTAAATAAAACTGTTAAATTTCCAGGATTGGAAATCAGATGAGCCCAGTTCTTTTAGGCGAACGTATCTGAGTAATTACTGGAGATACAGAAACCTGGAAATGAGAATTGAAGGAAACCCTTCGCATGTCGTATTTGGCTACATGCTTCTGGCAAGGTATAGTTTCTTGGGTACTCTCGTAGTGTGTGTAACAGGCAATGTATGATTTTCGTTACTCCGGTAGTTTGTGTGCCTGGTTAGGGTTAGGCCATAATTTTATTTCGATTTTCATTATTTTGTTCTATTACGAGTTCGGAGACTGTCTGTGTTAGCCAAGTGAATATAAACTTGACCGAAAGTTTCAGTCTTTTTACACAACTTGACTTAAAATAGGCGAACAAAATCAGTTACCTCCATATTGATTCATACACTTCCGGAGCGTCCAAATTTTTTTTGTTAAGATTAAGAATATAAATATCAAACCATTGTAACTAAACGATGTACATGTTTGAATTTCTGAACCGTTTGTCAAATTGTTTAGGTTGCTTGTCGACGTTTATGCCCTAATGGTTTAAAGCGTAGACTTAACTGTGCTGGTATCGCAGTGTAAAAACATCCCACGTCAACCACCTCACCCAGAGTCTAACAAACTGGATAGGCCAAATTTTTAAATATTCAGCTAATTCAGGAATATAGTTTATTCTATAAGTATTGAAGTGGAAGTTTGTATAAAAGCGGATAGTTTCAAGGGACCTCCTGAAGTAATGGCGCACCATGATGGCGCACTACCTGAACTCAGGTTGTGTACCAGGTTAGGGTTCAGGTTGTGCGACATCTTGGTGCGCATACTTTAGAAGTGCCGTTTCCAAAGTCTCGTGTCGAACTCTTTCCACTAGCAATTTTTCGCGGCGTGGATAAACTATTACATAGTCACGTTCTTGACAATTGCTACTCTTCTGTCAATACTATTTTCCACTTAGAGACCCGGCATCTCGCTTTGATAAAACTTGTATTTAAAAACAAATTAGGCATGTTAAAACCGAACTACAACAATTTTTATTTAAACTTTGATTCAAAAAAATATTTAAAACTCAAATTGCTAATCGCCATTTTGAAATTATTTCGTAGCGCGAACGGATAATTTTTAGGTGAGTATAAACCTGTCTGTTTTCAGAAAAGCAAATTTGAATATCACATCTGATGAGACCATAGCTCAAGCTCAGAAAGTTGCTAAACTTGTTTTGGAAGCATTCTCAACACAAAAAGACTTGTTTAACGGTAAGATATGATAGTGCAGTGCTTCCAAAGCTTTTTTTCGCTACAGTCTTCTCCCTCATCATCGGTATGTATAAAATCCCCATTTCCGTTATTTTTCAATATTTAATGAATTAGTCAGAGGTACTCAAACGGTGAGGCGCTTCCGCACAAGGGGGCGTAGACATTTTTTTTATTGGGCGTGAAGCTAATTAATATAAAGCCACATACAATCACAAACAAAGTGTTCGAGATTCGATTCGTTTCAAAATAAAAAAAATATTTGTTCCGATTCTGAAATCATCAGGTATTCGAAAAGGCTCAGCCCTACTCATAAGCACAACATATTGCAACTGTTTATAAACAATAAAATCACAGTGGACTTTTACCTGGATATACTCTTTCATACCCTGCTTAAAAAATTATTTAAATTTAAATTTATTATCATGCTAAGAAAAACTATAAATATCATAAAGTAAATGCACACACATATACACCCACACACAACACAACAAACAACACACACATTAAACCACTCTAATTATATAACGCATGAGTCGTCATAAAGATTGCTAATACTTGGATAAGTTGAATGATCGATAACCATTGTTCTTAACTATTTTTAAAATTGATTATACTTCAGAGGACGCCGAAGAAAGTCTTCAGGTCCCAATTACATTCGACCAAGGCAGCAAGCAAGATATTTTGAACATGATTCCACCTGTCTATACAGACTACATTACACCAGGATACCTGCAGTTCAGGGCCAACAATTTAGCTGGGTATCCTAATGCTCTATGTCCCGGAATCTCGTAAGTATTCATTGTCTTAATTCGGAGTTCTTTAAAATTCTATCATCACGGCTCCTTTTGCACGACCAAACTCCGGGAACTAAAATAAAACCAACGTAGGTTTGAAATGCCACATAAAATTTTCTGGAAACACAGGGTCGTCACAATGCATGATACGATGGCTTTTAAAATCTCTGCAACATTGGTTGCTTTAGTAAATGTCGCATTCCTTTTTTTGTTTTGTTGCGATTACAATGTATAGGTATGGACGGAAATATATATCTTTCTTGTCTAAGGTGATGCGGGGTGAATCATGGTAGTCAAAATAGGACATTATGATATAGGTTGGGAGGTTTCAATGGCCTATTTAGTAAGAACTTTGTTATTGGACACAAAGTCTGAATATGGATCATTTTGCCAACTTCTTGTTTTGGTTGTCGTTGTTGTTTTCGAGGAAAAATAACTGTTTCCGCAACTAATGGAACAGTCACTTTTAATATTCTAAAGGTTTATTCTTTCACAGTGTTCAGTCTATCTCACCAGAATACCTTTGCATCGGTGGAATATCAAGCGATGTGTCTGATCATGGAACGTGTGGAGACTTCGCAGGTAAAAAAAAACTTCACTAATACATACTCAGTATTTGATCTTGTGTCCGTATTATGTTATTATTATTACAAATTTCGGTTAATTTATTTTCATTTAGTACTAGATCATCCAAGTCCAAGGACCGGACCCGATAGATGTTGCGGTCTTACTTGGCAATTAGAATTTTTAGAACCCCGCCCTTTGAAAATTGCTGGCTACGCCCTTGGGGGCGGTACGCAATGTTGGAAAACTTTACTACTTACTTTACATCTAAACCGTGGTAAACATTAAAAGCGGACAGCATTTGTTTTTGTGTGCAGTCTCGTTCAAGACAAATTAAATTAAACACTTTATTGACGAAGTTTAATGGATCTTAATTAACTTTATTATTCTAGGCTGGGGTGGACGAGAGGATGATTCTATATTAACTCATCAACCATCTGGATCCGCTCATTCGCACAGGGATTTGTTCTCGTCTTTACTACTGTTTTATCGTTGATTTGAATGCCTAACTGACTGTTTAGATAGTAATGAAGAAAACTGAAGATTGAAAATGAAATGAACTTGATGATGAATTCATCAATATTATAAAATGATGATTTTTTTGCTATCAAAATTACTTTTATTACAATGTATCATTGATTGACCCATAGGTTATTTTTCTGATCGTATAGAAGTTCTTTATTCGCCTTATCAATCGGTTATAAATAACGTTTGATCGTACGTTATGTTTTTTCATATTTCCAGTAGCTATTTTTGTTTTTATTTATGGCTGGTAACTCAATGAAATCGTTTATTATTAGCGATTCGGGAAAACAGGCACAATGAAATGAAAGCAAATTCAAAATTATATAATTTTCATGCGTTCGCCCAAAATGGACAAAATTAACTTAAAAATGTCCATTCGATCTATTTGTCAGCGGCTGCCTTGGCTTTGAGAACACCTTTTTGCTCCTAAGTGGGCGTGCTTAACCTTTCGCTTTGCACATTCAATTTTTGGTTTAATAATTTTGTTTATTATTCATTACATGATTTAGCAATAACCAGACAAAAATTTTTGATATATGGGGTGTCCATGAAGTTATAAAATTTTTTAAAATTGCAAAGGGAATTTATCGATACCATACATTGTTTTGGCTCTCGCAGATGTATTAACTGAAGTAAAAATACTTATAAAAATACTTGTTGAAAATCAACAAATCTGGTTAAGATATATTGAGAACTGACTCCATAACAGAATTGAAAGTGTAAAGAAATTTTATGGACACTTGTATATTTCATTGTATTTTATTAAATAATTGTTAATTAATAATGGGCAGCTCAACAGTTCTATCACCTCAATAATTTGTGTCTTTATTGTTTTTTAGTGATTTTAATTGTATTATTTTTTTCATTGTTAAAAATACTTAATTTTTTTCTTCGACTATTAAAACTCAATGAACTTTTGAAGTGAAACTTTACTAGGTTTTAGAGATGCACACCGAGTCACGTGTAAAGATTGTGTGCCCAAAGTTTGTGAAAGTTTCAGACTATAGTTATGATTTATTATTTAAAGAAACGTTTTTTCACGGAAACCTCAGATCTCGCCTAGCCTCGGGTTTATAAATTTGGTTGGTAATGTCGAACTGTTAAAATACCTTTTCAAAATTTGTAACACTTCATTTATCTCTTGTGCTAAGTGAAAGTGTTGAAATTCCTCATGAAACTTTGATTATTACATATCATGATTGCTTCTTTAAGAATATTTAAATAATTGAATCCGCTTTTTAATAGCGCATGTCTTTACAATGTATGCCTGACTGCCATCTGAGAATCTTCATTAATAATATCTGATGCATTGTGTTTTTTTATCAAGTTTTTCGAATCATAATTTTCTCTTGTCACTGGAAAATAAAATTCAACATGTTTTTGTTAATATAATGATTACTATATATTTCTCACCTTTGCTCAACTTCAAATATAATGAGTTGTATATATCATATAATAATGTGAATGTGCTCAATTTGGTGTGTTTAAAACATCAGGTATTCAATTTTTTGCTCATTTAAAACATACTTCGAACATGCGATTAAGGCATCCTGTGAAATTTGGCAAAATATGTTCGGACGATCGCGGAGGCTTCTCGGGCAGACCAAGGCGGTGCAATAGTGTCACGAGCTGGACAAGTGCAATATAAGGCGGGCGAGTGGGACACGAAGTTGCTTCCATATATTAACAGTTCAATGTATGTCTTACACTAGCGGTTTCCAAACTTTTTGTCTGTGCGGCGGCAAATTCTTATTTAAAAATAAATGGACAACAAAACATTTATAATAATTACAACATGTAAAATATTCAATCATATATTATAGTTATGTCAACACAATTTGAGAACCGCCACTTGAGAACCGCCGTGTTACTCATTGTTAAAGATTGTTAAAATGGAGCTCCAGAAGTGTGTGTACCAACATGGAGGTAACTAATTTTGTTCGCCTGCTTTACATCAAGTTGTGCAATAGGACTGAAACATATGGGCAGGGAGTTTATTCACTTGGCTAACACAGACAGTCCCGATCTCGTAAGAAAACTAAAATAAAGAAAATCGGAATAAAATTATGATCTAACCCTAACCTGTTACACATACTATGGAAGTACCGTTAAAATGTCACAGTTTCTTTATGTCTAATTGCACCTGGTTCATTCTACATTAAATGTATCAATTGTCCAAAGGTGATTCCAATAAAAGCCAAGTAGAGCCACTAGGGCCTAGGCCAAGGGTCGGCAACCTACGGCCCGCGGGCCGGGTCCGGCCCGCGACGCTCCATTAAATTATAGTAACAAAACATCCGTTTGGACGAATATAATCTTTAGACTAAATTATAGTATAACCTAACAATTCTATATTTCACAATTACTCGTTTAATGAGCATATAATTTAATTATAATCAGGCAAATGGCAACAAAACGCAGAAAAGTTGATGCTAGGATGCAATGGCGCTGAAAATATTCAAATGACATTTTATGAGATGCAATAAGGAAATAAATCTATATTCTATTCGAGAGATGTATCACTGCTTGATTTTTATTATAAAAAGTAACATCGGTTCGGTTTTTCAACTTTTTAAAAATATGTGCGGCCCGCCAATGACTTGCAGCCTTAATTTTGGCCCGCGAGCGACAAAAGGTTGCCGACCCCTGGCCTAGGTCAAAACAGTTACTTACTTAATGACAAAAGCGACGACGAGTAACAGACGATAGGTAATCAAATAAGTACACCGATACTAATTTCGCAATCATTACCTAAAGCAGATACAATTCATCATATCAATGTTATCAGTATGTCAGGTATCTGCTTTCGAAAACTTCAGGTTAAAACTGTCGGTCCATGTTCACAACATGACGTAAGTACTTTCAGTTGGCGTGGCACAACCTTTTTGCATATGGTATACCTAACCACCACCTGACTACGCCATTCAATAAATACGTCACTAACGTACCATTACGCCCCCCCCCTCATTTTGGGATGCGAAGGAATATAGTCGCTCGAAACCTCCTGGTATTGATGTTATTCTAGAGTTCTGTATGTGACGTTTTGCAAAATTTATCGCACACTCTTAACAGGAAGGTTTACAATGAGGAATTATATTCACATAATTGGACTTGAAGTAATGTTTGTATGGTTGGGCTTAGAGTAATATCCTCACTTTGCAAGTTTTTTCCAATCTCATTTTACAGACAGTTTTCACAATGCAACAAATCTGTTAGCAAGCATATGCATGCAAAATTCCAATTGATATATTAATTGTTGCTGACATTGTTTTGCAACGCAGCCAAAACGTGATTCATTGATTGGATACAAAAGTTGCATTTTTTAATTTGAAATACGGTACTTTTCGTCCATGCGATCAATTATTTGTGTACACTGTACAGTAAGAGAGTATTCGGGGCTTTCAACAATTAATGTATTTTGCGCCAGACAATTTAATTAAAGCATATTTTTAATTGGAGATGAGCGCGGAATTTTCTGTCATATTACTCTTCACAGTACGTAACGATTTATACTAGCATGCAATTATGCATTATGCATTGAATACAAAAGTTTTCAATCGAAATTCAGTACATTCCGCTTATTCGATTTTGCAATCCGCGGAAGTGTACGTGTAGTGAGAAAATTTTAAGAACAATATAAAACAAACTTTCAATTAGAGACGTATACGCGGAACTGCCTTATTCAACTCTCCACAGTTAATATAGTAACGATATATACTTGCGTACATTTATGCATTTTGATTATGGATTTGAAGTTGCGCGTTTGCGTGTTCTCGTGATATCTATTCGATTTAATGAAATAATGTTCAATGTAAATACTCTACATTTAATAAGTTTTACTTCACAAATTCAAACATTAAAGCTTAAGTGCAGGGGTTGCTTAAATTAGTTTTTTTGATACGAAAACCGATGTCATATTCGCGCATTTCAGATAGGTATTACAAGAGCATTGAAGCAATTTTAGCTTCGTATTGTTAATTTATTTGGCGCTTATACACTCTTTTCACTCCGAACAAGACTATGTATATTCAACCCTAATATCTCACGATTAAATATCTACTGTGTATTCGAGATTTTAATTCGAAAAAATATTCGATTCTATTCTGAAATCATTAGCTATTCGAAAATGACTAGCCATACGCATGGTATGGAAGGAGTTACTTTTATCTCAAAGGAACGCAATCCTTCTGGCTCGGCATTGTCAGCTTAATTGTACGTTTGTGACCTATTTTTAACTTGATTATGTTGTAATGCCTCTAGCAGTTTGTTTGTATACATCGCACGTAACTTTGACGTCAATGGATAAAGATGAACAAATGATAAATAATCGAGATTGAAGATTATTCCAAAATACGTTATTATTACTCTAATTTGCATATTTTATAATATTTTTTGTAAATGCGATCTGATTATGGAAAAATAACGAATATGCGTGTGATGCGATAATATGCGATGAATGAACCAAGACCAAACTTGAAAATACGGTCTTACTACTTACTGAATACAGCGCGAAACACCGCAAAAAGCGCAAAACAGCGCAAAACAGTGGGGAAACAGCGCAAAACAGTGCGAAAGAGAGCAGAACAGAGGGAAACAGTGTAAAGCAGAAAAAATTTTTGCAATGAGTTCGGGACACCTTGTTTTGAGTTGGAGTACCACGGCAGCAAATTAAAAACACAAACCAACGTATGTAGCCAGTAATGCTGTAATGGCAGGTCTGCCCCTGCTGGTGACACATTTTGGGTACCATAATTTGGAACATTTTCCATATGGATATGGTTGGCTTTAGGGTTATTATGGTACCCAAAATGTGTTACCAGCAGGGGCAGACTTGCCATTACAGCATTACTGGCTACATACGTTGGTTTGTGTTTTTAATTTGCTGCCGTGGTACTCCAACTCAAAACAAGGTGCCCCGAACTCATTGCAAAATTTTTTTCTGCTTCACACTGTTTCCCTCTGTTTTGCGCTCTTTCGCGCTGTTTTGCTCTGTTTCCCCACAGTTTCGCGCTGTTTTGCTCTGTTTTGTGCTATTTTGCGCTGTTTTGCGCTGTTTTGCGGTGTTTCGCGCTGTTTCGCGCTCTTTGCGGTCGGTGTTTCGCGCTGTATTCAGTAAGTAGTAAGACCGAGACGAATGTGGCCAGGATTGAATAATTATCGTTTTAGTGGCAGCGACATAACTGAAAAATGATACTATATGTTGAAATTTGTAATGCAGTAGTTTAAGATTTAGCTTCATGACTTTGTTATAAGGAAAATCATCAATTATGAATTTAGTTTAAAATTCCTTAAATCTACGGCATTAAAATATACGGTACGGTATTATACGTCATTTTTGTAGACCAACTTATTTACTTGTTTGCATTGTTGTATCATCATTCGTCACTCAGTAAAAGAATTAAAATTTCATTTTGGAATACATTCCGAAGTCAGTGGCTTTACTGTGACGTCAGCAGATAAAGATGAGCGAATGATAAAAGATCGAGATCGAAGATTATTCCAAAATACGTTATTAGTACTCTATATTTTTTGTAAATGCGATCAGATTATGAAAGAAAACAAAGCGAAGGTGACGCAATAATATGGTCGATGACATAGCAAATAAGGTTTCACAGTCGTTTTCTTTTTGTGATGATACAATGTCTGACTTCTTTTTTCTCTTGATTACTTTTAGACTTAATCATGGTGTCGCTGCTTGATAACTAATATTGGTTGACATCTTTAAATGACGTTAGAAAATAGGAACGTCACCGTAAACTGAGAATAATGGATACAAATGCCAGCAAGCTGCAACAAATTTGACCTGAACGTTCACATTAGAATTGAAATAAAAATTTGCAGGATGCCTCAATAAAAAGAAAAAATAATCTACAGTGGATAGCACGTACACATTAAACGAATTGAAATCCTTAAAAAATGAAACTAAAAAACTCAATTGCACTGCGATCACATGACGTAAGTAGCGTCAGCAGCAAGTCTGTTTTGATTTTTTAAAGTTTCTAATCGTGACCTTGTGACGTCATACTAAGTTATATTTATACGGTTTTGTTTTGGGTTTTGTGGCAAAAGTTCAGCCAGCAATTTGAGACGATGCAATGCAAATTGGTTTGCAAAAAAGTTGCAAATTAGTTTCATAGACTGTGTTAAAACGGAAAATGCTATTATAATTTGAAAGCAGGTTAAATTTGTAATAATTGGTAATTTAGTTCCATAATTTATCGTTTAAAAAATTCTTATCAAGTACGTTTATAAATTTAGATATATCGAATTTAAGCATGCGAGTTTACTAGAGAATAAAATGGACGAAGACATAACTTGAGAAGATGCAATGAGAATTTTTTATCGCAAAAAGACGAACGAAGGCAGGAATAAATAATTATCGTTTCAATGGCAGCTTTAAAACAGAAAAATGATACCATATGTTGAAATTTGTACTATAAGAATTGAAAATTTAGGTTTATAACATTGTTGTAGAAAAATATTATTAAATATAAGTGAGTTTTATCTTCATTACTATGCATTTGATTAATTAATCAAAGATGAAAACACGCGCAAACGCGACAGTAAAATTCACGACAGTGTCTATCTCAATGGCTTGAAGGTGAATTTTTTATTTTATATAATAATGGTACTTGAAATTCTGAATGTATTCCGAGAAGTGAATTCCGTTACTCGGTAAACAGTTTGTACAGCTCAAGTTGGGATGGCGCCGTTTGAAACTCGAGACTATATGTAAAATACACGTTTTTAGTAATCGCAAGCAACTGCGTTTCCCAGAGACGCAAAAAAAGTTATTATATATTGTAATTATTCATATTTCACATATAAATCATGCGAATAAAGCAATCGGTTTCCTTCTGGAAAGACTTAAATAGAGGAATCAAAAATATTGCGTTAGGTTTGGTCTAGATTAAAAATTGAAGTTAGCGATCATCGATGACGAACAACTTAGTCGTAAGTTGGGATATATAATAAAAATGATGCAGAAAAATCATATTTCATCGACTTTTGGGAATAGAGAGTCGAGCGTCATTTTCTCCGTCGTTTATACTCGAATTAAACGTACTTGATGTTCATGTACATGATGTTTGTGAAATCCCGTTTAAATTGATATCAATAGGGAAATATAAATGTTGCGTTAGGTTTTGGTATAGTTGAAAAAGTGCAGAGTGGAAAGATATAATCTATGACGTCATTATGACCCAACCCAATACGTCACCTTGCCCATCAAACCAAAAACATTGTAAAAATATCTGCCAAATTTAGCAATTTGAAGCTAAGGACGTCATACCCCCCATAAATAGATATTTATTTGTAAATTTCGACTGCATTGGGATTAGTCGGTGTATGATGCTTATATTTTTATCTATGATCTAATCCCGTAGATACGTATATTATGTAAGCAACCGAACAAAAACTGTATGTAAATTACGGTAAAGCGTTATGTAATATACTATACATTATCTATATATTATATATATAATAAATCTAATTTGACATTCCGCTGGAAATGTATATATGACAAAATATGTAGCCATTTGACAGGATGATTATCGCGATATATCATGTGATGACTTTATTTGAGTACAGTAAATCTTGTGATTACGGAGTAGACCAGTGGTCTTCAACTTTTCACTGACCGCGATTCACTTTATTGTTTTCACCCTGACCACGTACCCGCGACAAAACCCTTTTTTGGGGTGTAGGGAACAATCGCGCAAACACGCGATATGGGAATGGGAGTCTTTGATAATGTGGTGCGACATCCTTTGTGACGTAACTTGCAAAACGGACGAGGGCGATCTCTGAAAAAAGAACTGGAATCGCTGTAAACGCCGCTCAGCGAATACATATCGTATGGGTTACCAACTTAAAAGTTGTTGCAATACCTCAACGCTGCTCGCGTACCTCTTGAAAAGCTTCCGCGCACCACTGGTTGAGTACCACTGTAGTAGACAGACAGAATATTTCACATCAACAAAAGGACAATATATTCTGGCCACATTTTAGTGTGTTAACGTTGCGGATGACTTGAGAGTGTTTTAATGCGACACACCTATCTGGTTACACATTCAGCAACTTTCTATTTATTCAGCATCGTAATCGGTCCATGTGATCGGTAATAAAATTAGCACAATATGCAAATTTACAACCGATCGGGAGAACAACGACTTAACTGTTATATGCCAGTGTTTTAAATCCGATTATGTAGTTTTTTTACTTCCAATTTTTTGAGCGTATAAAAAGACAAAAAACATTCAAATCCTAGCATTCAAGTTAGCTATTAGTGATGAGGAACAACGTAAGAAGAGATATTTGAAATGATATTCATCCAGAAAAATATTGGGGTGTCATATTTTCCACAGTTTATACTCACATCCACCGTTCCTGTTAGAGAAATACATGATTCGAGTTCCAAACAGATAAAATGGATCAAGGCCAAATATGAGAGATTGCAATGTTAATTTTCATTGCAAAATGACGGCAGGTTTGAATATGTTCCTTGAAATGTACATGAAATTCCGTTAAAATTGTAATTTTGTTATGAAGGTTGTACCCAACGTTTCTCAACCGGTGTGGATTTTGATGTTCTTGGGGAGGAAATATCACTCTTTATTTTGTGTAGTTTCACAAATTATTTTTAGTTATTTCCTCACCAAGAACATCAAAATAGTATTCTTGTAATGCGTATGAATAGATATATTATAAACCACTTTACTGTTTTTACCCTGACCACGTACCCGCGACAAAACCCTTTTTTGGGGTGTAGGGAACAATCGCGCAAAAAAGCGATATGGGAATGGGAGTCTTTGATAATGTGGTGCGACATCCTTTGTGACGTAACTTGCAAAACGGACGAGGGCGATCTCTGAAAAAAGAACTGGAAGCGCTGTAAACGCCGCTCAGCGAATACATACCGTATGGGTTACCCAACTTAAAAGTTAATTGTTGCAATACCTCAACGCTGCTCGCGTACCTCTTGAAAAGCTTCCGCGCACCACTGGTTGAGTACCACTGTAGTAGACAGACAGAATATTTCACATCAACAAAAGGACAATATATTCTGGCCACATTTTAGTGTGTTAACGTTGCGGATGACTTGAGAGTGTTTTAATGCGACACACCTATCTGGTTACGCCTTCAGCAACTTTCTATTTATTCAACATCGTAATCGGTTCATGTGGTCGGTATTAATTAAAATTATCACAATATGCAAATTTACAACCGATCGTAAGAACAATGACTTAACTGTTTTAAATCTGTTTAAATCCGATTCTGAATTTTTTTACTTCTTATTCTCTCAACGACATCTTTATAAAAGGGCAAGAACCTGCAAACCCAAGCATTCAAGTTAGCGATTAGCGATTAAGAACAGCGTAAGACGAGGTGTTCAAAATGATATTGATCCAGGAATTATATTTTATCGATGTTGAAGAATAGAGAGTGGGGTGTCATATTTTCCACTGTTTATAATCGAATCTACCGTTCATGTTTGAGAAATACAGGGTCCTCGTGAAATTCCAAATTTTCCAGATTCAGTTTAATTCTTGGGAAAGACTGTAATCATGTACTCGTTTTGGAGTCGAAGTACCATTAATCAAAGTCTCGAAGTTACTCAAGTCATTGAATTTAATAAAATGACTCGTTCTTAACTAATTGCCAGTAAAAATTAAAATGCAATATTGAAATTTTGTTATGACGGTTTAATCCGACGTTTCCAAACCAGGGAAGGGTTTTCTCTCAGCGAGGAATTTTCATGGTCTTATGGAGGTAAATCACTTTGTATTTAGTGGAGTTTATGAAAATCCTGAAAAAAAAAACTATTTTTAGGTTTGGGCTGTTGATGATACTTTATGTTATGATACATATTTATAGAAACATTAACTATTCAAACCGTACGAAAACTAGATTTCAGGTTGCGAGTATCACAACGTAATGATTCATTATTGTACAGGGTGTCCATAAAGTCTCTTTACAGTTTCAATTTTGTTATAAAGTCAGTTCTCACAGGTTTATTGTTTTTTAATCGGTAATTGTAAGTATTTTTACTTCATTCAATTTTAATACATCTGTGAGGGCCAAAACAATATATATATATATATATATATATTGTAAAGATGAATTCTCTTCGCAATTTTCAATTTTTTTAAGACTTTATGGACACCCTATAGATTGAATAACAAATGGAAACAGTTTTTATGCATGGCGAGGGAGAAATAATAGTTCAAAGCTAGGCAAAGGGTCGAACTTATCGAAAAGCTTGGGAAACAATGGTTAATTAAATCAGGTTTTATTAAAGATTTTACTTCAGTCAATAAACCTGTAGAAACTATATATGGTACGGATAATATTCCTTCTCAATGCTAAAAAAAGTATGATTGAAATACAAAAAGCTAGACTAATATTTGTTAATTAATAACTTTAGTTACTAATTAATCAAATACTTTTTTGTACCCATCTTATCGAATTGGTCGGTAAACGCAATCTCAAAACATGCCCATCTCGAACATTCATTTATTTAAAAACCCTAACTCAACATACAACTTTTAACATTAATTCTGCGAGAGAAAGTATAATTAGGGAGTATAATCGATGGTATCAAACTTGAAATACAACTTTAAACGCCCATTTAGCAATATTAACGCGTTATCTCTTCTCTTAAAACAATACAAGGTCATATACAATTCACATAGATGTCATGAAGCCACAAATTTTCACTAGAATGTTCTATAAACATTCAATTTGCCTCGAAGCGATGAAGTAATGGATATTTTTAACCATAAATCGCTTGTTTACAATACATTGAAACGGAAAGTGCGGCAATACGGATTTTGTTCACTGAAATATGGGTCGGTAGCTATTTTCCGAAGTAGTCATATTCCGAAAGTACACTTTGTACAAACATAATCAGGAAAAATGAAAAAATGCATTTCAGTGTGAAGGGAGACGCGATAAATCAGTAATGGTTACCGAGCAGCGTCGGGAATATTACTTAATATTATGTGTAATTATACCAATATTGTTCAGTTATTTGTAGTATTATCGTAATTCCTATTTATACACACATTCTGGTCAAACTCTTTATAAGCCTGAGTTAGAGTTGTTCGTATCACTAGATAATCCATTAGAGGTTGAATAAATTTCGGTTACAAGGTTTTGTATAGATTATGTCAAGTATCAAGGTCGTAGCCAATTCGGGGGGATATGGGGTCGGAACCTCGATTTTGAATTGTGAAAAAATATGAATTTTTCTGTACGATACATTTTTGTAGCTATTTAGACCTTCGAGACTCAAACCTCCGGCCTGGCCCGCTAGCAGGTACGGTCTAACTTGGAAGTTATAAATTTCAGAAAACCTTTCCACCCTTTCTAAATTCCTTGCTACGCACCTTTAAAGTAAATTTGGCAGTATATGAAGATCATCTCGACAAGTTTAGGCGTTTTATTTTTAGTTTTCCTTCCCTGACTTTTGTAGCTTCCAAGTTTTAAAGTCAAGGTTGGCTCATCTCTATATAATTCTCATGCGATATTATGTTTGGTTTTCAGTTGAAAAATAATATAGACTTACACAAAATGGTACACAAAATGAATTTTCAAAGTGTATTTATTTGTCTGTGTGTTGGTCTGTCCGTGGTAGTAGGACAAGACATAGCACTCAAAGAACAGACAGAGGAAAAGTCGAAGTCAAAAACAAGACTTGTCTGCTTCATGGATAAAACATGCGCCAGAAAAGACAAGTGCGAGTTACCTTGCGAATTTAGAGATCCAAGCGGCGCAAAATCTGATCAAGTAAGTATAAACAAGTACAAGGGAATGATTTGAGCGATCGAACTCGAACCAGATTGTCACTTTCCTGATGATTCTTTTGGAAAATTCTAAATTCAATAAATTAATCAAATCTGGGTATGATCTAATACAGGAATGTAGGAGGGCCAAATACAAATACCACCTGGTGGCCGCACCTGTATTTAACATAGGCTCTCTAGTTGCAGGCAGAAAACTATTGGGAATTGATTTCATGACATGTGTTGTTCGCTTTGCACAAGCTATAGCTGTTATGGCATTGTAACGTCATAGGGATAGACCATAAATTGGACTCAGGTATAGTCTTGGAATTACCTCCACGTACCAGATTAAATAAAATAAAAAACACATTTTTTGCCCTGTGGGCCGTTTGGTCTAGTAGGCAATATCGATCTGTGAATATTTCAAAATCAGATAAATACCAATGGCTGGTTGTATATGGTCTTTTCCGAAGCAAAAGGTGTGAATGGTCGTGGTTTAATAATTGCGACATATTTGATACGAGCTTTAGCTAGACGTTACGTAACGGCACGTCATTGTTTGTTTACTTGCAACACGGGGCAGGCGTATTGCATCACACTTTCTTAATTCCATCATGATTCGTTTCGAAGTGCACATATGAATAGTTTTGCTAAATTATTTCTGTTGTTGAAATAATTATCATTCGGAACTTAATAGGACAAGCGACATCAAATTTCCGGAACTTAAAGATGGGAAAAGTCACTAAAGCAGTGGTTCTGAACTTTTTAAGCCGCGCCAGCTTTTTAGAATTTGTCAAGTCTCGCGCCCCACCAAAAAATAACTAGCTGACAATAAACTACAAATAACAAATGGTTGGGCAAAGGTATGTTTCATTCTAAAAACACGTTAAAAATACGAGGATGGAACAGATATCAAAAACACAAGTACAAGAGCTCTCTGCAATCTCTAAACAATAAAGAAATGTTAATATCCAAAATAAGGCGGGAAAGATCAAATTTACCAAATAATTTTATTAATGATTAGCTTTATGCCGCCTCAAAAATCGTCCACACTCCTCTTGGCGCTCCCCGCGGAATTAACTCTGTAACAAGAGCAAGATATTTAAAATCCACGAATTGAATATAATTGTATGAAATGTTTAATAGTATTTTTAAATTTTCTATCAGTTATTCTATAATCTTCCGAGTCCAAGCATAAATACAAATATTTACGTTGTTTTCTAAAATATGGTATGTGGTTTGTGATGGCTTTTGATGATACAAAACAGCTATGAATACAAACACATAAGTTAAGTCAAAACATGTTTTCAACTTAGCATAATTTAAAAAACAGGCGCACGAAAACTGGCGAAATAGTTGATAAACATATTTTTCAAAGAATTAATCCGCAATTTTGATAACAAGAGTTAAAAAAAAAGCGTTTAAAAGTTACCGTATTGTCAATGAATACAGTACACTTGCAAAACGGTACTTGTTGCATATATAAAACATGTAAGTCCGTTGTAACCAAAGACGTGCGAACTTTTCTCTTATCCGGGGCGAGTTTCTGATAAATGTTCTCCATATACCTCACTTCAAAAATAATTTGTGTGATACACTTTACATCTTGGATCCCCCCCCCCCTCAATAAAAAACGTGCTGAACGGCCCTGAAAGGTTGTAACTGCTCCATATTATTGCTTACAATGTATGAACTTAATTATACAGCAAATTTGTGGGATTTATTTTGTTTAAAATACCAACAAACGTGATGCTTTTAACCAGTTGTGCTTACAATAGAGTGTAGAAATTCTTTCTCCAATTCCAATCATTTTAAACTACGCAGTTAACGATTCTATAAAGTAGTTCAAATAACAAGTAGCTGCGTTTTGTTTTTTGAACTAATATTGGATGTGCTTTATTCCAACCGATGGTATCAATAATAGTACATAATTACAAAACAAAGCAAAACTTAAATATCAGCATTGTCGAGCAATACAAAATGACGTGTGATTTGTTTTAATACAAAAATAATAGGGCGTTTTACTATTTCCCATTACTGAAATGTTTGTATCGATTGGGTATATTAGTTGCAAGAGAAAATTAAAACTTGGAAACTAAAAGAATCGGAAAACGAAAACTAAAAAATATTCGGCGCTCCAGAAGTGTGTGCACCAATATAAAGGTAACTAATTTTGTTCGCCTACTTCACATCAAGTTGTGTAAAAGAACCGAAACCTATGGACAGGGGGTATATTCACTTGGCTAACACAGACGCAGAACTCGCAATAGAACTAAAATAGATAAAATCGGAATAAAATTATGGCCTAACCCTAAGCTGGTTCACACACTACGGGAGTACCAAAAAATCTGCCCTAACTTGCCGGGATGATTTTTTTTATAATTAATATATACTTATATATAAGATATACTTGACATAAGCCTATGTATAAAAAGGTCCTTTACAATAACAACAACAACAACATAGATGATAATTTAGAAAAATTATCCATAGTTCCATTTCGTTTTCAAAAAATTTCAGTCTGTAACAATTTTTTGTTAAGGGGATGACAACCAGCAATTTTATTGATGACGAATTTGAAGAGCTTTGGGATGAAATGCAGAATAAAATGAAAGGACTGAACGGTGAGTTTTTATTAGGACAAAGTTCAGCGTTGATATAACAGTCTTATATATATAAACTTTCTATATTCTGAAGTTGTTGAAGTCTATACTTCTCGACACTTTTCTCGGTGACCGTGCATTTGCACCCACGTAATTTGAACCCCTACATTTGCACCGGTATATCCGCGGGTTCAATCTATATGCGGGTGCTAAAAACCATGGGTTAGGATTAGTATTGGTTCAAACGTCCGGAAAAAAATTCCATAGGTGCCATAGTATGCAGGTGCAATTGTTGTGAGTTCAAATTACGGGTGCAAATGTCCGTGGGTGCAAATGTAATGGAACCACTTTTCTCAATTTGTATTAAATTATTTTTCAGATCACCAAGCGGAATTGATTGCCCAACAGCACGATTTATTGAAGCAACAACAAAAACTCGAATTCGAAAACAGAAAATTAAAATGTAAGTGAAAAAGAGAGCAATCATTAAATTTGTTAAAAATCATATGAAAGTGTTTCGAGTTTATGCATTTCTCATTCAGTTTAAACCGATAATGGATAAATGCTGCAATGTCTTTTGTTTTTCATCGCATTATAGCTAACATGGACGACCTATTGGGTAATTCAATCTGGCCCGACTGATGCTACCACAACCAAAAAAAAACAAAATTTTGATATTTATTTAAAAGTAGCTCAAGAAATTTGTTGAAATTGAAAAGTTGAGAATGAGTTATTTAGGTCGTTTTTAACAGTGGTGCAGACATAGAGTGAAACAAACTTAATTCTCATTCTCTGTGAATATGGACAGTTACAAATACCGCAAAAAAATCATATTTTGCATCACCTAACTTCGCTTACGTTTTTATTTACAGCTCAGCAATCAGACTTGCTCGAAAGACAAAAGGATTTGGAAGAGGAAAATGAAAGATTGAAAAGTGAGAACTAGCGGTTGTTAAGATTTACTAAGCTTACATACGTTTTTTAAACTTACCAAATCGCCACCGACTTACTTATCACCAATGACTTACCTATTCGCCACTGACTTACTTATTCGCCATCGACTTACTTATTCGCCACTGACTTACCTATTCGCCACTGACTTACTTATTCGCCATAGACTTACATTTTACACTTCCACTCCTTAATAAATTGGGCAACAAGTGCCAGGTCGGAAATAATAGGAATTGGAAACAAGGGTTTTCTTGGGGTGGAGGTCAAATTTTTTTTGTATAATGACGTAATACGAGGCTTACTCCTGCCTTTTGCTTTGAACAAGGCTATATAAAGCAGCCAATGATATCTAACAATACCTTAACGAGAATATCGGTCGGAGACCGAAGACTTATCGATCGGAGGTTAGGGTATCCCCCTAAACAGCGCTCTTACTCCCTAGTGACACCGTGTGTCCCATCACTAATTAGTTAATAACTCGCTAATTATACGACATAATTTATCGAAAATCAATAGGCTTCTGTTCCGAACTATGATGAATGCACACAAATTTGGAGCAGATTCAACCTCGCTTTTGTGAGATATCGCGTGTATCTAACAGACAAACAAACAAACAAACAGACAAATACTTATCAACATACTTACCGATCTTAAGATCGATAAGTAATAAGTCATCTCTTTACAGACTTTTTTCGCTGTCGAAGTTATCCAAGGTATACAAGCGCGCATTTTTATCTATCTCGTTCGGTTGGTTCATTTGGTGAAAGGATTATTGATACCAACCAACGATTTTTTTTGCATGGCCCCGCAACCCCCCTTCCCCCTGGCTCAGCCTATACATGAATAGATCATTGTTCTTCCAAAAATGGTAGTCTTTTCATGATATTTCCAAATATGTTTTATGGATTAAATGGAAGACCTTGTTCGAGGTAAAACGACGTATAAAAATTTGAAAACCACACATGTCAATAGATATATCTAATGCTCTATAAGATCTGTAAGATACGACGGTATATAAGCACCTTTGTGGCAACAATCACATAGGGATCCAAAGCAGGAAGTAAACAATTAGAATGGATTTTCTGTTCAATACACAATTTTCAGAACCATATTTATGACGTTATCCTTACTTTTAGCTATTGCACCAGTAAACGGAGATGACGAGGAAGTGCGAAAGATGGTTAAAAATTTGGAAAAAAAAATAAAGGTTTTGACAGGTATGTTACTTTCGACAGAAATCACTAAACCCCAAGTTGCGAGTCAAGACGAGTCAAATGTCATCCGATTCTTGGGTTGAGTCATTGTTATTTTTTTATTGGTTGTTAGGTAATGGTGGGTCCAAATCGTTATATCCAGATACCTCGAGTCACTTAGATCGTTTTATAAATGGGTAAAACACCCTAAATACCAATCGCAAGTTCTCGCAAGTCATTTTTTTGACAATCCTTGACTGTTATTGTAGGTTAGTTGGAATTTTTTTTAATAGTTTTAGTAGATTATCGCACGTTTTAGTATGTTTTTTGACGATCTTGGACTGTTATAGTAGGTTTTCTGATAGTTTTAGTAGGTCCATGTTAGGTTTATTTGCGATTAATTGATGATGATTATGAGTCATTTGATTTTGAAGACTCGTGCTACTTTGATTCAAGATTTGATTTGTGAGTCGAGTCATGGGTCATCTAAGTTTTCAGTCAAAGGTCCAAAGTCGAGTCACTCACTAATTCAAGTCCCACTGGATTCATTTTGAGAGGAAAGTGCTCGAGTCATTTAAGTTATATGATTCGAGTCATTTTGATGCTTTGATCATCGGTGACTCGAGTTGAGTCAATCACTCTAGCTACGACAGGGGCAAAGTTAAAGTCAACATCCATTTTATTTTTGCTTATAAATTAATACCGTCAACCTAAACTGAATTATATTATTATCAACGACGCCAGGATTACGATATAATCCGCGATAGATACTGAATAATAATTAAGAACTATTTTATACGCTGTAAATAGCAAGAAAAGCAAAAATTTTCTAATATTTTCTAATTGAGGATGGAAGCAATTGAATATGACTCAATTTGCTTTTAGAATTATTTTCATGACCGCTATCTAGACTTGACATGGGCAAACGACGACCCGCGGGCCAAAGTCGGCCCGTTAGTTAATTCAATCTGGCCCGCCTGATGCTGCCACAACCGAATTTCGATGTTTTCAGCTAAAAAATAGCTCAAGGAATTTGTTGAGGTTGTGATTAAATTCAGTTTTGGCTCGAGGCTTATTGTTTTCCACTTTTTCTTTTGTACCACTTTAAATAAAATTCTGTTCATAAAATGTAACTCTTTACGTCCCACTTACATGGCCCGCCAGTCAAGATGTGCAAAATTTTAGGCCCCTGGTCTAAAAACCATCACTATTGCTTGCCTCACCAATACTGATTACAACATTTCGTTTCAGAGCAACAAAAGAAGTTGTCTAGCCAGCAGACTCGTCTCGTTGAACAACAGAACAGATTGATGTCGAGGCAAAGCAAACTGGAGAAAGAAAATTCACAACTAAAAAGTAGGCAATATATTTTATATAAAACTAATATTCAGATCAGGGTGGTATAAACCCGGACACGCGGGCACCGCAACCTATGCAACATAACAGTGGCCTAATCAGAACGGTAAAGTCTCATTCTTTAATATATTTAAAGTAACTTAACTCGCATTATTTTGATCATTATTGAGTTTTCCCGACTGCGGCCCGCAAGGTCTCCGCAATATGTTTTGCGGCCCTTCAATCTCGCAACCTTGGACCACACTGAGTTGAGGATGTTTTTAAGAATTTGTTGTAGACAAAAGTAGTCGATACCTATTTTGTGAAGAAGTAAAAACACAGACACGTGCAATAGTCAATTTCCGACTCTTGTCTGTTGTTCTTCCCTTTACTCTCATTTCTATTTTCCATAATCAATTTCTCATTTTTTTGAACAGTCATTTCATCTAGATATTGGACATTTCTTTCCCTTTGGAGTAATTCATTAGTTTTAATTCCTACAATATAATCGCAAATCCGACCTTTACCTCTTTTGAATCTTTCCTTCTCCGTTCGTATGAGTCTGAACTATATTTTCGTTAGTTGTTTGTGGATTATTAGCTAGTGGTACGCGCAACTCACATGGTTTCAAATTTGTAATAGGTGCATAAATACGTATTACAATTATAATAAACGTGTAAAGCATGCTGCGAATACTACATGTACATACGAAGTTAGATTTCCTCTTTTAAGGGTGACTTCCTCGTAGGTGACGCAGGTCGATTACTATAACTGGTTTATCGAATCTTCCTTCACACTGAATCCATTTAATTTTATCTTTCTTAGTTCTGTTTGTACAATGTGTGCTTTCGTCATGTGTCAAAATAAACTACTGACTGATCCGACATATGCTAAAACACGATCGTTTCATTTAACCAAGATGATTGATAGTTAACAACTTAGATTAAAGTATTTAGTCATATGTGTGTGGGTGTTATGAGTATTCTACTGTTTATAAAACTATGATTGGGTTTGGCAGTCGTTAATGACTAGCTATAGGTAATTACATTTAGCACCAATCAACGTAGTTCAATGAATATATATTTTTGGGTACCCCCGTTGTATGTGTACCAGTATGTGTCAGGGTTAGGCCTTAATTTTATTCCAATTTTCCTTATTTTAGTTTAGTTCGGCGAATGTCTGTGTTATCTAAGTGGATATACCCCAAGCTCGGCACTCCCGAAGTATGTGCACCAAGATGGCGGACAACCCAAACCCTGGTATACGTACTATGTTCAGGTTGTGCGCCATTTTGGTGCACATATTTCTGAAGTATCCTTGTCCATAGGTCCCAGTCCCTTCACACACCTTGATGTAAAATGGGCGAACAAAATTAGCTACCTCCATATTGGTACTCATACTTCTGGAGCGCCAATTTTTGTCGTGGTTGTTTGTGAATGCGTGCTTGTGGCGGGATATCATTTATCATGTCTCATACTTTTGTCTGTTTAAATAATTGTTAGTAATGATATGCAACCGTTAATTTCAGCTCAAAGGTGATTTTTTCAGTCATCATTTATGAGATGTAAATCAATGCATACATCCTTGTTTAAGATGTGATCTGATTCCATAATGCGCAGTTTAAGATTCGTTTAGAAACGTTTTTATGTCGGTGTCGTTGGTCTTTCATTGTAGTGTTTATTAAATAACGACTGGGTGAGGTGAGGTATTTTGGATTGCAAACGTTAGGAGAATTTCCCTAGCAAATCTTATCAAACGTAATGCAATAAATCTTCCTCGTTTTCGATGTGACCTTACTTACTAATACGCAGTTTAGGAAAAACATATCGTTACTGAATAGCGTCTTTTTATGTTTATTTAAGTTATATTTGAGTTTGACATCCGTTGATTGCAAGCTATCAGTGATTTATTTAATATCGCTTATCAGACGCAGCTTTATGAATATGCGTGCGTGTATGTGTGTATATTTTCTAAGACGCAATTTGTATTCATAATACTTTCGTCGTTTCGTTGACAGATCGTTTCTACAACACAAACCAGCCTTATACTGTTAATTAATCCGTGATTGCTATGGACAGTTTTCAATTGCGATCAGATGATCAGATAAATTTCGGTAGCTTCAAACACAACTTAATGAGTAAGGCCTTTGTTGGCAATAAGAACCCACTTCCTACAACGCGATCTGTGTACGTGCTTCGTTTCATACAAATAATGTAAACCCTGTGCGTGTGAGTGGCATTACATCATTTTCAAGTTGCCAGATTTGAGAGCGAGATTGTTGACGAAACACAACGGTTTTATGGAATTGATTGGTCGTAACGCTCATGCTAAATAGAAAATGAGTCAAACGTCAAAAACTGTTTGTAGATATAGATTAAAACTTGATATTAAAAGCTTGGGAAGCTTTGCGGTTTGTCATACATGGAATGATATGAACTTTATCAGAAAACGTGATCATAGGAGAAATTTTAAATAGTATACTTCCTATGCTTATAAAAATGACAATTTGCAAGGAAGACTTGAACAGACACGAAACACGAAAAGGTAAAAACATAACGTGTTAAATTAGTTCGGTGGGCCATATTTAATCGTTATGCGGGTCGTAACTGGCCTTCGGTCCGCGGTCGGGGCCCTGGTCTAAAAATCATCACATCTGTTATCCTTGGTCTGGGAACCACTGCCTTAGACATACAGACATATATGTAAAAATTAAAAGAAAAATTCTATTTTTCGAAATTGTTCAATTTTCTGCTTATAAATCATGAATAATCTCTTTTTAGGACGTCAAAAAGCAATTGAAGCAAGAGGATTTGGACGTAAGTTAACATTGTCACTTGTGAATACAATTATAACAAATGGTAGATCAACTAATCTAATGAGCCATTGTTTGGTATAAGCCGTCAATAGGCTACAGACAGAGGTGGTCTAAACATATACTCAATGCACAGGTTGCAGTGACCTAAATCTTACAATTAAAAGTATTTTGAATTGTTCTGGTAAATTAAGAACAACGGGTGACAAATTCGGGATTGTTTGTACAAAAATTCCCGCCAAAAGTAAACACCAACGCTCAAATAAGAAAGTTAGTAATTAACTAGTTAGGGTTAGAGATGCAGATTGGACTGGGAATTGAAATTTTTAAATCATTCTCAACTCCAACTGGGTAATTACTAATTCGTTATTTTAAAACATAGCGGGGATGTTTTTTTAAATCTGGCTGGGACTTCGTACAAAAGATCCCAGATCTGAAACACGTTTGAACGAACATTTGAACGTTTGAAGCCTCTACAGTTACGCTATATCAAATATGTTGTCAGATATAAGTCCTTAATAGGCCGAAGAACGAACTAATTGTTGTTACCGGTGTTATCATATATATGACTTATAAGCAAGCAGGAGAAACCCATTATAAATATATAAATTTATATAGCTTATAAATCGACCATCCCGTACTTTTCTGGCTATGCCGTTGGTTTCTTAAGATTTTGTTCACAATTAGAGTGCTCTCAATTACAGCAATTATCTAATAATTTTGCTAATTTTGCTTCTTTTATCAAATTTCGATCTTATTTGTATCAACTAGCGACCACACCTTCAGCTCCCACAACAGTTGAAACAGTTCCCGAAAAGATCGACCCAAGAGTAGAGAGCAAGTTGGATGCGATCAAGAAGGAAATGCAATATAGAATTGAACAGCTTAGTGGTAAATGCCACGTTTCAATTCGTACAGATTTGATTTTGCAATATAGGAAACTTTGCGGCCAGTGCGCTCTGTGTTGAATGATGCATGCTTAGATATTTTTCTTATGGAATTATGGATGTATGGACATTCATTAAAATTCCCAAGTATGGTCGGCGCTTCCGAATAAAATGTTCAGGCTCAGGTTCGATGTAAAGAAGATTTGATTATATGTGTTTGATAGAAAGGTGTGTTAATGTTCAGAAAAATACCGAAACTTTTAACTAAGTTGCAGCTATTATTATGTTTAAATAGCCTTGATGCAATGTTTCTTTTCAAGGAAAATTCAGGCTATCCCTCTTCTCTTATATCTTCGATAAGACTGAATATAACATGAAAAATCTCCCCACATACTCGTATGTATTTGCCAGTGTTTGCATATGAACAACGAATATGAACATTTTTGTATCTGATATAATTGTGACGGATACTATACCAGTATCTCATCATGTTTTATCTTGTTTATATCCTTATTATTCTAGGCCAACAACAGCAATTACTGAAAGAACAAACGAGACTGATCAACAGACAGATGAGATTGGAAAATGAAAATGAGGAATTAAGAAGTAAGCGTTGTTCAAGTTCTAATTTAGTAAAATTATGTGAAAGTTTCCAGTTTTTACATAGGATTTCGGGTACTCTCGTAGAATGTGAACCAAGATGGCGGACATCGTGTATCAGGTTAGGGTTAGGCCATAATTGCAGGTACAAATACTACGGGAGTCACTTGGCTAGTCCCAGAACTCGTAAAAGAACTAAAATAAAAAAAAAAAAATGAAATAAAATTATGGCCTGACCCTAACCTGGTACACATACTACCTTCCGGTGTCTGCCATCTTGGTTCACATTGTTCGAGAGTACCGTATTTCGGATGTAGACTATTAGTGGCCCGCTTCGTTACAGATAAGCGTATTTAATGATGATTTCTGCCACAAACCTGCTAGATATCAAGAATGCAAACACCAGTATCACAATGGTAGTTTTAGAAATGAGTAATCGGGACTGTGGGATGCTATCGCACAGCTGACGAATATTATTCTTATCGGGTTGGTCGACCAACTGGTGTGACCAAGTGGTCTTTAAACGTACGGGGGGTATGAATGTATTAGTCGTTTTTTTGTTGAGGTGATTTCCGTATTCAGGGAGCCAATATATTTTATATTTTTAGTAATTTAGGGAAAAGTCATTGAAAGGTTATTAATTCTATTCTTTATTAAATGTCCCACGAGCAAGCGCATGTCAATCTTTTTTGCCTCCCTGGATAAGTTTCTAATGCCCGGGTCGAGTTATACCTAACTTCAAAATAATTTGGGGGATTAACAAATTATAGATTTTATTAAACATGTGAGTAATTAAATTAAAGATCACGTGAGAGTGAAATGTTTGAAATATTTTTATTCAAATCATCGAACAAAGCAACGAATTAGGCGGCTGTTTCTATGGCCCACCTCTAGACACGCTCCTGCTTACGATTCCTTTGACATCTGTACAGCCAACTTGGTGATCCTTTACTCCCTTAAGGCAGGGCTACTCGACTATTTTTACTAAAGATCCACTCACAAAACTTCAAAAATATTTGGGTCCGGTCTTTCCAGAAATTATATTTCGGCATCCTTAAACACGGACTTCCTCGACCGACTGATGATTATTAGCTAATTAAGATTGTTTATTATGGCGTTATAGATCTTTTCATAAATATTTAAATCTATAAAAGTGATTTTAGAAAAGGAAACTCCAAAAGTGGGGCGAATGATTCAAAATAAAGAATTAGGCGCGGTCCGAATCGAATACCCGAAAGTTCGGATTTGGATCGTGGTCCGCCAGTTGAGTAGCCCTGCCTTAAGGTACTGGTGCTGCTGCACGACTTTCGTGCCTATATATTTAAGTACTGCTACCATGTTCAATAATCTAATTGTGCACATGAAGAAATAAGTTGTTGCGATAATCTGAACCAAAACACCTCTCCAATTTTTCGTCATTAGAAAGATTGTCTCAAATTGAAAATAGTTTGTTTGATCAAAGTCGTTTTTAAATCAAAGTAATCGCGTATACAATCCTTATTTAAATTTATCGCAAACTATGTTATGAATCATTTAATATACAATTATTCTATAAACATTAATTATTAACAACTGTTAATATACCTTCGAAGTACTCCCTGTATGTTAAAATAAAATTAGCCAGCTACTTCGTCAATTTTTGATTTTGTATTCTTTTTACATTAACAGAAAAACAATCTGAACTATATATTAAGCAGGAAGAATTGGAAAAAGAGAACCAAGAATTAAAAGGTGAGAAATAATTTGATAATTTATATAAGAGTCTTTCATAATTTAATCATAATTTCATAATTTTTTTCAATGATCCTATTTGTGGTAAAGCAAATATTTGTTAAATATCATCTTAAATGGAACAAATTGTACAGGTGACAGAAGAAAGATAAATAATGGAGAGTTTACATCCTAATATTGAACCGACCACTGTAATCGTATCGCTATCAGACGCGCTTGGCTGAACGGTTAGAGCAGCGTTTCTCTTTTTTTTCCCATAGGAACACCTATGCTTTTTATCTCGTCTCGCAGAAAACAAGAAATTAGTATGTAAAATTGACCTTTCTAAAAAAATTAGTCTGTGTTAAAAGTAACAGTTTTCTGTAAATTTGACAATTGAAAAATTCGGCCGATATTTAAAAATATTGGACGGTCTAGACTGGCACGAGGCCTTTCCGGTCGTTTGGATAGCAAGGCCTATCCGCCTGTACGACTGAGATCGCCACGGCGAATAATTTATGCCCATGGCCATCACCTCACATAGAAATGTAACAAATTGTATCCAATTTATTCAAAATTACTGGTGGCTTGTGCTCATGCACATAGCCTCAGTGAAACGCTTGAAAATCGACCTACAAAATAGATCAGGACTGTTTTTTACTTTCTTTTATTTACCAATATCATTTTTTTTATTGCAAAAACATCAAATGTCTATGTGAATCGCAAATAAAATATAAAAATTCTCAGAGAACAGAGAACGTGTGAATGTAAGTGTCATAAGCAAAAATTGAATTTTTTTTGTCTAATCTAATGCTAAAGTATATGAAATACGCGCAAATAAAATAAAATTAAAATAAAAGTTAATTTGTCCTCAAACAATTGGGGCGTATTAAATTGTCATCTGGTATTTAAATTACAAAATAGGTCACATCGGTTCATTCCCATTATTGTAATTTTATAACATAAAATTTATCTGATAAGGATGAAATTGACAATGATATTTCGATACAATCTGAAATACGGGGTGTTCATTAAATTAGGTATGAACTTCAATGTGTTTCGTACAATTTCGCGTCGGTCACGTGTATATACAGGTGTATTATATGAAGTAAAAAACTTGATAAGCACTGATTAAAATTAAAAAAAAAAGCTGGTTGGGATATATTGAGAACTGGAATTTTATGAACAACACTATAAAAGGGTGTTTTTTGCATTTGAAACAACGAACTGTTTTCAGTACAAATATCCAAGCCCTAAGTTACGAGTCAAGCCGAGTCACGGGTCATGCGGGTCTCAAGTCCCGGCTGAATTTAAAGTTCGTGTCACACAGAAGTCAACTCTCTCTGGCAATTAGTTGAGTTTGAGTTTGAGTTGAATCATGGACTCAAGTATCCCCGACACTGCATAACTGCAAAACTGTTGTCGGGAAGTGTATGTGCATTGAAATCAACTTTTAATTGGATTAGTCTTGGCAAATACATATAATAGATTACTTAGTAATCTTTTTGTTGAGAAAACATTTCATCCCCTTAAAGACGTCTGTACAAAAAGAATGTGCTTGTAACTCCTAGCATTAAGCGGTAGTATATACATATTCATTTTTCCTACACGAAACGATTAAAAATGCCAGCCAATACAATCTACAAAAATCAATACAGATCTTCGACATCTGAAAACATTCAACTGTCTGAAAAATTGCGAACGTACTAACCAAACGCGGTCGAAACTCGATAGCTTAGCCTTAGACATCCTCAAAAATGTCTCCACAAAGACGTCAATGCAATTAGTGGTAACAATCAAGCAAGCATAAGCTATTAGATCGCTTTAACAACATTTTTAATTCTATTATTATTCTTATGAATTCGACCAAATGGTATGAAAATATTAAGATAATCTCTTACCAGCGTCATTTTTCACCAAAAATGTTAATGTTGAGATATTTCCTACACGTTTCGGCGATTATTTACTTATAAATACCACAGAATTAAGTCTGAGTTACGATTTGTTTACCAATACCAGCAAGCGCAAATACTTAGCACAAGCGGTACGAGCAATGACATAGAGGAAAGATAAGTAGTTGATCCCACAGAAAGCTAATCCATGGCTGAAAACAGTAGGATTAGTGGTAATTTCTTTGTCGCTTTATTTATTCAAAATACTGTTGTATGCAAATAAATATCGTCTCTTAACCTTTTCAGCGTCTCATGCTTTGCATAACAATCAACAAATATAATCAACTAATATAAAACAAATGGGAATAGCATAATCTCTTTTCAGATCATAGATCATAGTTTTTATGATAAATTTAGAAAATATGAGAGATGGTTGTGTTAGGCCTGTCTCAACTGTAATGTCTAAAAGGTTGATGTGGGAGGGTTCCACGTTTGACAATATATATATCACATAACAGCTACTATAGAACACATATTCATAAATAACTGCTCCATGATTTTATGTCCCGTCTCACTTAAACTGTACACGTTTACCTTTAAAGTGTCACGGGTAGGTTGGGCTGAGAATTTCAGGTAAAACACTTTAACCGTTAATCGAGTAAAATTAACCGGTTAACCGCAGCGTGACGTTTGACGCCACAGGGGATAACTTTGCGACCTGAGATACCTGTACCTGAGATGTCATTTTACGCGTAACCGTTTGCCATCCAAAATCGATTAGCCGGTTAAACATTTCCAGCCCTAGTTACGGGTGATCGCTCTTGTTATTGTTTATGTCTAAATTGTATTTGTGTGACTGGATGAAATTCAAATAACTGTAAATATGCAAGAGAAACTTGAGTAGGAAAATCAACGATCAAAATATGTGGTCAAGTGCTCTGAAAATCCAGCTCTCACACGAGTTTGCACGCTTTCCCTGAAAACAAGACTACATATACACAACTGATATCCAGAAAACTTGTATTTTCTGAAACAATCTTTCTTGTTCGGTATTGCCTACCATATATCTACTGTACCTTGGTGAGGTGGCGCGTATGGGAGTGAAATCCCCTAGTAAGTTAATTTCAATGCTCTAAATATCAAACCATTGCACATACGATTTATTTTCATCTATTCAAGACATTTAAAATAAAGCGTATGCTATTTTCCAAACACATCACAGAGTAAGGCTCGATGATCTCTACATGCAAGCCATGTATCAATTCTAGATTATCTTGTATTGCTAAGAAATTTGATTCCCAAATTTCCACAATAATTGATCAGCGTATCTACTCAGGTCAAACCATAATTTTTACGGACTATTTTTGTATATTTTCAGCAAATCTCACACACCAAACCACGGACCCTGAAGTCAAGAGAGAGAGAATTGAATGTAAATTTTCAATCTACTATGAATAATAACTTTTATATTTATATTTACTTGACTGCAAGATCACCAGGTGCGCCCTGATGCGGAACTCAAAACCTGCCATGTATCCCCGGCATTATATATACTTTAGCGTTTGAAACCTTCGTTAATAGACTGTGAGACTAAGCAAACTTTGCGTTTTTCACGTTCTGTAGCAAATTTGGACTTCAATTATCCGTCGTTCAATAGTCTGAAATTCCGACTTCAATTCCCAAATTCGGATAACCCAAATTATGACTCCAATGACAACATGTCAAACTCTGACTCCACAGCCTAGTTTTTTTATGATAAATATAAATTTAGCAAAGTTAAATTTTTTTACCTTTCAGCGCGAGGTCTTTGTGTGATTGAGCACGGTGATATTTGCTTTAGTGTACTTGGGGACGGAAGCGACGAGTTGACCTATGACCTTGCTCGGGAGAATTGCAAGTAAGTTTACATTATGAAGCAATTATGGACAAGTGGTTCCCAATCGTTTTTGATATATTTCATCCTCTGTATAGGTTCAAACTCTATCTTTTCCCTCACGATGCACACTATAAACCAGTGGTTCTCAACCTTTTTTTAGTGTCAGAGCCAAATTTAAAATCCTAATGTTGTAAAGAGCCGCATAAAAAACTACGCAAAAAATCGGTGTATTGAAACGTATAGGCTAAACATTGTGGAGTAAACACTATGACATCATGATAAAAAATTCACCTAAATCGACCTAACATTTACGATGACATGAATTTTACAACTACACTTCAATCTTTCAATTTCAAGTCATTCATTAAATTTCAATGAAAATGATTAATTTTTAAAGAATAATAAGAGCCGCGGAAAGATAAGTTGAGAGCCGAATGCAAATCTTAGAGCCGCGGTTAATAATACCTGCAATAAACACTATTTTTCCATTTTTGTGCAATATGCCTTACAATAACGCTAAACAGCACAAATATATCATTAATACCGCGAATAGAAAGTAAAGTTCCTCGCTGGCGAGGAATTCCTTCCCGCTAGACTAGAGTCTCGTTCTACGTAATATAAGTTTCATGATGAACCTTTTTTACACTTGTGGAATAGATTCTGCTATTTTTCTATCAATTATTAATCAGTGACCAATTAACATTGCAATAACAGTGTATTAGATAAAACAAAAGTGCCGTGTTGCTGCAGATATACTCTTGGTGATTGGGTGTCGCTGCTAGATAACCAATCCTGGTCCCCCGCGATTTCCATTCCCCAGTAAAAATGTGTGTTTAATTTTGTCAATCTCGTATGTTATTTTTTACTGGACAGAAAATAAACTTGACTATGACCATACCCTTAATGACTTATTCATTCCAATGTAATAAATTCTCTTACTTAGAATGCACGGAGGAGATTTAGCAAATGTTTATGACCAAGAGCATTATGAGAAGCTGAAGAAATATTTCATTGACAATGACATCGAATCGGGAGTTTGGATTGGAATGACATACAATCCTATTGTGAGTAATTCTTACTTTAAATCTAAGCGTTCAAGATGGATATTATGTAATACAGTAGGATCTCGCCCGCCAGCTCACGGCTCCCCAGGAAAGCTCCAGAGCAATTGGGGGCCACAATGCAAAACAGATTTTACTTTTCATTTTACAAGAAAACTTACCGTTCTTCCTAATTTCATTACTTGATAAGGTGGTTCCAGAGGGAGTTTTCAGTTTTTTTTAGCATGAAATGTTTTAATAGAATGGGATTTGGATTATACCGATCAAAATAACACCATGAAAACCGCCTGGAAGGGGTCAAGATCTGTGAAAGATTGGGAACCACTGATGTAATAGTTGTGAAAGGGTCGAAGTTTTTTTCACTTTTGCGGAAAAATCGTTTTCGCGAACGACTGATTTGAAACATAGTGCAAAGAATTTGATGATATGGTTCGGGTTAAGACAGCAATTGAAATGAAAGAGAAACATTTGTTGAAATTTAAATTAAAATGAGGTTTAAATATGCTATATATACAAATAAAATAAAAAAAACACGAAGGGGAATTTTTTCTTCTCGCTATTTGCATTGTTGACGATCGTCTGTGTTGTTCTCACTGGTCCACATTTTGAAAAAATTATGTTGAAAATTGTATTAAACAAAACATTAGCTGAATGATTTCAGTATTTGAATGATGTGATACTTCGTTTTCTCATATGTGTATGTAACACTCGTCATAGTTATGAGCATGTGATGCTCGACATAGATAGAAACCCATTCCCTTGGAAAACCCTGTCGGTGTCCCACCACAGAATAAATATGATAGATACAAGTATATGAATGAAAAAAGAGAGAAAAACACTTAAAAGGCAAAAAAGTATAAAGACGGAGGTTAGCTCTGACTCAATCAATTTCGTGGCTGATGTCCCAAAGGAAAAACGAATGTTTGCGGTCCCATCTCATACAGTCCTATGGGAGGTTTCTCATGGGCAAGACTAGGAATCAGAGTCTGAGTCGAGAGCTGAAGTCCAATTTGGCATGTTTTCACTGCTGTCGGAAGTGGAGTCGCATCGGGTCGCATTTTCAAACTTCATTGGGTTGGATTCGAAATCGAAATTTCAGATTTTGATGATAACATCTTTTTAATTAAAAAGACTTGAATACATTTTAAGTCGAAGTCTTTTTTCCTGACCCGGACTGAGAAGTTGAAATTGACTCTGTTTACACCAGTGGTAATATAAAATATTTACCGATTTTTCTTCTTTATTTAGAGCTACAAAGCCAAGTATACGAACGGAAAAGAAGCGAAATTTGTGCTCTGGAATTGGGTTTACCCTGCCAGTTTTGCGACTTATACAAAAATGTATCTCTACATTGATAAAGATCCTGAAAGCATCTACAGCGGAATGGTAAACCTCCCAGGGAATTGGAAATACCCATATGCACTGTGTCAGTTTGGAATGTAGATGAAAAAGATTTTTTGATACATTGAGACACATGGTTATATGATCAAAACCCAATTTTGTGTCAAAAGCAAATTTCATTGTGTATCTGTATTTTTCAATGTGTCACATTTTTATTGACTATAGGGATTAAATATTGAGTATCATATTTTATGAATTTGTCATTTGCGAGACAATAGTCATGAAATGTAATGTAGCTCATTTACTTTCACCCGTAATATCTATTTTGTCGGGGCTCCCGAAGTATGCGAACCAAGATGGCGGACATCGGAAGCTAATATGTGTACTAGGTTAGGGTTAGGCCATAATTTTAGGTATAAATACTACGGGAGGATCTTGGCTAGTCTTCGAACTGATCATAGGACTAAAATAAGGAAAATTGGGAAAAAATTATCGCCTAACCCCAACCTGTTACCCATGTTACGTTCCGATGTCCCGCCATCTTGGTTCGCATACTTCGGGAGCACCATTTTGTCTTTTGCCGTGTTTTCCGTAAATATTTTTTCAAGACTTAGCACTAAAAGTGTAGAGAGTCGAAGGGCTAAGCTAAAAGTACCATACCCGTGGAATTGATGAAAGTCTATTGTCTAATCGTCGGGTTTAACACGTAAACTCTGATCTAGAATTTTTGATGGTTCATTTGGTACTGCCGTAGTGTGTGTACCAGGTTAGAGTTAGGCCATAATTTTATTCCGGTTCTCCTTATTTTAGTCATATTACGAGTTCAGCAACTGTCTGTTTTAGCCAAGTGAATATACACACACTTCTGGGGCGCATTTTTTACTGCTTTATGCGATAGTAGCAATAAATATAATGTGAGCAGTATTCTCACCATTCATATAATAAATATACACAAATGTTCGCGATTTTACATTTTTCTTGCTGGGTATAGCAATATGAAAAGTTTCAACTATAATTAAAACTGGTATATATCATGACCGTTCTTTACTTTTTTTCGTTTCTGTTTATTTTGCTCTTTAAATATAAACATGTGAATATAAATATTGTGAAGTTCAGTATGGAAATTGCTTTTTATATTTTGGCGATTAGAAGAAACATAGGCGTATTCTGAATTGTCCGCCATCTTATTTCACATACTTCGAGATTACCAACGAAAGAACACAATCAGGGCAAGAAATTGGGGAAAAACGACACGGTTGGAAAAAATAGATCAGACACCGGTTTTTGAAAATTTTGATTACAAGTCCCGACTGTTGAAAAGCTTGATCAACTTAACTTTTATTTAGTTTTTGGAAAAACTTTTGGCTTTGTCATCATCATAAAAAAATCCAAAATATCGACTCAAAAAAATTCGAATCTACTGCAATGAAAACATATCCAACTCCGATTCTCTGTAACACTCTAGTGCAGTGGTTCTCAAACCCTTTTTTGAATTTGTCAAGTCTCGCGCTCCGCCTCAATAACTAGCTAACAATAAGCTACAAATAACAGATAGTAAGGCGAGTGAGTGTATGTTTCATTCAATGAACACATTGAAAATACGTATACATAATAAAGCAATTTAAACAATAGAGAAATGTAAATATAAGGCGGGCAAGATCAAATCTGACAAATATTTTAATTTTCAATTAGCTTCACGCCCCCCCCCCCCAAAAAAAATTGTCCACGCCCTCCTTGTGGGGCGCGCCCCACCGTTTAAGAACCACTGCTTAGCGAATATTCGCTAATAAAACAAGATGTAACGCTCAAATATCGAATACATATACATATAAAATCGATTGAATGAATACGTACATTAAGTTGGCTGTATGTGAGTATTGGGTTGGCTGTATATGTATATAACATTGGTGTACATCACGTGAATGGCTGTATATGTATATTATGTTGGATGTACATGAATATCATATTGGTGTACATCACGTGAATGGCTGTATATATGTATAGTATGTTGGATGTATATGTATATCACATTGGTGTATGTGAGTTGGCTATATGTATAGTATTGGCTGTATATGTATATCACATTGGTGTACATCACGTGAATGGCTGTATATGTATATTATGTTGGCTGTATATGTATATCCCATTGGTGTACATCACGTGAATGGCTGTATATGTATATTATGTTGGATGCATATGTATTAGAGATGTACCGATATCACTTTTGTCGCCGATACCTATACCGATACCAGCTAAAAACGCCGATACCGATACCGATACGCCGATACTACAAAAAGGCTGATATTACCGATATTCCGATACCGATACTATGTAATTATTACTTAATTAGGTGTGCTGTGTAGGGCAGACGGGTTAAAACAATGGTCTTTGAGCGTTGTTCATGGTACACATTATTTCAGATCGAAAAAAAAGATATATCACATAATATGAAATTGATGTTTGGTGTTTGCTTCAACTGATTAAGATACATTGTACAGTAAGGCTAGTAATCTCGGTGTTCAATTGAAACTCATAAGTCGGGATGTCCAATTTGAACTTGATATAAATATCGCGACCTTCGAATATCGTTATTCGAGTTTAAAAGAATATCGAATATCACCCACACATTCTAGCGCCGCCGTCCTACGTTCAAATTAAAAGCATTTTAATAATATTTTTTTTCGTGGCTAATCGTAATCGTCGACGCAATAAGTCAAAGCCAAATTGAAAGAATATCAAACAGCACCGACAAAAAGAAGGCCTACCTATAATCGTCGAGGATGTTTTTTTACTTTACTATTTTATAATATAATATATTTTACAATTGCTATCATAAATTTTGAATTTCGCAATTTAGTTTATCGATGTCGACGGACTAAATGACACTCGTACTTGACGACAAACAGTCAGTATTTATAGCCGTGCCAAAAGTCCTTGTGACGTTAATAAGGACCCCAATTCCACTGTATGATTTAAAACTGGGCGCCTAGTTGCTTTTTGTTATGTGCTGTGTTGATATATTTTTTCATAATTACTATGTAATATTAAAAATGTCAATATAAAAACTTGACAGCAAAAATAGCCAAATTAGTTGAACTAGTTTGGCTGATAAATAGCTAAAAACACGTGAATCCTATTCTTTCGCGGGGGTTGGGACTTGTATGTCTCATAGCGCACGATCTCTCCAGACAAAAAATAAATTAAAAAGTAGTATTCCAACCTATCTTTTAAAACATTCTGGACCATATCAAAAAGATAAATATATCGGAAATATCGGCCTTAATTCAACCGATACCGATACATGGCCGATACCGAAAAAATGGCCGATATTGCCGATACCGATACATCGGTACATCTCTAATATGTATATGAGTTGGCTATGTGTAAAGTATTGGATGTATATGTATATCAAGTTACCAACCCTATCCTAATTCCTTACCTACTGTGCTTATGACAGAACAGAATTGGGATATAAATATAATTTTCATGCCGTTCTTATGACAAACCCAATAGTTCACTGCGGTGGGGGCATTTTGTGGCTATAGGATAAGAAATGATCCCGATTCCTAACGTATTATTGTCAAGGCAACTCACTAGGTCTCTGCATATGAAACATTTCGAACAGTGGATGTGATAATATATTCTACATCACCTGCTGTCTATTAGTGGTCAATTAACCCTCTACGAAGGAGACCATCCAAACGATCAATGGGATTAGTTTGGATTTCTGCCCATTGACAAATCACCCTTGCCTACTATGTCTCTTTAACTAATATCCCGAAATGAAACGAATAGATTTCTCCCAAAGTGATTTAATCCAGATATCAGTAAGACAAAGTGACCTGACAAACAATAAAGATGAATAATGAGTACAGGCAACCAGGCACAATACAAAGCAAGAATATACCAATCCACTTACATTGAAATGAGGCTTTTTCAGAACAGATTATTCCAATGTAAGAAAGTTAAGAAATAGATTATTCATACCCAATGAGTATAGCCCTAACCATTAACAAGCTTTTGAGAACAGATCTAAAGACAGACTAAAGCCCTAGACCAGGCCTGCACAACTCAAATTACCACGAGGGCCGCAAGCATAAATCTGAAGACCCGGCGGTCCGCAAACTTTGCCACATACATATTTCACAAGATGAACTACAAATCAAAATAATATTGTGAATTGTGAAACAGTTAAATTTAATGAAACACTTTCATTACTGGGGAGCTTAAAAATATGAAGAATCTTATTTTCTTGAGTATAAACAAGGTACAGTATTTTTGCATATGAGATGGCAAATATGTATTTAGTGGTTCACGGTTCATCTACCTTGAAAACCCACCGTTCATTTTCAATATTTCTTTTTTATTAAAATTAGGTATTGCGTGTTGCAGTATAAACTGACTGCAGGAAAATATTTTACTCAGGTTCAGTTTTGTAAAATCGTCCCAAATATATGTATGACAATTTATTTAGTCATATCTACCATTATTGGATATTTCCATTGTATGCTAGACAAACAATCCGTTTAGTAGTACTAGATCTTCCTCTGTTGTACTTTTTTGACTGGTAAATTACATTTTTCTACAAAATCTGCTCCAATTTATTTGAAATTTTACAATAAATAGCAATATCTTTTGTGCGAGAATTTCTGCACCATTCATAAATAAAAGAATTGTTTTTTAATTTCGAAATTTGAATCAAAAAAGAAACTTAGTTCCATGAACTGCTAGTAATAAATAATGGGGTTATTAATAGGTTGCTAATATGCACTAATGGGAGTGAGATTATATACCGATATTGTTTTAACCGTGATTCAGTCTGAACACTGAGATATTTAAATCAGGGTTTCCCAAACTGGAGGGCGAGGGGTGGAGCGACGAATTTTAGGGGTCGCGAAGGGCACACCAATTTTACACAAAGTTCGATGTTTATTGAAACTAGTGCAAAACATATATCTCACGATTTCGAATATGATCGGAGTAGAGGCGCGCTTGCATAACAATGCCGGCTTAGATTGTTAGATCCGAGAAGTGGCACCAAATCACCCGCGGGCCGCACAGAAGTATCTAGCGGGACGCATGCGGCCCGCGGGCCGTATGTTGTGCAGGCCTGCCCTAAACAGTTAACCATAACAAGAAGTAATCAAGTAATCAGCCAATAATCGCGATGCAGTTAACCATACGTAAACACACCAAAAGTAAGTAGTACCAGGATAAATCAGTCAATTGTTCAAACCAGGGATCATATATCAAATCTCATTCCTAACATGCTATTTATATTTGACAACCAAATAGCGGAGGAGGAAATTATTCAAATTTATTATTTAGGTGACGCTTCTCGGTAACCATTACTGGTTTATCGCGTCTCCTTTCACACTGAAATGCATTTTTTTCTTTCTTTCGCCATTCTGTATGTACAATGTGCATTTTCGGCATGTGTGGAATAAATTACTGATTACTGATAAATGGGTATTTGGTCCTATATACAGCCATATTCCTAATTATACTTACTGTTTTAAACAATAAACAAACATAAGCCGATACCGTACACTCGAATTCACAAGCAATGTAAGCACAATGATATCTCTTGTTCATCGTCTATCAAATTTGTAAATTAACATCCATGTAAATTGTTTATCCGGTGTTTAAACCATATATCCATCAATGTTTCAAACCTGCTGTCTATGGACAGCCCAAAAGCTCTCCATAGAGGAGGCCATCTGAATGAAGATTGAGATCATACATGCTTTCTTTTTTCCAACTATACTATAATGTTTTCAGCATAGAAAAAAAAACTTATCCGTCGATACCTTACGGATCCCTTGAATCCATCACAATGTTATCCCAAATGTTTCATCATCTATCAAATTTGTAAATTAATATTCATGTAATAAGTAATTCGTTTGCGCGGTGTTTAAACCATATACAGGGAGTCCTCGACTTACGACGTTGTTAGGTTCTCGAGACGCGGTGTAACCCGAATTTCAGTGTAAGTCGGAACATACTGTACAGTACATAAATTACTTCATACATATCGTACTGTATTGTAAAGTATAGCACTGTAATAAAATGTACAGATAATGCAAAAAAGTACTTTATTGAAAAAACAGAAAAAATTCCATATTACATGAATAAAAGCAAATACTGTACAGTACAGTGTTATCTTTTATATTTTTCATGGAGTGCGATCGTAACCTCGAAAAGCGTTATGGAGTGCGCGTTCGTAACCTCGAAACAGCGTAAGTCGCGACGCGAGGACTCCCTGTATCTATCTTTATTCCTTTAATGTTTATTAGGGCTAGTCACTCCGAATCGAATTTTCGAATCGGTTCATAGCAAAATTTTGAATCGCAGCCATCTTGTTTTTTCCTTCTCGACAATGTTCAAGGTGAATTACCCAATTTTCTTGAAACCATATTTTTTCAATACAATTCTGACATATGACTATTTTCTGCAGTGTGTTATTGATAAATAAGTGTTTTTCATTGCTTGTGAAATCTCCGCAATCTTAGTGATTTTATTCGTGTTTCCAGTAATACATTTATTGACAGAACCAATTACAATAAAAAGTAGCATATAATTACATATCTCCCATTGACTCCCAAGTAGTCAAGATTCGATTCGAAAAAAATATTCGTTTCGATGCTGAAATCATCAGGTATTCAAAAATGCCCAACCCTACCCTCTATATGTCATCCCTCAGGTGCTGTACACGAGAAACAATTCGAATAGTAATCAGGAGCAAATATAACACCTTACTCTCAATCAAATCCACTGTATTTAAAATGAAAAGCAATTTACTATCAACGAATACCGTATCAAACACCCGAATCCACCACCAATATAAGCACAATGTTATCACTATGCTTCATCGTCTATCAAATATGTAAATTAACATCCATGTAATTTGTTTATCCGGTGTTTAGACTCCTGCGTTTAGATCGTGACGGATAAGATACTACAATGTCTGTGAAATTTATGAGATACTCGCCTGATTGCATATTTGTGTGGATATTAAAATAAATTGATTGTTTCTCCTAATATAACGCAACACCTATTTTAAATATAGTAGGCGCGATAGTCTAATGCAGGGTTTCTCAACCTTTTTCTTTCGCGGCCCATTTGAGTGGCACAGAAAATTTTGTGGCCCATAAACTTTCTCAAGCAAGAAGAAGCAGAAAAAAAAACACTAAAGGAGAAGCTTTCGCAAAGATAGACACTTCCACTTCAATGATTAAAATTAGAATTTACCACGCAGTGGCAAAAGCAGCATCATCATTCATTGCTACAACCACCAAAGTTTAGCTAATTTATCAATAACTCGGATAATTTTTAATAGGTGTGTGACCTACTTGAAAATGTTACTGTGGCCCAGTGGTTGTGAACCGTTGGTCCAGTGACATTAAAACGTCAAACTTAATTGTGATAAAGGTACAACCTAGTTGTGTTGGCATCGCAAGCTAGAAATCACATGCCCACCACTTCATACACACTGGTATCAGACGTGGGCAAATGACGGCCCGCGGGCCATATCCAGCCCACCGAAGCGTTTCATCCGGCCCACTTGTGCTTGCTGAAATTACGACTATAGTTTTAATACATATAAACTTCCGTTGGAAATATCGATGAGGATAGCGAATCGTTGGCTAAAACAAGCAACCAAGACTCATTATCTGTAAGTAGCCCACTCGGGAAAATAATTGCCCACTCTTGCGGTATGCAGTGCCGAGCCGTAAATATTCCGGTTCTCGCAAAAATAAAGTAGATTCTCAACAAGCAGTGGAAGCTTGTACATAAACGTCGCATGGGGAAATTTGCATAATTTGAAAATGTGAAAGATAATACAATACTTCCATACTAAAAGTAGCTAATTTTCACTGGTAAAATTGAAATATCTTATAATTTGACTTATATAAATAAATAGGTACTCCCGAAGTATGGAACCAAGATGGCGGACACCGGAACGTAGTATGTGTACCAGGTTAGGGTTAGGCCATAATTTCACGTTCAAATACTTCGGGAGTCATTCGGCTTGTCGGAATAGAACTAAAATAAGGAAAATTGAAATAAAATTATGGCCTAATCCTAACCTTGTACACATACTACGTTTCGGTGTCCGCCATCTTGGTTCACGATGCTCCTGAATTATGCGCACCAATATGTCGCACAACCACAACCTTCAGGAGATCCCTAAATATCAGTTGTCCCCCCCCTTCATATTCATGCCTGACAACATGCTAGTCATAAGATACGTTTTAATTAATTTATTCACAAGTAAGGAACAATGAAAGACACTTTAATCCAAATGAAAAATATATAAAAAAAACACAAAATGAACAATCGAAAAAGCAAAAATACATAAGGTATGAATTAAGTTTCAATTTAATACTGTGGTTTTATATAGAGAAGTTTGCTTATCATTAAGTTAGTAGTTCAACCTTTTTGAATTGTGAATGCTACTACTGATTCCTGCTGATCAGGGCTGGATAGAAGATTGGGGGCTCCCGAAGTATGCGAACCAAGATGGCGGACATCGGAACGTAACATGGGTAACAGGTTAGGGTTAGGCGATAATTTTTTTTCCAATTTTCCTCATTTTAGTCCTATTATCAGTTCGAAGACTAGCCAAGAGCCTCCCGTAGTATTTATACCTAAAATTATGGCCTAACCCTAACCTAGTACACATACTACATTGCGATGTCCGCCATCTTGGTTCGCATCTTGGTTCGGGAGCCCCGAAAATTGTAAGTAATTGTAAGTCAAGTCACGGGTTAATCGAGTCCAGGGGCGTAGCCAGGAAGTGGAAATGTAGAAGGTGGTCTGAAAAGTTGCTATGTATGATACAAAATTTATTTATTTATTCACAATTAAAAAAGAGCGGGAGGAGAGGGGGTACTGATTTTGGGAAAGTGGTTAACCCTTTCTGTCGGTAATGATATACTGATTTGTGTATTCACAGTCTCGTTTGGGAGTTTTAGATGAGTTTCAACGATTTTAAGTATAACGCCACGTATAAAGAAAGAAAATTTAGAAAAAGTTTGTTTGGCTTTAGCAATCAAAAACGATTCTGAAACGAGGGAAATTATAAATAAAGCATTCTCAAAATAATCATCAAATTTCGCAATATACAGACAATTCATATGCGTTTTAATTTTTCTTCCGATTCTCCAGCAATTATTGTATTAGTTTAATACTTTTTAGTAGCAAATATAATCCGAGTAGTAGCAAATTTAAACATCCACAAATTTTTGAAATTTAGCTGTGTTTTTTTTACTCCATATAAAAGTTTTCTTCAATAAATGTCTACGTCGAACGATCAAACAACGGTCACGTGACCAAAGAGAAAAACTTTATGATAAACAATGTCCTCGATAACGTCATCGTCGATACTAATTTGCTTCTTTTGAGGCATTTTCATATTTCCGCTCTGAACAAGACTCAGTACATCCATCCAGTGATACGTGAGGAGGTACTAAGAGACAGATTGGGCGATTTGTACAAATATCAGCACTGCATCTTTAAAACCATCAAAAATGTTCGAGCTCGCAATTTCAAACTCGATTTTTTCTATTCTGATGGTTTTATCTTCATCTCGACATGCTTCAGTGAATAAGACCCGCCCCTCCATTCTGACCAATAGATTCCATCTTGGAACTTACTCCGGTAATGTCCACCCCTGAAATAAATAATAGTAAAGTTAGGAAATCAAGAAATTTGGCCACACAAGCTTTGACATTTGAAAGATGATATAAACATATTTATGAGCGTAAACTATTGTGAGTCGTGTACAAATGGCTGCGATAGACGAGGTAGTGATAGAGGAGTTCGGTGATATTATGGGGTCAGAACTTAATAAAGTCTTCTTTATTGAAGTTCCTAATTACAGACTAAGAATCAAACCCACTAAAAACTCCACATATAAATGTAGCCACCCCACCGTGTGCAAATGAAAGCAAAAGCCTAAGCAATTGCTAAAGATTAAATATATAGATGCTAGTGAAAAGACATCAAGACTGGCACTAAACTATCGGGCGTCTCGCCTTGCCTATTTGACCATGTTCAGGAGAATTTATATAATATAAGTATTGGCCAGAAACGCAAATATGAACAAAACAGACAAAGTAGTTAAAACATTTGATGAGAAAAACGAACAATCATTAAATTACCTCAAGCAAAATATTGTATATGCTAGTATTTGTCATGGATCAATATTCTGAGCAACGACTGTTTCAGAAGCTGTTGCATGGGGATTTTGAAAATCCTGGATGCGCCCTTGATTGCAAGTCAGCGATTCCGACGATTTCAAGTGATGATACTTACATATAGTAGACTCCATTGAGGTTAGAATGAGCACATGTATTGTACCACCATCCTCCTTTCTGGTAATTCGCACAATTTCTCGCGAACGGGTCGTTATCAACGTTCTTCGTTGTGAATTTCATGTTGTTATGCCACGTCAGTGAGTCTCCTGCAGTTCCACTGTAAACACGAATAGTGGGGTGCATGTACTTTGTTGTATAAGATGAATTTTTCCCAAGATATGACGTACGGAGAATGGGTGATTACAATGTACCAACTTTAAATATAAATTTTATCGGATTTCCAAATATTTCTGTTCCCAATGGGATCATTGCAGTTCGGGCGTTGTCTACACAATTTATTCAATGCTAACATGGGGTTTGTAACCAAAATCTTTAATTGGTAATAACAACACGGCCGAACGCTCTAACTACTAGATCAGAGTTTCTCAGCCTGGCCGTCAGCTTACATTGGGGGAAAAAGGTGCGCTTCTGAGGGGCACGGCTCATAAAAGATCGAGTATCATTGCCCACTAAGCTATTGTGCCCAGATTTTATGAAGATTTTCCTAATGTACTTATAAGAAAAGAAGTTAACTATGAAAAAATCAGCATTTACCTGTAATGCGCAACTTTCAGTCTGTAACCCTCGTCCTGTCCTTCTAATTTAAAACTCCCGTATTCAACAAATGTTTTTCTGCCGCTCCAATCTTCCATATCGATATGAAGTTTGTAGTTTACTCCTGGTTGATTCGTGAGATGATGAATGTTCTCTAAGCCTGGAAAGAAATGCATTGAATATTGTTAATGGGCGTGGTGACGAGACGGGAGCGTGTATATTTGGTAATTACCATGGTTGAAGCAAGTGAGTTCGAGCATAATGGCCACTGCATATTTGTATTTACCTGACAAAAACGCTGAAAAATTAATTTTCTTTTGAAAACGAGAAAAAAGAATCCCAATTTTAATATTTTTTTCTTGTTGAAAACGATTCGAAAAATGACAAAAATTTGGCAAAAAAGCACCGCTTATAATGAAGATGCAAGTAAATCAAGAAGAAGCCTCATACCACAATGTACCCGGAATATTGGTGAACTCGCTGGTCTGAGACGACGCTCGATGATTTTTTTCTTCATAAGTTCCACATTGTGTGGTTTTATCTATTCAACTTACCAAGCCAAAATTCTCCTTCCAATGATCCAAATCCTCTTTGATAACTCGCAAAGTTTCGATAGAAATTCACTTTTCCTTCTGATCTTCGTTGAATCACTGTCCAGCCGCCTGGGTCCTGTTAAAATAAAAGAAAGGTTTGGATAAAATAAAATAAACATAACGTAGGCATTTCTCTGATTTAAAAAAAATGGTTTAGTGGGGAAAATTTTAGTCCTAAACGCATCGCAGGTTAAGATCTCAGCTTCAGATCTCATGTCTACTATCTGACCAAGAGTACAACAATTTGGGTAGACGGATAACGTAGCATTAATGATCCAACAACCATGTTAATACTTTTATTCATGTCCAATTATCTACAGAATAACAGTAGCATTTCTATACCTGGGGTGATAGGTGTATTAATACAATATATTAGAACATTTTGAACGGGAATGATCCAATTTTGCTATTATTTGTATTTTTGTCGCATTTCCTGGAGAAAACATGGAGCATATTTTTGATTTCAGAAAGTTTGAATCTTGTTTAGTGCCCGTATATTTCAGCATTGCTCTCTTGTTCACTTTGTAAAAATACGAGTACGGGACCAAACTGAGAAAAAGTATTCTTTTTCCACATAGATTCCGTTTATGCTAACCGATGTGTGATACATTTATCTCTGAATAGTTCCTTATAATATTCATCACAAAGAAACAAAATCCAGAAAATGGTTTATCAAAAGGTCCAACCTGTAATGTCTACATGACTATGCAGTATTCAAACATCAAGATAAGATTGACATTCTGAACAATTGTAATGAAAACCAGAGCACGCATATCTTGTCACGCATGATTTAAAAATGCCGTCACGATGACAACGGATGACGTCAATGGAAGTTGTTGCAAGATAAATGTGACACTAGGAATGATAAATATTAATTGACCATGGCATCCGCGTGCGTCATTTTCAACAATGCCGCAAAAATTCAGTGATTGCAAATGAGTTGAATTGAGTTGGGAAGCCTATACTAATTCCAATGTTTTTTTCATATGGATAAGTAGTTTATTTTATGAATATTCGACTGATTTAATATTGAAAAATCCTCAAACAATAATCTTGAATATAGTATATGGTGTCTATAAATTCTTAAATTTTTGTTGAGATTGCAAAGGGATACCATATATTGTTTTAGCCCTCACAGATGTATTAAATGAAGTAAAAATTTTAAACAATAACAAAACACAACACAACAAACAAAAATGACTTCATAACAAAATTAAAATTCTAAAAGGGTTTTATGGACACTCTGGTATAATAAAAATAATGAATAAGACTCATTTAAAAGCAAAGGTATATGCCATAAGGCTTTTGCATGAACATATAATAAAGGTTTGTGTTCTATAAATTGTTCGCACGAACGTTCAATTGCGATTTTTGGCTTTGGCACTTTATCAAATACATTTGATATACTGTATATTGAATAGATACCTTCTAATGAGACATGCACTTGAAAATATAGATAAAGCAAAGTAGCGAATAACATAAAAATTTTCATGAACACAATGTATTCTATATAGCAGTAGTTTCCAAACCGAGGCCCGCGGGCCAATTACGGCTCGCGTAACGATTCAATAGGGCCGGTCAAACCTAAGAGAAATAGTTTGACGATTTATGTTTTTACGCTTTTGTGTCTAGATGCCGCAAATTGTTACGTGCTTATCACAGTTTAGGCTCGTGTATATTCGTAATATTTCAATTATACCAATATCTTAATAATATATACCGATAGCGGAATTGGCACCTTTCGGGCGCTCCCCTATTTTGGCCCACGAATATCCTTTCACTTCTAATTCCCCCTACCCCCGGCCAATCAACGGTGCTCCAGAAGTATGCGCAATAAGATGTCGCACAACCTGAATCCGGACCGGTACACACATACTAGGTTCAGGTTGTGCGCCATCTTGGTGCGCATACATCTGGAGGTCCCAATCAACTTTAGAAACTACTGCTCTATAAGTATTTTGTAAAATTCCTATCACTGAATTCAATGGCACGCAAAATCATAATAGCCTATTAATCATATTTGATATCGTCTGCACGGTACTTGGTAATCCACATTGATAAAGCCAGGAGAAAAATTTCATACCAACAAATTGTAAAAACGATTTATGATTATACCTTCGCACGAACGTACAATAGGGAATTTTGGCCTTGACACGCAAAATCATAATACTTCATCAATTGGAACTCATATTGTCCATTGATGATATTGACGCTCCAGAAGTGTGTGTGCCAATATGGAGGTAACTTATTTTGTTCCCCTACTCCACATCAAGTTGTGCAAAGGACTGAAAGCCGTGGGAAGGGTATATATTCTTTTGGCTAACAGAGACAGTCCCCAAACTTGTAATAAGACTAAAATAAGGAAAATCGGAATGCAATTATGGCCTAACCCTAACCTGGTACACACACTACGAAAGTTTCCAAGAAAATAGATAAAGGAAAGAGAGAAACATAGGAAGATGTATTAAAAGTGGTATACATTATGAGTCATTTGGGTACTCCCGGAGTATGTAAACCAAGATGTCGGACAGCGGAACGTAGTATGTGTACCAGGTTAGGGTAGGCCATAATTTTATTCTAATTTTTCTTATTTTAGTTCTAATCTGATTCACATACTACGTTCCGGTGTCTGCCATCTTGGTTCACATACTTCGGTAGTACCGTCATTTGCGCGAAAGTACAAATGGGACATTGGCATGCAAACTTGTAATTCCCCATCAATTATATTTAATGTCCATTCACGGCATCGGATGGTTGGACACAAACATTAATATCGATAAAGCCGTTACACGAAAATTAAGATTTAATGCTTTATAAGACGTTCGCAAGAGTGTGAAATTACGGTTCGTGTCCTCAGTACGATAAATTATGATACTTTTGTACCTTTTTCTTCATACGCAATCATTTAGAACTGATATTTTTTATTGAGGATACCTGCCATATTAACAGAAAAGAGTCTACTTTATTAAGAATTATGCTTTATAAGACGTTTGCAAGAGTGTGAAAATACGGTTCGTGGCCTTAGTACGATAAATTAATGTACTTTTCGATAATACATAATCCGTTAGAATTGTTATTCCCGATTGAGGATACCTGTTATATTAATGAAACCCGGCAAATTTTTTCTTGCCGTTCTCGTAAAAAGATTCATTACAAGTCGTTCGCACGAACGAGTGAGAATTTTGCGGCATTCGCACGCGAAATCGTACTACATTATCTATTAGAAGTGATAATATTCATTGACAAAGAATACAGAAGCTACAGATTAAACTCTCATTTCTTATTGTGCTTGAAAGTGCAAGATGTTGCTTACAGCAGATTTGAACAACAAGGAATAATTGACCCAAAACTTGCAAGTATTGCAAGTTGCAGAATTGCAAGTAAAAATTGCTCACACGAAGTTGGAAGCAATAATAGACCTGAGTGACGTAGTAGGAATCCCACGGGGACGGTCAGGGTTATTTTTGTCACATTTATAATTGTTTTTGTTTCAAGAAACTACCGACATTTTTGTCAAAAAATAAACTGGAATATAATATTGAAGACAAGTGGTTACAGGCAACTCTTCTCAAACCAAAAGTTTTTTAACGTTGTGTTCATGTGCAGCAAACTTTCTTTAATTACATAGAATAATCATATTTGGTCTTGCTACAGCATCCTTGCATTAGATGTATGTATGTATCTATGTATGTATGTTTATTTGCCTCAGAAATGTAACAATATCTGCATAATAAATAAACGGTAAAACAGAGACGGGATACATGTTCAAGACCTTACTATGGCCTAAGACACATGCACCCCTACTAACAATAATGAAAAGCAGTTTAGGACTGCTGCGGTATAATAGGACAACAGGCATGAAATAGACTATACAAATAAAACTCTAGTAAAATACACAGGACAAGTAGATACGACACAACGACGTTATTTAAAATATAGTCAGTTAGTTTATAGCACGTTCATGTCCCGGAGTGAGAGGATGAAGATGGGTCGCTAAAATGATATGTTTTTACAATGAATCTCACGAAACACTTTGTTCGATTTGTTCGGGACATTAACTTGCCAGAAACCAACGCTAGATGCAGACAGATTCAGCAACGCAAAAGCATAAAAGAAGGATAAATAGTCCCGCAGAAACCCGATCTTCCCACTTTCATTTGAGGGCTCGAGACCTCCGTCACAACAAATCTGTTACATGACCTAAAGGTCATGTGGTTGCATGCAAATTCATAAAACCGCTTAAATGACGTTGGGAAACCAATATTATACCTAAATGACGTGACAAAAATTCCACGGGGACCGTCATTGCTATTTCTGTGCACTAGGTATAAATAGCCGACAACTAAGGTCGTATGATAGACAAGTTAGCTATATGCAATACATAAGGTTGTTTAAATAGATTTAATATAACGCGGTAACGGTTTGGTCGGTTACGGTTTTATGGATTAACGAATTAAGTGACTTATAATAATTAATTAATTATAGACAGGAAATGTTGAGCACTAGACAAATGTTTTGTATAAATGTTCCTCATATATTAAGCTTATCGACATTGTTTCAATGGGAGATGAATGTCTCAGCCAAGAGCCAAATGGCTATCAATTCTGCTATTTTATACACGGTCTAAATAGACGTTGAGTTTAATAAAGCTGATCTTGAAAGGAAATAAAAGAGCAGATAGGCTTGGCTAAGCGTGAAACCCAATATAATCAAACAAAATTTCGACATCTGGCCTGTAAAAGACAAAACGAATTGTATTGTAGCCAAAAGAGGAGAAAACCCAGCTACAACAATTGCCTCAAATTCTAATATTTGATACGTTTTGAATCCAAACTAAACATCATTCACTTTGACAGAATTAAAACCTAGAACAAGATAGAGTAATAAGTTATAATAGCCTTGTTTTAGATTTGCTGACAAGTCTGAAAGTAAATTTTATTAAAAAAAAATTCAACACCTGGACTATAAAAGACTAAACATGTCGTTTTGGAAACCAAAACAGACAAAACACTCATACAAAATTCGTAAATTTTCACTCGATTCTACTTGTAAAACTAATTTCTCTTGACGCGTGATCATAGCGTGATAATGTAACACGCACGTTTGGTCGCATGCACACAAACAAATACCGGCTCTTCAATTACTTTGAAATCCATATGAAGTTTACTTTTATTTTGATTTGTTTAAAACAAACAGCTGGTTTGGCAACAATAATGTGAAGTCACGCTTGGCTTGAAATCACATGGTTGAATGATTTTTAAACAATGAACATTATTATGACACGCTTCAATGAAATTTGGCAAAATAATCGAGGTAGAGTTGAAACATGAAACGAGAAAATGCTTTACTCAAGAATTTGCTGACGATGAATCGAATTTATACAGCGTGCGATCACAGGTCTAGGACAAGTAGAAATACAATAAATCTATGATCTCTTACACCAGTGGTTTTGTGGCATGTGTCCCTGTTTATCATTCCAGTGGTATTTATACTGTTAATATGATTGATAGATTCCAAATTCTGGTACAAGTCCAAGTTTCTTTCCGCATTTGGAAAGGTCAAATAGTTCGGTTCAAATGTTATTACCCGTGCGTGTGATTTGTGCACATGGTGGTAATTTATTACTATCATGTCTTTCAACGCTCCTTTTTGTTTCTCCAAAATTTCATTGTGAGAACTAAATTTGTAATCTTCTACCGAAACGATTTGAAGATAACGTAACTCTATTGGCATTTTGTCAGTGATTTTGAAACATTGAAATATATATAGATTTTGTTTATATTATTTCTAACAGTTTACCGAGTAATGATTGTGAAGTGAGAGCAAATTCACATCTCTAATACTGTTGTTTTCTAGTTTTACGTACCAGATTAACAAGGTAAATGCTACATCATAGTTTTTATCGGTAATTTCATAAAGGTAATAGTTTTTATTGTTAACTACAGTAATTTAACAGTCTCTTGGAATATTCTAGCATCAGTAATTGTTTATAAAATGTTTTTTGTTAATTCGATTCGACCGCCGTGATCTCCCCGCTAGCTGCGTTCCCGTCGAAGATACTAAGGTTAGCGACTCGATTCGAACTTTCAAGTTCGCTGGGACTCGCATTGGACCCAAAACTCATGACTCAAGATTTTGACTTGTAACTAAACATTTCATACATTTATGAGTGGACCGACCTAAACTTTCGAAAGCATTTATATTGATGACACATCATTGTAGAACGGAAATACTTTTTGTGGGCGCGACGGTCTACTCTAGTGTTTAAAGACAGGGACGTACCCAGGAATTTTCAAAGGAGGGGGGAGGGTTGTAATTGCTAAGTTAGACTGTAACAGCCAACAGCCGGTGTTTCACGCGCCGTCAGGTTTTAAAAAGTTATTCAAGCTACATTTCAGAATGGAGGGGGGTGCGACCCTCACCCTTTGGATAAGCCTTTTGTTAAAGAGTTAGACCTAACTGTGTTGGCATCACAGATCACATATCTGGGGTCAAATCCTATGTACCTCACCAAAGAAGTAATACCCTACCCAACCAACCCAACCGAAAATATTTTTTTCTTTAAAAAAAAAGCTTCTTGCATATATCAGTTGCTATTTCTATTTCTATCACGCCTTGTCTGAAAAGGTTGGTATGACAACCTTTCAGCTATTCTATTCCGGTCAGAGTGCCAACCCCATGGCATCGTGCCCGCTAGTAGCGTGGAAGGATTTTCAATGCATGGTAGAATATCAGTCAACAATCTTCCAACTTCTCAGAAATTTGAAACGAATAATCGGATTAGGGTTAAAGATCAATCGTGTCTTTTGTTTACTGACACTGTAGCACTTATTTAAAAAAAATAATAGGACTTTATGCTAATATAATTTTTACAAGATGTCCACATCAAGCAAGGCTCTAAATAAGAATTACTGAATTTTGAAAAGATGGTATTTTTTCGTATTGAGATAGCCAATCAAACTCATTTCACACAATAAAGAGGGGTTATGAAGTTCCAGGAATAAGAGCTCAAAACCGAGTTTACTGTTCAGTCATAAAAACCCAGCTCGATAACAAAAAGAACATTGATCCGCAACACTTTTCCATTTACAGTTTACAAAATCATCCACCGAGTCTCTAGAATTGGTTGGAAATAATATTGTTTGAATATCAATCCAAAAGGGCTAAACTCAAAAAAGAAAACTATTTACTATTTGGTGACTATTTATTGAAATTCTATAATAAATATTGCTTCAAACTTTGATCAGCATACCAACTTGAAAATCATATAATTTTTTGTAATTTTTACGAATAAAACTTTTTTAAAATTTTAACATTTGCCATTTTGCCTTTTACCCTCCATATGTTATTAGCTCAACAATCACTTTGTTCTGTGTAAAGGAAACTGAAATTGATTGAGTATTACAAGACCGTATATTTTTAAACAAACTTAACAATTCATCGCTTTCGCACTTGTATGGGGCCGGTTATTGCAACCTCACTTGAACAAGCCCATTGGAAAGAAAAGCGTCTAGTCTGTTTCAATATAATATTTGAGACCACTGATATTAAAAAGTAAGTCACCTGGTATTGCGTATAATAGAGATAATTTTGTGAATTGTGCGAGAAATTAGAGTTAATTTTAACGATCTTTCTTAACATAAAAAGTTTAAATACTCTCAGTCAACACAAGATAATTACAACTCTGACTCAACGCCAATTTCCTCGCCGTCATAGTGTGTCATGAATATTTTCGGAAATGTCCCTACTTTCGGTTTCCTATACATAACTAGTCTATGAGACTATGAACGGGCAGCCACTGTAGAGTTATAGTCGAAAAGTCGAAAGGTGGTTTTTAAAAAAATATATATTACAAAAAAGTTGGTGATTTTAAATTTATTCTCTAATGATATCTCGGATAAATATTCACAAAGGGATTTCAGTAAAAAGTTACAGAAGTTTGAATATAAAAAAAACTCCTTATTTTCTTGAAACAGGCCATGGGTTAGGGTTACGCATTGCTTACCCATTTTTATACAACCTGGGTGGAGCGATGGGCGTCGAACTTGCAACGAAAAGTCGGGCGGAGCCACTCTTTCGTCGTGAAATTTGGTGATATAGCTTTTTTTTTTATTATACACCCTTCCTTTGGTTTGTCAGCTAGAGAATCATTGGTTATAGAATTCACAGTATGAGTATCCATCCCCGTATAACCGTACCCTCTCGACCACTTGTATATAAACCCCAATCATGAACATTTTAACCATGAAAAAGATCGTTTCTCAATCTTTTGGACTTTGGTCACGGAGAGAAAATTGAAATCTTCTTATTATTTCAGATCCGGACTAATATAATCCAATATTATAAATAGGGGATGCTGATTTCGATGAGTGATATATGTTTACCTACGCCTGTCAATATCGGCAAGTAAGCGGTCGCGAAAAAGTAGTTTATTTTTAAGCTTGTTTCTCTGATCATATCTTGAAGCAATATTTCAATAAGAAGTTACAAGAGTATAAGAATCAAAAACAATTCTCTTCGTTTTCTCGGAAAAGCTACGCCCTTGAAGCACGCGTAATATTATTTTAAATATGGACCTGACTTTTAGAGACCGAAATCTCATCGGTTAAGCGTTATCTACACATTTATTGACTAGGGTGAAGAAGTGGTGGACATGATGTTTGAGTTTGGATTTTTCTTTATGCTGCAAACCAAAGATGAGCAGGAACGCGCATGTGCTATCATTCCACTTGGGATTGTGGCTGTGTTTAGTTTAGTACACGCGCATGTGCTATCCTTCCCCGTTTGTTTCATACGGACATGTAATTGCCTGCCGTAGAATTCTTGATTAAGAAATTTACAATGTGATTGTCCGCCATCACTAGATCATTTCTATATTGCCTTCTCCTATGCACATTTCAACCATGATAATAAGGATCGTTTCGCCATCTTTTGATCACCGTGACAAAATTTTAATTCGCCATTTTGGTATACATCCGGATTAACACAATAGTTTACTTCTTCTAAGAACTAATTTAGGAATTGTTTATTTAATGACAGATATATGTCTAACAATGCTTGTCAATTGTTTCTCAAATATGCATTAAATAATTTGGAAGTTGAGTTTCATGAGGCATTTGTACACCTTTACTGGATTTGACTCTGTAAGGACCAGGCCGGGAGAGTTTCAACAAAAAAACTTAAAATTTGCATTTGTAATTTGCATTTACAAACCGTACTTGAAAATATATTCGTATCTTACTAAATCGTACCTGTTCAAAATCGCACCAGACTTTCATTTTTCTACTCAGCGATGGAAGAGTTAAGATGTATATTCCACTTTCTTTGCTCGCGTAAAGTTGAATATCCACGCAGTTCGTGTAGGAAGCTAAAATGAGAAATTAAACGATTGCTCAGAGTCTTGATCAAATAAACAATAACAAAATGACTGAAATGGACTTTCATCGAGATGAGTGTCTTTTGCTTTCGCTTTGAGTTTTTTTTTCATAAAACGCCAGACCCTTTCTAACACTATTGCAATGCAATAAAACTGTTTCTGGCTGTAATATCCGCACAGTCAGCAAATATGAATTCACCAACACGAAGGCAGAAAGAATGGAATGATAGTTCGGTAGACGCCAGTGTCAGTTTTTATTGTCTTTCAAGTCACGCCACGTTAAGATCCGCGATAAATGTCCTAGGCTGTGTATACATATAGTATTTACTTAGGCTCATCTTAAAATACTCCATTTACGGCGCCCCAGAAAAGTGTGTAACAAAATGGACTAATTTTGTTTGCCTACTTTACATCGAGTTGTGCAGGGGGATAAAATTATAGTCTAACCCTAACCTGGTTCACACATTACGGGGGACCCTATTTACGACCACCCCCTCCCCCCTGTTTTCATCTATATCACATTTTATTTAATAATCTATGATTCCGTGCTAAAAGTCGTAGGTCGTTATGATGGATGCAAAATTGTCTTCAAATTTTACGCATAACGTGTCACTCGTGACAGCAATGGTGTGATCCCACCCAGAAGAATAAGCGATAATTGGTCAATTTAAGGATTAAAATGTTGGGATAACCAAGATATCAAATTACATGATAATACTGCAAAAAACTTGCAGCCAAATGACATGCATTATTATGTTATCGAAACGTTATATTTTTTCGGTATTCTTTTAGTAAATAGGTAATATATAAGCATGTATAGACAATTTAAGATGATGAAATCGCGTGAATTTGCACGAAATTAACGTGAAATAAAAGCTGATTTTAATTTGATTAGTTTTCGGTTTTCATAAAGTTATCGACTTTTTTTTACATTTTATCATCTATGTTTACTTTGTTTTATCATTTATCTTTTATCATCTTTCAAATCGGACAACTCGACTTCCGAAATCTTGAGACTGCTATGTTGCAGCTGACAACACGATCCTTATTTTCACACTCAAGATTAAATCGAATAGTTTTGACGGCGCTCCAGAAGAGTGTGTATCAAAATGGAGGTAACTAATTTTATTCGCAAGGGGAGGGGGTATGGGGGGGGGGGGGGTATATTCACTTGGCCAAAACAGACAGTCCCCGACTCGTTATAGAACTTAAATAAGAAAAATTGGAATAAAATTATGGCCTAACCCTAACCTGGTTCACACATTACAGGATTACCGTTTGGACACCCCTCTTTTATTAGTGTTTGGTTATCTATGATACATTTGTCAGCACACCCTTAACGTTTGCTATACGCTTGTGAAGGACAAGAGTACAAATAACAAATGACTGTCATGTGGGTTGACGTATGCTTGAATTTTTCTTAATTTCGTTTTTCAATTATTTCGACGTTTTTTTTTTAATATCGTACCAGGTCTTGAGACAATAAACACTAAAAACCACATATTACAATGCTAGATGAAAATTCGATTATTTTGTACCCTTCCCAGGATCAATATAGATCTGTGATTCCCAGCCTTCTCTCTTTTGTGGCCCACTTTTGTTGCACAATAAATTCAGTGGCCCATTAACTTACTCATGCAAGAGAAAATCTACAGTAGGAAGTGAAAACATTTTCTCGTTAAGATGGACTAAGACTTCCACATTGATACCCACGTGCTGGGAATTAAAACTCAGTAGCAAAAACAGCATCATCGTTTACTGCTTTTACAATCCAAGTTTACCTAATTTATCAATTACTATAGCAATTTTTACTTAGGTTTGTGGCACACCAGGAAATGCTTCCGTGTCCCAGCAGTGGACCATGGCCCACTTGTTGGAAACCGGTGATATTGATCATATGATTATATAGACTCGTGAACCGTCAGGGCTAATGCTTCTTGTTCAAGTTCCAAAATGAATAAATGTCTTTTCCAGTGGAATTTTCAAAGTATGTGAGCGTGTACGAAAATGCTTTTGGCGTTTATCCCGGAGAAGAAGACAATACGACGGCTCAATTGCATTACGGTCCTTCGCATGATTACCAGTCCAAGTCAGATCCGGGAATAGTTGACCATTTATTCGTTTTTATGCTACATCAATCAATCGATCAAAGCGTTTTCTATTAGCCGCCAAGGCAAACGGGCACAAAAACAAAATTTGAGCAAGAATTAAAAAATATACATGCCTTTGCCCAGAACGGACATGATGACCGCGAAATGACCATTCGGTCTACTTGTCAGCGGCTACCTTGCAAAAACTGTATCAAATAAAATTGAAGTTTCAAAAATAATGCCCCAATTCTCATCAAATTTACCACCAAGGGCTTTTGATAATTTTAATACAATGGACGATGTATTGATGCCTCAACTGATCAGCGGTTACGAGAATTACCTTACGACGGCAAGGTGTTCAGAAATCCTCTCGGACATAACTATCTCCCGCGGGAAGATGTATATGAGCTTAAAAATTCCTCACGAAAACTATACCCGCAAAATAAAACATACTATACACTTACATCGAGATTCTGATAATGAAGAATTAGCTGTATCATTAACTTCATCCTTTTCGTCGTCTATTCCCTGAAATTAACAATATATATGAGCTAGTATATCAATCAGATGGGTTACGTACGATACTAAATATCAATCCTTGATTCCTTCCTATAAGAAATGTTCATGTTCATGTTTAAAGACGAAATATTACAGAAATAAAGTTGTGTTAGTGTGCAGAAAGACTATTAACTCACTTAGCTTATGAGCTATTATGCTACATGCTTGATATGCCCATCAATCAATGTTCTTTTATTTAATTCAATACAGGACCTTATGGACGCGTTCGCTCGAATCTGTTATTGGAATGTCATGATAATTACCGGAATTGTTTTTGCTTTAGACGTTAGGCGATCGAATCAAATAGATCATCAGCTGGCAACTAGCTTACGTGGTAAAATACATATATTTTCTTAAATGAGGTAACCTGTTGTTAGTGAGTTATATACAAAAAAGGACGCTTCAGAAGTGTGTATACCAATATGGAGGTAACTAATATTGTTCGCCTACTTCACATCAAGTTGTGTAAAGGGACTGAAACCTATGGGCAGGGGGCTCGCACAGAAGTCCCCGAACTCGTAATAGAACTAAAAAAAAAGAAAATTGAAATAAAATTATGGCCTAACCATAACCTGGTACATATACTACGGGAGTACCCAAAAGAGAATCCGTTTTTCAAATATTGAATCTCATTGCTGTTCTTTAAGTTTGTAAATCATTAAAACATTTCTTACCATAAGTTGTATATCTACTGCCATTCTATTCATTCTGTGAACCATCTCCTCCATTTTTGTTTGAAGAATCTTAATCTGTTCTTGTTGTGATTGAGATTGTTGCTTCAATGCTTTGTGGTCGGTGACCAATGCTTCGTGTTTCTCCTGAATGATATATGATCAGTTTAGACCAGTGATTTTCGACAGGGGTTCTCCAAGTGCAGTCCAAGCCAAGAGTATTTGTTAATATATGTATATTGGGCGCTCCCGAAGTATGCGAACCAAGATGGCGGACATCGGAACGTAACATGGGTAACAGGTTAGGGTTAGGCGATAATTTTTTTCCAATTTTCCTTATTTTAGTCCTATTATCAGTTCGAAGACTAGCCAAGAGCCTCCCGTAGTATTTATAGTTAAAATTATGGCCTAACCCTAACCTAGTACACATATTACATTCCGATGTCCGCCATCTTGGTTCGCATACTTCGGGAGCCCCGTATATTGTTTATTTATAACCAAATACCTATTAGTTTTGTCACTATCATTAAACTTCCGACATTTCAAATGTCATTTGTTTTGCTAGTATTTGGTTTGCTTTATATATACAATCCAGACAATACCAATTAAGCTATTGCACGGTGGTTCCTCGAGTCTTTGGAATGTTTCATCAAATCTTTACCATATATTGTTTGATCGTTTGATAACGACTAGTCTAGACATCGGTAATGTCATGTATACTTGACAAATGCAAGAGAAGCAAAGAATGAATCTCTGTTGGTAACAATCGTTACGAGAAGTACTTGTACTTATGCAAAGTTGCGCCGCACCGGTTTTATTAAATAAACTAAAAGTAATTACATCATCGTAAATCAGTCGTATCAACTCTTCCGAATTACAAGCGTGACCCTGGGGAAAAAGACGATTAAAGACCACCCAAAACAAACAATTCAGATAGCTATCTGTGTATGTTTAGACAGCTATCAAGCACTACTTAATCTAAGTGGTCGTGACGTAAGTGATTATATAGCAGACCATTAAAGACTTGCGCAAAAAATGAAAGAAGGCAGGAGATATAAAGAAATTGACCGACGAAGTTGTGCACTTGTTCGGCCATCACAAAATGCTTGCCCGAGGTCACGTTAATTTTTGAATTAAATAAGACATATCATGTACGACATGGGTTTTTAAACTTTTGGTGACACGGAGCCCCTGATAAAGGTTGAATATTATTCACAAAGCCTACAGTACATTCAAAAAAAAAAAAAATTTGAAAAAATAAAGATGTTTTGGCTCTGATTAAACTAAAACCACTTTCTTTAATGACTCGGATGTATTTGCTGTTTTATATTCAGAAAATATTCAGTATTTAAATAGGTAAGCGAAGAGCTTTCGGAGCCCCTAGGTTACCTCATGCAAACCATGCAAAACATAAACATTAGTTCACTGAATATAACTTTTCAAATGCCAGTTAGTTTTAGATATTGCTATTGTTATTTACCGATAACTGCCATATAACAACCTGGGAACGTGTAGTAGCCATTTATTAGTGTAACAATAGCATAGCCGCGTTAAACTAAGAGTTTGAAAGATATTTTTGGAATATTTTCGTTAAATTCTAACACGCAAATTGAATTAAAATGTAAACAAAATTTGTCGACGCTGTAATTTGTTTACTTTTAGATTTGGGGGATTTAATTTCAAAGCGTAAAAACACAAAAAAATAGATGATGAGACAGCGTTTGGTAACTTATGCGATAAACGGATACTTTTATCTCAAATCCCCGAGTGTTTGAAGACATTTTGACAATGAAAATAAATACGAAATGTCAAAACGATGTTGTGAAATCATATTTTGATAATGCGGCGACGCCCTATGGACACGACATTTTTTTTCGGTCATTGCTGTGTGTATCATATAGTCTATGTGACACGACATTTATTTTCAATCATTGCTGTATTGTTGTATATGTTTTACTGACGTAACTAAATTTGGATATAAAACCATTTCATGTACCTCACATGGTTACCCAACGGTAGGCAAGGGTTGTTAAATTAATTATTTAATTAGAAAATAATTAGTAATGATAAATCGTTAGTAACTTTTACTCTACTTTTGAGCCACCGTGAAATGCTACATTATACACACGCAAGTATAACGGTCACTGTTGTAATCAAAACAAAATGATAATTTAGAGTATCGAATATAGTTCAAAATCAGTATTTTCTCACTTTTCCACTCAATAGTAGATATAATCACAATGGATTAAATTCTTATCCCTAATAATCCATACATTCCGAATAATAACAAAGAAAAAATGCACTTCAAGTCATCATATAGAAAATGATATAGGACTTCTAAAAATGATGTTTTTTCTTGAGAGCACGGAATATCTAAATAGGAATTAAATGAAAATCTCGCTCACGGGCAGATTAACAGACGAATGCTGCCAGCTATTTCGTTACTGTTGGGTTTGGACTAATTTATTACATTCAAGATGAAATAATGCAGTTTGAACCCAATGTATTCACAACCTACGCGAATCAACATGGTTATGCCCAATAAAGTGTCCACTACGCCATTGCATTAAAATATCAATATATGTACTTTGGCCTTCAAATCTTATTACATTCTGGATGAGATGTATTCCCAACAAGACAATGTCCTTCCTATTAACTGACCATTATGACATTGCACTCAAAGAATAGTATTTTAGATAGATTCGTTTAAAACTGTAACTTTCATTTTAGCTCATTAACATTACGTCATGTAAATTTCGAGACTATCATTAACCATGTCGAGAATCGAAAGTTTTAAGAACTAAAATAGCCGCCTAATTATACCTTTCTCTGAGTTAAAAAAACTTAACTTGACAAAATCGCAATTGATTGCAGCACTAATTACATCAGGTATGTTTCCCAAAGCACATAGACAAATTAACCTTCAATGTACCCAAGGTTTGCAGAGAAAAAAAATGAAAATTTTGCAACTGATTGAGTAAACCCATTGTACGTAATTTGCTATCTTGTTAGCATCATATTATGGAGATGCACTTTGCACAAAATTACGTACGTTGCCAATCCCACAACAATACGACATGATTATATGAACATGCTTATATGCTAATATATCTTCAAAACTTTGCTGAGTTATCATAGGATGGATATGAACTTAAACAATAAAGTTGATCCCGTGAGTGCTGTAGAAAAGTGATTATTACAGTATCAAATCCGGCTTCAAACCCTGACTTCACGTCCCCACCATGGGTATAATTAAATTGGTTAGCCATTTCATAACAGGAATGATTCTAATATTTCCAGAATAGTACATGTTGTGTGATCCTACAGAAAATTCAGACACATTGTTCAATGTTTATCACAGTGGTGGGCAAATTAGGGCCCGCGGTTCGGCACCCGCGTTTCATCCGGCCCACTTGATTCCGAATTACGACTATAGTTTTTATGGATATAAATTTCAGTTGGAAATTATTATATAAACGTTAGCCTAGCTGTTGGATTAGCTGTTGTAAATAAACTTTTTTTTATTCCCAATTTTTCAAATTGAGTTTGGATCCTCCGGCCCTGTAACCGAGCCTATTATCTGCAACTGGCCTACTCAGAAAAGTAATTGCCCACCACTGGTTTATAATATGGAATGGCTGTTATTAAACACTGTATACCTGCATAGATAGTAATTTGTATTCAATACAACTTTGACCTAACGAATAATATATAAGCTCTGCCCAAACTTTTCCATTTGACGAATACTCACGCCTTTTGCTTCGACCGAAGCCTAGTACAAACATACCTAACATATACCGTTAAGTATAAGGTGCTACTGTGTTTAGAATGACCGGAGGTTTTTTCGGTTCGGTCCAATTTATGGATCCTTTGTACAAACCCCTTCAAAAAAAAAGAGTAATTATTCATTTAGGGTTGGGGTGAGGGTTAGGAATGTAGGTTGCGCTGAAAATTCAAATTTATAAATCATTCCTAACCCGACCTCAATTTAAATAATTACTACATTTTTATTTTAAAACTTAGCGGGGGATGTTTTTCTCAAATATCGGATTTTTGTATTAAGGCGAGCTTTGTACAAGAGATTCCAATTCATGACACCTTGGTTTATGTGAGGGCGCGGGATCTGAACCGGAGGTGCGTAATATGCGATGCAAAGACAGTTAAATCAAACGCATTAACCTCCAGACCATAGCGCCGACGTTAGCATTTCGGCCTACCCCCAATTTGTCAACCATCTCAATTTCTACTTCTAATGGAGCCGACAGCTGTTGATAGATTTTTACAGAATTAATGAGTCGCGTTAAAATCGTTGCGGGCTCTTGCAAAGGCTTGTTTACACAGCAGAATAACTAACAAATAAACAGATGTGCGTGTGTGGTCACTATATCTAACACCATCGAGAAAAAAAAAGTAAATTTTCTCGGAGATTCAAGGAAAACAAAAACAAATTTGGTACTCCCGTAGTGTGTGTACCAGGTTAGGGTTAGGCCATAATTTTATTCCGATTTCCTTATTTTAGTTCTATTACGAGTTTGGGGACTGTCCATACCCCATAGGTTTTAGTCTCTTTACACAACTTGGTGTAAAATAGGCGAACAAAATTAGATACCCCCATATTGGTACACACAGTTTTGGATCGCTACAAATTGAGTGGAAAGCAGTCTTGACTATCTGATCCTGAACGAACCCAGTGAGAATTCTGGTCCAATTGTTTTTGCGGGGATAATGAGTATAGTGGCCTCGTATATTACAGCACTTTTATACAAGGCCGGCCCAGAGGATAATCTTTAATACCAGTGACTGACTATACTTATCAGACTAGGTAGAAGGTTTTGAACTCATCAAAAATGTATTTTGTACATATATCTTATGACAGTTTATGAAATTTTGTCTATATACTTTTATCTACATCCATAACCATTTGAAGATAACAAGAAGATTTTAAGATAAATCTATAGACATAATCATTTATTCAGACATGTCTCATTTCTAAATAATGCCAAAAATAGTGATAGCTCATAAAAAATGTCTCTGCTTGAGCAAACTAGCTGTATTTACGAATAACAATGTTTCAGCAAATTGCACACTTTTTTTTCGTGATTTCAACAATTTCTTCAATTTCTTTACAAACGGCAAAATCCCAAAAAATTATCAATCATTTTCAACAGTATTCAGCTTATTTGCTCAGCATTCATTTCAAATCACCGTGGTCAGTTTTTATATTTGCTCAACAATTTGGTTTTTGGACAAAAAATCTCACTTTCCCACCTTTAGCAAACAAATTAGCCAATTGGATATTTGAAATGGATACCTAAGCAAATATAATTTTACACGTTAAACTAGTGAGTGATCCTCAACCTTTTGTTAGAGCGGAACCTCCGTAAAACATAATAAGGTTTGTCTTTTATTGTCTGAATTGGTTAAGATATTAATATCTATAAATACAAACCTAATACAGGCAAAACAAAATGATCTTTTAAGCGTAGCAAGTTCAATAATAGTGGCAAACCAGGTATTTGGTTATATTCAAACAGTATACATACATTATTACTCTCTTATTTAAATGAAAATTATCGGAACCCCCGGACTGACTGGTGGCGGAACCCCAGGTTGTCGCGGGACCCTTTGAAACCAGAGTGGTAATGAGACTTTGTTTAACTAAGATATTGAAGGTGTTGCAGGGACTCTTTCATTTTTAACATCCATAACCCAGCGACTTACCTCAATTTATGACATACCATTTTGTTAGCATATTATCCTGACAAAAAATATTGACAGCCAGCTTATACTAGCCAAGCACATTAATCAACTTCGCTAGTTGCCCCAGCTAGCCATAACAATAGTCAATTCAGTGACATTAGTGATGTAACAATATGTCAAAAGATTGTTCTAGTTAATTTTATGACGAAACAGCACCAAATTCAATTTTTTGTTTACCCTCGCGCAAATGCGACGCGGGCCACAGATAATGAAGCGGTGGGCCACATGTGGCCCGCGGACATGGGTTTGGACCACCCTGACTTATACCTTCAAGGCCCCGCCATGAAGTAGAGCCTATATACTTTCTCCACTAAATATACCTATGGGTTACAAATTTTTTTCTTGCTGACTTTGAAACTCTCCATTCCCCTTTATCATGCTAAAACTCCATTTTAGTAGTTTGTTGTTTAATCGTCATTAATTCCTTGTGACTAGCGTTATGCACCCTTTCCTTTTTGTACAGTTTAAGTAGTGTATTATATGTTCATGAATATGTATTTTAGTATGATGAAAGGATATTAGTAATACTAAAGCAAATAGAATGAATTTCTACCCGTTTGGAAACGATGCGCTATATCTACTATATTACAAACAGTATAATGGCAACCTTTTGCAAATGCATGGTATTAAATAGTAATGACTGCCATTACGTAGTTGAGTAATAGTAAGTACTAACTTTGACCGCTCTGTTCAGAGAAATATTCGCAGAAAGGACAAGAAAATGCGTCAAGAAAGATTATGATTTGGCAATAATAAATTACCGCAAAATTACAGTAAACTAATTCGGTTTAGCTGAACATACTATCAAGCACTTAAACTTTCATTTTTATGTGTTTGACTTAATTACCTCTGGAACACGTTTAGACACTTGTAGCTTAATGATCCGAGCCATCAAACGTTATACTTGAGCGAAATTTCACATCGCTTTTGTCAAATCAATCATTTTGTTTCTACTTTACTGAGTTTTAAGAAAATGTCTTTCCAGCAATTTTGGTTGGTTGGATGCTTAACTAGAGTGTTTGTAAAATCCTGTGGCAATTTCAGAATTTAGTTGGGAAAACAGTTTTTTAACGTGTCTTAACCTTGATTGTTTACTTTAATGGGTGATTATGTAAGATTTTTTTTCATTTAATACAACTTTATTTGCTAACTATTTTCGTTTATATGTCCGTCATTAGCTACACTTTGCCAGTGTTTCCCAACCTGTGGGTCGCGACTCAAAACTGGGTCGCCTACAAATTTTATTGAGCCCCTTGTTTTTTCAGCAAAAAACCTGAAAGTTACTAATTTTATTTTGTAGTAAATAATATTGTTTGTTTTATATAATATGTGAGAAGTATCAATGCGTAAAAACTTGGCATTATTTTTGCTAATTAAAGCCATGCCGGCTGCTTTTTTCTATTATAGGGTAATTTCTGACTGAATAAATATTATGTAAAAATGATTGTTTTATATTATGCATCAAGTTTGAGACCACAAGAGTACTAAATGCTGTTTAGTATTTGATCATGTCCTTGGGTCGCGAGATCTTACAGAATAAATTTCTAAAAAGATTTGGATGACTCGAAAAAAGGTTGGGAATCACTGCACTAAGCAACTCAAAAGTTCTTTAACCCAACTCAATACAAGACTTTATGAACTCCCTGTTTATCTATACTGCTCACTGAACTCGACGTGTGAGTCAACATGTTATTTATGCGCGCATTTGAAAGTGATGTGTAATAGACATATTGGATTGAGCGGTTAACCGTTTTTTGGTCAGCGGTTACAAATAGATCGAGAAAATTTGTTTGTTTGAAAGTGCACTTTGGAGCGTAAATAGCTACGAATAGCGTGAAAAATGTCACAACTTACAGTTATATAGAATTTCAAAAAAAGATCATCTTAGCAACTTGATTTCATATTTCTTTGTTTACTTTTGAGATTAAATAGTTTCGAAGAGCGTAAAAATGTCACAACTTCAGTTATATAAAGCCTGAAAGAAATATTGCAAATATATCCTTGACATATTTTTATATTTCTTTGTTTATTTTTGTTATTATTATTCTTTTATAGTTCTTGTAACTGGCGTAGTAAACAGAGACTACACGATTCCTCGTTGAATGTTCAAATGCTTTCCCCCGGGATGAGGACAAATCACAACCAGACAAATTACACCTAGTGGAATTCGAGGAACGGCAGGATGAAACGTTCATGGAATCACATATACGTTGTAATTTGTAACCAATACATTGAAAGCTGATATTGGAATTTACCTGAACAAGAAAGTGAAATCAAATTATGTCCAATTGGAAACCAAATTGGTCTGTAATGATATGTCTATGTAAAATACATTACTGTCCATAATATGTCAAGTATAACTGGTACGCATAATAATATCGTGTAAGGTAATAGTGCCAACGTGATTTTTACTAGGTTATGTAAACTGCATCAGATGAACATAATTGAAAGCTTTCAACAATGGAATTCCTGAAACATTGCTAGATTCCAATATATTAGGCAAAATATCTGGTGGCTTCCATAGACAAGTGATTAAAAACTACGCCCGTTCTCAACCATTTTTTACTTTCTAAATGATATTTCGGTCGCATTTGCAGTATTTCTCCAAGCTATTTTCACCGAGAATATGATAAAATTGAGATTTGCTTATTTTTGTGGAGAGAAAACCGATTAGATTTAGCAACAAAGCAGACCAATTCTCCCGTCCACTTGCCGACAAATCGTTAGATATCAATGGGTGATTATACAGGGTCTTTATCAGTGCGAACGACGTGAATAATTATACGTCACATATCGGGATGTTCATATCTGAATACGAGGTAGAGTGCTTTTATTTTGTCGTAAGTCATTGCGACTTCGAGTTACGTTTAACAAAATTAATATGGAAAGACTTTTCAAAAGCTCCTATCGGCCATGTATTGGATATTTTGCGCATCAGAAAAATCACTATCCGCTGAAAAAATAGGCTGTTTCAAACTGCGTGTTCCCGGCGTTTGTTTCTGAAGTCGTTAAATGGAAATTTTTGATTCCGAATTTGAACTACGCGACGGGGAAACATGTCGACCGTCGCAAAGTTTCACGAACTTTCTAAATTACGATTAACCGAAATCGTAAAAACTATTAGAATACATCGCTAAACGGAGACGAAACAAAAACGATAAAGACATCCCTAGTTACATATTATACAAAAATCGGTGCTCCGGAAGTGTCTGTAACAAACAACATGGAGGTAACTAATTTTGTTCGCGTAATTTACATCAAGTTGTGTAAAGTGACGGAAGCCTATGGGCATGTTCACTTGGTTAACACAGACAATGCCCAAACTCGTAATAGAACTAAATTGAGTAAAATAGGAATAAAAGTATGCTTTAATCCTAACTTGATACACACACTACGGGGGTACCCAAAAATCCATCTATCAGTTATCACTTGAGATGCTTGGTGCTTGGTGATCGTGAGGTGGGGTACGTCATAACCGACTAGCGGTGACGTCGGCCACCCTGCGATTCCATACAGAAAAAAAGAAAGCACCAACCGCCAAAAATGTATTCTACTTCAATCACGTTCCATATTATGTGACAACCAAATTTTAATAAACTCTTAACCACAATTTGAAAATATTTCTAGTTAAAATGTCCGACTTAAATGTCAAAAGAATCAAAATACAAAACCCGCACGTCTATCGTCATGAACCTAATATCCTGTTGCGACAAATGCTAATAAAAATATTGTGAAATATACTCGATTTCAGAGTAATTTGATTACAAGAAGAGCAAAAATATGTTCCATATTAAAGTAGGTTTAAGATAGTATTGTCAACAAAACCAGAATTAAAATACAGCACGGTAAATAAAAATTTTACAGAAAAATCAAAGTCTGGTTCTATAGCAATAGGTTTAAGAACGCACCGTCGACAAAACTGCGGTTACAGCTGAGTAATTAGAATAATATCAACATAGCCATAACATAAAGACTCGCTTATTCCTTGGAACCTAATTGGCGAGAAGTCAATGTTTCGACGACGCAATCAGGAAGAATGATTGTGAGAATTAAGTAATATTTTCGAATTTTCTTAACAGTTAATAAATATTTCGTGGTTTTAGTTTGGGGTTATAGCTCATTTAACAATGAGGCTCTCCTTACAAAATATTGAAACATGTGACGAAATTGATTTGGCAACAGCATCGTGTTGATACACTCGTATTTCAACATGAATGTAAAATTGGTAAAAAAATAAATCCATGTATTCATATTAAGTATTAGTCGACTGTGAAAAACATATCCTATACAAATTTTCAATTCAATGTGTGGGTGTACATGTATCTTTGGGTTGAGAGATTCCTTGTAATTCGGGAAATTCGTTTAAGCATATCTTGTTCAGTATTACTCGATTTCGTTAATAAATCTTACAAAATTTGTAACTCTGTGTGTATATGTATATGTCTTCATAGCTAAGCTGAAGTTTTTCTTAATCATTGGTGAATTCGTTTGCCAATATCTGTTTTCTAAGAGCAAATACGCAAACGGCTTCAAATCTTGACTCAATCAATATTGACTATCATCTTTGTGTCGCAAATAAATATTCAAGTGTCAAACATTTTTCGCTCAAGAGCGTATGAGCTAGTATGAGCTTTCTTACATAAAATGTATTAACATATAAACATACGTGTTCAGTATTTAGAGAAAAAATCCCAAACGAGTTTACAAACCTCTAAACTTGACATGAGCAAACTACGGGCCGCGGGCCAAATCCGACCCGTTTGGTACTTCTGTCTGGCCTGCCTAATGCTGCCACAAGCAAACTAAAACCAAATTCTGATGTTTCAGCTAAAAAAAATAGCTCAAGGAATTTGTTTGAGATTGCGAATAAATTTAGTTATCGCACGGGGTTTATGGTTTTCAACTTTTGCTTTGGTAACACTATAAATATTGTTCATAAAATGCAACATTTCACGTCACACCTAAATGGCACGCCAGTCTAGGGAATTGAAATAATAGGCCACTGGTCCAAAAATATAGCCCACCCCTGCTCCAGACTATGTTTGTAACTCTTTTAAGCCGAGAGTATATCCGAAGTCTATTTTATCCACTTTCGATATATTCCAATGTATATAGCTTTTTATTGACATTTATGAATATTAACCTAAAAAGCATCAGGACTATCACGACGAATATTTCTCACCATTTTTGTCGCAACAGTAAATTTATAACTGAACCGCAGTGTATCGATGGATAATACTTTATTATTGTGGTGTTTCTCACGCGAAAGATTGTTAGTTATTTTTTTTTTAATTTTTTTTAAAATCTACCTGTAGTATTTCTTGAGCTATCGGTATTTTATTTGCGCGTAGCTTTTTCTGACATTATGAACTCGGAGCGCTTCAATTAGTCAAATAAAATAACTCAAAGCACACTCACTCAAGAGCAAAGGAGGTGATCTCGGAGTAAAATTTCACAAAAAGTCGAAACGAAATGAACTTAAGCCATTATCAAAATTGATATATAATTGATTCATAGTACATTTGAGGGTTATAATTAACTATTGTTGTTTCTAGCTCGCACGCAAGAGATTGTCAAATATTGATAACAAAATAATCTCAAAGCAAAGTCATGCTCACTCACTCAGAAGCAAATAGGATGACGTCTGAGTTAAAGTACACAAAATAGCGAAACGAAATGAACATAAGCCAACACTAACCTTTAATTCGTAATACTTGATCGTCACATTCATGACGCTATTTTCAACCGAAGTATACTCAATCGTATCGTCGCGTTTTCTAATGATTTCATGCAACAACTGCATGTAAAGTTGAGAAATCCTGAAATTCATATTTCGAGATTCTTTCTGGAGTAAACGAACCTGTAAAATATGATATAGAGTGAAATTTTGGGCGCTCCAGAAGTGCGTGTACCAAGAAGGAGGTAACTAATTTTGTTTGGCTACTTTACATCAAGTTGTGTAAAGGAAACGAAACCTATGGGCGGGGGGATATTCACTTGGCTGAAACAAAAGTCGCTGAACTATTAATATAACTAAAATAGAAAAAATAGGAATAAAATTATGGCATAACTATAATCTGGTAAACATACTACTGGACATCTGGAATTAGAGTATTTTCTTTATTAAGCGACGCTCACTCACGCCCTTTACATCGTGCAAGTCATCCTAAATGGAGCTATTTTTGAAATAGGAACAAATGGGTATGAAAATGATATTTTTAAGCCTTTTCAAACATCTATTCATAATAAAGCTTTGTACCAGAATCCGCTAAGCCATGTTTTCATAAACAGGGCCCAAGATTCCGAAGCGGCTTTCTAGGGCCCACAAAAAAGACCCTCACTAGGTATATAGGTACCATTTGCGATGACTAAAATAAGTAATTTGACTGTTGAATAATTTAATTCTTCGAATGTAATTTATTTATTATCAAACCTGAAAAATAAAGTAACAGATGTGAACCTGTCAAAACAAAACTAGGTATTTTTTGAAGAGCAGAGGGTCACGGAGTGTTCAGAATTCTAACTTTTTGAAGGCAAAACTATTTGTTTGTTTATTTAAGAGCAGGGGCCACGGTGTGTTAAGAGTCTTTGGAAGGGTCAAAGGTCATGGAACTTCGAGAACCGCTGCAGTAACTTATAAAAACATGGCGTGTATTGCTGTTAAAATCAAATAAACAGGTCGTACTTACATCATTTCGCACTGGTTCCAAGGATGGTACTGCTAATCTTTCTTCGATCTGGGTTTTGAGATCCCCCATGGATTCTTGCCATAGAGAGACTGAAATACAATAAACAAAGTTAATAAAAACCTCATCCGTGGATGAGTAGCGATCTCTCATTGTGAAAAAACATGCAGCAGTTTGAATTTAGTACATCAGACAGGGAAAACATAACTTTTGTTCTGAGAGTCCTAGATTACCTCAATTGGTACTCCCGTGGTATGTGCACTAGATTAGGGTTAGGCCATAATTCTATTTCGATTTTCCTCATTTTTGTTCTATTACGAGTTCTGGACTATCTGTGTTAGCCAAGTGAATATATCCCCTGCCCATAGGTTTCAATCCCTTTACACAACTTTATGTAAAGTAGGCGAACAAAATTAGTTACCTCCATATTGGCACAAACACTTCTGGAGCTCCCTTAAATTGTGGGTACAAGCATACACAAACAGAAGTTCAAGTGTTCAATAAATTTACTTGGTACAAGTAATTAAACAATTTATGTTTTTTTGGGGGTCACCCATGAATTTTCTAACAAAAAAAGCCACCCCAATTTATTACTAAATAACAACATTCTCACTTTCATTCCGTAACGTATTCAAAGCTTCTTCGTCGCCACTGCGTCGTTCTTCTGGATATGACGTCATCAAGGCACGGACGTCTCTTACGCAAACTTGTTGATTACTGGGTCGAGGATTCGGCAGAGTGAAAGTAAAAGCGCAGTCGTGATCTATGAGATATAAAGAAAACTTTAAATCAAATCCATTATGGCCGTGATTTATAAATTTAAAAATAAAGCCCAATTATCTGAATTATCGGTTGGTAAAAACAAAGAGTTAGTTTTGTTGAAAATTCTAATAACCTAATCAACAGTGGCAAATAATATAATAAAGAATGTAGCCTATACTAAGTTACAGTTAAGTCAGTTTATCTGGTCTGGTTTTTATCCTATGCCTATTTATCTCTGTACAAGCGCCACTGATATCTAACGATATGAAAGAGACTCTTCTTTTTTGAAGAGCCAGATTCATTTTGATTCGACATTGACTATTCATTTATCATATTGTTTATAAACACACTATTGTCCATGTGTCTTAGGATCTTGTGGTCGGAATAAGGAGAGAGATTTCACTAACTAACGAAACTGAAATAAGGTCAATGTTGAGGGCGTAATGAATACTAACAATTTCGCAAAATATTCGTAGTGTGACCTATTTGATAGGGAATATGAAACACCACGGAATTCTTGAAAAATTAAAGACAAAGAATTTAAAATGATTTCATATTTAGTTATAAGAACTTGATTTGTATTTGGCCGCCTGTGGTTTGTACATTTAATTGATTTACTAATAAATTTCAGTAGATAATTAGTTAATTACTCGATAGATTTTTGATGTGGTGTACTTTTGTCGATGATTATGTCTCCTTCACGAAGCTAAGTAATGGCTATTTCCTAAGTTTCTTATATAGTAAGATTATCAGTTCTGACGAAGTTTCATTTAAATGTAAGTGAACTGGTATATATATCCATGCTATGTAATATGATTGCTTGTGCCTACTTAGTTGGTTATGTGTTATTGTTTGTAAGATCGCTGCATGTGACTGACATCTGGATTAAATCAATTTGAGAAAAAACAGTTTGTCATTTCGGGATATTAGCTAAACGAGCGTAGCAGGCATGCAAGGGTGGCTTATCAATAGGCAGTAATCCAAACTAGGCAAATCAAGAGCATAATACCCTCTATAACTGTAAATAGTTAGGTGCATAAAACAACGATGGATAGGCTATCGCCCACATGAGACTTCCAACTTGGGATAATTTAAATATCAAATTCTAACTAAAAGTAACTAGGCAGGCTAACTTGGATCTTTTGTACAAAGCAACCGCCAAAAACAAAACACCCAACAACACCGCTCAAAATAAGAAAACTGTTAATTATTCAGTTAGGGTGAGAACTATAGGAATGCATATTGCGCTGGAAGTTCAAAATTTCAAATTATTCCTCAATCTAACCGGACAATTACTAATTTGTTATTTTGAAACAGGGCGGTGGTATTTTTCTCAAATGTCACATTTTTGCGTTAGTGGCTTTGTACGAAAGATCCGGTCCTAATGTGGCCATTCGCGAAAGATGTTTTCTGAAATCAATCTTTGCAAAAACAACAACTGGTGTGAAATCGCATACCTTCTTCAAGCAAATTTTCTTCAAAAGTCGAGCGAGTCTGAACTTCAATATGGTTCACATCTAAATCCGGAGGTGGTGTTGTTGTGGTTGTCGATATTTCCGTTGTTGTCGAGGGCGGCGTTTCAGGGACTCGAACGACAGTATATTTCCGTATTTTTACGTCATATTTCATGTTAGACTTCCCGTTGTTGTCTCCACCCGTTGCAATCTGCATAATTGGAGGGTCAACCACAGTCAACTGTGACCGCACGTGACCACAGAATAACAATGCTATGAACAGTGTTACAACAACTATTCGAGACATTGTCTAGTTTTAAATACGATCGGAGGAAGTTGATCTAAAAATATCGAATACATGTTTAATACCCAAGAAAATCAGACATGAACTTAAAAAATATTTCGACCGAAGAGAGCGGGGTAGGATTATGAAGGTCACGATTACAGCTTAGAGGTCGAGGCTTAGGTATCTGTAATGTTTGAAGTTTTTTTGAATAACGAAGGTTTGTAATCGTTGAATTTGTTGGAATGGATTTGAGCCTAAGTACGGTTAGTTGGATCCAAGTAAGCGCCAGGAACAAGATTGTCATGACCACGGCTCCGAAACCCTATGCTAAGTTTATGAGATTTGAGGCTCGTCAAGATTCTAAGCTGTGCGGTAGTTGCGGTTGTCAAAAAACTACAATACGGTATCCTCAGCCGGTTACCCACCATGTACCAGCCGAGTCCGGCATTGCTTAACTTCTGCAATCAGACGAAATCGGATCATGTGTTTGACCCCGTGGAAGATGTTTATGTTTTGATAACTGCCTAACTCAGATGTGTGCAAGCTGCGACCCGCGGGCCAAATGCGGCCCACAAGGAAAAAAATTTGCGGCCCACAGAGAAGTGAAAATTTTGAATGGTGTGCTGCCCGTGAAATAAGTTTTCAACGCAGTTCAATCTGATCCGTGCGAGTACTTCTAATTCTCTTTGCGTTGCAAAGCCTATACTGAAATCCAATTTATTATCTAGGCCTATGACGTTAAAAGGCATTAACAGCTAGCTTGTGAAAAACAAACTACGTAGATAATAAGTTCAATAACTAAAATTATTATGCCTACAACTGCTAGAAAGCATATTATGTTGAATAAAAGTGCGGCCAGCGGTTTCGACGAGGCATTTGTAACTGACGCTCCTGTTTTGAAGGTTGGCCTAATTCATCCTAACATCCGCTGGTAAGTTGCGTGTTTGTTCAACCCTCGACATAGAGGATTAAATGGTTAGATGTATCAGGCCGAATCAGCGACCGCAGTTTGTCATATAGACTCTTTCATATTCCCGCTAATATATTTTCAAATCCTTCCCTGCCTTAAATTATACTGATGCATATTCCGAGTTTTATCTCTTTTACAATTCTATCATTTGCAATTACTTTAAATTACTTAGAATTCCACAGTCTCACTGATACCGAGTTATAGCTTGTGCAAAGTTTTAATATAACGCTATAAAAACGAAGTTTTAACCTAACGATAGCCCAACTGACCGCTTCTCCGCAGAAAGGCAAGAGCCGTGACCATTCGACGGAATATTGTAAGTGCTTTTGTCATCTTACCTTCGCCAACCTAGTGCTTCGCAAGTTAAATACAATTTCTGTGTAAAATAACATAATTTAATAATAGATACTGATATAAGTAGATCCGATCCAATTTACTGGTGGGGTGATGCAGAGAATAGCTCTAATAACTCAAATACATGCTTTCGAAAACAAATAACAGGCTAATTAATCACATATTCGACATTGACTGGTAAACAGACGAGAGGCCGTGGTTTGCCACATGATTAAACTGTCTTATCGGCTTTCATTACTTGATAAATTATATCATAATATCATTACGTGATAAATATGTAAATCCTATCTTATCCTAACTCGTTAGCAAAAGTGACGTTTACCGTTTTCTGGATTACCACATGCTACCGCTATCACTGCGATACTCCGATTTGCAACTGAAGCGCTAAACCAATGTTTATAACTGGCGTTTTTTCTCTTTCGTCACCGAGAATATTCAAAATTGTCTCTCGTACGTCAGCTGAGCTTTAACGATGTGATGACGAAACATCGGCGACCAACCGGGCGATAAAATCGTTCGCATTAGTTTTGGGAATTACGATCGTTTATTATTTTACAGTCATTTGCCTAACAGCGTCCTTATTTGGCTCAAGTCTGGGAATCTTATAATATTAGTGAAGACAATATAAACCCAAGTTTCCCAACCGGGGAAAAATTCCCTTCAGGAAAATATTTTGACGTACTTTTGTATATGCTGTAGTGATACTAATATTCTTCAGTTATTTATTATATAATACATATTTATGTACACATTTTAATTGAACAAATAAGTTGTTTTTATGCATAATGAAGGAGGCTAAAATGTTCCAAAATAAGCGAAAGGAGGAATTTAAAAAAAAAAAGTTGCGACTCCTGGTGAAAACAGTTGCCCGTATACATAATAAGATATGCCCATCTTTGGCTAATACACGAAAAAATCCTGTCACCTAAACAACGTTAAAAGTTGATTTATTTTATGTTTTCGTTTTCTGTGCCCTTTGTTATTTTTTGTGATGAACAAAATACGATTTACTGGCTGACTAACCTAATTCTGAATAACCTACTTGGTAATATTACCTTAAGATATTGTCGATATGGGATTACCTGTCTAAACTAGATATCAGTCGCCGCTTGTACAAGGCATTGTTTGAAATACAATGTGGGATTGGCATCATATAAAAAAATCTCAAAATCGAAAATCTAGGTCGTCTGAATAGGTATTAACTTTTAATTTTGTTTTAGTACGAATTGAAATGAGTTTTCTGATTTTTTGCATTGTAATTTCTCACCCTCGTTTGTGTATTAGAATGTATGTTTGTGTATCTAATCACCATCGCGCGTCGAAAGTTGTTGTTACATTTCTCAGCTTCGAAACCTGTTCACACTGTGGAATAGCCGCGAGAATACCCGTGGTTTCTTACTTTTCTGAATTCTGACGAAAAGAGCGTGTGCGATGACGCAGTAGTTGGAGCAATGGACTTTAGCCACGTTGGCGTCCCAGGCTAAATATCTAGTGCAGTTGTTTTCAAACTTTTTAAGCCATGGCCCCTTTTTAGAATTTGCCAGGTCTAACGTCCCACCTTAAAAATAACTAGCTAACGATAAGCTACCTACAAATAAAAGATAATATGGCGAATGTATGTTTTAGAAAACGCGTTGAAAATATGTGTACATGATAAAGTAATGTAAACAATAAATAAAATAAAAATATCGAAAATAAGGCGGGAAGGATCAAATCTAACAAATTTCTTCATTTTTAATTAGCTTCACGCCCCCTCAAAAAAAAATGTCTACGCCCCCTTGTGGGGACCACTGATCTAGTGTTTAATAAATTAGCAGCTAATGCCGAATCAAACGAAAGATATCGACACTTTCCACATTGCTACTTCATACATATAAAGCTGCTCGAGCAAAGCCTTTACCAAAAAAAAAAAAAAGTTGGGGTCCTCCCCCCCACTAATATCAATAATTCTTCTGTTTTCATTCATTGCTCGATAACGCTGGAATTTTTTAAAATTTACCCAATAAATGGTGAATGCATTGATAAAGATGAATGAGCCCCATAAACAAAATTTTATTAGAGAACGTGAGCATTCATATATTAGTGTGTTTGTTTGTGATTGAATGGGGTGGTTGGGGGGAGATAAAAAGTGATGGAAAGTTTCAAAAGTTGAATTATCTACTACTAAGATGTTTTAACAATAAACTGATAATACATGCCGGCGACATACACATAGTAGCAGTGGAAAAAGCCATAAAGTGGCAAATACGGCAAAATATTATTCCAAGCATGCTAGGTCATTATTTTCAAACTGAAACTGAAACCTATTATAAATGGCGTAAACATATCACGCTGAACAAGCACAAAAGTGAATCCAACGAGAACATCTCATAAGTGGTGTATACATTTTACGCTAAACTTAAACAAGAAATGAATGCAACACAAACTGATACATCATACATCAAGTAATTTACTGACTTTGACATGGTACTAATAAGCGTTAGAAATTATTTACGCGTCCATTGAATTAGAAATATATTTAAATGAAGTATACCGCCTATATCGGAATGGTGGATTACAAACTATATATATATCAGATTAGAGAGATATTATTGGTCATAGCCTAAAAATTAATAAATTGATAAACCAAATCGAAATAGTTACAAGTTTTTTTCGCTTTTAAAAACAAATCCTGAAACACACATTCGTATACACTTTCCAAATATCAGTCAAGTATCAAGTGATAGTTCAGAGTTTTTTCGCTTACACTGTACAGCCTTACAGCATATGCGATTGTGACCCGCTAAGATATTTCTTCAACTTTGAAAACTGAAATTTCTTTGACCAAATTACGTAAAAAACACTAAATGACAGGTTGCCAAGAGGTACAGCGAAGCAAAAGTAGGAAATATTATTAGAATCTCATTTCTCATTTATTTTGCATTTCTTGTTATCCAACGGGCCAGATTTTGTATCAAGAGTTCCGGACTTTATATTTGAGCAACATTTAAAGCTGATAATGTTTACAAGTTGTAAATAATGGCTTCAATTCAGAGATTGCAATACAATACTTACACAAGCATTGTTTGACGAGTAAAAACGTATATCAGCAGAAGCAACTGCATTATCTCACTTTTTATACTCCTCAATCTGAGTCAACGTTCCAGGTGTCTCGGCTTGAAGATCTTTCGAGGTACTTTCACTTATCAGCCTATGCATTTAGAAAAATGCAAAGTTAGTAATGATTTTATTGTTATATACGAGAGGATTGCTAGACTCCCTAGTCCTCACCACCATCAGATCGTGGGTGGTTCACGTAAGCACTGGTCTGTTACGTTTGTTACGTCTGCCTGTTACTTCTGGCAATTAAATGTTTGATTGATTGATTTTAATCAGTGTCCCTCTTACCATCTGCAGGCGAGTTGTGAACGCCATCTACCGGTAAGATATGACACAGCGGTTTATTCACAGTACAGTGCTATGGAGTCATGTCGCGATCACCGCAGACGGAAATTGCAGGTGGATTCCAATTTTGCACTGTTGTATTTAAAAACTTTTCCGGTTCGGGTCAGAATTTACCATTCTCAACAGTTGACGTCAGATTTTATTTTCTCGTTCTGCAATGTAGTCAAAATTCTTTACTGATATGTGATGAATTGACGGCAATGGATGTTTTCCCGACTCTTGACCCCAGGAAATTTGAACGCAAAACCACCAAATGAGGGCTATGTTTACAACCACTCTTAAATAACTTTCGAACGAAAGAAGTGTCTGAGCGGTTGCAGAAATTGCGATTGTTGTGTCATTGTTCACTAATTGGTCAGTGTTATGGATATAAACAAGAAAATCGATTCTTGAGAACATCCATTTTGTTATATTGTAATACAAGAATGCTAAAAAAATTTAAAATTGACCAGACTCAAAAAAATATTTAACTTTCTAAGCTAATAACTCTACAACGACAACAAATTCATCTGTTCAATGACACTAAATTTGCGTTGTTGACTTATTATTCATTGTAAACTTGCACTACTCGAATATTGAAGCGTATACAATCCGGGAATAAATTCTTCACGAGCCGGACTGAAGTCTCGAAGCTTGCAAACCACTGGCAAGATTTATTCAAAACTAGGATTTAATATAGACTATTCAATCAACTTGCTCTACCTAAAATTCTATTCATTTTTCGGAATTTTCCTTCTATATTTGATTTTTTGCTCCTCTCTCAAAATCTGTACTTTTAGGGTATTTTCTGCCTCTTTGTTCACACGTAAAATTCGTGACTTTTCCATATTTAGAAATTGACCAAAATAACCAAAAGGAGGTTAGTTACGACTTGAATTTTGACCCAAAAACTTTCCAGGGTAACCAGGGCAAAGGGACGTGGGTCTCATTGTGCACGTAGTCTTCAATTTGAGTTTACGAAGTGCTACAGGGAGAGGTGTGATGGGATACTGCGGTAGTATGATATTTCTAGGATGATCTACCAATCCCCATTTTTTTACTCAATTTACATTCCACATTTGTGATCTCCAAAGGTGTGATGTTTTGAAGGGGGTGTTGCTTGGTGCGGGTGTTTTCTGATGAATTTACGGCGGGGATATGTGTGGAGGCTTCCGCTTGTGTTAATAATATTGTTTGCTGAGTAGGTATTTTGGTTGTTAGTCCTGGTTTCGCAACTGTGCTTTTAAGCCAAGATTCCATTTTACTTGAATACCATTTTTTTTGTATTCGGAACAATTTGACTTGACATGTACCTCCTTTAGACAAAGTCAACATTTTTTTGTTATTTGCGGTACGGTTTCTCGTCGTTGACAAAAATGTAGGAATTTTATCGTTCGTGTTCTCGTGATAGCATTATCATTCACTGCCTCGTCGTGATGATCCCACTGAATAACAATTCTTGCTAACAAATAATTGACTGTTCTCCACCGGGTGTATATTTGCGCACAAACTGTGCGCAATCCACTTGAACCACTGCCGACTGCATTAGCAGGCTTGTATTGTTAATTGCAACAATAGCGGGTATTTTGAAATGGTACTCCTTATTTTAAGCGTATGTTTCAACAGTGTTTCCCTATCTATGGGTCGCGACACAAAGCTGGGTCGCCTGAAAATATTTTCGCTACGATATTTTTAACAAATACCTAAAAGTTATTGATTTTATTTCCTAGTAAATTTGGTGCTTCCGTAGCGGCGCACAACTTGAACATAGTATGTGTATCAGGTTGGGGTTCAGGTTGTGCGCCATTATGGTGCACAGATTTGACGAAAAACACTAATACAAATATTAAGCCGTGAAAAAATTGCTCAAGGCTGCAAACCTCACACCTATGTATGTAGAAATTATGGGCAAAAACCCCAAGATGAATATTCAAAAATAAAAAAACTTTATGTCTGAATATAAGGTTGGGCCCAAAAAGGCCCCTTATCTGTCGGACTATACCGTCTGTTAAACCAGTTTAAGGCTGTCGGTGTCGAGTTAATTTGTCGAAGTCAGAATTTCTTACTTCCAACGGTGATAAAGTCAACATTTTTTTTAGGAACTTTGAAAAACTTGAAAAATTGAGCGAGTTGATAGATTCATGAGTCAAAATTGATCAGCAATTCTTTGACTATTCAAAAATACAATCGAATCGTTAACGGCACTAGACTACATACCCGAGTAAGGCCTTTTGATACTACGCCAATTTTTAAAAGTATGCTAACGTCTCAACGAGCCTATTTCAATTTGAATCACTGCTGAGAGCAATCCGAACTGTTAACGAGGCGAAGATTGTCCTCGTTAGCTAGCGAGCTCTTCATCACGTTAAAGAACTTTCGTTAATACCGATTCTCGGTAAAATGTGAGAAGAAGGCACTTTACGAGACGTCTCATTTGGCGCCAAAAAATTTCTCTCGAATACTTTCTGTCGAATATTTACGAAGCTCTGTGAATACCATTTTTGCTTTTCACGAGAAAGTCGGTGCTTAACTAACACGTTAACCGGTAACGAAGCTTTGTGAATGGGGCCCCTTGACTGGTAACCGGACGAGAGGCCGTGGTTCGCCATATGATTAAGCCGCCTTATCGGCCTTCCACTCCCCCGGAATAAATATGTAAATCCTATCCTAATAGTCCGGCAGATAAGGGGACCTTTTTGGTTTGAACCTGAACATTGTATGTTTACCAGGTTAGGGTTCAGGATGTGTGTCATCTTGGACCGAATACTTTAAATCCATCTAAAAAAAAATTGCTCAACATTATATATATTCACACCCACCTGGGTATCATTATATATGTCATATACATTATATCTAAATAATAAAAAAAACTTTATGTCCCAAAACAATGTTAAGGCCCGATTCTGCCGGACTATAAGTCAAAAATACTACACCGGTAGATGTCGAACGAGAGATTGAATTCGCGCAGCTTTATTTCTATAAATAGCAAGGATTAGCAGTTTAAAAAAGGGTAACGTGAATACACTGCAAAAGTAGCGTCAATGATAAGTTATGTGGGACGTTTATTGATGGCCTGGTATGCTTTTTACACAGCAATATGCAGTATTTAGTGACAGTATAGTCCACTGTCTAACTACTTGACAATTGGTGAGATTTTCGGTTCGCAATATAACCTGGTTTTGGAATTAGCATAGTATATCTGAGTTAGTTTAATATTTCCGATAAAGTAAAAAAGCATGTGAATTGGCAATGTTAATACACCATTGTTTAATTAAATGAACTATTTAATTTGTTATAGCTAAATCATTTCTGGGTATAAATAATTTTTTGAATCTTTGTACTTACATTTTCGTGTTCTGGCCTGCTTATAAATACTTCGCAAAAAAACATGAAAGTTTGGTTTATCAATAAAACTCTTCAAAGCAGGAAATTAAAAATTTGATAATTTTACAAATATTATAAACATATACTAAAATTATGTATATCGGGAATGTGCACACAATCACATTACTATTTTAAGAAATCAGAAAATTTATAATCATTAGAATTATGTTTTATGTACAATGCTGTACTGAAAAATTGTATAGATTAGTTTTTGGTATGAAAGAAACTATGCGATTAGGTAAGCAGTGATATCAATAAAGTATTTACTTTATATTTGGTAACATCAAGTAACGACGGTACGACACGATAAGGATATTTGCTTTTAACACATGCCAACCATGGCGTATGCTTTTATTGCGCTGTGTATTCAAGACCCATACTCGGTCACCTATGCACATCAAGGAAACACGGACTTAACCAAATATTTAGAAGATCTATATTTACCCAAAACCTTCGAGGCGTATATATAGAATCAAAAGTTAGGTTGGACAAGAGGTTGAAGAATGTAGAGAGGTTGGGCTGGTTTTATAGGGAGCATATAGAGACGAAGAAGAGTCTGTATACATATATATGTAAAAATAGGTATAGGATAAAGTAGGACACTAAAAGGGCGTTTACACTGGATTCCACAAGGCATGCGGTCGAGATCGCTCCCATTGTTTTAAATGAAGAGCGATTTTCGACGAGCTCCGCGGCGGCGCTTTTGGTCGAGCGACACAGACACGCAAGAAATGGAGCATGACAGGAATATATGGTGTATTGTCAAGTATATGACGGCAGATCTTGCGGTTACTTTTAAAACTTGTTACTTATCGATTTTAATCGGTAAGTAGGTTGATAGGTATTTGTCTGTCTGTATGTCTGTCAGATGCACGCGATATCTCACGAAAGCGAGATTGAATCTGCTCCAGATTTTGCATGTGCATTCATCTTATCTCGGACCAAAAGCCTATTGCTTTTGGACGAATTATGTCGTATAATTAGCGAGTTATTAATTAATTAGTGATGGGACACAAGATGTCACTATGGAGTAAGAGCGCTGTTTTCGGGTTCCCCTAAAATTCGATCGATATGTCTTCGGTCCCTGACCGATATTCTCGTTTTAAGTTTAACGTTTCGCAATATGACACAATTCTGCTTTTTATCGTTGACTTCGGTATTAGGATCGACGTCGCTGTGCACATAGCGAATATTGTCTTAAAAATACATGCTACCAATTATGGTGGGTCGTTGAAATAAAGGTAAAAGTTAATTTTATATCCAGTCGCTAAACTATGAGTTTGTGACTTCGCAGAAGCATTTTCTTTAAACCAAATCATAATATATAAAATTAATGATTATGTTATGCAATTTTTGCAAACAATTATGCGGACCGACTTTGTGAATGGCTCTGTGTTGTCTACTCTAGAGTCTAAGACTCTAGACCAGGGGTGGGCAACTTCTCTAGTCGGCGGGCCAGATGTGGAAAAATGAAGTACTCGGCGGGCGGATTATTACAAAAAACACTTCGGTATCCAATCTTTATCAAACGCTCAACACTCTCAGTCAACTTTACGTTTCTTGGGATATTCCATGCCTTCATGGTTAATAAAACCTAATATAAAATCTAATTTCTAATATCTATTTATATTCAGGATCAAAATATATTATATTTAGAATCTAAATATAAATATAACTGATAACAGTAGTGGGGAGTATTTACAACGCTCTCTGCTTTGACCTTATATTGTTTGTTTAACAAGTGTGCTAACGCAATTGTTTGTTCACAATTACCCGCGGGCCGTATGTTGCCCACCCCTGCTCTAGACTGTTACATTAAAGGTTTTTACGTGGGTTGGCAATTATAGCCCGCTTGCCGGATTTGGCCCATTGTCATTACAGTGTTTCATCCGATCTACTTTTGTCTGCTGAAATTATGACTAAACTTTTTCTGGGTATGAATTTCTGCTGAAAATATCGATGAAAATCACGTCATAATGACCCCGATTGTTACATTGAGTTTCCTATTATTATTAGGCTTCCCGCTGCTTGTCAGCAGGGAACCTATTGTATTCCTGTGTTTTATTATTATTATTATTTATTTATTTATTTATTAGGCTTCCCGCTGCTTGTCAGCAGGGAACCTATTGTATTCCTGTGTTTTATTATTATTATTATTATTCATTATTATTTATTTATTATTATTTATTTTTATTATTATTTTTTCAAATTGGTCCTACAAACTTGAAATTCACCTCAAATGTGCAGAAGTTCTCAGCTAGCAATAAAATGCAAATTTTATGCATGACTGATCACGCTTTCACGCTCCAGTGAGCAAAACGCGTCTTCAGTTTTTTTGCGATTTCTCAAAATTGATACATGGTATTGGGTTGAAATTCATAACAATGATTAATGGACATGTTCCGGATAGAATATGTCAAGGATACGCATGAGTGACCTCGGCGATACGCTCCAGTGAGCAATATAGGATTTTACATTTTCATCTTCTTCTTGAGAACGACACTACTTAGAGACTTGAAATTTACATCATATGCAGATAATAAGTCCCCCATCATAAATTGCAAATTTTGAGCATGACTGACCACGCTTTCACGCTCCAGTGAGCAAAACGCGTCTTCAGTTTTTTTGCGATTTCTCAAAATTGATACATGCTATTGGGTTGAAATTCATAACAATGATTAATGAACATGTTCCGGATACGATATGTCAAGGATACGCATGAGTGACCTCGACGATACGCTCCAGTGAGCAATATAGGATTTTACATTTTCATCTTCTTCTCGAGAACGACACTACTTAGAGACTTGAAATTCACATCACCTGCAGATAATAAGTCCCCCATCATAAATTGCAAATTTTATGCATGACTGACCACGCTTTCACGTTCCAGTGATCAAAACGCGTCTTCAGTTTTTTTTACGCGGGAAGCCTGTTAAAGCTGCACGCAGCTCTAGTTATTATTTATTTTTATTATTTATTTTTTCAAATTGGTCCTACAAACTTGAAATTCACCTCAAATGTGCAGAAGTTCTCAGCTAGCAATAAAATGCAAATTTTATGCATGACTGACCACGCTTTCACGCTCCAGTGAGCAAAACGTGTCTTCAGTTTTTTTGCGATTTCTCAAAATTGATACATGCTATTGGGTTGAAATTCATAACAATGATTAATGGACATGTTCCGGATACGATATGTCAAGGATACGCATGAGTGACCTCGGCGATACGCTCCAGTGAGCAATATAGGATTTTACATTTTCATCTTCATCTCGAGAACGACACTACTTAGAGACTTGAAATTTACATCACATGCAGATAATAAGTCCCCCATCATAAATTGCAAATTTTATGCATGACTGACCACGCTTTCACGCTCCAGTGAGCAAAACGCGTCTTCAGTTTTTTTTACGCGGGAAGCCTGTTAAAGCTGCACGCAGCTCTAGTTATATAAATTGTTATATTATTGTTGGACAAGCTGTTGTATATATATATATATAAACTGTTTTTTATTCATAGTTCATATTGAGTTTTGAGGTAACTAAGGATATTACCTGTAACTGGCCCACTCAGAAAAGTAAGTTCCCAAATTTCAATGCGTTTCCATTTATAATGTTCCTATCCCTTTGCCCCAAATAAACTCGTTGGTATGTTTATTCACGATTAAACAATAAATTTTATGATCAATTGTCAGTTGAAGGAAGATCGGTACCGTTTCTGTAAATCAAAACGTAAAACAGACATGGTTTATCCGTAATAAAACCTCAACAATATAGCTTGTCTATCAAGTCAAGAACTTCGTTCCATTGGCTAGTCAGAGCAGTAAGGCAGACATTTTAGTTGAGTGTCAATTGACGTGCAGACAGAAGTAGTGGGGAAAGGACATGGGTCTTGTGACAGAGTGGTAAAGTGGCGTATCGCGGGGGGCAAATCCGATTGTCTGTTTCTTTTCTGACCGACATGAAAAGAAAAAGAAAATTCATCTCGTAAAATAAAATTGGTAAATTCTTGATTGTGGTAGTTATGAAAATACGTCTTACTTTGATGAGCTGGTGACAGAAAAAGTTGTGTGATACGTAATGATTTTGATTTCATTTTAGCTTAGCAATGAGCAGTAATTAGTGTGAGTGTAGATCGAAGTGCGGTGATATAACCCACAAATTTTTTTTTGAAAAAACATATATACAGGGTGTCCAAAAAATGTCGCTCCATTTCATATAGTAATAACAATCAAAAATGCCTTTGTCTTTGTTTATTAACAGTTGCTATTGTGCTTGTAGTTCTCCTTTATCATACAATGAAATTAATATGAACTTAATATTGTTATTACTATAAATTCAAGCAACATTTTTTGAACATTTTGTAAAGATATAGCCAAATTTATAAAAGGCTGTGCCTGTACGCTTGGGTGACGCATTCAATGTTTAAGAAATGACTCATGTCACCATACAAAGGATTAAAATTGTATTAACGAGGCGCCTTCGAAAACCTTTCACATAACGTATCTAGCCTAAGATTTTCGTCGGACCAAAATCAGACTTCCTCAGACAGTCAGTTTACAAAACGTTGATTGTTGTAAACTCCTCATCAGAGGAAGTCTGATTTTGGTCAGACCAAACGTCACAGAAGTACATAGGTGTTAGTGTGCAGCAGGACAGTTGAATCACCTAGGATTTATTATGATAGAAAATTCAAACACTGATGACATTTTATAGTTACTTTGTCCAAAACATTTTCAGTTTCATACGAGCATGGTTATAAATGAATCGGACTGCTACAACAGGTACTGTACGCAGACATAGGTAGACATAAAATTAAACCCATACGTTGTGCTTTATTTGTGATGAGTTGCCAATTTTCTATAAAATACATTTTCAAGTAGCATATGGTGTATTAGTATTAGTGTATATTCCATAATATTTGGCACACCTCAGATACACCCTATTGATGTGGTACACCCTTTAAAAGTGTGTACAGTCAGGGCTGAAGGTACTATACACCCGGTTGACAAGCACTACATTTCTTTTGTATGACATGCTGAGTTGGTTAGAAAACATCGCTGATATCGGCCCGGGAGGCATCCATCCCCCTTAATAACAGAGAGAAACCATAGATTTAAAAGTTTAATAGAGAGTGTCTCATTGTGCCTTTGGTATATACTCTATAGTCTATTCTATAGCATGAGACAAAATCAAAGTAAAGCAGTTAAATAATTAAAAATATTTTAATGAATTGTACTTTTGGTCTACCTTGTATTGTATATAACGAGTCGAAATGCGTTATATAATGTGATTTAGGAATATTTATTAAGGCATAAGTTGCAATTTGTTATAAGCTTGTAGTGCTCAAACATATATATTCATTGTAAACTTTACAAGATACCAGGAACGCGAATAGGTAGGTACACAATGACGTTAAATAAATATTTTAATATCATGTATTTTACGGAACTCAGCAGGGTGGAGCGTGCTATTGCAACATTCTTGCTTCTCAATATGCCAAGTATGGAGTATGTTTTAACTGCACCATTTACATGCGATTGTTGCTTGGTCGTACATACATAACTAATGATTCACCATATGTTTTAAACAATATTGACTCAGGAGAGGGATAATGCTTTGTTGGTCACGCAAGACTTTGGACACATTTTTTGATTAGTATATTTTATTCCATGGACTAGCTGTAATTTTTGTACTAGGATATGATTGGGGATCCTAGCTTTTCTAAATCATTCTATCATTGTTAAAGACTGTACAAATGAATTATACCGACAATTATTACTTATATAAATGCACTGTGCCGAATGTCGCTGTAATAATAACGCAAAAATATCATTCATTCAAAAGTTTCAGAATGGATCAAGGGTGAATCGACTCGAGTTCTTTCCCATGGCTGTAAGCAGTGTCATCTTTGTTAATAATGCCTTGGTTATATGTTAAGTTCTACACCCACGCTGTTATAGAATAATGGTTCAACTGAATACGCTTTCACTTCTTTTGTTTACACCAGCTTAGCAAACAACAAAAGATGCTTAAAGCAACAGAACATACTATCGAGTAACGCAACTGCGACACGTTAGCACTACGCAGACAGCACAATCAATTATTAAGGACGTTACTCGACGGGGCAATATTAGCCATCATCAACATCCCTCTTTGTTTAAGATAAATTTCACAAGTTAATTTCAAATTTGAAATAGGAAATATCCACCTTTACCTATTACACAGTTCATGACCATTCCAATTCAGACAAATAAATGAGCAATAATATTTAACATTCAAGTTAAAGTCACTACCGAGTCACATATTCTTTCATACAAATAGGAGGTTTACGATTTCGACAAGGTCTGGTTGGAACATTATTCGAAATCAGAGGTCGAGAATTGTCATAGGCAAACGGAAGATTGTTCGGCTTATAGTCAGACAAGAATGGAATACTTGGTTCATATTTTTCGATACTACAACTTTCATCAGGATGTATATGAACACGATTTCGTCCGTATGTAACACCATTCTTCGTTTTGACAATGTAAGATCGTGTAGCAATTCGTTTCACAATAGTTTCTCTATTCCTTCCCTTCCGTTTTGGATGTTGAAAATATACAGCTTCGCCCAAATTAAGTTCTCGCATCGGTTTCGTAGATTTGTCATAACTTTTCTTCACGCTGTGCTTTCGACGCAGGCGTTTCAAATCAGTTTTCGTTTGGTTTCGTAATTATAGGTAAAATCGATCTGGTTGAAAGGCCAAACATCAGTTTTGATGAATTGCTTTTCAAGTCTTGACGCGGGGTATTCTTATTTCTAGAAAAGCTTGAAATTGATCTTCATTCGTGTCTGCAGTCCTTTCCAGCATATTCTTGAAAATTTTCACCGACGATTCAGCTTTTCCATTTGCTTATTGATGTCCAGATGAAGAGGTAACATGCTGAATTCCCCAATCACTCATGAATTTCTCGAATTCTGACGAGTTGAGATTTGTTCCGCAATCTGAGATTAATATATTTGGAATACCAGGCCTAGCAAATTGACGTTCCAGACATATGATGATTTGATTCGTAGTTGTCGTCGTCATCACATCGACTTCGAAGAAACTTGGAAAAATAATCATAATTTTTCCCTTTATACTCACACAAATCAATACCAACTTTTTCCCAAGCAACACTTCCTTCGTTGTGTTGCAGTAATGATTTTTTCTGATTATTTGGTTTTGTCTGCTGACGGGAAAAACAATTGTTAGCAATTTGTTTAATCTTTTTGGACATACCAATCCAAAAGAATGAGAAAAATGAAGTTGTTCCTTTATTTCATTTCGCATAGATTTTGGGATCCATATACGTTCTCCTTTCAAATTAATATCATCTTGATGACTCAATGTATCGCTTATTGAAAAATATGGTTTTACACAGTCAGGTAAGTCATACTTATGCTCGGGCCATCCATGTTTGATATATCTCAGTAACTTCGTCGATTCCTCATTTGCATCATAGCTTGCTTCACATCTTCAATTCTTTCATCTGGAATTTGCTCTAAAGCGTCTATATTCAAAATATGGGGAAAATGTTTGGAATTTTCAATAAAAATTCTGCTCAAGGTATCAGCAATTAATAAGGATTTTCCAGGCATATATTTGAATTGGATATCATATCTGTTCAACCGCAATCTGTTCAAGTCCAAATACAACAGATAAAGTGTCTTTTTCAATCTGAGCCCAATTTCTTCCAGATTTTGACAAACCACGGGATGCATATTCGATAGGCTTCTTATTCTGAATTAAAACAGCACCAAAACCATCTTTGCTGCTATAAACTTGTAGAACTAGGTCAAGGTTTGGGTTGTAATAATCTAACACGGGCGATTTTGTAATTTTACGTTTGACCAATTCAAAAGTTTTCTCACACTTTTCGCTCACACTAGTGAGGTTTCGAATTGGCTCAATCCCATAATTTTCTCTTTGGTATCATTTAATTTAATGTTTCTAGTTCGGCACCTGATTCAGAGATTTGCTTTAGCCTCAGATTTTGTGTCCCCACAAATAAATACAATGATGTCATTTGCTACCGTTACAACAGCATTCAATCTGAACAATGCTTCATTTAAACGTTTCTGAAATATTTTGCTGCTCACATTAAACCAAATGGGAGTTTAGCCCATCTGTAACGAGAAAAAGGTGTGATCATTGTCGTTAACTTACTCGATTCTTCATCTAATATTACGTGCCAGTATGCTTCTTTTACATCCAACCTAGTAAACACTTTTGCAATGCGTAGCTTATGCAATACATCATCAAGAACAGGTAATCTGTAGCGTTCTCGTTTCAATGCGGCATTTAACGGCTGAGGGTCAATACATATTCGAAGCTTTTAGTTAGGTTTCTTAGTAGCAGCCATTTGAATGACCCAATGGGTAAGTCCATCCACCTGTATTAAGATTCCCCTTTTCACCAGGTTATCTTTTTCTGATTTAACTCTATCTTAAAGAGCTATTGGGATTTTACTACAACGTAAAACTCTAAGTTGAAAATCAGAATCAACTTTTAATTTCGCTATTCCCAAGTTTCCCAAAATTTGCGGTAGGTCAACATTTGCAATAAATTTATCGCTGTTTATTGTAATCAAAAGACAATTGAAATTACTCTTGACAACAGTAAATCTTACCTCTGCGACTTCATCATTCTGAGTATTTTTTACCTTTAAAATTGCCTCACCAAGTAGCTTCATTTTCGTTTTATTTCACATCACAAGATTGTCAGTAGTTGGTCTAATTTGGTCTTTCCGCACATATTTTTCGCATATAGTGTTGACATCTGCAGCACTATCAAATTGAAATCTGACATCATAATTGTTGACTTCCATCCGAGCAGTAATTCTTGAACTATTGAGTTTTTTATATTCTGGACACGCTGATGACCTTCTTCAAGCGTTTTTTTCATTTTGGTCATGTTTCTTCATTTGTCGAACATAGCTTGCGTTTCTATACTTCACTCGGAAATGATTTCCACCATTGCACAAATGACAAGTTTTTCCGTAGGCAGGACAATAAGATATTCCGAACTCGTGTCTTCGTCCACAAAATTTGCATTCGTGGTATGCATTCGGAATTCGCTTGTTGTGCATAGAGCTCTCTTCGTATTTTGGTATTGTCTATTTTTAGTCGACAAAATTCGTTGCTCGCTTTCTGAAGATCCACGGATATCCGTCGCTTGCTTTTCGGACATTTCATAAGTTTGGCAAATCTTTATGGCTTCCGACATATTGAGATCAGTCTCCCGCAGCAAAATTTCTTGTAATTTTCCACTTACTGAGAATACGATTTTATCTCTGATCATTCGCTCTTTGTTTTTAAAATTACAGGAATCTGCTTCACTACGAAGTTCAACGAGAAACGTATCAAAATGGTCTTCGTACTGTATAATGAAAAAGCAAAATGTCTCCATCACCTCATTCTTCCAAGGATTACAGTGTTTAGCCATTTCTGTAGTGGAACTTCAGGGTCATTTTCGTCCTCAGTCTCACTGTATACAAAGTGTTCGGCAGCTTCAATCATTTGAGCACCTGCGCAATATAAGTTTATTACCTTCTGTTCTTCCTTTGTCTTGCTAGTAGAACCGCTGGCTAGCATGAAAATATCGATCTGTCTCTTCCATTTCTTAAATGTTTCTGATAAATTTTCATCATGCAGATCAAGAGTCGACGGTAAGCGAATTTCAGATATCGCTGCCACCATGTTAATAATGTCTTGGCTATATGTTAAGTTCTACACCCAAGCTATTATAGAATAAGGGTTCAATTGAATACGCTTACACTACTTTATCACACCAGCATAGCAAACAACATAAGATGCTTACAGCAACAGAACATTCTAGCGAGTGACGCAACTGCGGGACGTTACGCGGACAGGGCAATATTAGCCACCATCAACAATATTTTACCTATTTTATCTATTACAATTTTTAAAACTTCCGTTCTCGCCTCAAATCTGACATCAGCACCACTATCAATATTTTGTATCTGTGATTCATCTTTATCAAATGTCTTTAACAACTTCAAATACTATATTTTTAACAGTTATTCAATATCTTCTTAATAATTACGATTTAGACATATTATAATGAAAGTCATTGGTATTGATCTTGGTACATCGAATTCGTGCGTTGCTGTGTACAGGAAAAATCAGGTATTTTTCAGTTCATTTTTATTTTTATAAATTCACAAATTTTTTTAGGATTGTTGTCTTTTGTTCACGCAACAACGAAACAGTCTCAAATAAATATCATTTCAATGTAGGTAGAAATTATCGACAACGACCAAGGAGAACGCGTAACTCCATCATGGGTGTCATTTACAGACGATGAGAGACTAATTGGCAATGTTGCCAAACAAGAAGTATCAAGCAATTTTGAAAGGACTTTCTTTCGTAAGATAGTTTTTTACCTTTTTAATAAATATGATTTTTATATTGTATGATTTGATTTACAACTTCGCAAAAAAACGAGTTTTAATCCGAGAATGTTTGAATCAAATGAGCCTAATAAAAACTGTTTTAAAGCGATGAAATATCTTCAATACATTTGAATTATAGAAATAATTAAAACACATTGCCTATTAAAGCCATTTAATTTCTGATTCATTTTATGTTTTAATTTGCAAATTTATCGTGATTTGCCAATTGAAAATTAATTTGGAAAATTGTTAACGTCCTAATTCCAACTACCCGGATTTGGTGCTGACAAATACTATGCATTTCTCGTACGAGAAGCAAGTAGAAATTCGATTATGAAAATGTGTTTGATTAGTTTGTATGCTTTTTGTCATAGAAAAATTCCAATATCTCAAAATGCTGACCACTATTTCTAGAATGGCAAGAAAACGAATGAATTTTGTATTTCAGAGATTAAGCGTTTAATTGGCCGCACATACGATGATCCAATGGTGCAAGCCGACATGAAGTTGTGGGGATTCAATTTGATTGATGAAGACAATAAGCCCAAGATATCGGTAATGAGATACTTATTGAACTTTTTAAACGATTCCAGAATATTTAAAAAAAAAACTATCAATGTGCATTTCAGATTGAATATCGAGGCCGGCGCAAAATATTCGACCCGGAGGAAATCAGTGCAATGATTCTCGAATATCTCAAAACAGCTGTCGAAGATCGTCTTGATGAAACAATCACTGACGCAGTAATAACTGTTCCTGCATATTTCAATAATACTCAACGCAACGCAACCATAGATGCAGGAAGAATAGCTGGACTTAACGTTCTGCGTGTGATCAATGAACCGACTGCTGCTGCCATCGCTTATGGATTAGAAAAAGAGGTTCTAGTTTTTGTTTCCAAACAATAAGCTAGTTTGTTGCATTAATTGGCAAAAAAAAACGGAAGATACATGTATATCATCTAATTTTGCAAATACAGAACGACTATCATTTACATTTACTGAGCCGCACAATAAATTCAAGGAAATAAAAATTAAAAAAAAATCATCTATTGGAACCTATAGATCAGTATTACTTCTACTTTTTAGGGCGTGCCCTATACAAATAGCAAGCCGAAAAGTTATTTAATAAAAAGGTCAAAAATACGTAAATGGAATTGCAATCTCCAAAAAATAAAATAAAATGAATATCCAAAACACAGCGGGCAAGATCAAATCCAACCAATAATTGTATTTTTAATTAGCTTCACGCCCCCCCCCCCCCCCCCCCCCCCATAAAAAAATCATGTCAAAATTGAATTACCGCTTCGTTGCCTAATTTCGACGCTGGCGGTGTCAAAATTTATTAATATTGGTATTGCTTTTTTTAACAGTGACAAAATTCAGTCTTTTAATAAATTAACAAATAGATCGCAGAGCCACTAGGTTTTTCTCACGGAGCCTGGTGCTCCGTAAAGAGCATTTTTGCAACCTATGAATTAGATTATAATTACGACTCATAATGCATTGCCGTTTAGCTCGTTTTATTATATATTTTTTTGCTACATAAACATAGATAAATTCTAACATCGAACATTAAATTTAGACCAACGAAGAGCAGAATATTCTTGTCTTTGACCTGGGAGGTGGAACCTTTGACGTCACAATTGTTAGGATAAAAAACAAAATATTTGACGTCAAGGCAACAGGCGGCGATACTCACTTAGGAGGTAATAACATATTAGGATCAAAATATTTAAATAAATATTTATCTTTGAAATATATTAAAATTTGTACTCAAACCTTGTTGATCCTTGGTCGTGCTTTTTAAAATTCAAAAGCTAAATAATATGAAGCATGCAGTAGGAGTACGAATTATGTTACATTTCACAGCAGTTAAAATACATATACGTTAGCATACATACTCTATGACCATACCATACAAGAGTGGTTTTTAACCTTATTTGAAGAGCGGCATCCCAATAAAGAATTCCCAATCCCAACCCTCGAGGAACGCCTATTTAATAATTTAATTGTCTTTTATTGTCTGATTCGTATAAGCCCGGGAGTGCAGCCTGCGGCCTACAAATAAAAATTGTTCGGCCCGCGGAAAAGTGCCCAATTTAAATGATGTGTGGTCCACGAAACAAGATTTTAACTTAGGTCAATCTGGTACGTGATAGTAATTCCAATTCCTTTGTGTTGCAAAGCTGAGTTCAATTTATTATTTATGGCTATAAACTATATATAAAAGCAAACCGAATATTGGCAAAGTTAAATGATCTTTAAAAGTGTATCAAATTGAATAATAGGGGAAACCTAATATATATTTTATTATATTTTGACGATTTACATATACTGATACTGATACATACTGATATATTATACTGATTAGATTCAAATGGAATCTTGCGGGTCCCCGGTTAAAATCAACTGCTCTAATCCACTGCACTTTCTGCTTCTTGTTGAATAAAAGATTCATATAATCAGTGTAATAATAAATGTTTTTTTTTCTGAATTCTGAAACAAATGTCCATGAACTGGATCATTTGCATTCAATAATATTTACAACTTATTACTTACAAATCAATAATTAATTTGACTATACTTATTTCATCAGGAGATGATTTTGACAATCGCATGGTGAACCTTTTTGTCTCTGAGTTCAATCGTAAGAATGATTGCGATATGTCTCTAAACAAACATGGAATAAATCGACTACGTATCGCCTGTGAAAATGCAAAGAAGAACTTATCTGTGAAGAAAAATGCAACGTAAATATAATAAATTTGGATTATATGAAGATTTTATTAAGGGGATGGGCGGGAGAGGATTGACATATGAACAAACCTGGGTAGGAGTACCTCATCTTACCCATTGCCACACTCTTAGGTGGAGGGGGGTGAATCTCAAAATGAGCACGACGCTGTTGGATCTTTAGTTGGATAGTTTGGAGAATAGAAGATCCTAATAGGATCCAGAATTTTGACGTCGATTCTAGAAACCAGGTGTGACTGACGTGTTACATGATGTAAATATTTTTCATCATTCTCACCCTTGACTCCCTTCTTGTATAAACAATAGATATCAACTACCAAATTGGAATTACCAAAAATGTGAACTCATGTGTTGAAAAATCACTTCGCGACTAACATTGATAATGAATATTGAATATTTTAATTTTTTATTGCAGAGTTCAAGTAGATGGGCTTCATAACGGTATCGACTTCAGAAGTTCTATCACCAGGGCAAAGTTCGACGAGCTTAATCGTGATTATTTTGAAAAAACTTTTAAAACTGTAAAAGACGCACTTACAAGTGCTGATATGGATAAAAGTGAGGTGGGTTGCAAGTAGGAATTTGGTCATATAATCTGGTAAAAGAATAGGAAATCTCTAATTAAGTTCAAATATTTTGCATCAACATTTCAATATCTATATTTTGAAGGTTTACCTTAATAGCTGTATTTGCTATATTTGTTGAAAGTTAAGATTTGCAGTTCTTCACCATGTTCTAAATTTAGTATCTTTTTTTATTTAGATAGATAAGGTTGTGCTTGTCGGTGGATCTACACGAATTCCAAATGTGCGAAATTTGTTGCAAGATTTTTTTGGGGAAAAGAAAATCAGCAAAAATATTAATCCAGATGAAGCAGTCGCGTATGGAGCAGCAGCATTGGCTTCTAACATATCCAAAGAGGGACTATCTGGGGTGAGGCTAATCAGAAGTATAAAACTAAAGTATTAAGATAACCCAATGGTGATAAATTAGGACTTTTTATCAAATGTACATTTTATCACTTACTTTTTAGTATAACTTGTTTACGCCTCATATTTCCTGTTGCGAAATATTGTCGAGTTCAGCACATTTTATTATTTATAAATGATGTACTGTAGGTTACAAATAAGATACTTATACAAACTAAATTACTAGTATTATATTTGAAAAACAGATAAAAGATTTAAAGATCAGTGACGTTGTTCCGCTGTCACTTGGATTGAGACAAAGTACAGGAGGCATGAGCATTGTTGTGAAACGTAATACAAAAATACCAACAGAAAAATGGAAAGTCAATCAGACAGCCCTTGATTATCAAACAGAATCGAGCTTCAGCGTGAGTGAACAGACTGGATAATTTTCGACCTAAATGTACGAAAATATTTCCATCAGTTTTTTTTTACAACTTAAGATATTTGAGGGCGAGCGGGCTGCTGCGAAGGATAACCATTTTCTTGGGAAGTTCTGGATCAAAGGCATACCTGCGGCTTTGCGAGGAGTTGAAAAATTCAAGACGTGTTTTATCGTAGATGAAAACGGAATTCTTACTGTGACCTCTCGCAATGTCAGCACTGGAAAAGAAAACCAAATCACATTTGATAACAGTGGAAAACTTAGTGAAAGAGAAATTAGACGAATGGTGTGTCCATTATACTATTGCAAAAATTTACAAACCTAAACAAAAAGCAGCATTTTGCTCTAATCTATCTACGCATCGTCACTTCAAAACTCCAAATAAACATTTCTAAAAATCATTTTATATAATGTTATACAGTTAGAAGATGCCAACAGATTCAAACAAGACGATGCAGAATGGAAAGAACGGCGTGAACAAGCTCACAAGCTCGAGAATGCAGTCTACGCCGTCAAGCATGCAGTTACCGGAGAAATGAGTTTGAATGTTTCGGATAAAGACAAGAAAAAAATAATCAAAATCTGCAAGAAAATAATCAACTGGATGAACGATAATCAGGTAAGAATTAAAGTTCTTTGTTCCTAATTTTGCTTTTTCACTTTGAAATATGCGTTTTCAGACTTCCTCACTACTAATCAGGATAATTCTCTGAGTAGAAACGATTACATTTTCAACGTTTTTATTTTTTTAGAATCCACCAATTCAGGATTCGCAGAGGGAAATGGCTGACCTGGAAAAAATATGCAAACCCATATTTAAAAAAATCCGCGATGGTTCTGAAATTTTGCGCATTTTTCAGAAATGAATGATGATAATATCTGCAAGAAACTATTCATTATGATATTATCTTCGTAATTGAAATGTGATACAACTACTCGTCTAATTGTTTATACACCGTGATATTGTTATCGTTTGTAAGAAACGTGCTTTGCTAATTTTTATATTCGAAATATACCGTATTTACTGAATAAAATATACAATTTCTACATGAATTATATTCTATAAAAGGTAGATAGGAGCCGGTTTAATTCTGGCAATATGAATATTTATTAATACAAATATTGGTTTGCACTCTCGATGTCAGGCCAGAGTAAACAATAAACTAGCTCTTAGGTCTTGTCGCTATTTATCCGGTTTCTAGTTTAAAATCGAGCCGTGATCAAAACTTTGTGGGGCTTGAAGTACTTGAAAACGCTTATATACTTCATGATATTTTCCGTATTAATTTAAAAAGAAGTATAGTAGACAAACAACCCACAACAGGCCCAAACTCTAATTTTATTTGATCATTTTTAAATAAGGAGATGTTACCAGGAGTGTTCGTATTGTATGCCAAAGCATCAGAGACGTCAAATTTTGTCTTAAGCCCATCGCAAAATAATAAAACGACGCATTTTCAGACTGGTTCTTTATATTTTCCGCTACTATTGTGCGCATTAACGCATCATAACTAAATGTAGATGAAATGCTTTTTATTATACTATTTTAGAGCGCGCAAACAAGTACATAACAAAGAATAGTGACTATTGATATTTTCAAAATCTTGTATTATTGGTGATCATTCAATATTCATAAAATGTGATGTTTAGCTTGTTGACCTACAGGTGAACTAAAAAATTGTAATCAATTTTACAATTTTATTGCAACATATAGATTTGCTTTACATCTTGGAACATGGACAAACGTAAACGTATGAAAAATGACATCAGTAAATTTGATTCGTTCCTAGTTTGGTATGCTATTTATCTATTCGTTGCTTAACGTTAATTCAGAAGCAAAAAATCACAGTGCACAGTGCAGATTTCAACTTTATTGATATGCAACGGTTTTATATTAAACTAGAGTAGATGAAAGCCGATTAGTCGGACATATCGCATTAAGTATTGTGGAGATTAGTATTCTGACAAACCCTTTTTTTGCGAAACACGTACGGTAAAATCAACAAATACATTTAAAGTCACAAATCCTTCATCGGTAGATGTCGAGAGAGAGCTAAATATTGGACAACTATATTTCTATAAATAGCAAAATAGGCATTTTGACTTCTTAAACTTTTACTGAATTACTTTGAAACAAAAGTGTTAACGATATGTTAAGTTAGACATAATACGTCAGTGAAATTGTTTCTTCTGGCCCACCATTTAGCAGGCCCTAGTGACACCATAATCTACCGTATGGAAATCAGATGATTTTGCAGTTTATGGTATTGCTCGAGTTTTAAATCAGCACAATTTGAGTTAGAATATCATTTTGTATAAAATACATCATCAAGGTTGATAAAACGATGTTTAATTGATGGGCTATTCAACCTCCCACGACTGTTTCATAGCTCAGTATAAATCCCTTCTCTTGTCGGGTCTTTGGGTTTATATTTCTGTGTTCTGGGCTGCTCATGAGAATCATGATTTATTGAACTGGCCTAACATGGAAGAACGTTACAACTTCGGTTGATCTAATGGAGCCTTTGCAGCAAATAACTGAATATATATATATGGAATAATCTGATCTGATTGGTTGTATGAACATTTATTGTGAATATTTGAATGGGAAAATAATACTTTTCAAGTAATTACTATTTTACTGAGGGCGGAAGTTTGACGACATTACAGAATTTTATGAATTCCAGTATTGTGTTTTTTGTACAAATAACTTTGTTCAGGGGAATGAAACTAGCCTAGAAAGCCACGCTCACATTAATAAAACAAACAAAGTTATTCGCGTTACGAGTTTCTGCAGCTTCACGCTCCATTGCGGTCACTTGATTTGCTGGGGGATTGATGAAGACGGTATGTTAGTCGTTGGTGAAGACAGTGCACAAAATATCTGGCTGTATATTATTAGCTCAGCAGCCTATGGTATTTCATTAGGTTGGTTCAGTACTTTATTGTGGATAAAATATCAAATGCCGGTTGTCCATCTTAAGCTCTGTCTCTTTAATTTAATCAAAGATAGATTAGGTTTATTTTTGGCTTCAACTAGTAGTTTCCCCCTCAAGACAACGAAGGTACAGGTAACTTGGCGTTCTATGAAACACCTCAATACTGCAATATTCTACCTGATTATCGTAACCTAGGGCCTAGGCTACTTTATTTCCTATGTTCTGTGAGTCGGGTATTGGGTTACGATATTTTTAGTTGCATACCCCCCAGTCTATAGCAGATATAATTCTACTATTATAACTTACGACTAACATTCCAGCACTATAGTATTTACAGATTCACCAAACTCTAAAAGTCAGAAAGTACCAATTCCTTTTTTCAAAGTCAACTCATTTTTTCTTTCAGGCTAATTTTTTTTTAGAATTGCATAATTTGTATTATAGGCTATTTACTCACATTACTCATCAACATAAGTAATCGATGTTGCGTTCCACAATGCGATAGTGTCAGTGGATCTTGCACCCTGTTTTTGGCACCATCCAAGCGATTTTGTTCCGGTGAAAATTTTATATGGGCAGACAAAATTGAAAAAAATGTGATTGGTCAACAGCCTGATTATGATATTAAACACTTGTCTTTACATGACGAATAAAATTTGCAACTTCAACATCAACATTTTAATTTTATAATAAAAGAGAGGAATATCCAACAAAGTCTCACAGTCGCGTCTTAAAATTGGTGCAATACCCAAGATGAACGCCAACTTTGAATAGATCTTCTCCAAAAAAGAGGAAAATAGCTGAAAAAAAATGTCATAAATATTTGCAAGACTTGAAAAAAAGTGCATCCAACTTATTCACCCCCCAACTGCAGAACAATTTATCATGGTTGGACTATTGTAACATCGGAAGTCTTGAATGAAATTGATGTAAAAGAAACAACTTTATCAAATATCCTGCATATATTTATACAACGATCATTTGTGAGAGGGATACCTGGCAGCAACAGCAATTCCAGTTCTACAACAAGTCAACATTTTGGAGTGTCCTTTTCGAAATCTAACTCAAAAAATTCAAACAAGGGCCTCCACAGCTTAGATTGCTTGCTTTAAGATATTACATATTTTTCTAATCATTTGTTTCAAGAATTCACTGGTGTTGATATCATTATGTTATTACCTTGAAAATTTTTTCACTCAAAAAGTACATAAATCAGTAACTTCAGCTCATTCGCCTGAGTGTAGTACTGTCTATTTACCGTATACCTCCACTAACAGTATCATCCTGCATATGACTTAACAACACTGCTATATGGACACTTCCTTAGTACAATAATAAGAAAGTCTCTTATCATTATTTTGGATCACTAAATTGTGAAATATATATTTCGTCTGGGAAAAGATGCAAACAGTGTTTTATAGATTTTCCTTGTTTTACTTTTTTTACGAGCTCGGGGACTGATAACCTGTCCATAAGTTTCAGTTCCTTTACACAAATTGATGTAAAGTAGGCAAACAAAATTAGTTGATGAGTGCCCAAATTTATATTTAAACAAACTTTAATGTGCGAAATTGAGACAAATCTGGTAAGTTATGTGTAATTTGTTTCAAAACCTGGCATAACTTAGTCGATTCAAGGCAATATTTGAAAATAAACCTATCTTTTTAGTCGAAGAAAATATTGTCTACCGTTTAAAAAAAGATATGATGGTTGGCTTTGTTGAATTGGGAGAGTCGAGAATAGCAGAGCAAGTTCCTGCACACAATGCAGTGCAAGTTTATGCACATGGTTTGATTGGGAAGTTGTCAAAGCCCTTGACGTTATCCGCTCAGACCATCTCGCTAGCATTTTCTGGAAAAGTGTTTGACTTTTCTCCAAGAATGTGGGCTTAACGCACTCATTACAGATGGACTTAGTGCAAACCCTAAAATGTTCCAAGAGTTAAATAATTTGAGGTTAACTTTCCCATATATATGTATCAATGGTCCTGATCATTTCATTTACGCAATATTGTGTTTGCGAGTCATGCTGTTGGAATTCGCCCATTAAAAAATTTCGTGCAGTTTCATCCAAAAAGTTACCACTTGCTTATAGGCCGCGAGCCGAGGCCATTTATCTTTCAGTTTCGTAGCGCACATCAGGTAACTACCTGAAAATGATTTTAAAATGTTCCTTAGAAATTTAGTAACAAATATTGCCTTGTTCCCACTTCCAAAAGTTGCACGTTTTACAGAAAAGACGCTTTTACTACAATAAATATGTGTTACCATCTGTCCTATTTTCTCTGCTTTTCCGGTATCATGGGCCAATGAACGCAGACTTCTGCACGACGTAACAGTCAAGTTAGTCAGCTGTAGGTGGATCCCCAGTGGTCGGATGAATATCAGATGTACTCAACTGCTCGCTTTTGCGTTGAGTAGCCTTTCCATAGTTTTTTTCAGTTACCGGTAATATTAGTCCAGTTATTCTAAGGAGGTGTTGAAAAGTATAGGTAAGATATTAAACACTTGTATATCCTTGCCATAAATAGCAATTTTAGTTGAGCACTAGCTCATAAGACGTTGTTAAATAGGTACGGTGCGGTAACTCCAAGGAAGGCTAGACCTAGAATAATATGTCACAAACAACGATATTTTCTGGCTTGCATGAAATGTTTATGATTAATTTAATGACTCTTCTTGACTATTCAGCAGACTTATACTACTATATAGGCCACAGCATATTTGGAAATAGAAATGAATGGCTGTTTCTGTAATGCACGGTTGTGTGAAAGAGAAGAAATTAATCAATTTTACTAATGCCGGTTGGTCTAAATATAAATTCATAGAGTCGACAAGAACCTGGGAAGCAATGATAAGTTATGCCGGAGTGGAAAGAAAGGTAGCATTGGAAATGATTGAGAGGTGAGAAATGAAGTTGTAGACAAACAGTTGATGTTTCAAAATATAGTCTATAGTCCATACTCATACTGTCATAGGACATTTCAGACTGTGATATATCAAAATTTAGTGTAGATATACCGGTAGTCTAGTAATGGTATGCAAACACTGCTGGACTGTAGAACATGCAATGAGCATATATACGCTCATTTAGTACATCAGATAAAATGCATTATGTATTCAAGATATTAGTTAGTATTTAGGGGTATTTTTAAAATCATGCTGCTCCAAATATTATTTTCTTCCTTATTTTAGATACTGTACTACAAAAGAAAACGGCAATGTTCCACCAATCCGACCTAACGCAGGCTCTGATCCCTGCTGCTATCAGTGCTATAAAATGGATTAAACAAGAAGTCTTGAAGCTTAAAGGTATATGAGAATCATAATAGTTGCAAACAGCTTAGATGGGCTATTCATATTGAAATACTTTAGCACTTTTCTGCAATTGGAACTGCCCATCAAATTCATGTTGGAGACTTCATTGAGATTTTCAATTCATTTTTTTCCCTCGACTATGAAGATCTTTTGAGGTTAACGAGGTATTAATAAATAAAGCTGAGGAATTTGAAGAGGATATGAAGAATGTAAATGATACCAGGGCACGTCTATTCAACACTGTCAAACATAAGGATTATACTCTCCACCCAACAATGATTCACTGAAGAAGCATGTGGCCCTCAAATCAGTTCTTGAGTTGGCAAACTGCAAAGAAAAATAGTTAAAATAATTTATGAAAGTGTGTTAAAATTAACTTAAATTGCACAGATTTTTGTTTTTGTATTGACTGCAGAAATCACAGTACACCTATAGAGGAAAAGTCGATTTTTGAGATAGTGGATTTCGAAAACAATTCAGAAGAAAGTGAATTAGATATTACAGTTGATTTAATAAGTATCATACATTTTTTTTTTTTTCGGACATTTGTTAGTGTCGTAGTCCTGTTTCTAGAAATATTATTGCCTTTGTTCAAATACATAACCACATAAACTAAAAAAAGATTAATTGTAAATTGTAATATTTCTGTTCACTATGTTATGTACATATTGTACATTCATTTAATTTTCTTGACTTTTGCGGTAAATTTCTAAGTGAGAAATAACTGATTTATTTGTGTTTTCGTGCTCACGATGTTAATTTGTGACTTCATTGCTTAAAAATAAATACGTTTGATACTTGATAGCTTCTATAAAATGGATGTAGCTTTTTATGCTGTTCTTGTTGTAAACTGCTTGTGGTTATTACATAAAATTTATTCTCAAATGTGAATCAGCGTTGTTGGTGTCGCTGCTTTCGAGGTCACTGCCGACTCCTGTCACACAATTAAAGTATTTTTTGTTGTTGGTTACATGTATGCCATATTTTTCGTAATCTACCTAATAAATTATGATTGACTGAGGAAGTCCGATTTTGGTCAGGCAAAACATTACAGGAATACATTTGTGTTAGTGTGCTGTAGGGCTCTCGAATTGTATAGTTCTTATGTATGCGTTGTAAACTTATGGTTATTGAATTTCCGGGAACCTCTTATATTCAATTTCGCACCAGGATTGTGGAACAAGCTGTAATGCGTTCATTATGTTCGTTTTCACACAAAACTGAAGAATTTATTTAGTTACCAGATGTGCGATACGAAACTCATTTTCTGGGCGTTTTCGTGGTTTCGTCTCACGGCCCATATCCGTGGTAAGGATATACAAGTGTTTAATAATTTACTTATACATTTTTCAACGTCTTAGCATAACTTAACTAATAATAACTAAACAGGGCTATGGAAAGCCTGCCCAACTTAGCGCAAGGTCGAGCAGAAATAACTAATATTCATCCGCTCGCTAACAGCTGGTTTAATTCAATTGTTACGTCATGCACAAGTCATTGTTCAGTGCCGAAAATGTAGAGAATATAGGACAGATCGTAGCACATATTTATTGTAGTAAAAGCGTCTTTTCCGTAAAACGTGCAACTTTTGGAAGTGGGAACAAGGCAATATTTGTTACTAAATTTTTAAGGAACATTTTAAAATCATTTTCAGGTAGTTACCTGATGTGCGCTACGAAACTCACTTTCTAGGCGTTTTTCAGGGCCTCGGCTCGCGGCCTATTACAAAGCTACCCAAAGTTGTATGTCAAATATGCAGCCCAGGTGCTATCTAAGACTGCTGCAGTGGGCCAGATCTCTTGGTCAGCACTGTCTATGGATAAATGTTTTGAAATTATGAATACTTGACCAAATTTTGGATATAAAAAAGGGTGCTCCCATTATATGTGTACCTGGTTGGGGTTATCAGGTTGTGTGCTATCTTGGTACACATACTACGGGAGTGCCTAAAAAATGCTCCGGCCATTCCATAGCATTGATGAGCAACTGATTTAGCTTGAAAATACTATTCCTTCTAGAAATGGAAATCATCTGTCGCTGGGACAACTCAAACAGTTCTAGAAATGCTGTATTTTTATTATGCAACTTACATTGTCTATTGTCATGAAAATATACTATATTCCATGCAGTGAACATTTTGTTATGAAAAATAGATTACTTTGTTTAATTACTGCTAAAGTAATAAAAATAAAACTGGAATCTCATCTAAACGCACTACCTTGCAAAATAAAGTGAAAAGAGATTGCTCTTCATCTAAATTTATTTTTTAAGCAGTTTTCGTAGGGATAAATTCTGTTTTTTTTTTCAAGAGGGCATTCAAGAGGGCATTCTGGCTGTGTTGGCACCATATTTTCAGGTAGAACTTACATAACTTTTCTAAGATGTCCAGCATGCTAGTATCGTTTTGGGCGATACCAAATGATTCTATATTGAAATTTTCAAAAACTGACTATAACACCTTCATGAGCATAGGACAATGGTACGATTAAGCGTTCATATTCTGTTTTCTGCATTACTGCAATCATAGAGTCAGTTATCAAACAGTCCGGTTCGGGATTAAATAATGACTGAATTCTTTTGCAGTCTTCCGGGTCTTGGCATAGTTTTTGCATTTTTTGTAAAATAAACTCAGCAATGTGTTGGATTATATGGACCTCATCGTCATTCGATATGATAGAACTTGAATCTAGAAAATCTGGAAAACATAGGGAACAGGGGTGTAATATTAAGATATCGCATTATTGATTACCATGAATGTCAATCAAACAGTGTCAATACTTGAAATTAAAATCGATCAAGCGCCTATTAAGCTGGCGCGAACAATGTATGAATCAGGTAGTGTTTTATTGCCTACATTCAAAACCAATATTGCTTAGAAAACGTTGCGTTTTATAGCCTTATGTATGAATAAAAACCCATTTCAGCAATTTTTGCCAGTAAATCATATGATCAGTCAAATTATGCTATCTAAACATACTCAAATCCAGACAAATATAAAGCACCGCACCTTTCGTTTTATCCATTTCTTTGGCTGTGAATCTATCAATTAATTTCACGACAGACTGGTGGGTATAGTAAACCTGGAATACTCTGTTCCAGTGTAGGGATTACGAGAACTGCATCACAGCTGAAGGGTAACATTTGATCATTTGATCCTTTTCTTTAGCAACAATTGTAAGTATTTGACCATATTTGGTAAAATAGGGACAGTGGCTGCAATGATCTTCCACTACAATTTTCTCCACACTAATATCTCTGCCTAAAAATGAAAAAAATTAAAATTATTTTGACAAATTTATCCCATCGTGTTTGAAAAAAAAATCTTTCAAAACACCAGCCTTCATGTTTATTTTGAGTTGTAGAAGTTGTATTAGTAATCATGAAATTTATGTAGGAGTCTATAATTATGTAAATATAACCTTGTTTGTGAATATGTTGAGCCAAAGATGCCATGCTGGAAAATAACTTTTGACGCGTTGAACAACTTGAAATGAAACATAAGTTATTATTCATAAATCACAGAAAAGGTTGTTTATTAACAAAAATATTGTCATAAAAATATCACATTTAAGTATGTGTTATCTATAGAATAAAATCCAGAAAATGTATTGATGATGAGATAATTGAATGCATCATCTGTCAGTCTCCTGCATTAAACCTCTCCTAACACTTTTTGCCCTCTGTAGCTCTCTTTTCAATAGCTGTCTAACTTTTGCTCATTCAAGGTAAACTTTTCTTCCATTGCCTCGTCAAGATTTATGAATACTGTCAGTTTATGATCCTCTATCATGAATGAGTCTAGTACAGTACAGGCAGACAGGTAATGTCTGAATGTATCATCAAATTCAGGATCTGATTCGGGGATTTAAACTCGGCAGCTCTGTCTGTCATACATCAGCACATGGTAGCTCCCTGAATAGTCACCCGTTAAGGGAAACACACTTATAATATATATCTAACGTATAGAAATAATGGACTTACCTTTATTAGACATAGCCATTGATTATATAAGAACTACAGCCCGTGAGTGAGTCCGATGCGACCAACAGATAAGGTGAAACTGCAGCAAAACGCTGGGAACTCCAGTGGGCGTTAACGAATCAAGTTGCCACAATGGAGCGTATCGCGTCAGACACTCCTCATTGGTCAAGGCTTTAGTTGCGCATCATGGTATGTTAGTCGTTGTGTAGAATTGTGTAAATTAGTTTTTGTTATGTAAGAAACTATGCGATTGGGTAATGGTGTTTACTTCTAGATATATTCCGTAACCAAGCAACGTACTAAGTAACACTGGTGGGACACGAGTATTAAAGGTGTTTGTGTCAGCACTTGTGTCAGCACTTATCAACCCTGGCGTATGCCGTGATTGCGCTTTGTAATTAGGACTCATGTCGTCTATGTATATTAATAAAACACGGTACTTCCTATCAAATATTATTAGCTCATTAACTCATCCAACAATTATTAAAGCATATTTTTTTGCGTCTTTTAATATAGATCGATTAGAATCAGTCTAGTTCAGTGGTACCCAATCTTTTTTTGATTTGCGACCCCACGACATTTCCTAAATTTATATTTGAGAAAAGCACGAAATATATGGCATATCCAAATATACACATACCGTATATTTGCTATCAACTCTTCATTATTTAATGTGAACAAATTAATAAATTGCCTTTTACTAAAATTTGAACAAAAATATCTGTAAATGGTAATTGTGTGTTGTAGAAAGTAATTGCCTAAATAAAGACCGCAAAAAACAGATATTAAGTGGTTTTCGATTTGATCATAGTATGCGATTCAAGTTACTCTTCATGACCTTTTTAATAACTCAACGATTATTTTTGGCGTGTCTCCTCTTGAAGTTATTTTCTATTCTATGGGCGATTGGTATTATGTTGTTGATAATTGAAAATAGCCTAAACTTGATCATTTACAAAAGCTTCTGGAACAAACATTTTCATCTTATGAAGATTTTTTTTGTAATAAAATAGACCAAGGAAAAATTTTACAAAAAATAATATATATTTAAAATATTTAAAAAAGCGAGGATAAATGCATTGAAAGATTTTGCTTTCTGAATATAAGTATTCTTATTAATTTGATAAGATGTGCTGGCATACTTTTTTCTATAAATATATATTTTCTCATCCTTAAACTAATACCATGGCGGACAAAGAATTTAAAATTGTTTTGATGTATAAATATTAACAAACGTATGACGTATGAGCCAAATGACTGCTTCAATAAGTTTCTAGTCAACAATGCCTATATATCGATCCGTTTCTCGACCTTCATGTACACGCATTTGGCTGCAATTCACGGTACAACTTTGAACTTTGGAGATAGATACAACAAAGTCGATTATACGCTCAAAATTATTACAGTGTCTAGGCATGCACTGGTTTACAGAACAGAGTAGGCTATTCAATATTTTTGATACTAAACTGGAAGAAATGAAAGCCGATTTAGATGGTAAAATCGTAAGATGAATCATTGAGATTAGTTTTCAGGAAATTAGTATTTTTGCCAAAACACGTACGAGCAAATCGTGCATTACATTTAAAGTCAAAAATCCTACACCGGTAGATGTCGAACGAGAGTCTGATTACGCGTAGCTTTATTTCTATAAATATCAAGGATTGATAATTGAACTCATAATGGGGTAATGTGAATACACTGTGACAGTAGCTTCAATGTTAGGTTATGTGGAGTGGGATATATATTGATGACCTAGTATGCTTTTTACACAGCAATAAGCAGTACTTAGTTCCAGTATAGTACACTGACTATCTACATGGAAGTTGGTAAAATGTTCGGTGCGCAATATTGCTTGTGTTTGGTATTAGCATAGTACATCAGAGTTAATATATTATGTTGGATAAAGTTAAAGTGTGTAAAATAACATGTGTATTGGCAATATTAATACAACTTTGCTTATTTAAATGGGCTAAATCTAGTTTGCTCTATCTAATTCATTCACTTTTTAGTTGCATTTTCGTGTTCTGACCTGCTTATAAATACTTTGTAAAAAAAAAAAAAGTTCGGTTGATCATTAGGAGCCTTCGAAGCAAATAATTGAATATTTGATAATTTTACATATATATATAATAAACATATACTAAAATTAAGTATATTGAGTTGTAATTAAGCAGTGATATCAATAATTTACACTAAGTATCGTACCAAGTAACGACGGTACGATACAATAGAATGTTTGCTTTTACCACTTGTCAACTATGGCGTATGCCGTAATTTCGCTGTATATTAAGGACCCATACTTGGTCGTCTATGTACATCAATGAAACACGGGACGTAACCAAATATTTGAAAGATCTGTTGAACCAGCAACGTCTACAGCATATTCTTATTTAAGTCTGATAACATGCCGATTAGAACTAGTGGGCTGGCTCGATTGAAAAATAAAAGTCGTGTAGGGATCCACTTATCATTCTCGAGTGCTTATCCCACGAAACACAATGGGGATATTTTTTTTAAAGTAATTTTCCAGCAAATGGACAACTAATTGCAAAAACACTTCATATATTTTATTTTCAAATAATTGAATACAGAATATTAATGATGAATCAAAAATATCAAATAACAAAGAGTCTTGATGCTTAGACCGCGAAATTTTTAGAAGTCTTGACATTCAATTTTCATTTTAATAATTAACTTTAAAAACGCGCAACTAATTGAAAGTTTTGAACTAATATTTGTTCCATTTTTAATTTAGGTATAATTTTTCATTCCGAATATTTTCCATTTGGAGAGTTTAAAAAAATTAGTAATATAATTTAACTAACTTTGAAAACTATGCCATTTTTACGGTATGAAACAATTAAAATTAAGTTGCAAATCAATTCAAACAGCTCATTAAAATGATTTGACCTATTATGAGTAATGCATTCCAATTTTTTGAAAAAGCTAAGTATACAAATATATATAAGTAATAACGAATCTAATTAATTATCTTTTTATTACGTATTTTTACAATTCAATATATTTGTAGTCGTAAACCTGATAACTTAAAAAAATGGAATAATCATTTAATTTCCCAGTATGATGGCAATAAAGTTAAAAATATTTAAACAAAGAATTTTTTTTGAAAAAAGCGTGGTTTTTTGAATTCATTTGATTTCAACTGAAGGTTTTCCTATTATTATCTGCCTATTGTGTTAGATAGTGACAAAATTGTCATGCCCATAACTACAATTTTGAAAAAGTGTGAATATTTGTTTAGGCCAGAGGGTCTCAAATGTTCTCCACCCATGTTCTTGTGGTTTCCTGATTTTAAATAAAATAAAAAGGATTCAACTTTTAACAAATACCTATCAAGTATTTTGGTTTTGCAAATTTCAATACGAAAAAGCCAACGAAATAGAAAAACGAGAAAAGAGAAATAAATGAATACGCAGTCAAGTTAATATCTTTGCAAGAAAATACATAGTGCAGGCTTTTGCTTAGAGATTATAGACAAGTTCGTTATGTGCCACAGGAAGTCCAAGAGACTAGTTTAAAAAGTTGCTTCAAAACTAAAAAGCAGAGAACGCAGTGGTTGAGTTTTAGTATTTAGCTTAAGAAAGTCATTAAAAATCATATTATCATACTTTATCGTTAATTATTGGCAGCAGATATATTAAATTTACTAGTACCTTGCAAAAAAGTGTAACAATTAATGGGAATACGTCTACTAATTGGATCATAGTGTTTATGTATTGACTCTGGCCCTCACTATTCAAATGTGAATTGAGCAGTTCGAAGACGAACTTTTTTGTTTGGTGATTTTCTAAAAATTCTTGAACGGTGCTTTCTAAAGTTTCCGCTCGTGTTTATTGCTGTAGATCTATTGCTCACCTTCTAAATTGTAAACGAGATAGCGATCTGAGACCGCTGACTTATCGATCTAGCGGCGTGTATCCTTCGCTTTAACTCAATAGCGACACCACGTGTCCAATCACTAATTAATTAATACCTCGACAAATTCCGATCAACAGATTTACCGATCAGGATCGATAAGTAATAACAAAACGTGGGTTGGTACAGTTAATAAACAAATACTTACCGTAGCAACCCACGATTGTGCGTTAATCCTTTTGGAATAACAGCTATTTTACTAATTATGTGGATTATTTGTTGAAAGCTGTTTTTTGAGCTCATTTAAGATATTTAAAAAAATTACTTGCCATCTATTGGACCCAAAACAATTTATTAGCATGGGCTTGCGTTCTATTCATCGAGATGCCACAAAAGACACAATGCTACGTTTGTGGGCCAATAGTCATAAATTTTTGGAAAAAAAAAGGTTAAATTATTTGCACTTGTGTCTCGTAGAAAATTGTCTCCTGATTCTATCCATTTATATCTTGTCCCTGCGTTTTCTTGCGTAATGGGTATCTGTTTAGGGTCATATCTATGTCATGAACCGGAAAATCAAATATCAGAAAATAAGATAATCTATTAGGAATAGAAATATAACGTTAGACTTCACGCTTCAATTCTAGCTTTAAATGGAACTCGCGATAAGATGTGGTAGACCTCATTTATAATAATACCAATTATGTCTTGTGTGTTGAATATAATCATACAAACATGAAGTATGTTTCATTGAAGAACGGGTTCAAATAGTTTCATTTCGACTCTGGTAAAATAGTTTTGAGAGAAGCATTACCTTCAGCGTCAGAGTAAGGGAATATTTAACCAACAATCAACTATCGGCCAAGTGGCGATCTTCCTCAATATCTCTTTGCTTGTTTTGACATCGGTTTGACAAATATTTAAGAACCCAGCGGACGACGACAGCGAATGACTTGGCATCCTTAGAATCACTTTGTGATTATTACTCATCGGTATACTTTTTCCTAGTCCTACACCAATTAAAGGTATGGTGAAAATAAACAAAAAATTTTACTTGTCATTAATTCGGCCAAAAGCAATTTGGTAGAACCTTGTTATTATTAATAATTCATTTCTTTATATAAATATTTTTTGTAGTTTCTGTGTTTTGTGCCTTGTCATAAATATTTGGCAAAAAACGTAAAAATTTGGTTGATCAATATAGGAGCCTTCGAAGCAAGGAATTAAATATTTGATAATTATACAAATGATATGAACATATACTAAAATTGAGTATCGAGAGTGTGTACACAAACACATTAATGCATACATTAATATTGTACAAAATTAGAAAAATTTATTATTATCAATATTCTATTTTATAGATGATGTTTTATTGGAAAAATGTATCAATTAATTTCAACTATGATGTATGCTTTGCTTCCGCTGTGTATTCATAACCCATACTCGATCGCCTATTTACATCAATGAAACCCGAATATGTAAAAAAAACTGTATTGACCCAAAACCTGCGGTAGCAGGTTTTCGAACATGATTAACTGTTTAGAACTGTGACTTCAAAAGTTTTTCGGTCCGTGTCAGGCTTCTAATGACACTTCAATTCCAGCTGTTCAGGAAAAACAACATTTAACAAGTTTCTATCACGTATCTTAGTTTTGCAAAATCAATAATGAAAAGTCAACGAAATATAAAAACAATAGTTGGATTTTAGTATTAAACTTACGAAAGTGATTGAAAATTTTATTTTAACAGGTTATCGGTATTTGTTGGCAGCAGACATATTAAAATTATGGTGACGTATTTAACATTTTTAATATTTTAGTTTCGAACAAATTGCATTCAATTTACTCATATGTAGTGATTGCAAATGACACATAACGGAGTATTTTGCCTGTAGACCTTTTGATAGCCCAGTTTATGAAAAGCTGGTTTAGTACAACGTAAATATTCAAATCAAATTACGTGGAAATGAAAAAATCATTATGTGAGACTACATCCACTCATTGTAATATACTATGGAATTCAGTTTTTGTTTGCTTTTGTTACTTCCATGTGACCTAGTTTTTTTTCTATTTGTTTGTCATTCAAGAGGCACTTGTGGTGATCAGACATTTCTGTATGTTGAGCAGTTTTGAACATTTTAGAAAAATGAAATGAAAGCGACTTCTTTTATAAAAGAAACAAAAATAAACACTCCAAGGAAAAATAATAAGGGTGATTAAACTAAATTATTTTAAAATGTGTACAGCATCTAGCACTTATATAATCATGCCTTTTTTAAATTCTATATGTCAATTAATTTATTTCGAGATACTTTATTTGTTTGGTTTAGTGTAATTTCCAAAGCAATCTTCATTTGATTTATTATCTAAATTTTTCATTTTTTTTTCGATAATATAATTAGCAAGGGGATCGTATACAATTTTTTTATAATTAAAAATAGAATTATTTGTTAGATTTGATATCATTCTTAAAACATTTCATTTATTTCATTATTTACGTTTCATTCACGTATTTTCAGCGTGTTTTTTTAATAAACATACCTCGCCTATCTGTTGTTTGTAGCTTATTGTTAGCTAATTATTTTTGAAGCGGGCGCGAGACTAGACAAATTCTAAAAACGGGCGAGGCATAAAAATTTCGAGAGCCACTTGTCTAAATTCTTCCTTGGCACAGTTATATGTTGTCTCATAAATCACAAGCTTTTTTAAATATCAGAAACTGTATACACAATGATATGTACACATATATCTTGCAAATACTTAAGATCGTACCATGTTACACAGATTAGGGTAAAATTAGTTCCAGCTTATCAGCATTTCAAGTGTGGGCTTTGCCTTGATTTGCGCCGTGTATACAAGATCCATGCAGGTCCGCTTATGTACTTTGTTAACTCACGGGCCTTAAACACAATATTTACACGCAATGTTGACTCAAGTCATAGGACTTCTTAGAAGTATTCATTGTTGAATATTTTTTAAATTATATGACCCAGCAATGTATCCATATTGCACTTTATGGTGGTTACAAGACTTTGATAATTGATAACATACACCTCCTAGTAATGCCTGATCAACTTCAGTTCTAAGATTTAATTATAATTTATCCATTACATAATTTAGACCTATCATAATGTCAGCTATAGGAATCGATCTTGGTACAACAAATTCATATGTAGCTGTGTATAGGAGAAATAAGGTATTTTTTTTTTATAAAATTTCTTTATATTTGAAGTTTTACACAACTTTTACAAAGTATCAAATAAAAATTTTTCTTAAAGGTTGAAATCATTGAAAACTATGAAGGAAACCGTTCAACCCCATCTTATGTGTCATTCACAAAAGACGAGATCCTTATTGGTGAAACCGCCAAAGACGAAGTATCATCTGATGTTGAAAATACTTTATTCCGTAAGAAAATTGTTATCTTCCTATAATCCGGCTCAATTATTTCCAATAAGCTTAATTCCTTTCCAACAATAAATTCAGTCAGTTTACACAGAACAAGCCCTAACCTCTGTAAAAATGCGCATATCTCTTACTGGTAGCATTTGAAATTCTTTTATTTATCATTATATAATGTAATAAATGAAAATTATATTTAATGGGCATGGCATTTATTTGATAAATTTTCAATTATCGATTCTCTGCGCAGGTAGTGATGATTAGAAATTTGACATTTCATTCAAGCTTCAATGTGTTTTAGACAGTTCGTCTTCTGACAAAAATGAAATATACACTGCAACTGAAATAATTTTAATTCTGTGGAGATATTCATTAAAATTAAAGAATTTATATTTGTTTTATTCATCCATAAAATAGTCATCCAATTCCTGTGATCTGGTAAAACCAATGTCAACAGAAGCCGACGATTTCCAAAAACTATATTAGAAATAGTGCTCAAGGACGGTAGCAATAATTTGTCAGTGAGAAACAAATAAGAGTTCGATTTCATACGACTGCTTATTTCAGAAATTAAAAGATTAATTGGACGCTCCTACGATGATCCAATGGTACAAGCTGACTTGAACTTGTGGGGAATCACTATAATTGACGATAGGAATAAGCCAAAGATAAAGGTGATATGTTTGTCAAACAATACTAAGCGAATATCTTACAGACCTGTAGTCATTTAATTAAACAAATTTTTGTACTCATTGTGAATTTCAGGTTAAATGTAAAGGCGAAGAAAAAACGTTCTGCCCGGAACAAATCAGTGCTATGATTCTCAAATCTCTAAAGAGAGCTGCTAAAGATCATCTTGGTAAAAAAGTCAAAGACGCCGTAATAACTGTTCCTGCTTATTTTAATGATGCTCAACGCAACGCAACAATAGATGCAGGAAAAATAGCTGGACTTAACGTTCTGCGCCTTATTAATGAACCAACAGCCGCTGCGATCGCTTATGGATTAGATAGAGAGGTGTGAGCATTTTCTTATTTCAGTCATTTATTACTTTGGTATTACAGAAATTCTTGAATGAACTAACTTATTAGTGATAGAAAAATTGTTGGAAAACGTTATATTTTCAACACGACATAAGTTTGTTTCCCAATATACGAGGATTTATTGAGCCATCATTTTTACAATACAGATATATAGGCACTAAGATTTATTATGCCATTGCAGAAAAATGAAAAACAGAATGTTCTTGTCTTTGATCTTGGGGGTGGAACTTTTGATGTCACAATTGTAAATATCAAAGACAGAGAATTCCTTGTCAAGGCAACAGGCGGTGATACTCATTTAGGAGGTATTAACGTGTTGAAGATTCGAGTCACAAAAATACTTCTCAGGATATTTTGTACTCAAACTTTATTTACTCTTGCTTACACAATCTATTGCTCTGTTTTGAAATTAATGAAGTACATTGTAAATCAAGCGAAACATATAAAATCGAAACATATAAAGAAAAATCATATACAGGGATGAAACAATACGTAATATTTAGATTTTTTTGATAGATTTAATGCTTTCGTCACAGAAAAAAATGAGAATTATCAATTTTGTTTTCTTACCCACAGTGACTAAACACTATAAAATTATTATTACAAATATATACATTCATGTTTTTTGATGCATCTGATTAATGTAATATTTGCCTGACTTGAACACAAGATGTTGCTAAATTTATATCACCTGTCAAGATATTTTAAGAGATCAATTTGTTTATTTAAATTTAACAGGCGAAGATTTTATCAATCGGATGGTCAACCATTTTGTCTCAGAGTTCAATCGTAGGTATGATTGCGATATATCTCAAAACAAAAGGGGAATTAATCAATTACGTGTCGCCTGTGAAGTTGCAAAGAAAAGATTATCGATATCCGAAACAGCAAAGTATTTGATAAATTTTTTCATATTTCTTATGAATATACCAAGAAGATGTTCTTCATATATTTAAATATATATTAGCAATATTAATTGCTTGTTAACATCAGTGAAGGAAATAATTCGTAGTAGTCATTTAAATGCCCTGACTTTATAGGCTGCTATATAAAACGAGATAGAGATCGAATACCGCCGACTTATCGATCTCCCGCATGTTCAATATTTTACTCGTAAAAAATAAAATAAAATTGTTAAAAAAAAAATTGTCAAAAAAAAAAATGAATAAAAAAAAAATTTCGCTTTGATATTTGCTCAATAGCGACACCACGTGTCCCATCACTGATTAAATAATAACTCACTTATTATACGACATAATTCATCCTTCTGGTCCGAGATATGATGAATGTACATGCAAACTTTGGAGCTGATTCAACCTCGCCTTCGTGAGATATCGCGTGTATCTAACAGACAAACAGACAGACAAATACCTATTAACATACTTATCGAGATCGATAAGTAAAAACTGCTCTCTTCCAGTCCGGCACAAATAATAAATGTTTCTAGTTTGATGATTTTAAATTTACAGCAAAAAGCAAAAACTACTAAATATTAAAACTTTATTGTTGGAAAGGTGTTGCACGACAGTATCTACTGCAGTAGAAATACTAATATTAATAATAATGTTTATTTTTCACTGCAGAGTTCAAATAGCTAAACTTCACGGCGATATCGATTTTATAGAAACTATTTCTCGTGCAAAGTTTGAAGATCTTAACTGCGATTATTTTGAGAAAACGATCCAAGTTGTAGAAGACACACTTTCAGATGCTTGCATGGATAAAAGTGAGGTGGGTTGCGTATACAGCGTGATGAAAAACAGTAGAGTAAAATATTAAATTTTACAAATATATAAATTCTCAATAATCTTATCATGTCTATAATTTTATTTATGAGGTTCCTTTTTTAAGAGATTTCTTGAAGTTGTACATTACAATAGGGTTGCCGAACTCTCCCGCTTTCGAGAGCCACAATTCTATGCTTTCACGGATAACAACTCGTTAGCTTACCGTATCTTGAGTGGATTAACTCCCCCCTATAACACTTAAATAAAACGTTTTGTTTTTACTAAAAATTAATGAAAACTACGCAGTACTTTATTGTAATATATGTCACATTTTAGCCGCGTTAATAATATTTGATCGCGTGTCTCGAACCTTTATTATCTTTAGCTAAAAACCTTATAAAATGTAATAAATATTGATGGGTGGTGGTCAAGGGCCCCATTGCAGGATTACTAGTGCCGCGAGTTTGACACTCCCGCAGTAAATACTGTTACTGTTTTTACATTTGATACAACATTTAGTCGAATGATTTTCGTGCCTATATTGTAATATTTCGTGCCCAGTATTGTAATATTCAATATTCAGATTGACAATGTCTTGCTTGTCGGTGGATCTACCCGAATTCCAAAAGTGCAAGAGCTATTACAAGAATGCTTCGGAAGAGAAATAATCAGCAAGGAAATCAATCCCGATGAAGCAGTTGCGCAAGGGGCAGCGATATTGGCCGCTGAGCTGTCTTCGAGTGAATCTTGTCAGGTTATTGTTTTCAGAAATATATAATCATAGTGTGTTGTGATTACTAATTTTCTTTCATAAACTTTGCATTAAAGCTGGAAAAAATCTTTGATGACATTTGGAACGAAGGTAATTTTATTCTGATACACACTATTCCGTAAATATTCAAATTTACATATCTTTTTTGATATTTTTGATTGCTAATAAATGGTGACGTTATTTGTACTTATATATGATTTGTAACTAAATTATAATTATTTAATAAAATACAGATATTAGAGTTGACAATTGAAGATGTCGTTCCTTTATCACTTGGATGGAAATCTACTAGAGGAGATATGGTTACTGTCGTGCAACGTAATACAAAAATACCGACAACGAAAGGGAGCTTCTGTATGACACCAAGAGACGATGTTACTGAGATGACCTTCAATGTGAGTGAACATTTGGCGAGTGAAAAATATGCCAGACAAATAATTGCTTATCATACTGCTTGAAACGAAATATCTTGTTTTTTATCTGTTTTATTTATAATTAAAGATATTTGAAGGCGAACGAGATGTTGCAGACATGAATCATCGTCTTGGAGGTTTCAAAATCAGAGACATACCTCGGAGTTTGCGAGGAAACCAAACATTCAAGATTCAATATACCATAGACAAAAATGGAATTCTAAATGTGATGGTGCAAAATTTAGAAACTCGGAAAGAATCTCAAATCCAAATCGAGAGTAAAGGAAAACTCACTAATAAGGAAATTAGGCAAATGGTCAGTTTATTTTTGTTTTTTTTTGAAAACCTAAATCGTTTTGCTCTTTTTCTATTTTACTACTATCAATGACTTCTGATAATTTAGGTAATGGAAATTATGCTACAACTCAAATTTTAACATTGTAATAGTGTTATGTCTTTTTACCTGAATTACTCATTGAATTTTTGTCATTTTAAATACCCAGATAAAAGATGCCGCAAAATATAAAAAAGAAGATGCCGAATGGAAAGAACGTAGTAAAAAAGCTTGCAAGCTTGAGAAGTTTGTGTACGCTGTCAAACACGCAGTATCAAAAAGTTAAAGAATCTTCCAGATGAAGACAAGGAAAAAATAATCGAGAAGTGCACTGAAATCATTGGCTGGCTTAATGATAATCGCGTAAGAATTACTTTTAGACGCGTACTTTAAGAAACGAACGCTACTACATACGACCTTTTTATGTTCTCTTTACTATTATTTCATCAAGTAAATTTCCCATCTGTTATATTCTTATTTTCGTTTTAGGATCCGCCAATTTCTGAAACTAAAAAGAAGAAAGCTGATTTGAAAAATATATGCCAACCAGTATTTGAAAGGATTCCATATGGAGCTGAAATTTTGCATAAATATAAAAACTAAATGATGACAATACCTCATATTGACGGTCGTTTTTACAACGTCAATATAATGAAATAATGTTAATTATTACCATACGGTATTACCCACATAAGCACATGCATGGCATACATGAAGTCCCTATACAGTTTCGATTTTTTTATGAAGTTAGTTCTCAATATAAACATGTTTGTTGCTTTTTAATCAGTAATTGATCAATCAAATATATGAAAATAAGTGTGGGAAAATGTAACATTAGACTTCACGCTATAAGTCCAGCTTGAGGTGGATCTCACAATATAGTGTGGTAGACGTTATAGTAATACCAATTATGTTTCGTGTGTCGAATAAAATTATAAAAATAAAACATAGAGTTTGTTTCATTGAAAAACGGGTTTAAATAGTTGGCAATATATTTTTTATTTCGAATCTGGTGAAATAGTTTTGAGACAAGCATTGCATTCGACGTCAGAATAGGGGTCGGAATAAGTCCTGGTGGCGGCCTTCTTCAATATATTTAATCCATATTTTCTTCAATATTTCCTTGCTCGTTTTGACATCGGGTCGACATATATTTGAAAATCCAGCAGATGGCGACAGTGAATGTCTTGTCATCTTTGACATCACTTTTATTTATTACTCATTAGTATATTTTTCAATCCTCCGTAAATATAAAGTATGGTGAAAATACTGAAAAAATAAATATGTTGGCAAGCAAATACTAACTGTACCAACCCACGATTGTGTGGTATTCATTTTGTGATAACGCCTGTATTACTAATTATGTGTATTATTTGCGTTAGAAGACGTTCTCAAGACGTTAGCGACGTGTAAATCACTGAGAGCTGCTTTTTAAAGCTCGTTTCGCATAGGCAAAAATATTTGTCAACTATTAGGCCCGAAGCCATTTGGTAGCATGTGCTTGCGTTACACCCATCGAGCTGATAAAAAGACACATTGCTACGTATATATGTGAGCAAATGGTAAAATTTTCCAAAAAAAATTTTGTTTTGTTAAAACAGGATTACCGTTTTTTTTGTGTAACTTTCCAACAAGACGTTACCACAACTATTATTATAACCGAACCCCTTACGAAAAAGGTTACGTGGTGTTACGCTCAACAATTTTAGTATCGGAAATCGACTGCTGCAATTTAGTGGGAGCCCGCGGGCTCCGCTGGCAAAAGGTAAATTGTCAAAACAACACAATTTTTTTTTTCAGATCATTGTATACTTAGCTAAATATTTAAAAACATAAAAAAGCACATGGAATTTTTTAAACGCTGCAACCTTTGAAGCACGTGTTCATATTGCACATGTAATTAACAAGCTAGCCTTGCATTATTAGCATCAGTATTGTGTTTCACGCGCCGTATCTATACAACTCGTATTTACCTTGTTAGGTAATTTTGGGTGAATTAATTCCAAATGTTTGGACAATTTTCTGGGGATTTTACCAGCCAACTCATATGCATATAGAGCAGGCATGGGCAAAGTACGGCCCGCGGGCCAAATAAAAATCTGGCCCATTTGATACTGCCACAATCAAACTAAAACCGAATTTTGATGTTTTAGCTGAAAATAGCTTAAGGAATTTGTTGAAATTGCAATTAAATTTAGTTTTGCACGAGACTATTGTTTTCCACTTTTGCTTTTGTAACACTAAATATTGTTCATATAATGTAACTTTTCACGTCTCACTTACATGGCTCGTCAGCCTAGCTGGGCAAAATATTTATTCCCTGGTCCAAAAACCTTGCTCACCCCTGATATAGAGCCAACTCATTACATATATACAGATGCACGTACGGCCAACTTCATATGCATATATAGCCAATGCCAAATGCATATATGGCCATCGGCATATGCATATACAGTCAATGTCATATGCAAATATGGCCATATACAATCAATGTCATATGCATACGCAGCCAACTGATATGCATATATCGCCAACATGCAACTTACATGCACATAAATTCAATATCATATGTATATACAGCAAATGCATATACAGCCGATGTCATAGGCATGTGGAGCCCATGCATTATGCATATATAGCCAACTAATACGCAGCAAATGTCATACGCATATACAGTCCATGCCAGTGAAATAGCGCCAATATCACATGCATATGCAGCCAATGACATATGCACACACATACAGCCTATGTCATAGGCATATACAGCCAATACCCTGTGTACATACAGTTAATGCCAGAGGAAAAAGATCCAGCCCAATGGACATCACCATACAGACCATGTTATACGCAAATACGGCCAATGCCTTATGCAGCTATATATGTATATGCATATGACACTGTCCGCATATTCATGACTTAAACCAGGGGTCCGCAACTACTTTTCAACGCGACCCAAAAAAGTTTTTTCTAATTTCTCGCGACCCAAGCATTTGGTAACAATGTAATTAGTTATCGATTTTAAGGCTATTATTGACACTATCAATTTTCTTGTACAAAATTACATGAAACATTCCACATAAAATCGTGAATAATAGCGTATATATGACTAATGCGAATTATTAGCTTTATTCGCTATTTAATTAAGATCACACAAGTTTATTGTAATTTAAAATAAAACTAATCTAACATGAATCCTCCAAGACCACCTCCGAGAGAAAAACCACCTTTCAAGATCAAAAAGATGCGTATAAAGACAACAAAAAGTACTACCAATGAGGAAAAACTACAAACTGGAGAAACGGAAGCAATGGAACTACTCAACGTTTCAACCACGTCTGACCTGTCACAGCACAGTGAGTTAGTGAGCGGAATCCTTCCTCTAATAACGAGGAACATAATAAATGGCATAACCCTGCAACTCCCTGCCATGATAGGCCAGTGTCTTACTGACAACTACGACCTATCAAACAACTCAGACATTTTGACCCCGTTAACACCAAACATTGTGGAAACACTCAATGACTCAAATCAATCTATGCGAGATATTAGATCTGAATTGACTGAAATAAAAGAAAGTCAAGCGTTCCATACTAGATTGTATGATGTTCTTGCAAAAAAGAATAAATTTTTGGAAAAGCAAGCATCTGATAATAAGAAAACTATTGAAAGTCTGCTTGATCGAATACATGATCTAGAAGAAGATTTATTTTATGTCTTCGAAAAAGTAGAAGACCAAGAAAGACGAGGGCGGCTAGAGAACCTGGAGTTCCATGGTGTCCCTATTTCTGAAAATGAGAACACTGACCAAATAGTCTGCAACATCGCAAAGATGGTTGGTGTTGAAATTCAAGCTAGCGATATCTCGACATCACATAAAATGCCAACAGGGATAGAAAAAACTAGAACCCCTGCTATTATTGCCAAATTTGTCCATCGCAAAAACAAAATCAAGATATTTGAAAAATGAAGACTCTTGCGCTCAATAAAATCGAGTACCGACTTCAAACTTCCATCAAAAATATTTATCGCTGAAAATCTAACTGCCATAAATAAAGACCAATACTTCAGAGCTAGATCAGCAAAAAATAATTGCGAATATAGATATATTTGGAAAGGTATTTGTGAAAAAGAACAGTGATGTCAAGAATTCTCTATATATTAGATGTGGAGAAGATCTTTCTAAAATCAAATAACTATTTATGTGAGTGTGATTTCTCATTTATTCTAAAATGACTATAAATGACAAATTGTGAAATATGTGGCAAACAATAACACCTCGAATGTGCTCTTATTCTCGCACCCTCAGATGCACCACTAGCTCAGCCTTATTTTTGCCAAGCATGTCTAAAGGAAACTCGATCGTATCAAAAGTTTCATGGTGTTTTTGCTAATAATTTTAAAGTGCTTAATGAACTGAGTAGATGTCGATGCCAAAACATAGAAGTGCCAGATTTGACTTTTATTAGTAGGTCCATGTCAAAAAACTGTTCTATTGCTTTCCACTTGAACACTAGATCTCTCCAAATGAATTATGACGAGCTTGTTAACTTATTGTCTGAATTTGCTACCCCCCCACATCTCATTGCTATTTCTGAAACAAGGCTTGGCTTGACCCCTAATTCAAATATATCCTTGAATAATTATGATTTCATTCATAAACCTTCCATAACAATTGCTGGAAGGGTTGGCTTATATGTCAGATCCATGAATATGACCTAGTCCTAGAGCACCCCGACTGTGAAGATTTATGGACAAACTTAAAAATTAATCTCAATATCTCATTCTTAATAGGAGTAATTTATAAGCACCCAAGAAAAGATATTATTCAATTTACAAGTACCATTTCTAATGTATTAGATAGGTTGAACCGGGACAAAAGATTATTCATTTTGCTAGGAGACTGGAACATTGATTTATTGGGCCAATCGACAGATTTGGCCACTATGAAATATATAGATACGCATCTTGCCAATTTGTCATTGCCCTTAATTACAAAATCAACAAGAGTGACTCGCACCTCCAGCACACTAATCGATAATATTTTCACCAACGCCATAAACTATGATTTATCGAGCTTTGTTATTTTAACTGATATAAGTGACCATTACCCACAATTTTGCACCGTCTCTACTCCAATATTTACAAGAAGACAAAATCAAATTTTCAGGCGTGATATGAGAAATTTCTCTATTGATATGTATAGATCTGACATAGAATCATCTATCCTCCCAATATCAAATTGCCAAATTACATGTGATAATTTAAATATTTTATTTGACTCATTTGTAGCAATTATTAAATCGAGCATTGATGCTCACGCACCAATAAAACCATTGAGTCGGCATAAAACTAGACTTCTAGCCAAACCTTGGATAACCAAGGGAATTCGTGTTTCAGTTAAAAGGAAACATAAAATGTATAAAACTCACTTCAAAAATGGTACTAACACGCAATATAGAACGTATAAAACTTATAGCAATTTACTGGCAGTTCTCATAAACAAGGCCAAAAAAATGTACTACTTCAATAAAATTAAACAGGTCAGTGGTGATATTAGATCCACTTGGGACCTAATTGGTCGAATAGTTAACATCAAAAAAGAGAGAACGCCAGTGACTGCGATAAAAACAATAAAAACTGATAATGGATCGAGGGTAAATGATCCATTATTAATCGCCAACTATTTTAATGATTACTTCACTTCTATAGGCCCGAATCTCTCTGAAAAAATCCCCCACATTGAGGGATCTTTTTTGAGTAATCTTAAGAACCCTATAAAAAAATCTCTTTTTCTTAGGCCTACAACTGTTAATGAAATATACACCACTATAGCGAGCTTATCTGATGATAGGGCAGTTGGTTATGATAACATACCAGCAAACATGCTGCTGATATAGATTCTCCCATGATGTGTAAACTATTTAATGCTTCCATAGACTATAGTATCTTCCCAAATTGTTTAAAAATTGCCAAAGTCTCACCTGTGTACAAGACAGGAGATAAAGAATGTGCATCGAATTATCGCCCAATATCGGTTCTTTCTACGATGACTATAGTTTTTGAAAAAATTATACATAGTAGGCTAATCCAATTTATAGACCAACATAGCATCATAAACAAACCACAGTTTGGATTTCGAAAAAAGCATTCTACTAACCATGCAATGCTTGATATGGTGACTCATATTTATGACAAGATAGAGAGAAAGGAATACATTAGTGCTATTTTCCTTGACCTCAAAAAGGCGTTCGACACTGTCGACCATAACATTCTAATAAGAAAGATGAGCCACTATGGTATTCGCGGTCACGCGTTGACTTTTTTCAGGAGCTATTTGAGTTCACGTCAGCAATGTGTTAAATTTGGTTCGAATTGCTCCAAACTCTCTACTGTACAATGCGGAATTCCACAAGGATCGATCATTGGACCGATAATGTTTATTCTATTTGTCAATGACCTTCCTCATGCCACTAAATTACTTGTCAAACTCTTCGCTGACGATACCGGTTTGTTTGGAAGTTCAGCTTCGCCAAACGACTTGGAATTGCGGATGAATTCTGAAATGCAAAAAATTGCAACCTGGATGACCATAAATAAACTCACCATAAATATTGAAAAATCAAAATGCTTATTAATTAGTCCCAGGATAAATGAAAAAAATAAAATTCGGCTTCAAATTAATATTGACAAGGTTCCACTTGAAAATGTCAACTCATACAAATACCTAGGTATCCACATTGATGACCAATTGAAATGGACATCACACATTAATTACATTGCTGGAAAGTTGTCAAGTGCAACAGGTTTATTATTTAAACTAAGAAAATTCCTCACCATGCCAGCTCTCCGATTGGTTTATTTTTCTCTTTTCCAGTCGTATCTGCAGTATGGCATTATAACTTGGGGTAGTGCGTCATCGACTCTACTCCACAGATTAGAAGTTTTGCAAAACAAAGCAATTAGAGCCATATGTAGTGCACCTTTCCGATCTAGACTAGATCCTTTGTACCACAGGTGTCGAATTATTAAGCTTGGTCATATCCATGAATTTGAGATACTGAAACTCATGCACCAGTACTTCGATAACAAGCTTCCCATGGCATTCGCGGGAATTTTCAGAATGCAGAGTAATATCCATTCATACTCTACTAGATCAGCTTCGTCAAGTTCATATTATGTCCCAAGATATTCATCAAGCAGGACGCAGAAATCCATAAATACATTGTGTGTAAAACACACGGTGTGAAATTGTGGAATGCCTTACCAAGTACCATTAAATCTTTAGGCTATTACGGTTTCAAATTATATCTAAAAAGTAAATATATTAGTTATTATCTCTCTTCCATCAGCCATTGATTGGAGTATTCAGTATGATTCGCCATCTTCTGTCCATAGCCAGTAGTCGCATTTGTAGACTGTCGCCATGGCTGCCCAAAAAGCCGGAGGAACTATAGGTGTAAGGAGTCTATTTCTAAAGTACCCGGTACTTTAACTTTACCAACCTTGGTGCAACCTCTACACTAAAATGCCAAAATTCGTTATATTTTAATTTATTGAGCAAGCATATGCCTACCATTCTTTCGTAAATTTTATGCCCACTTACTGTGGAGCGTATTGTATATATATATATATATATATATATATATATATATATATCAATATACTTTATGCAAGTTTTTTTATAGAGCTTACCAACTTCTATTCAAGTAATCACTTACAATTTTGTCTTTGGTGTAACCATTTTCCCCTCGCTTGTCGTTTGTCTTTTATGTAACTTACATACATTTATCCAAATATGCCTTTTTTAACAATTTATACTTGAGTTGTTTTTCTTTTTTTTCTTCTATTATATGATTTTAGTAAAGTTGCGTTTGCTGCGAATTTTTTTAATGATTCAAAATATGTTCATTTTAACGACTATTGCTTAGTCAATGTTTGTAGCAAATGTAGTTATTTTTTTTACACTGAACCAGTAACAGCGCTTTAGGTGTCGCTGCTAATGACCTAATAAGGTTCCTCGCGACTCCTGTCGCACAAATATCATTATTAATATATTTATTTCCTGTACCAATTTTTTGTGCATTTGATGTTTTTGTGACGACGAATAAATGATTGATTGATTGATTGTGTTTCGAACACAACTTATAAATTCGACGTTTAATTTGGGAAACAGCAATTCGAAGATCTTCTACTTTTAGCCTTGGTCTGTATTTGTTTTTTATGTATGAAAACGCAGAAAATGTCTTTTCACATAAGTGGGTAGTTCCGAATGACAACAGACCATTCATTGAAGCAATGAATCCGGATAACTCCGGATATTCTTTTACAATTGAAATCCAAAATTTAGCCAAACTTCTTTTGCCATCAAATGCGATCTTCAACTCGCGATCACTTGACAAGTCATCCAATGCTTCAATCAAATCTGATGATAGATGTTGTATATTTGATACTGTGAAACGTGATAATATCCAGTCGTGTTACTGTGGTGTTGTGTTTTCGGGAAATATTTATTAAACCACTTCGAAAGATTATGAAGATGACTGATTATGGACTGTTTCACAATTTTTTGATTGAACTCGTTTTCCTCGAGAAAATCGTTCAGCTCAGAAAACATCCATTCTTTCATTTTCGACTCGGGCAGTCCAGTGTTGAATTTTCTTCATGAAAGCTTCGATCTTATTATTTGCTTGGATATTTGGTCATTGTTTTTATTTCGCTTAACAAACCTTTTTCTAATCGGTGTAAAAATGTAGTGGTTTGTCAATGAATTTTGGATGCTTTGCTGTAAGATGGCGTTTCAATTTCACTGCTTTCAAGCTCTCGTTGGCAAGAACATCAGAACAAACAACACATTGAGGCCGTGACTCATCATTTATAAGAACACCCGTGAAACCAAGCTTTATAAATTTTTTGCAGTACTTCCGCTTATAAAGATGGTTTGAGTGATGTATTTCTATCCGATGAAGGTGAGAAGATGAGTCTTTTGTCGGGCTTTGATCCCCACTGCTTGAAGACGCAAAGATGTTTGAAGGTGAATGCGGTGTTCTGTTCTCACTTAATTTCTCCTTTGTATCTTCCGCGAGTTTTGGAGTATTATTCAGTAACCAGTTTTTCAACATTATTTTTGACTAAAACTACCTTTAGAATTCTTAAACCCATTAAATTTTGAATTTAATCAAAAATGCCTTACAATAAAAAATGTAATAGCACCCTAACTATTCAATTTAGAATGGAAAAATCTCATCATCTGTCTCTATCAAGCAATTCCACACGGCTACTGCTAACCTCGCGTTGCTACAAAAACAACACAATTGTCTACGTAGTAGGATAATACCAATTAACAATGCAAACAACTACGTAATGAATGTTTCCCCGACTTTCGATCTCAGCAAAATTCTTCCGCAAAATTATTGGTACTTATTTCAAGAATGATTGTGCGAGTTGGCGCCTATATAAACCGGGTTGCGACCCCGCAGTTGCGGACCCCTGACTTAAACGAATGCATATATAAATATGGATATAAATATAAATAATGTTTATGTACAATTTTTTGAATGAATGTATAATATTCATAACTGACTGTATATGCAAGTGACCCTGGTTATATATGTATTTCGCCAGGTTGGCTGTATATGTATGTTGAGCTGACTGTATAGTCATATTGCATCGACACTATATGTATATGAGTTGGCTGCATATGTATATTTTTGGCTGTATTTGTATATCACGTTACCAAAATATCACGTTATCGGAAAAATTCAATTTAAGACTAGTTTCTTAAGGATCCATATTTTTAAAGTATGAAAAGCAATAATTCTTGCGTTGACATTAAAGAAATATGACGTATCTGACGCTCTTTTGCATTGACAATACGAATAACACACCTGGTAAGAATAACACACTTGGCTCCTTTTTAAAAAGGAATAAGTAAACTTGGAATTTGGGAATATTGTGGTTTGTTTGTCTACATATTTTTCTCTTCGTATGTCTTTTCTGTCTTTAAATTGCTACGGAAAATGTTATAAAGTACACAAGAGTTTACAATAACGCCAAGTTGTTGTCCCACGAAGCTGTGGTCGCTGCTCGATTTTGAACTAGAAACCGAATAATTAGCGAGAAGACTTCAGCAATAGTTTATTGTTGACTGTGACCTGACATCGCAAATGCTAACCAATGTTGGTATTACTAAATATTCATATTACCAAAGGTAAACAGATTCCTATCTTCCTCTAATAGAATATAATTCAAGTGGAATTTTATATATTATTTAGTAAAGACCATATAAAAATTAGCAAAGCACGTTTTTTTACAAACGATAATATCACGATGTATATACAATTAGGCTAGTAGTTGAATCAAGTTTCAATTAGGAAGATGATATCATAATGAATAGTTTTTTACAGATACTACTATCAATCATTTCTGAAATATGCGTCTGCATATTTTTTCGAGGTCAGCCATCTTCTTTTTCGAATCGAGAATTTGTGGATTCTAAAACAAAAAACGTTGAAAATGTAAGTGTTTTGCTCCAAAGTTTATATTGAATATTAGTGGGGAAGTCTGTACACGAATATTTCAAAGAAAAGAACAAAATAAGGGACAAAGAACATAATTCTTACCCGATTATCCCTCAACCAGTTGATTATTTCCTCGCAGTTTTCAATTATTTGTTTCTTGTCTGTATCTGAACAATTGTGACTCATTTCTCCGGTAACTGCATGTTTGACGGCGTAGACTGAATTCTCAAGCTTGTGAACTTGTTCACTCCGTTCTTTCCACTCGATATCGTCTTGTTTGAATCTTTTGGCATCTTCTATCTGTGAAACATTAAATCAAATGATTTTCAGAAAAGTTGATGCTAAGTATATAAAAGTAAAACCCTTTTTTAAATATAAAAAAAAGAAAATTGTTAATTTTCACCATTCTGCCATCGACAGTCGCAAACTTGATTTAGATATGCAAGTTATAATTCCACAAATTATTTCATCAGAAGTTTCCTATAATATTAACGATAACGAAGTTCATGCCCAATTGTATTAAATATGTAAAGAGAACACCAACTAAAAAATAAATATGCAAGTGAAAATGCGTAAAAAAAGGAACATGAGAGCAAAGTGCTGCTGTTTGTTTGGTTTGTAAATTTTTGCAATAGTAAAATGGACACACCATTCGTTTAATTTCTCTTTCACTAAGTTTTCCACTGTTATCAATTGTGATTTGGTTTTCTTTGCCAGTGCTGACATTGCGAGAGGTCACAGTAAGAATTCCGTTTTCATCTACGATAAAACACGTCTTGAATTTTTCAACTCCTCGCAAAGCCGCAGGTATGCCCTTGACACAGAACATTCCAAGAAAATGGTTATCCTTCGCAGCAGCCCGTTCGCCCTCATATATCTTAAATTGTAAATAAAACGGATGGAAATATTTTCGTACATTCAAGTCAAAAATTATTCAGTCTGTTCACTCACGCAGAATGTCGATTCTGTTTGATAATCTTTGGATGTCTGATTTCTGTTCCATTTTTTTGTTGGTATTTTTGTATTACGCTTCACAACAGTAATCATGTCTCCTCCACCATCTTTCCATCCAAGTGACAGGGGAACAACGTCACTTATCTTCAAATCTTTTATCTGTATTTTTCAAATATAATACTAGTAATTTCGTTTGTATAGGTATCTTATTTGTAACCTATATATAGCACATCATTTGAAAACATTTAAATATATGCAAAACCAGACAACATTTTGCAACAGGAAATATGGGGCGTAAACAAGTTATGCTAAAAAGTTAATGATAAAATGTACATTTGATGCAAAGTTATAATTTACCACCATTGGGATATCTTAATACTTTAGTTATATTCCTGATTAGCCTCACCCCAGATAATCCACTATTGGACATGTTAGAAGCCAATGCTGCTGCTCCATTCGCAACTGCTTCATCTGGATTGATCGTTTTGTTAATTTTCTTTTCTCCAAAAAAATCTTGCAACAAATTTCGCACTTTTGGAATTCGTGTAGACCCACCGACGAGCACAACCTTATCTATCTGATTAAACAAAAATACTTTAGAGCAGTGGTTCCCAACCTTTTTCAGTTCTCGGACCGGTAAAATTTCAAAATATTTTTTGCGGACCGGCGGACCTTCAAAATTCAACAAAAATGTCATGAACACAAAACATAATCAAAAGAATGAAATTAGAACAAACGTAGGCGGTGTAAAAGAAGACAATCCAATTTAATGAGAAATTTGCTGCTGTCTTTTTAATATTAAACGTGTAAAAGGCTGTTCTAATGAAGTTTCTGCAAGGCGAAGTAGAGCTGTTTGAACTGAATAATACTTTCCTGTTTGTTTGCCTCCATTTTACTATAAAACCTCGATAATTTATAGGCCTACTGTCAAATTACGGAACGTGCAAACTGAGAATTTTTCAATCAGGTACCGTATAATGTAGAGTTGGGACCCCGGAAAATCCCGATCCCAAAATTCCGGGTTTCGGGGAGGATCCCGGAGTCAGTCAGACTAGGTGGAATTATTGTGCGCAATTTTACCAAGGAATTTTTATTTGACTAGTAGAATTGTCATTATTGCCAACTTATTTAATCATAATTTGAACTCAAAATAGCATTCAGGATTTTCGCAATGACTTTGCAGGGTTTTTATTCACTATTTAATACGAAAATAAAACAGCCACAATAGAAAAGTAAAATCAAGAAGGTCAACTATCGTCTTCAAAAATATCCGCATTCGGATTTTAATATACAAACGGAGACAAAAAGATCGAAGCCGATCCAAAAGATAAACATCAGAATAAAATCCCGAATTCAACCCGATATTCAACAGTTCGTTAAAATTATTCGATTCGATGGAAATATACTATTTTGCCCACCCGATCTGTAATCACGCCAGCAATTTGTCGAAACGCGTGGTAGTCCAAACACCGATGCAATGAAACTCAATAGAACCTTCATAAATTTAGTAAATTGCACTACTTCACGAAAGCGTGGGGAAATTGACGATTATTTCATATCTCGAACACAAAAACGGTTATCTTTTTCGGATAGTTTCTGCAGTCTGAAAAGTCGAACCAGCGTTTCGAAATAGTAAATGCCATGATCTTTGCCATCAAATTATGCTCGGGCCTTGCACGAAACTTATAACGTGAAAATTGTTTATAACAACTTTAAACCTATTTAGTGTTTTTAGCGATAATAACTAATTGTTTTAATGAAATACAGTTTGTTTGCCTCTTTCATTTCTCTCGCAAGTGCTGACAATAACACTATTGAACGATTTTGGAAATGGGAGAAACATATTGAATTGTAACAAAAATGAATTAAGTTGTGAAAAATTGACAATACATGTGATAATAATGAGGGCGTAACGTGGAACGGCGAGCAAAACCCAAGCGCGTGATCGGCGTCGCGTTTGAAGGCCACATATTACCCGTGAGGTCGCGCAACTTTTACAATAATGTGAGGTGCTCCGAAGACGCTCTCCTTTAATAAAATGTAAGAAAACAGTTGTAATATCGGTAACTATTACCCATATGTTCTTGTTCGATTATCGCACTCTTTATGAGTAGAAAATGTTCGTGTTTTGTGATAGGTGTGCCGCGATATAAAAAAGGTTGGGAACCACTGCCCTAGATGCTCGAATATTTCTGTGTCGATATTACATGGAATAAATACGTGATTTTAATGTCATGCAAGTTGTTTCAATCTTTTACTTAATCCCGGGATTATACGGCTCAATACCGGGTTTTCAAAAACTGACTCCGGAATCCCAACTCTAGTTCTATGTGCTATTAAACTCATCCGGAGGACCTCTCGCCAAGTTTGGAAGTTGGAGTTTTGAAGTTGGAAGTTAGAAGAATACCGGTACTACGAATCAATAAGATTAAAAAAATCATAAAATTAACGGACATGAAGCCAATACTTTGTATTTTGCAATTTGATATTAATATATTTATATTGGAATATAGTGCAATCATGGACATTTGCACCCACGGACATATGCTCCCGCGTAAACTTGCACCAACGTACATGTGCATCCACGGACATTTGCTCTCGCGTAAAGTATGTAAGAGCAAATGTCCTGAATGCAGTTTACCAATGTAAACTTACGTTGGTGCAAATGTGGCGTCACCATATCAAATATATGAATACCAAACACCACTAACAATTATTCTTGTTGTTTGGTTAGTGTTGAATCATTTCCATATTACTTGTAAGATTGACAATTTTTATCAGTGTAAATATTGAATCGATATTTATAGACAGTCTATAATAGACTTGTGTATTTGAATAGCACTGGAATTCAGGATGTGTAACGCTGAGTGGACATTCCTTTGGAAGTTTCCAGAGAACAGAACTCAGCACCTCTTTGGGTCCGCATAATCATTACGCAATTGGAGTTACCTTTAATTGCTCTTTGCGTATGGGTGGTTGTTTTTTTTTTGGGTCTTTTTATAGGCAGTTTTCTTTTGGATGTTGCACAAGAGTAAATGTTGTAGTATTTGGAGTATTCGTTGTTGATTGAAGAATAGGCCGCCTGTATGTGACAGAATATACCAGTTCTAGAGTCAAATTTGTAGATATGCAATATAAAAACGATTACTCAGCTCAACCAAACCGTACCAAAGGATTGAGCAAGGAAACCGACCACGTTCTGTTGCCGCAGAGGTAAGTCAAGATATTAATTTTAAAGATTTTGTTGGATGTCTCAATGAATTCGGAGATCACGAAAAAATATATGGGACACCTCACTGAAACTTGACAGAGGGAATGACTTTTGTCCTTTGAACAACCGGACTAAAACAACAAAAACGGCTTGATGAGAAGCGCGTTTCTAGCTACGTGAAAACAATAAAATACCCACAACAGGTGAAATGAACGTTTGTTTTTCCACCGACAAAGCCTCTAACGCAAATCGGCATTAAAGGTGTGTAGGATGAGGCAACACGTCAATCATTCTGGGACGCTTCAATTAAAACTAATTACGGCAAATTGCAGAACATAAGAAAACAATACCGTGGCAGAATCAATTTATAACAAAGACATTAACTGCATGACCTCGTACTTCGACCGTGTCAAACTCCCACCGCCCTTCCCCAATACAAATAAATGGGCGAGATGTAAATCCTACGTCCCACGGATCTGTACGTATGGGACAAGGTCACACGACGAGAAACTGTAACGCCGTTAAAAATGTTGGCTTTACTTAACGGATGTTAATTGTCTCGAAAACCACAAAAGATTGTCAGGATACAATGGTATCTTGCCTCAAAATAACATTATTCAAGAAACCACAAGCGAAATTCAAAAGCCCAACTTAGCAAATAATATCAGTAACAAACGCTGATTTCCACACACCTCTGCCCAACATTATGCAATCAGGAAACAACACCTTGGGCAGCACGCCCTCTAAAACATCACCTCTTTAGAGATCACATGTGCAATGTAGAGAAATAGGCGCTTCAGAAGTTTTTATACCAATATGGAAGTAACTAATTTTGTTCGGTCACTTTACATCAAGTTGTGTAAAGAGACTGATATTTATGGGCAGGGGGTATACACGTGTCTAAAACAGGTAGTCCCCGAACTCGTAATAGAACTAAAATAGGAAAATCGGAATATGACCTAACCTGGCACACATACTACAGGGGTACTGAGAAATTAAGGAATGGTTGATCATCCCAGAAATGGACATATTACCGCATTATCCCACCACCCCTCTCCCTGTGGCATTTCGTGAATCAAATTGAAGCCTACGTGCATGCCTAAGCCCATGAGTCAATTTTTTATTTCTAAACATTACCAATTTAATAAAAATTGTGGTCACCCATTTTCTTTTCTGAAAGATATCTTAACCTTTATCAACATAGCAAATTTCTAACAATGAACTTTTTGTTTTTGAATTGACTCATGACTGATTTATATAAAAGTTTTCAAGAATTTAAATTGACATGTATTTTTTGATAACTTTGATAACTGAAGTAATCGCAAATTTGAAAAAATAGTATAAACTAAGAAAAATTGATAAAAACTAGATTTTTTAGTTTAAAACTACGATTTTAAGGAAATTAGTCGTCTAATAGGATATTTTTTCCATTGGGTGAGTATAACAAAAGTTCATATTATACATTTTACATTAAACATACTTAATGTAAAATACAGTGCGATTGACAAATGGAAAAATCAAGTAAAAGTTGATACAGACTTGATGATAACAGGATATCCAATTTATATTGTCTGAATTAAAACAAGAATGATTTTGAAAATAGACGATGCCTAACCATAGAAATACAGATGTGACCTATAATAAAAAAAACTATTAATCATAAAACGTGTCCAGTCTCGCGCGATCAAACAGATATATTTAAGTATAGCAAACGTTTCAGGTTTGTCAATATTGTTTCTAAATGTTTGTGGACGCCCCATTAGTTTAAAAAGATCATACACGTAAAAGTATGGCTCATGTTTACAATGTTCAATCAATTATACGCCACACTTCAAATACCGATAAGCGGATACTAATATCGACATCATCCGCAAAATCTTATGAGATTTCTCGGAGTCGTAAGATAAATGATATTAAATACCTAAGTAGAATCATTGTGTACCTATTAATAAAAAGTTTCCTACTTTTGGAAAATAGATATGTCTCAAAATAACGTTGACCTGATATATTATTAAAGCCTCGCGCATTCGTAAATATTCATAAGTCATATTCTTGTACGCATTTTCTTTTTTAATAGGCAAAAAGAAATCTTTCTTGTTAAACCCATTTCTAGGACATATTAATTCATAACATTAAATTATGAAAATTCTCAAAATAATTTACCATTAACGAACTTCAACTTCACTAACTTTTTCATGGATCTTATTTGTACAAAATCCGAAAATACAAGCCTGGATAACCAAGCCCTCTCTTAGTTTAAAAAAAAAAATGTTTAGTTACACAAATTTCGCCATTTTCGCACATCTACCAAGTAATTAAATAACAGAAAATAGTGTTCTTATCTCAAATTATCTTGTGGATTTCAAACTTGAGCAATGACCGAAACTCTAATCTTGCAATTATGCACTACTTATTGCTATACTGGAAACAAACTATTCTATTCATATCAGTCCCATTGGACATATCTTTAACAGTGATGTTTAACACTGTTCAGGTCAAACTCCATACCGATGTACGAAAGAGTTTAGGGGGAAAATATTTGCAAGATTTATACTAACGTATATTTTGTGAGAACATGCATTCGCGGATGCGGGTCAGCAAAAATTAATAAACATGCTGATTGATAGATATTAAATGATTTGTAGGTATTGATGAGTATTTCACCAATTAATATTCTAATCATTTTAAAAAATGTAAAAGTAATAGGTGAATTTTATTTTTGAAAAAACTTGTAAATGTTCTTGGATTTGTGTAAATGACCTTTGTTGGTTTTGAGTTTTATACAGAAATATTACAAAATTCTCCCTCATAATAAAATGTATATGAAAATGATGCTTATATTTAAAGTGGTATTTGATTGGCGCTCAAACTGTTTTACTTGATTGGCGCTCAAACTGTTTTACATGTTTAAAACCAACATTTTGATTTTCAATATATAGCCATTTGTCATTCAAAAGTACGCAGTTCATCTGCGTCAAAAATGTAAATATTACATTATAGTAATTAAACAGCAATAACGCGAAGCGAAAGTTACCCATGTTTCAACCCATACACAAACCATATCAAGTAATACAACGCACTATAATGGAATTACGTAGTACTGCATATTGCTGCGCCTAACAGTACAAACTTACTAATATATATATCTACTTTGACTACTCGATGACACTATATTGTTTCTAAGCAATACGACTGCCAGTCTTGGCTATTTATAGAAATAAAGCTACATTAAATTGTACACTTTTTCGACATCTACCGGTGAGGAATATTTGTTTTTAAATGTACTCGCTGATTTGCGATTATGAACTCCGACCACAATTGAGCAAAATGTCGTTTCAGCACATGTTTCATCTATTTTCATTTTTAACTTGCCGGTTTTTATTACAAGTTCACTCCAAACTTGCGTATTTTATTATTTAGTGTTGTCTTGGTGCAAATACAAAATCTAATATGTAATTGTTATTATCTTTTCTAAGTGAGCTAATGTATTATAATATACGTACGTGGATAGCTTTACTTTAGTATTCTCAGTTAGACTAGTTAGTATGGCGTTTATATAATAGTATATAGTAATTCCCAAAGACAAGTACTTTGAGACATTCAAATTGAATACAATATCAAATGGTTCCAGTTCCTTTGCATCCACGTAGATTTGCACCCATAATTTGCACCTAGGGAAATTGTACCCGCATGCACTTGCAACAACGAACAAAGAAACATTTATATATTTTACATGCCGATTAGACAGTTATATTCTCAAAGTTGAACATAAAACAAATTCAATGGGAAATACATTCCGATAACAAATAGAAAAATCAAGTGAAAGATGATACAGACTAGATAATGACAAGTTAACCAAATTCTATTGTCTTATTTAAAAAAGAATGAATTTGGAAAGCGACGATGCCTAACCATAATACATAGTCCGAGATATACAGATGTGTCATATCATAAGAAAAACTATAAATCAAAAAACGTGTCCAGTCTCGAGATCAACAAGATATTAAAGTATGGCAAACGTTTCACGTTTGTCAATATTGTTTCTAAATGTTTGAGAACGGCCTGTGCGTTAAAAATAGCATACAGGTACAAGTATGGCTCATGTTTACATTGTTCAATGCAATCATACGCCATACTTCGGATATTGATAATAGTAAACTAATATCGACATTATTCGCACGATCTAAATAGATTTTCGTAAAATCGTAAAATAAATCATATTAAATACCTAAGTGTTAAGACCTAAGTAGAATCATTGTGTACCTATTAATAAACAGTTTCTTACAAAAATTCATATGTCGTAAAATAAATTTAAGCTGATATATTATTAAAGCCTCGTGTATTAGTAAATATTCGTCATGTTCTAGTACGTATTTCTTTTTTAATAAGCACGAACAAACCTTTCTTGTTAAACTTATTCCTGAGACATGATTATAAGGAAAAACATTGGATTATTAAAATTGTCAACATTGTAACATTCTTATAACTTTTAGTTATACCATTAATATTTATGCTAACGTATATTTTCATATAAGTAGATGAAATCGTGGATGAGGGTCAACGAGAATGCTATAGATGCTGATTGATATACATTAGGCTAATGATTTGCAGGTTTTGATGAGTATTTTACTAAGCCTTATTATAATCGATAAAAAAAAAATGTAAAAGCAATAGGATGAAATTAATTTTTGGTAGAATTTGTAAATTCAAATGTTCTTTAACTTATGGTATTTCGCATTGTAAGTTTGAAATTTTATAGCAGATTTATTACGAAAATTACATATATCTCAGCTAACTTCCATGGATAAATGTATGGTGCGCAAACCAAAACCATTTGTTCCCTGCTCTAACCCCCTTAAACAACTAAATAAAAAGCATTAAGGCAAACCGAAAATCACCCAAGTTTCAACCCATACACAAACCATTTCAAGCAATACTACGCACTATATAAAACAACTGCCAAATAAGCAAAATATTCAAGAAGGTATTAAATTAAAGGAAACTTGAATCACATTCTATGATTAAATCGAAAGACACCCAAATTCAATTCTTTGTGTACTATATTTTGATAATTCATAAAACTTTGCCACAGTAATTGGTAAATATATAGAATGCTCCTAGGTAAAAATTTTAGTTCTAACAATTACCAATAACTTAAAAATTGTCGTCACGCCATTTTTTTATGAAAGATATCTTAACAAATTTCTAACAATAAACCTTTGTTTCTAAAATCACTTATTGACTGAATCATAAAAAACCATTCCAAGAATTGAAAATATCATTCATTTTTAGACAACTTTTCTCTACTTTGGTAATTGCAATTTTTTTTTGTTATGCAGAAGGCGGTTGGTTTTATCAATTTGTTTATTTCATTGAATACTAAGTGACAACTCTTGTGTACCTAATAATATACAGTTTCTTACATTTTGTGAAAAATAAATTTTGCGTTCCATAACCCTAAGCTTATACAGTATTAAAGTATTGTGCATTGATGAATATTTTTAAGTCAGATTCTTGTACGTAATTCACTAAAATGCCAACTTTTCTGCTATTTTGTTTTCAAGGTGAACTAACCCTAACATTTTTAAACATAAATTCAGTACATGGTTTTAAAACAAAACAATGATTTTCTATAATTCTTAACACTGTGATAACCTTTCTATGTTTTTGCTACTTTAACAAATTTCAAGCTAAGATTGGATTAATTTAAAATGACGATTCTTCATAGAATTTTGTCGTCTAATAGAATATTTTTCCCATTTATTAGAATAAAAAACTGTACATCTTTCAAATCTCTATTATTCAGTTATAATTTCAATAATAGAACATAAAAAAAATTAAATGGAAATTTTAGTGCGACAAGATAACCAATTTATATTGTCTGAATTAAACAAGAATGACACTGAAAAACTCTGTCATATTATAAAAAAAAACTATTAATCAAAAACGTGTCAATCTCGCGCGATCAACAAAATATATGTATTTTAATCGTTTCGCGTTTGTAAATGTTGTTTCTAAATGTTTGAGAACGAACCGTTATTTTAAAAGGAGAGCATACACGTACAAATGACTTTTGTTTTCAATGCTAAATCAAATCATACACCCTACTTTAGATCAGGGGTGGGCGAATTACGGCCCCCGGGCCGGATCCGGTCCACCGGAGTATTTTATCCGGCCCACTTGTGCCTGCTGAAATTATGACCATGGTTTTTAGGAATATAAATCCGTTGAAAAAATCAATGATATAAATTGAAACCGATCGTCGGCGAAAGTAAATACCATATTTCATCGCGTATTATAAGCAACTGAATATGATGTGCAAAAATCATCCATCCGAATCATTTAAGTAATTAAAAAAACTCTCAAGCTCCTGATATATCAGCATTTGGGCCTGCAAATTTTTTCGTGCGTTTGTGAATGCCCCAAGATATGTTCGTTCCCTTTGTCTAATCTTCTACAACGATTCCCAAAGTGGGGGCAAAAGAGATAAGAAACGGGGCGACAGGGGGCAATTACGCATTCTCGGTGAGTGAAATTAAGTTAAAAACACCGATTGTTTTCCTGACGTGGGTATGTAAGCCGAGAACATCGAAATTATGTCGATTTACGAAAGTATCTTGAAATTTTTAATCGGAAACTATTGCTTAGTCCAGCGGTTCCCAAACATTTTGTTTGTGCGGTGCCAGTTTACTGCATTAGAGTTATAATGCGTTTACTTTATCGTATTAAATTGTACTCAGACATTGGGATTTTGCAAACGGTGATATCCTAAAATTATCTTAAACCAAAATTCAGATTGTAGTATTTCAGAATAGTGAAATTTTCATTTATTGTAACTCGGCGCAACGGCGATTCACGTTAATAAATAATTGAATTAATATTGCGAGACAATTTTAATGCTCGTATCGGCCATGAACTGAATATTTTAACAACAGAAAATCATCATCGGTGACAAAGTCGGCAATGTTAATGAATGTCGTAAGCGCGACGACTCGTTTCCCCTGTAAATGTACTGAAAATATAGTAACCGCGAGTCATTTGGCATTTTTGACGAAATAAAATTTTTGATTCTTTCATTTCTAACATCATATTTGATGGTAATATTGATGATGATTTTAGATTGTACCTGACTAAAATTCCTCCATCTTATCAACAACATCAGCTACCATGCTATTTCTTAATTGATTCGCAATAAATTTGTTTGTAACGTGATGTTTTGTTGTAGTTTTTGGGGGCGATTATAACGTTAAAAGTACAGTATGGGGGGAAAAAAGTTTGAGCCCCACTAGTCTAGTACATGATTTACAGTACTTAAATTATTCTGTCTGTACTCATGACATTTTCAATGTTCTTTCAACCCTAATATTTCAATGTTATTTACTAAATCCCCTGCTGCAAATACCTGATGCTTTACATCACTCAAACGCGATTAGGGAAACGGGAAGGCGATTGACTAATGACTGATAGACTTGCGAGTTGCGAATTTGCAAATAAATCGTTTTGGGTCATATTGAGTTTTGATCCTCCGGCCCAGTAATCCAGTCTATTATCCGCATCCGGACCACTCAAGAAAGTAATTGCCCACCCCTGCTTTAGATGGTGATAAGCGGATACTAGTATCTACATCATCCGCAAAATCATGTGAGATTTCTCAGAGTCGTAAAATAAATCATATTAAATACCTAAGTAGAATCATTGTGTACCTATTTATAAATCAGTTTCCTACTTTTTGAACAATTATTATGTCGTAAAATAACTTTAAGCTCATACATTATTAAAGCATCGTTTATTAGTAAATATTCCTAAGTCATATTCGTGTACGCAGTTTTTTTTCCAATAACCAGAAACAAACTTTTCTTATTTATCTTAATTCTAAGACATGGTCTCAACCAAAACAATTGATTAATAAAACGCTCAACATTTTAGCTAACTTTAACGAATTTAAAATTGAGCAAGTAGTTCAACAACTTTTACGATAATTTTTATTCGTACAGGACCCGAAAATACAAGCCAGAATAACATAGCCCCTCTTTGAAAAAAAAATGACTTCGATACTTCAATTTCCCAAAGTTATCATTGTTTCTACCAAGTGCTCGATTACAAAAAATAGAGTTCTGCTCTAAAATTAACGTTTTCAAACTGGACCAAAAACCAAAAATCCAATTTTACAAACATATACTGCCCATTGCCTTACCAGAAATAAAAATATTTCCCTTATATTTATTTATGTATGGCAACGTTTCAATTTTGTCAATATTGTTTCAAAATGTTTGCGAACGGTCCGTGGGGTAAAAAAGATCATGCACGTACAAATATGGCTTTTGTTTAAAATACTCGATCAAATCATACGCCATACTTTTGATACTGATAATCGTATACTAATACCGACGTTTGCAAAATCTTATGAGGTCAGAGTCGTAAAATAAATGATATTAAATACCTAAGTAGAATCACTATGTACCTATTAATAAAAAGTTTCCCTACATTATGAAAAGTTAATATGTTGTAAAATAACTTTAAGCGTAAGTCTCGCGCATTATTAAATATTCCTGAGCCATATTTCTCTGTTCTTTTTTTTCCAATAAGCACAAACAAAGCTTGCCTAATAAACCTATTTCTAGGACATTGTGAAGCAAAACACTGGATTATAAACATTTTCATCATTGTAACATTACTCTAAGCCAGCGTTTCCCAACCTTTTTTGGTCGCGGACTATTTTATCACCGGCGAAAACCTTTGCGGACTCAAGGTGCGTTCATTGCAACCGTACTCTGTGTGAAGAAGCAATACAACCAAACACAACAGAATTTTTACGAATTATTTCAACAATGCGTTTTTCTGTCGCTAAGTATTCAACCCATGACAACGACGAGAACTGAAAATGTCTTTCTATTTTAATTTAATTGTGTTCATGGTAACTCGCGGTTACGTTGACTTACGACGAGATGAAAGTATTACTTCTCTAAAATGCCACGGCAATCTGCGAATATAATAGTGTGATATAACATATTTTTTGCGATCTCGCGAATTTGTTATCGCCGTTAGATCCTACTATCTGCTATAAATTTCCAGGAAGTACAACTTGATTTAGTACTTATTAAAAATAAATTTAAAGTATGTTAGTAAATTAAAAATACATATTCATCGCCTTGCTTTATTAATATAATTGTGATCATTTTAAACTGCAGTTGTGTTGTCGAAATAAAAGCAATACCAGTTAGAAAATATCATGACAATCCGTGAGCACAAAAATGCATATATATTTTGTATATATTGTTATATTTTGACTTTTGTTTTGTTATATTTTGTTTTTTATCGTATTTTTGTGAATTCGACAAATCTGAGCTGTTCGTACAACATCTACGACAGTACTGTACGTACCGATGTGGAGGCAGTGAAGCAAATAATCTTAAGGGAAAATGCCCTGGTACGGTAGCATCAGAAATTTTGCGATTTGCAATGTCTAAAAAAGCGATTTTATTCGGTCGCGGATTATCATAAAACAAAACTTATGGTGTTCTCCGTTTTATTTTTAGTATTTCGTATTGGCGCTTTTCAATTTAGAAAATTCGGGTTGCCACTATTGACACTTACCAGAAAAAAAAAAAAATTCTTTGTTGTTCGAACTCGCGAGAAACATCACTTAGGTATCTATCGAAGCGTGTACAGACTCGTGTGTTTTCGTCGGAAATCCGCAAGTGAGTTGTGAAATCCAATCGTCTGTGACCTATGACCAGTCGCGTCACCTGTTACCAAATTTTCGAATAGTAAACTGCTATTCTAATAGTTGAATATTCGAATATATGCCTAGATCTACTCAGTAACCAGTAATTAACTAATTATTGACTCGATTAAAGTTTAAATGACTCAACTTGCTTATTATGTTTTATGTAAATTTCAACGTAAATCGCGATGTGGCTCATAGTTAAGTTTCGCAAAAACGTTTGCAGCGCGCAGTGAATTTCTGGCTCGTTGCGGACTCATCTAAATGCTCCGCGGACTCATTTGAGACCGCGGACTCGGGTTGGGAAACACTATTCTAAGCTTTAGTTACACCATACGAACGACAATTTGAGCAAGGAGTTTTCCAAGTGCCTCACCTTGGTTTGGAAAAGTGAAATGATTACTTAATGCACAAAGTTCATCGACTTTAGCAAAGTGTAATCGATAATAGAAAATAATTTTCTGCTCTAAAATATTCTTGTTGATTTCACACTTGAGCAATAACCGAAACTTCATCTTAGAAACATGCGCTGCTTATTGCTATATCAGAAATGATAATATCCCATTCATATCAGTTCTATTAAACTTATCTTTGACACTGCTGTTTTACACTGTTTAGGTTTACAGGTTTAACTCTATACTCATGTTTAAAATAGTTTGGTGGAAAAATATTTTCTACATTTATGCTAACGCATATTTTGGCAAAAGCATTCTTTTTTTTTTTTCTGAAAGATATCATAACGTTTTTCAACGCAACGAATTTCTGACAGCAAACTTTATTTTTAATTGACTGATTGACTGAATCATATGAAACTATCCCAAAAATTGAAATTATTATGTATTTTCAACTTTTCTCTACTGAGGTAATTGCAAATTTAAAAAAAAAATTACAACAAAAAGGGAAAAAAAATTATAAAAAAAACAAAATAAAAATTATAATTCTTCAAACTCTACAACACATATATATTCACAGATGTGCATGTTATAAAAGTTGGGTTTAATCAATGCGTTTACTTGATCAGATACTAAATTACAACTCTTGTGTACCTATTAATATACAGTTTCTTACATTTTGAGAAATAAATATTGCCTTCCATAACGCTATGCTTATACTGTAATAAAGCTTTGTAAATTGGAGAATATTTTTAAGTCTGATTTCTGTACGTATTTCAGTGAAATGCTACCTTTTTTTTACATTTTTCTTTAAATGTGCACAAACTAACATTTTTAATCACAATACATGTTTATAAAATGAAACAATGAGATATTGTAATTCTTAACACTGTGACAACCTTTCTATGTTTTTGCTACTTAACAAATTTCAAGCTAAGAAAGTTGTTGAACGCGTTTTTCTATTTGATCCCCAGAGAACCCAAAGTTACGAGACAAAAAATCAAATAAAATTGTTTAAATAAGGAACTGGATACGCGAAGGCGATTTTTCGTGACGTTTAGTCTTCTAATCGGATATTTTCTCATTCGGTAAGTATAATGAAAGTTTATATAATTTCAATAGTTGAACATAAAAGAAATTCAATGAAATATCAGTGCGATTGACAGATAGAAAAATCAAGTGAAAACTGATACACTCTTGATGTTGGCAATATATCCAATTTATGAAGTCTGAATTAAAAATAGAATGTCTTTGGAAAACGGCGATGCCTAACCATGAAAAATAGTCCAAGATATACAGATGTGTCATATCATAAAAAAAAAACTGTAAATCAAAAAACGTGTCCCGTCTCGCGCGATCAACAAGATATGTATGTCTGGCAAACATCTCAAGCTTGTCACTATTGTTTCGAAATGTTTGAAAACGCCCCGTTACACGTAAAAGTATGGCTCTTGTTTACATTATTAAAGCATCGTTTATTAGTGAATATTCCCTAAGTCATATTCGTGTACGCAGTTTCTTTTTTAATAATCAGAAACAAACTTTTCTTACTTATCTCAATTCTAAAACATGATCTTATCCAAAACAATTGAATAATAAAATGCTCAACATATTAGCTAACATTAACGAATTTAAAATTGAGCAAGTAGTTCACCAAGTTTTTCGAAAATTTTATTCGTACAGGACCCGAAAATACAAGCAAGAATTACCAAGCCCCTCTTACGAAAAAAAATGACTTCATTACTTCAATTATACAAAGTCATCATCGTTTCTACCAAGTGCTCGATTACAAAAAAAAAGAGTTCTACTCTAAAATTAACGTTTTCAAACTGGGCGAAAAACCAAAAATCCAATCTTACAAACATATACTGCTTATTGTTTTACCAGAAATGATAATATTTCATTTATATTCATTTATGTATGGCAAATGTTTCACGTTTGTCAATATTATTTCGAAATGTTTGAGAATGTTTGTCAATATTGTTTCGAAATGTTAGCTAAAAAAAAGAGCATATACACGCACAAGTACGGATTTTGTTTGCAATGCTAAATCTCAAACGTTCGGATAGTTTTATGGGGGTTTTGAGTCAGATATTGCTATGAAGAATATATCGATTGTCATGTGCATCAACAGCTAACTCATATGCACATCAATCAATGTCATGGGGGTATATAGACAAGTTATTCACATCGAATAGTAAATTGCATATGCCTATGTAGATACAACTAATGGCAAATACACAAAACATCCAATGCTTCGTTATCATTGAGGCATATCCGTTTTACAGATGTCGCTGTTGAGTCATATATTACGCCATAATCATTGTGGTATCTCGCGGTTAATTTCCATTGTCATTTTGTCCATACTTTGTATGATTGAGTTTAATTAAGTATATGTCTAATATTCCATAGTTATCATCCTGTATTCCATTTTGAAACTTCGTTTTTTTTGTATGAGTCTAATCAAGTAAATATTTAAGTAATATTCCATAGTCATTGTGATATTTGTATTTATATTGATTGATGTTGTATATGCACATGGCACGCGCACTATATTTATATGAGTTGGATATATATGTATATATTTAGCTCTATTTGTAAATCACTTTACCAACTATTTCGGAAATATTTGATTGCTAATTGAATAAGTATTCAAAGTATTACAAATTACTTTGAAAGTATGGGGAGCAATAATTTTTGCGGTGACATTAGAGAAAATATGACGTCTCTGACGATTTAATGCACGAACACACCTTGTGAAACGTCCTCTTTGAAAAGAATTAATTAAAATTAGAGCTTGGCACCTGTTGTGGTTTGTTTGTCTACAATTTTTTTTTCTATGTATGTCTACTATTCTTCCTGTCTTTGAATTGCTATGGAAAATATTATGAAGTATAAATGACTTTCAAAAACGTCAAGTCGTTGTCCCACGAAACTGTGGCCGCGGATCGATTTCGAACTAGTAATCGGGTGATTAGCGAGAAGACTTCAGCGATAATTTATTATTGACTCTGGCCTAACATAGCGGGTGCTAACCAATGTTTGTATTACTAAATATTTTCATTACCAAAGTTAAACAGGTTCCTATCTCCCTTCAATAGAATACAATTCATGTAGAAATTGTATATTTTATTCAGTAAACAAGATATAAATTTAAAATAATTTTTTTTTTATTTTTAAGTTTTTTAGAAACGATAATGATATCACGGTGTATATACAATTAGGCCAGTAGTTTAATCAAATTTCAATTAGAGAGATATATCATAATGAATAGTTTCTTACATAAATTATAATCATTCATTTCTGAAAAATGCGCAAAATTTCAGAACTATCTCGAATTTTTTCAAATATGGGTCTGCATATTTTTTCCAGGTCAGTCATTTTCTTTTTCGAATCGTGAACTTGTGGATTCTAAAATAATAATAACGTTGAAAATGTTTTAGTCCGAAAATTATACTGATTATTATTAGTGGATTTGTCTGAAAAGGCAAATTTAAAAATTAAAAAACAAAATAAAGAACGGAGAACTTTAATTCTTACTTGATTATCGTTTATCCAGGTATTTACTTTCTTGCAGATTTTGATTATTTCTTTCTTGTCTTTATCCGAAACATCAAAACTCATTTCTCCGGTAACTGCATGCTTGACGGCGTAGACTAAATCCTCAAGCTTGTGAACTTGTTCGCTCCGTTCTTTCCACTCGGCATCGTCTTGTTTGAATCTGTTGGCATCTTCTAACTGTATAACATTATATAAAATTATTTTTAGAAAAGTAAATGCAGAGTTTGAAAATATAAAACCCTATTTTAAATACCAGAAAGAGAATTTCACATTTTGACAAATTTGCCCTAGCGAGTCACAAACTTGACTCAGATTTGCAAGCCATAATTTGTGCCTGATTGTATTCAATATGTAAACAAAACAAAGCAAAGTTCTGCTGTCTATTTAGATTTGTAAAATTTTGGAATAGCAAGATTGGCAAACCATTCGTCTGAGTTCTCCTTCACTGAGCTTTCCGCTCTTATCAAATGTGATTTGGTTTTCTTTTCCAGTGCTGACATTGCGAGAAGTCACAGTAAGAATTCCGTTTTCATCTACGATAAAACACGTCTTGAATTTTTCAACTCCTCGTAAAGCCGCAGGTATGCCTTTGACGGAGAACTTTCCAAGAAAATGGTTATCCTTCGCAGCGGCTCGTTCGCCCTCATATATCTTAACAAATCGCGAATATAACGGATAAAAATATTTTCGTACATTTTAGTCGAAAATTATTTAGTCTGTTCACTCACGGTGAATCTTGCTTCTATTTGATTATCTTTGGCTGTCGAATTTTTGTTCCATTGTTTCGTTGGTATTTTTGTATTACGTTTCACAACAGTAACCATGCCTCCTCCACTTTGTTTATACCCAAGTGACAGCGGAACAACGTCACTGATCTTCAACTCTCTTAACTGCGTTATTTGAATATAGTAGTTTAGTCTGTATAACTATCCTGTTTGTAAACTCTAACACGTCATTTCTAAATATTCAAAATACAAAAACAGACATTATTTTGCGAATGCACATATTGCGGTAAACAAGTTGTGCTTAAAAGTTCGTGATAAAATGTACCTTTGACGCAAAGTCCTAATTTATCACCATTGGGAAAGTACTTTAGTTGTATTCCCGATCAACCTCACCTCAGATAATTCATCTTTGGATATGTTAGAAGCCAATGCTGCCGCTCCATACGCAACTGCTTCATCTGGATTAACAGTTTTGTTGATTTTATTTTCTCCAAAAAGATTTTGTAATAACTCTCGCACTTTTGGAATTCGTGTAGATCCACCGACAAGCACAACCTTATCTATCTAAAAAAAACAAATATACTAAATTTGGAGCATAGAAAGGAATTTAAACCTTAAAAATAGTAAATCGTGAAATACTCAACTCTATACAAACCTAGAAAATACAATTACCAATTAAAACCCTTGAAATTGTTTATATTGAATTTTTATAAATATTGAAATTCAAAAATGATTTTCTAATATTTTTACCAGAATATATGAACCAATTCGTTCTTGCTACCTACCTCACTTTTATTCATATCAGCACTTAAAAGTGTGTCTTTTACAGTTTTGAGAGTGTTTTCGAAATAATCACGGTTAAGATCCTCAAACTTTGCCCTGGTGATGGAACTTTTAAAGTCGATACCGCTGTGAAGCCCATCTACTTGAACTCTGCAATAAAATGTTAAAATATTCAATAATAATTATGACTTTTAGTCGCGAAGTGATTCAACACATTGTTTCACATTATTTGGTTATTCCTATTTGGTATTTGATATCTATTGTTTATACAGGAAGGAAGTCTAAAGCGAGAAAGATAGAAAACATTTACATCATGTAACCCTTCAGTCAAACATGGTTTCTAGAATTAACGTCAAATATGAACCATATGAAGATCTTCCCCTCCCCATATATAACCAAATGAAGACCCACAAGTGTCGCGTTCATATCGAGTCCACATCCACCCTGGTAATTGGTAAGTACAGATACTCCCATCACGGCTTGTTTATATGACGATCATATTCCTCCTACCCCCTTGAATTAAATCTCCATATAATCCAAATTTAATATATTTACGTTGCATTTTTCTTCACAGATAGGTTCTTCTTTGCATTTTCACAAGCGATACGTAGTCGATTTATTCCCCGTTTGTTTGGAGACATATCGCAATCATTTTTACGATTGAACTCAGAGACAAAATGGTTCACCATGCAATTGTCAAAATCATCACCTGATTAAATAAGTATAGTAAAGTGATTAATGATTTGTAGGTAATATGTTTATCGTATTTGTTATTGAATATAAACATTCCGCAGGTTATGAATATTTATTTCAGGATTTAGCCAAAGCATTTATCATTTCACCTAATATATAGATTTTGAATTTTACAGGAAGCAAGACCATAACAAACTATATTATACTTATAGAGCAGTGATTTTAAACCGAGGTTTGGCAAGATTTCATTTGAATATTAGAGTCCTATTACTATTCCAATATATGTATGAATATCGTATAAAAATATTGGAATATATATTCAGTTTTCAGCTAGTTTTAAACTTTCTACACTTTTTTGGAAATATTTGGTTTTTGTTTTGTATTTATTTATAGTTTTATACTATCCAAACAATAAGAAGCAATTGAACTACTAAAAAAGGGTTCATAGTGCCTCTGAATTGTTTCATTGAAAAAATGTTGAAAACCACTGTTCTATAGCATGTTAAGTGCTGAGAATGTATCGACTACTGTGAAATGTTAAAAATGCACGAACAAGGATCAGCAAAGTTTGATAGAGTGCAAAGTTTAATATATTTTAAAGATAAAGATTTATTGAATTAATTTGATCCCAGTATGGTATTACCTCCTAAGTGAGTATCACCGCCTGTTGCCTTGACGTCAAATTCTTTGTTCTTGATTTTAACAATTGTGACGTCAAAAGTTCCACCTCCCAGGTCAAAGACAAGAACATTCTGTTCTTCGTTGGTCTAAATTTAATGTTTGACGTTAGAATTTATTTATGTTTATGTAAAAAAAATCAAAACAAAAACGAGCTAAACGGCAATACATTATGTGTCGTCATTATATTCTAATAGGGCTGCGTGAGATAAACTGGTGGCTCTGCGACTATTGGTTTACCTAATAAAATACTGAATTTTGCTACTGTTTGAAGAAGCAATAACGACATTATTAAATTTTGTCAAAATAAAACAACGAGGCGGTAAATCAAATTCGACATTATCTATTGCAGTGGTTTCCAAACGTGGAGGCAAAAACATGACGAAGGGGAGGGGGTTCGAGAAGCTAATTCAAAATACAATGATTGGTTAGTTGGATTTGACCGCGCGTAATTTTGGATATTTTCCTTTTTTATTTTCTGGAGATTGCTATTCCATTCACGTATTTTTTACGTTTTTACCTATTAAAGCAACGAAAAAGTTTGCTGTTTTGAAACAAAAACTCGAACCTCTTTCTCTAATCCATAAGCGATCGCAGCAGCAGTCGGTTCATTAATCACACGCAGAACGTTAAGTCCAGCTATTCGTGCTGCATCTATGGTTGCGTTGCGTTGAGTATTATTAAAATATGCAGGAACGGTTATTACGGCGTCTGTGATTGTTTCATCAAGACGATCTTCAACAGATGTCTTAAGAGATTCGAGAATCATTGCACTGATTTCCTCCGGGGCTAATATTTTGCGGCGGCCCTTATGTTCAATCTGAAATGCACATTGATAATTTTTGTTTTTTTTCTAATTATTCTGAAATCGTTCGAAAGGCTCAATAGATATCTCATTACCGATATCTTTGGCTTATTTTCTTCATTAATCAAAGTGAATCCCCACAACTTCATGTCCGCTTGCACCATTGGATCATCGTATGTACGACCAATTAAACGCTTGATCTCTGAATTACAAAAACCATTGGTTTTCTTGCAATTCTACAAATAGTGTTCAACAGCTTGAGATAGTGCATAAATTTTGTGATAAGTCTGTTAGTAAAAACATATTAATCAATAACCAGAAACATTTCCATGATCCAATTTCTGCTCGAAATGTTTCTCGTACGAATAACGCATAATCTTTGTCAGCACCAAATCTCGGAGGTTGGAATTAGGACATTAACAATTTTCAAACTTAATTGTCAATTGGAAAATTACGATAAAATATGAACATTAAAACAGAAAATGAATTAACAGCTAAATGGATTAAATAGGCGATATATTTTTTATTTCTATAATTCTAATTTATTAATGATATTTTATCGTTTCATAATAGTTTATTCATTATTAAGCATATTTGATACAAACATTGCCAGATTAGGATTTGTTTTGTGCCAAGTTGTAAATAAATTTATACAATATATTTGTCAAGTCAAGTATAAAGGTAACAAACTATCTTACGAAATAAAGTTCTCTCAAAATTGCTTGATACTTCTAGTTTGGCAACATTGCCTATGAGTCTCTCATCGTCTGTAAATGACACCCATGATGGAGTTACGCGTTCTCCTTGGTCGTTGTCAATAATTTCTATCTACATTGAAATGATACTTTTTTGGTACCGTCTATTGCAGTCGTTTTCAAGGCGTTGGGCGCGCCACACAAGAGGGGCGTAAACATTTTGAAGGGGCGTGACGTTGGTTGAAAATAAAAATATTTTAGAGATTTGATTTTGCCCTTTTTATTTTGGATATTTTTTTAATATAAATATTAACGATTCATCCAGGTATTTTCAACATGTTTTTTAATGAAACATACTTTTACTTTAATATATGTTATTTGTAGCTTATTGTTAACTACTTATTTTTGTATATTGTATTTTTGACAAATTCAAAAAAAGGGCGCATCTTATAAAGTAGGAGAATGCCTGGTCAAGTTTTTGCGTGAACTTTCGAAGACAAACAAATCTAAATATTTATGTTAATTTACAAAATATAAGAACTGCAAAAATACCTGATTTATCTTGTACACAGCAACACAAGAATTTGATGTACCAAGATCAATTCCAATGACCTTCATTATTAAAGTCTAAATCGTAATTGTTAGGATATCGAGTAACTGTTGAATATATAGTATTTGAAGTTGTTAAAGGGGGATGCATTTGATAAAGATGAATCCCAGTCACAAAGTATTGGTAGTGATGCTAATGTCTGATTCGTGGTGAGAACGAAAATTTTAAAATTGCGATAGATAAATTAGGTAAAAGATGACATATGGGAAAGAATTCGATTCACCTTTGACCCTTTCGGAAACTTATGAATGAATGATATTTTCGCGTTATTATTACATCGACATCCGGCACAGTGCATTTATATAAGTATGAAATGCCGGTATAATTCATTTGTACAGTCTTTAACAATGACAGACTGATTAGAAAAACTAGAATCCTAGTAATATCCTAGTACAGCGGTTCCCAAACTATTGGTCGCGACCCACTGGTGGGTCCCAAAAGGAATCTTAGTGGGTCGTGAAAAGATGTAGAAAGCTTTGATTAATTATACTGGTAATTATTCTGGTCGGTTGCAACTCGAATAGGTAAACCTTAAAAAAAAGAAATTAAATTGAATTAAAATTCTAATCTGTGAAAGTTTCCTTTTTAGGACCATGTGACTTTTTTACGCATAGCAGTTTTGTACACTGTACAGCGCTTGTTACCGCGTTTCCCCAAATTTTTTACAGAATTTAGATTTATTTTCTATTGAAGAATAACACTATGTTTTTTTTGGAAGAGGTATTTTGTGTTCATTTATCAAAAATAAAATTACATTGTAGAAAATCACGAGATTTTTTAATGAACATTATATAAAAACCGACATCCATTGTTTTGATTTGTATTTCTTATACAAAAATCAAGTGACAATATCAAAATTGTGATTGTGACATCACACAATCTTGAATAATGGTGTGATCTTCACCTCACCTCAGGTCATTGAACCTTCCCTCTCCCACACATTTTAAATTTATTTAGGTTGGAGGGGGGGGGGGGGGGGGTGGCTCCCGAAGTATGCGAACCAAAATGGCGGACATCGGAATGTAATGTGTGTACTAGGTTAGGGTTAGGCCATAATTTTAGGTATAAATACTACGGGAGGCTCTTGGCTAGTCTTCGAACTGATAATAGGACTAAAATAAGGAAATTGGAAAAAAATTATCGCCTAACCCTAACCTGTTACCCATGTTACGTTCCGATGTCCGCCATCTTGGTTTGCATACTCCGGAGCACCGGGTAGGGTTTATTTAAATGCATTTTTAAAATCCAAATTAGGTCTTATTTCCAGGCCAGGTCTTATTTTCGAGAAAACACGGTAGTTTTGCGATGATTAGCCATTACTGTGTTCTGTATTATGTCATAAAAAGTTAAGTGGGTCGCCATAAGCTGTGGTAATAAATAGTGGGTGCCAACTCTAAAAAGTTTGGTAACCACTGTCCTAGTACAAGAATTACTGCTGGTCCAAGTAATAAAAAATACAAATCAAAAAGAGTGTCCAAAGTCTTGCGTGACCAACAAAGCATTATCCCGCTCCTGAGTCAATACTGTTTAAAACATTCGGTTAATCATTAGTTTATGACGTATATACGACCAAGCAGCAATCGCATGTAATTAGCGCAGTTAAAACATACTCCATACTTGACATATTGAGAAGCAAGCATGTTGCAATAGTACGCTCCACCCTGCTCAGATCATTGTGTACCTATCTATTCACGTCCTGGTATCTTGTAAACCAATATATATATATGTTTAAGCACTACAAGCTTATAACAAATTGATACTTATGTCTTAATAAATATTCCTAAATCACATTATTTAACGCATTTCGACTCGTTATATACAAAATAGACCAAAACTAGGATACCATTCAATAAAATATCTTTTATTATTAACTGCTTTACTTTAATTTTGTCTCATGCTATAGACTATAGAGTATATATCAAAGACACAATAAGACACTCTCTAATAAAGTTTTAAAACTATGGTTTCTCTCTGTTATTAAGGGGGATGGATGTTTCCCGGGCCGATATCAGCGATTTTTTCAAACCAACTCAGCATGTCATACAAAAGTAATGTAGTGCTTGTCAATCGGGTGTATAGTACCTTCAGCCCTGACTGTACACACTTTTAAAGAGTGTACCACATCAATAGGGTGTACTTGGGGTGTGCCAAATGTTATGGAATTTACACTAATACTAATACACCATAATATGCTACTTGAAAAGTATTTTATAGAAAATTGGCAACTCATCACAAATAAAGCACAACGTATGGGTTTAATTTTAAGTCCACGTATGTCTGCGTACAATACCTGTTGTAGCAGTCCGATTCATTTATAACTATGCTCGTATGAAACTGAAAATGGTTTGGACAAAGTAACTATAAAATGTCATCAGTGTTTGAATTTTCTATCCTAATAAATCCTAGGCGATTCAACTGTCCTGCTGCACACTAACATCAATGTACTTCTGTAACGTTTGGTCTGACCAAAATCTTCCTCTGATAAGGAGTTTCTAAATTCAACATTTTGTAAACTGATTGTCTGCGGAAGTCTGATTTTGGTCCGACGAAAATCTCAGGCTAGATACATTATGTGAAAGGTTTTTGAAGGCGCCTCGTTAATACAATTTCAATATATAATTTGTATGGTGACATGAGTCATTTCTTAAACGCTGAATGCGTCACCCAAACGTACAGGCACAGCCTTTTATAAATTTGGCTATATCTTTACAAAATGTTCAAAAAATTTTGCTTAATTTTGTAGTAATAACAATATTAAGTTCTCATTAATTTCATTGTATGATAAAAGAGAACAACAAGCACAATAGCAACTATTAATAAACAAAGACAAAGAAATTTTTGAATGTTATTACTATATGAAATGGGGCGAAATTTTTTGGACACCCTGTATATATGTTTTTTCAAAAAAAAAATTGTGGGTTATACCACCGCACTTCGATTCACACTTACACTAATTACTGCTCATTGCTAAGCTAAAAATAAAATCAAAATCATTACGTATCACACAACTTTGTCTGTCACCAGCTCACCTAAATAAGACGACTTTTCATAACTACCACAATCAAGGATTATTACCAAGTTTATTTTACGAGATGAATTTTCTTTTTCTTATCATGTCGAAGAGAAAAGAAACAGACGATCGGATTTTCCCCATGCGATACGTCACTTTACAACTCTGTCACAAGACCCATGTTCTTCTCCCCACTACTTCTGTCTGCAAGTCAATTGACACTCAACTAAAATGTCTGCCTTACTGCTTTGACTAGCCAATGAAACGAAGTTCTTGACTTGATAGACAAGCTATATTGTTGAGGTTTTATTACGGATAAACTTTGTCTGTTTTACGTTTTGATTTACAGTAACGGTACCGACCTTCCCTTAACTGACAGTCGATCATAAAATTTATGGTTTAATCGTGAATAAACATACCAACGAGTTTATTGGGGGCAAAGGGATAGGAACAATATACATGGAAACGCTTTGAAATTTGGGGAAATTACTTTTCGGAGTGGGCCAGTTACAGGTAATATCTTTACTTATTTTCATCAGAAATTCATACCCAGAAAAAGTATAGTCATAATTTCAGCAGAAAAAAGTAGATCAGATGAAACACTGTAATGGCAATGGGCCAAATCAGGCAATCGGGCTATAATTGCCCACCCATGTAAAAACCTTTACTGTAACAGTCTTAGACTCTAGAGTAGACAACACAGAGCCATTCACAAAATCGGTCCGCATGATTGTTCGCAAAGTTTGCATAACATAATTATCAATTTTATATATTATGATTTCGTTTAAAGAAAATGCTTCTGCGAAGTCACAAACTCATAATTTAGCGACTGGATATAAAATTAATTTTTAACCTTTATTACAACGAACCACCATAATTGGTAGCATGTATTTTAAGACGATATTCGCTATTTGAATAGCGACGTCGATCCTAATACCGAAGTCAACAAAAAAAAGCAGAATTATGTCATATTGCGAAACCTTAAAATTAAAACGAGGATATCGGTCTAACTGTCACAATTCGCCATGGAGTGAGGACGTGTTTACGCGCGGCGGTGACTATTTGCTGTTTAATTAAGATGTTTGCTATCGTCTGTGTTTTATTGCGTCTCCATCAGCTTTACAACAGTTCTGTGAGAGTTTTGATTATCTCTTGAAGATAAATCAGAAAAGAATTAGGGAGTTTACTCGGATTAACTATTATATCATACAACTGGACAATATGGCCTACTCAGCAGCTGCTGCCAACTCAACAACTCTGGATACTACAACCTCAACTCAGAAAAGACCTCGGACACTATTCTTGAAAACAGATCGTGATATAGATTTCACAGGAATTATGGATATATTAAAGGATAACACTGCTCCACGGGAATATGTACAACAAATGGTAGGGCTATATGAAGGTAGGAAGGGAGTATGGATCCTGACCTTTGCCGCCACGGAGTCACCGATTACGAGCTGCCGCGAAGACTTTCTATTGGCCACCGGTGGAATAATCAAAGCGTCGGACATAACAATGGATCCCTGCCAAATAAAGCCCCAATTCGAATCTCCATTCGAGACATACTGCATGAAACATTGTATGCAAAAGCGTCAGCTATTATCAATAACCTTGGATGTGGAAGAATCATAAGCGCAGTAAGGAACTATCACAGAGGCACACAGGTGTACAATGGCTATACGTCATTTTAATGGATAACTTTAAAAAGGAATGTTTACCGGACTTTATAATCATAGAGGGGCAAAGATGCAAGACTTTTTTACCCAGAGAGCTCTATACCCCCACATGTGGAAGATGCCTACAAACCGGACACATCTTCACGGACTGTAATAATGAGCCGGTGTGTAGGCACGGTAAGAAGCCTGGGCACTTGCGGAAAAACTGTGACGTACGGGAGAAAGAATTCCCGAACTTACAAGGAGGGCGGCAACATGGGCAATCCCAAGACGCCGTAGAGCAGCACCAATAAGACCGGAAGCCTCTACTGCCCAAAATGCAATGCAAAACGATCCTCAGGTCAGTTTACAGAAACTAACACCGGAATCCACCCAACCGATTGAAACAACCACGCCCCCTAACGAGAAAAATGAGAGAGGAGAAATACCTCCTGCAACGGAAGATAATGAAGCCCTAACGAGGCACGAAAGAAATTAACAACCGAATTTACAAATGATAAACAAGATACGAAAGACAATCAAAACTTAACAAAAAGTGAGATACATGAGTTCTCAACATCGAGCTCTGGTTTGAACGAACTAAGTAACTGGTCGGAATGTGATGACGCCGGGAACGTCATCAGCCCGTTAAAAGCCACCCCGCAACCATCAAGACCGATTAAAATGTGCTCAATACTGAAACAAACGTTCACCATAGGTAATACGCCTTTTCGACCACCTCCGAAAGGAGGCGCTTACGTAAAAGTACTAGTACATAATTATGAAAGGCGAGACTCAGAACCATCTCTATTCAGCGATTCACCCCAGCAAGTATTATCAGCTCCCGCTAATTTGGAAACCAACACAACTTCAATAAACTTTGTGGACTTAACGGATTCAAATGTGGAAAAATTGGAATACAATAGTGAAAGAAATAGGCAAAGTACGTCATCGGAGTCATCTTTCTCGACAATCTTAGAAGAAAAAATGACAGGTAAAAAGAAAAAATGATGGACTGCATAAACGTGAGTTGGGAATTTTCTCTTTCTTTTAAATACGTACCATTTTTAGGACCTAAAAGCTGACTCGGTCTAAACCGTGATATATCAAAAATTACCACAAACGCTAGCCCGAGGGTATCATAATACCACCTGTATAAGCAAGTAATGCCGAGCATTAAGATAATAACTATGAACGCCAATGGTGTTCAACATCGTTTAAACGAATTGAAAATCTTTGTTGAGCGCGAAAACCCAAACGTACTGTGTGTTCAGGAAGCGCATAGGATGGATCAACAACTGTTAGCACTTTGGGCAAACTCGCTGGGGTACAATATATAATTTATTACATTGGACAAATTAGATAAATATCACACACGCTTTATGCAGGGAACGTTGATCATGGTCAAATATGAGAACAGTATTTCACCAACAACTTACACCGTTCACATTGAATATCGATGTGATACCATAGAAATAGAAATCGATAATCTGACAGCAAAAATATTCAACGTGTACGCCCCCGCTCAGAATGGGCCTCTGAAATAGGATTTTTATGAAAGTCTGGGGAATATCCTTACAAAATATTGTGACTCCGATGATTTTATTATAGTGGGAGACTTCAACCTTATCTTGGAAGAGATTGACATTCTAAATATAGACAACTTTAAATTTTGCCCTTCTGCACGGATTTTCAAAAATTTCATTAGAACAAATAACATTTACGACACCTTCCGGAAAAAATATCCGCAAAAACAGGCTTTCACTTATATCTCCGCATCGCATCGTAGTAGGATCGACAACATATACAACTCATTAAACTTGGAACACTTGATTTCGAACATAAATTTCTCGATAAAAACTGTATCCGACCATATATTATGTCCAACAATTGTGCTGAAGCAAGCAAAGAAAGTGCGCTGGGGTAGGGGTACTTGGCGTAACAATCTGTCATTGTACCAAGATCCAGAATATAAGAACAATGTAAAAAACACCTACGAATCTGCTTTGCTCGATCTGGAAATATGTGAAACCATACAGGAGTGGTGGGATAACTTGAAACACAAAATAAAGAAAGTAACAGTAGCTTACTCTAAAAACAAAACAAAATCCAAAATAAACAATTCGGCTTATCTCAGAAAACAATTGGACATACTTAATGAAGGGAAATCGGAAAATATATATAGAATTGAAAACCTAAAAACTCAGTTGAAAATCCTACAAGACGAGCGTGAAAAGTTGAATATGTTAATGGCAAACATAGATGTACTAAAGCAAAATGAACGACCAACTAAAGCATTCTACGCCAAAATTAAAAGAAGGGCCAAGCAAACAACGGTAGAAGGGCTAATATCTCCAAACAACACCTTGGTCACCAGAGAGAATAAAGTGCTGTCGGTGGTGTGAGAAATACTACACGAACCTTTGGGGTAATGAACACCAAAACAATGACGTACATCAACAAAACTACGTATCATTGATGAGACCCACCCAAATATCTGATGAGGAAAACATCACCCTAGAACAATATGTCTCCAGCGAGGACGTTTTGGAGGCCATTAGCTCCTTGCGAAATAACAAATCGCCCGGTATGGACGAACTTTCAAATGAGTTTTATGTTACTTTTTGGGACCTGATCAGATGTCAATTCACACAGCTTATTAAGGCAATTTTCAAAAATCCTCCTCAATCGCTAAAGTAAAATTATTATATAAAAAGAACGACCAATCGAATCTTAATAACTTGGGCCTATCACGACCCTCAATATGGACTATAAAATTATTTCCAAAATCTTAGTAAGCAGACTTACACCCATTATGGACCGTATAATAACCCCAACCCAGAAATATTCTCTTCCAGAAAGAAGTATGCACGACATACATTTTAATATCGATGCAATAATTAGGCATTGCAAAGCAAAGGGCACGCCCAGAACAATCATCTTAATCAACAATCTGAAAGCCTTTGATAAGGTTAACCATAAATTCTTATTTCATGTCTTGCCACATATTGCACTTGGGCGCAAGACGTTTAACGTCATAAAAATATGTACTCGGGCATATGAAGTTGCATCGACGTAAATGGTAGACTAACAAGGGATATCTCAATCTGCAGCGGCATTAAGCAAGGCTGCCCTTTGAGCATGTTGCTCTACGCTGTTCGCGTCGAACCCTTCGCAAGATCTGTACTACAAAACTCAAACATTCTCGGGATAAAACTAGGCCGTCACGAACACAAATTAGACCAATACGCAGACGATGTTACTTTTTCGTTAAGGGATCATACCTCAATACAGGAAATATTTCGGGGACTGGACAACTTTCATTTGGCATCGGGTCAGAAAATCAATCAGGAAAAAACCGAAATACTCTGTATCACTAATTCGGCACATAAATTAATCTCAAACTCTCCATATAGCAAATACGTAAAAAACAACGTCAAAATTCTCGGTATACAATTTGGACATAAGAAACTTGATAAAATGTGGGAAGAAATCATAAGCCTACAAACCCGTACCCTAAACTCATTAAAACCCAGACGCTTGACTTGGAATGGAAAACAGATCGTAATAAATTCATTAATCATGTCAATATTAACTTTTCACGCAAAAGCCAAAATGATTTCACTAAAAACTATAAAACAAGAGGAGAGCGAGATTTTCAAATACCTCTGGTACCCCGAGAAGATTGAGGCTATCGGCAGAAAGATTTTGAAACAAACTTGGACGGATGGCGGAATATCGATGGTAGATGTGAAGGCAAAGGTGGAGGCGTGCCAGGTCGAGAAGATGAGAGTTTTTGTCTAAATTAAACCTGGCCTGTTTGCCTGTTAAACCCTAAATTAATTCTGGCATTACGAGTGTCTATACTCTCTTGGATCAATTAAAAACCATTAACAAAGACTTGTACACAAACTCTATGCCCCACAGTGCAGTAATATCATCATACTGGGCCTACTTACTGTCCAAATACAACTCCTCGAATTTCTCTATAGATAAATGGAAATCGGCCAAACATAAAAACATATATTGGAAACTGAAAAATAACGACCTGGTACAGCAACAACAACAACTTATCAACTGGAAGGAAGTACATCTACTAACAAGCCACTTCCTCCTGAAATTCACTAATGCGGAACGGATCTCGTCATATTGAATTGCTCGCGATGGCTAGGTCTTCGGAGACAAAAAGCGGGGGATGACCATCAGGTTCAATTCATCGGGTAGATTAAAAATTTTGAATTGCAAACTATGCAAAGCCATGTCGGACAGTACTAAACACATTTTTTACAGTGTCATGTAACAAGTAAGTATATTACCGAGATCTCAAACTTCATTAACATCATACTGGGCACCCCAATTAATATTGGTAATGAACAAATATATTACAATAGTTATAACAGCCCGCATCAAGTCATTGTTACTAAGTGTTTCGTACTCATGAAAAAGAATCTAATTGGACTAAAAATAAAACTCGACATTCAAGACAGATTTTTGGCCTCCACCGACGAAAAAATTGTATCCAAAACCACATCCCAACTTACAGAATTTTTGATCGCAATGGAGTACAAATTGATGGACACCCAATTTCTCGGACTTCGTAAAAACTGGGAGGAAATCCTGAACGGATATTTGTCGACATAGCAATTCAAATCAATGAAGACCTCTATCCAAATACCACAAATGGTAGACCAAACAAAATGACAAAACAACCCGAAAATCACCTAAATTTTAACCCGATAATACCATCTATTATAGGGGTAGTGATGAATCGGGAGCTTAGCGGTGGATGTCACGCTGTGTGCGTGTTACACGTTTATACGCAGTATGTACGGGAGCCGGGGTGGCGGAAGTTGCGCTGTGCCCTGCGTGGCGTAGACGGAAGCCCTGGGCAAAAGTTATGCTGTGACATACAAGCATATACCGAACCCCGGGGTGGAAGTTTGTGTCTTGCAGTGGCGCAGCGAATACCGAAGCCTCCATAAGTGTATGACTGCCGCTCACGCAGTGGCATGCTTATGAAGCGTTATACCGATATTACTCGGATATGATGTGTCTCTTTAAGACACTGATTCGAGCTTTTGGAAAAACTCTGATCCGAGAATTATAAAAATAAAAATAAATGTTAGTACTGCGGCATTCTCTTTGAAAATTTTAACATGAAGTAATTGCTAGGTAAGTGAGGTGGAAAGTGATTTTGGTGAGAGGTAAGTAATTCAGGTATACTTTCAATTGGTTTTCATTTTTCAACAATCAACAGTCTCCATATAAGCTAAGTTTATGTTCATTATGCTGTTGTCACTGTAACTTACAATATCGAAAATACATACTTTTCATGTTAAGTCTGCCCAAAGCGTGGCCACAAGTCTTATGCGAAACTTGAATGAAATGACTGATGGAGGGACAAGTAGTCACTGATATGTGAATATATTGGCCGTATATATCTTATAAATCTGTTCTTGATACCGGCATCTATTCAAATATCATTCTACAGAAGTACAGTATGATTGATGAAAATTTGTTCATTTACAGCTCTGGAGATGAGTGGAAGTTGGAAACATTTAGTTATCATCTTCCGATGAACCCACAACACGACTTTCTGGAGGACATTTCCTTCTTATATGCCAGCAGCTTAACCTTTGATAAGAACCTGCAAAGTATGCAGTATCTTCTAGAGACAGGGATGCAACAGGATCAGGAAACAAAAAAATATCTGCTTACAAGTGTGCATTGTGTCAGTGCAATATTTCATGCACGGCAAAAATAAAATATCTGAATCTGTACGCATTACTCCATGTTTCAAAAAAATAACATACACTTAATTTTTATATTTCATTACAATGTATCAGAGCTTTTACTTTAACTCATTTTATATGCACATTCATTTCACTTATTCTTTCACCATTGTATATTTACATTTTTCGATGCAATTGATCCGTCCGACACTGTTTTAGTCTATTTGTATAAATTTTTGGTTCTGTTTTGATGGATAACACTGTTTTCTGGTAGCATCCTTCTTATTTTGCATGTATTGTAGCTATATATATCATCATGTATCATCACTGTTCAGTTGTTTTCTTTCATTTGAGTCTTTGTTTTATCATACGAGAGGACGAAAAAAAAGCATTTGTACAAATTGTACTCTATTTTGATATGCTCTTTATGAAAAGTAAGGTATGGGTTAGACAGAAAAAGATATTTTTCCTATATTCACAATAGCTTATATATTCTGGTCTCCAAATTTGGTGGCTGTGGCTTCTATAGTTTTCTTGTGAGTAAATCGTTTTCAAGATCAATCGAAACTTTGCGTTTTTGATCAATTTCGCTAATATTTACTAAAAGTAAAAACATCAATTAGTTTGGACGTAAAAAATTCATGAGTGATGTAGCGCTTCTTTAGCTCTTTCAAACGCAACCGAATGCGTGTTCATGGGGTCAGTAGTTCATGTTTGAGTTCGAATTGAAAACATAGCGTAGGGGAAAGTGGGGAAGGTTGGGACACTTTTTTTCTTTTGCATGTTTTGAGCCGTTAATTCTGCATATTCTCTTAAGTTTGCGGGACTAATGCATAGAGGGGTAAATGTAGTTTTTATTCAGCAACAAAGAAATTCCCTTGCGACACACATCTTACTACCAAAATGCTTTGAAAAACGTCTGTCAAGTGTCCCACTGTACCCCACTGGTGGGGCACAATCGGACAGACCCTGGGGCACAATGGGTCAGTCTGTCAAAATTCAACGAAGTATGCCCTTAAAAATAAGCAATTAATCAGCATAATCGTCTAAAGTACGGGGAGACTTCGAATTTGAAGATTTAATATTTTTAAAATCAATGTTCAACTGAAATAGTTCAGATATTTTGACAAAACATTTTGCAAAAAAATTTGATTATTTCCTTCCTCGAATCTAAATCTGGAAATATTATTGATTCTCGAATATATTCCATATTGGGCCATGGGTCGAAAGAAACCATTAAATTACACAAAATATAACGCATCTCTAAGTCTCTAAGCACTTATTGTATCAAACACTGTCGAATTGTGCCCTGTAGAGCATGTCCCACTGAACCCCGGTCCATTGTTCCCCATAGGAAACAAATACTTTCAGACCATCCCACGGCAAAATTCGGAAGGCATAGCCAATCGCTAACGTTAGGAATATTTTACAGTGGACTGACGCTAAAGAATATCAGACGATGGTTTGTCTCGTTGGAAAGGCTAAACTAAAAAAAGAAAAAACTGGAACGGTGAAATTTTTTTTTTCAACCTCCCAAAACCAATTTCATCCCATAGCTTGCGCCGCTCTACCCGTCCGTTGTCCGTTCGCGGGGACGTTGTAACTCACCGAAGGGCGGATTGGAACATCGAGCCGCGGACAGGATTGCGGATATAGTATCAGTGTGATAGCTGATTTTCCACTGTGCCCCATGTCCCAACGTACCCCACCTTCCCCTATTTAGGGGGTTCAATGCGGGTACAGGTGTGTTTACGTGAATTTGACCTTGGGGCTGCAAGAGTTTTAACCGACCAGCGGTTACGTGAACCACCCCACGGCGGCGAGGAGTCCAGCAAATGGCAATCCTCTCGCACATGATCATCCCCGCGTGGGGTTCGAACCTGCGAACCCACGAAGTGTAATCAGAGATGCGGTGGCGAGCGTATTCCTAACGCTTAGCCACTTTGAATATACTGTCTGATTTGATCGTGCGTATTATAGTAATATTCATACATCAATAAAATTTTAAATTCTTTGCCCACGTAATATTAGTTGTAGGACGAGAAACAAATATATTCATAGGAAAAGTATGCCAGAAGACCTCATCAATTCTATAAGAATATAACAGTTCTAATGTCAAAACAGAGGAATTAAAGACTAACTGACCTAATCCTTAACAATTTACTATCAATTAATGTATTAACCGCAAAAGTTGAATGCAACACATATATGTTGGCTTATTGTATCACCCCAATCTTTATTTGAGTTGAGTTAAATCGTTGTTCTTAGACCTCGTTGAGAAGTTCTCTCAAAACAACATGACGAATAGGTCAGATTCATTTACGGAAAGCCTTCATAATTTCAAATGGGTTATCAAATTAGAATTTTACCAATCATTACTGCTGTTTTCTTGTGTTCAAAGACGTTGATCGTGTTACTGTATCAACATACAATCTCACTTAACTTAAAGCGCAATGATATCGACTTATTATCTGGTACTATCTAGACCAGTGATTCCCAAAGTGGGCGATATCGCCCCCCGGTGGGCGAAAACGATACAGAGGGGGGCGAAAAAGTCGAAGGGGGCGATAGGGGGGCGATTTCGCGAAATCTGTTATTGCTCTGCGTATCGTGCACTCAATTCTGTAGCCTACGCTGTGTGCATTCGCAGACTTGATTCACGTGGTCGATTATCACACGCGAAAGGATTTCTGGACTCGTTTCCGCAGTAAGGTACGGTAGTTGGCGTATCCCAGTGGTCGACAAAATACGGCTTAAGTAAAAAAATATGGCCCGGAACGATTCACTGAATAGACCTATCCCCGACCTTTGACCGCGTAAAATTCTTCCTATATACTTTATCATTTTTAAATTTTCGGTGCTTATTTTTAAGAGTGGTTTCGCGAGTGTTTGCCTGTAAAATAGGGTATTTGTTTCAAACTATCATTCTAATTCATACCATTCAACAATCTGTTTTTTAAAAGTACCGATAAAAAAATTTAGCCTATAGTCTATCACAGCTATTTCTACACCAATTTTTGATTACCGTATTTAAACTGAAACTCATAGGAGGACAAAGTAATCATTGACTTATATGATTTTTATTTAAATTTCCGAAAAACAACTAAAAACTAACGAATTTAATTCAAAAATGAGGAATGTTCACGACCACGCCTGAAAGTCTGTCTGAGCGGATGCGAAAGGGGGCATTGTTACGTTTATTTTTGCATCTTGCTGATTGGCCAATGTCACGATGTAAGCAAGGAAGTCTATGCCCGGGGAAACATCCAAACGGCGGTTTTGACGATGAATTTATATTATTTATAATCTACGCTCGAGGAGTAAATTACATTTTTTTACGTAACAGAATTTATCGTGAGACACGTTTAGACTAAATTTTATTATATCCTAAAAATTCTATTAAACAGCTAGCTACTCGTTTAACGAGCCCAGAATTTAATTATATTTAGACAAATGGAAACACGAGGAAAAAAAGTTGATGCTGAGGGCAGGGGTTCAATAGCGCAGTAAGTACTCGAATATATTGCAATGCAATAAGGAATTAAAATTCATATTCTATTCGAGAGATTCATCACTGCGTAATTTTTGTAAGAAAGTATCTACCTATAACAAATCTTTATCAAAATTTCACAAAGCATGCGAGAATATTCACTTAGATGTTTGGAAGTACATATTTTTGTGCAAACAAAATGGAGACATTACAAAGAACAAGCGAAGAACTGGGATTAGTGATGCCCATTTAGAAAATGTTCCAATCTTGGCGTCGTAAAGCTATCAAGCGTGATGCATCAACATGACAGTGTCACATTAAATGTCATTGTAATATTTTTTAATAAGACGACTGAGTTGAGTTCACGAATTGTCTCAGTTTTCGCGCGTTGTTCCGTTTTTAACTTTTAAAAAATATATGCGAAGATTAAGTTTGCTTCCATTAATTTAATGTGAAATTTGGTGAATTTAGGAAGTGAAATGCTATAAGGCAAGAGTACACGACGTTTTTTAAGGAGATAGAACCCTGGATTCTTTCATTTCCGACCTAATATATGGTGAAAAAGGGTTTTTGAGCCGTGCAACTAATAAAAAACTTGCTGAAGAACACCAAGCTCATCCATCTCATTAACAAACACTATAAACTATGATTTGTCTTCTCATTTGGTCTGTAATATATTCGTTTCTGACTTTACATTTTTTTGTAGTGCTGGGGGGCGATGAAGTTGTATAAACTACTTTAGGGGGGCGATGGTCAAAAAAGTTTGGGAACCACTGATCTAGACAAGATAGAAATTGCTGATCCTTATACTCAAAATATCGTATCGATCTAGCAATGTAGCTGCTTAAATCCTACGATCATTGGATGATGTCGTATATAAACAGAAAGTATGATTAATCGAGGTAAATTGGGGATTTGGTGTTGAATTTGTGGCTACGGGTTCACCAAATACTCGCAGTAAGATCGAATAACTACAACACGACCACCATGCTGATGATAAAACGCATCGACTTGTGGTTTTGTAATCAGTAAAACAAAAACAACGTAAGTCTAGTCTAGAACAACGTTTACTTGTTGCAAAATAGAATGATATTTTCCCCTTTAGTTCAATACATTCTGGCTATTTCAATTTATATTATCCTTCAGGCTTACCTCTCATTATCCTTGTTGCGATATTTTCATCAATTATATCTGATTGCAAATAACTGAAATACAGTAATAATAGATCATCATAAAGAAATAAGAAGAAACATTATTATTATTATTACAATTTCTTTATGAGGGGAAATGTTAAAGTGATGGAATGATAACTTGAAGTATCTACAGGAAGTATGCAGAAAAAAGAGCGGATATGATGAGGAAAAGATCGCTAGCACAGAGATGGGACAGGAAACAGCACTCGAAGTACAGAAGGTTGCAGTAACAGGTATAGTTGTTATGAGATGTAAGAGATTTTAATCAGGAAAGGCGTAAGGTAAGAGCGGTAAGGTAGGAAGGGTAACATTAGAAAAAAAGGTTGGAAAAAGTATCGCGGCGAGCAGGATTGTAAGGAGATAGAAAATTAATTTATGGTTCAACTGACGATAGCCTAAAAAGAGGTAGTATTTGAGAATATATGTGTTGTTATGAGGTAGTTAGAAAGGTAATAACTATTGCGAAGAAATGGTAGTGGCAATGAGAGCGTAGGGGTTGAGATTGATAGAACGCCGTGTGTAGAATATTTGAGATGCATTAAAAATTCATCTCATTAAATGGGAGGGTGATTGAGATACAAATGAATTGCACCAGTGATTTTTAATTAAGTAATTAAAACTTGTAAGACGTAAGAGGTGTGATGGAGTAGAGCAGGGCTGGGCAATTATTTTTGCTCGAGGGCCACATTGCAAATCAAAATGCAGTGGCGGGCCGGACTAATTTGAGTCAACCCACATTGCGTTTTTTATTGTATTTTATTACACAATTGAATGAAACAAAATCTAATACAATTGTTATTTTTAATGAGACGTGTGTATGCTCTGCTGCGCCTTAACAAGTCCTTGAATGTCGGGTTCAATGGCAGACGTAGATATTCTCAGCAAATCAGAAAGATGTTCATCGGTGAGAGACGACCAAAATTTCGATTTGGTAAAATTCATTACTGAGAAGGTTTGCTCGCAAATATAAGTGGATCCGAAAAGAACTAGCATCTTTTGAGCATGTCTCCTTATGTTGGGAAAACTTTTTTTATTTAGAGAGGAATAAAAATCCAGAATTTCAGATGATTTAAATTTTTCCTGAAGTAAAGTGTCACACTGCAAATCAATAAGCTCGAGTTGTGCATCAGATGGTATGTTTTCCACGTTACTGGTGAAAGGAGAAGAGACCATACTCATTTTATTTTCAATTAATCGGAAATCTTCAAATCGTCCTAAAAATTCAGCATGCAGTGCATCTAGCATTGTAGAGTACTTTTGAAAATCATTTGCAGATGTGGTAGCTGTGTTGAGTGTGGGAAAATGAGCGAGATTATTGTTCTGTAATTGGCGTGAAAGAAACTGCAATTTCGTTATGAACGATTTTACCAAGCTGTGCATATTATGCACAAACAGTTTTTTACTTTGGAGTTTGCAATTCAACTCATTCAATAGAGCAGTGACATCAACAACAAAAGCAAAATCAGATAACCATTTCTTATCTGAAAGCTGCGGAATATCCTTGTTCTTTGTTTGACAGAATTCTCGAATCTCCTGCTGCAAGTCCCAAACTCGCTCCAGTATTTTGCCTAAACTGAGCCATCTCACAGTTGTATGATATCCTATGTCAGTGTGCTCATTTTCTTGCTCTTCCAACAGGGAAATAAACTGTCTGTGATTTAGTGCTCGAGACCTGATGAAGTTAACTAGTTTTGTAACAACATCAGTGACATGGCTTATTTTTAGCACTGACTTGCACAATACCTGTTAATGTATAATACAATGTAAAAACACTAACTGCTGCTTTGGGTCAATTTCATTAACTCTGTCTTTCATGCGCTTCAACAATCCCACATTTTTTCCTGTAAGATTTGGGCACCCATCTGTCGTCACTCCCGCCAATTTTTCCCATTTAAGTCCCAACTTATCCATGGATGCATCTACCTCGCTAAAAATATCTGCACCTGTTGTTGTTCCTTTCATTGGTCTTATAGCAGCTATTTCTTTAGTAATTTTGAAATCACAAGTAATTCCACGAACGAAAATAAGTAACTGAGCAGTGTCGCGTACATCACAACTCTCGTCTAACGCTAAAGTGAAGAAGTCAAATTGTCTGACATAATGCAGCAACTGATCTCTTAAATCTCCTGCGATACACTCAACCCTTCTGGTGACAGTTCTTCTCGATAGCGGAACTTGTTTAAAAGCATCTGTTTTATCAGGACAAACAATTGCTGCCGTCTCTACTAAACATTCTTTGACGAACTCCCCTTCAGAAAATGGTTTGCTGTTTTGAGCGATTTTGTGAGCTATTACGAAACTGGCCATGACAGCTGCATCATTAGATGCATGGAGTCGTGTGAAAAAACTTTGCTGTTTTTCGAGCTTTGCTACCATACTCTCCGCTGTTTGCGCCATTTCATTATTACTTAGATTTTTGTATTTTTTTGCATGTTTTGTCTCAAAATGCCTTTTTAAATTAAAAACCTTAATAACCGCGACCTTCTCCTTGCAAACCAGACAAACAGCTATCCCATCGACTTCTGTGAATAAATACTTCGCTGTCCAACTTTTGTTAAAAATTCTGCATTCTGTGTCAACTTTTCTTTTCTTGTTTTCGGCTGACATTTTGCCACTTTGTAGATCTAGCACAGGTTTAGAATTGACGCTACAGTTCAAGTTACATAAATAAAAGGATAAACAAAGAATAAAATAAAGCTGGGCGCAATTCAACAATTTATCTACATACCACTACTTCTACAATATTTGAAACGCTGAGTAGCGCAGAGCTGACTAGCCTAACTGTATCCTTCTTAATAATTGGGACACGAATCAAAACGCGACTCATCGAAATTACGCGCGCAAAATTCACGCTTCGATTACTCTGCTGTTCAGTAATCACGTGCAAAAACAAGCGCTGATCGTTGCGACAAAGATGACTACAGATAGCAGTTGGTACTATGCCATGGTCTAATCTAAAATACACAAAGCTACCAAAACGCTTATTTCTATTACATTAATGAAATTTGCCCTCAAAGTATATTTTATATGTAAATAAAAAATGTAAGTGTCTTAATTTAGAAATCTGCTCGCGGGCCGGATGAAACGTTGCCGCGGGCCGGATGCGGCGTTTCTATTGCTTATTGCTTATCTTGTCAATCTACTTCCGTAGCTAACTCTCGACACAGTAGTAACGCACACATAAACACATCCAACATATATGAAAGAACTTGTAAGTATATACAAGTCACAGTCCAATAAAATTCCACAACAAGGTAAAAGTTCCACAGTAGATAAATGGCAGTGTAACACAGTGAATATTCTCTCTATGATGCGTGTATGAACGGTGTGTCCACGGTAGTGTATACGTGAGTATGGTGGTTACAATATATTTGTGTCTCCAGCCCAACAACAGTACTTAAATTTAGCTACAAGACACAAAAACAATGAAAAAAATTTACTCAATCAGAACCTAGATTCCAATTATTAAATAATCCTAAAATTCCCTAAATATCTCAGCGATCCTAAATTAGCATAATTAAAACTCTACAATTTGCGAATCAATGCCGCAAAGTAACCGCAGAAGCTAACAAAGAAATTCATGTCACCAGGCCTCATTGCACTGTCTCCAATACTAATAAATAGGACACCCAGTATGATACAATAAGAATAACAAGGGCATGAATACAAATCAGCTGATATAAGAGAGTATTGTACCATTATTGCCACGACTTTCTCTCGGTCACGGGCTCTTAATATAAAGTTTACATTATAAACAAACAAATAAATTAACGAGAGCAAGTCTAAACATGTTTATCGGGACCAGAATAACTAAAATTGATAGGTTAATTCACGAAAGTTAAATTTCTGACTGTAACAGTTGGTGAACCTTGAAGATGCTCAAGGGTCAAAAACTTGGTACTCCCGAAGTATGTGAACCAAGATGGCGGACACTGGCACGTAGTAAGGGTGTACCAGGTTAGGGTTGGGCCATAATTTTAGGTACAAAGACTACGGGTGCCACTTGGCTAGTCCCCGAAGTCGTAATAGAACTAAAATAGGAAAAATTGAAATGAAATCATGACCTAACCCTAACCTGGTACACATACTATGTTCCGGTGTCCGCCATCTTGGTTCACATACTTCGGGATTACCAAAAACTTTATATCTCTCAATAAATCTACATCATATTCTACCATGTTCAAATATAATCTCTAGCATAGAGAATCTCCCATTTTACTGAGCTGACAAGTTTGGTTCATTCAATGCAGTACACATCCAGTGCAGTGTAATTTTCAATGTGTGCATACATTTTTGATTGACTTTTATTCTCGTTCTACTCAGCAATCATATATATTCGTCTTTTTTAATTGTGCATTTAAAAAGCAATATTTTAGACCCATTGAAATTATTTCTCCGGGACTAACTGGGCTCTGCGGTGTGGCGCATCGTGCTAAACGTTAGGATTACGCTCGCCACCGCATCTCTGATTACCCTGAGTGGTTCTCAGGTTTGAATCCCGGTGACCGTACATTTGAACCCATGTGTATATCCACGGGTTCAATCTGTATGCGGGTGCTAAAACCCATGGGTTAGGGTTAGTATGAGTTCAACTATGCGAAAAACAAAAAAAATCCATAGGTGCAATAGTATACAGGTGCAATTGTCGTGGGTTCAAATGTACGTGGGTTCAAATGTAATGGAACCTTGAATCCCATGTGCATGGGTATAGCTATGTGCGTAAAGATTGCTGGTCTCTTCGCCTCCGTAGGGTGGTTCACGCAACCGCTGGTCGGTCACGATTTCCTCCCCCAGTGCTCTTCAACCGGGTATACGGTATACCCAAGCCAAGTGTATACCGGTCCATTAGTTAGGTACAACTGATAAAGTCAGAGTCAGACCCAAGTCAGAGATTCTAATCTCTAATATATAATAAAATATTCAGCGAAGACAGCAATGCAAACGGGGCGCACATGAAATATAAAATGTCATTTACGCAAAGAACCGTGAGCACATTGTTACATCACAAATTATATAGATAATGCAGTCACATGTATGGGTTGGTGATTTCGGCTGCCATGCACTTCGTTTGATTTACGCTGAACACTATTCCCGTTGACGCTAAGGCCCTCAGTCAAATTTATAACTTGCGGACACTAGCCTATTATATTGCATGATGATATTGCAGTACAATATGTTAATAGAATTTCATATTTATTTAAGCCTTATATAAACATTGGTATTTGTAAGGTATACAAAGTTCTTGAAAAATTGTGAAAGGTATACCACGATAAAAAAGTTTGAAGAACGCTGTCCTCCACTATCATGGCCAACTAATCCCATACCCGCATTGACTGGTAACCTGACAAGAGGCCTTGGTTCGCCAGATGATTGAGCCGTCTAATCGACTTTCCTCTCCCTCTGGATAAAAAAGGGAATCCCTATTCTAACTAATAACTCTTCTTCTATGTATGCTTTTGGGCTTCTGGGGAGAATGCATATAATGCAAGGATGTTGCAGAACTTCTGTATCTGTATATCTATCGCATAATCCATAAATAATTTTTAACGTCTTGCACGTCCGTGATCACTTGCGCATCTGAATGCGTTTACTATCTACTCAGTTCTCTTGGCTTCGCCTTGCCAGTGACATATTCTGTTATGTTATCGAATGTATGAAATGCGACATCTATATTTATCATGGGTGAATATATTTACTTTTTTCGTTTCAACCGCAATTCAAACCATGCAATTGTATTTATATATCAATTATTTTGCCTATATCCGAATTGGCACACAATAATTTCCATTTTGCATGAAAAAATGCGAAAAAATTAAATTCCATTTTGGTACTGGAATTCAATTTGTCGATAGGTGTCACTATCTGTCGCCAATTCCTTCACAACAAAATGGATTTCCACAAACAATAGCACGTCGGTTGCCACTTGCTGGCGGTTGTAGCATCTTGCTACCTGATCATTGGGAAACGCTTGCCATCGTAGCTTTTATCACCTTGTCCAGATTTGAATCCCGTGGCGGATAGCTGTTATGCGAGACGATTGTTGGACTCCGCACCGTCCTGAGGTGTTACGCAACCGATGGTCTGTTACGACCAGTGTTCCCTCTAAAGTGTGCGCGCGCACAAAGCTTTCAGATGCGGCGCACACGCATGATTTACTGCGCACAGACGTATTTCGATGTAATGTAACAATGTCCCCGGTTGGCAGGTTGAGAAAGTGTGTTGTTGGCCCACCCTTTACCCGGTTAGAACGCCAAAATTTCTTTATTGGTTTTTGCACAAATATTAGTCATTTTCAAAAAAGTGCGCACACACCAAAATTTCCGCGCACACATACTACAAAAAATTAGAGGGAAAATTGGTTACGACTTCCCCAAACATCGAGACCATGCATCTGAAGCAAATACTTGGTTACTTCCATAGTATGTGTACCGGATTAGGCCATACTTTTATTCCGATTTTCCTTATTTCAGTTCTATTACGAGTTCGGGGACTGTCTCCATTAGCCAAGTGAATATACCCCTGCCCATAGGCTTCAGTTCCTTTACACAACTTGACGTAAAGTAAGCGAACAAAATTAGTTACCTCCATATTGGTACACATACTTCTGGAGCACCAATCCCATACCCGACACGAACTGGTAACAGGACGAGAGGCGTGGTCCGCCATATGATTAAGCCGTCTTATTGGTTTCCTCATCCTCCAAATATGAAAACCCCATTTTTACTTTTCAAATTCAGGCAAAAAAATACACAAAACAAGTTTATTTCATAAAAAAATACAGATATTCTACTGAAAAAAGTCAAAGCAGGAACTATGCAGAACTTCACGACACGACAAGTAACTTCAATGATACTAATACATAAATAAAAAAAGAAATTTTAGAAAGGGAAGTTCAAAACAAAGAAAATTCTCGATTGGTCAGGGCCATTTCATCAACAAACCTAAAAACAAAACATGGATTTTAGATGTATGTATGTACAAAATTATATACAACCATGAGTTTTTAATTTACGACAAAACAAATTTGAAAGGTTAGAGCATTTTGCTAAGCTGTAGGCGCAGCGGTTCTCAACCGGGGGCCCTCGGCCCCCTAAGGGGGCCACAGAGGAGTTGGAGGGGGGCCGACAAGGATGGGCTGAAATCTGAATTTTCTTTTCACTTTAAAAGAAATCTCACAGTTTTTCCTAGTTTGCTGCTCAACAAGGTTATTTCGCAGGGTGTTTTCGCTCTCTTTTGTGCAAATTGTTTTAACATAATGGGATTTGGAATCTATCAATGAAAATAACCCTATTAATACTTCTGGAATATTAAAGTGGGGGCCATGAGTGCTAAAAGCCTCCGAAAGGGGGCCACGAGTCATAAAAGGTTGAGAACCACTGCTGTAGAGGGTGGCCCAAAAGTAGGCATATAGTTATTTTATTTATTTTTTAGGGACACCCTGCCCATTCTAGAACTGATTGGCCTAAATGCGATTCTTTACTTATTAAAGTTAGTATTGATACATTTGACCATCATAAATTACTATTTGTGCGCTCCCGTAGTATTCGTACCAAGATGGCGCACAACTTGCTAACCCTATCCTGGCACACATACTATGTTTAGGTTGTGCGCCATCTTGGTCTGAATACTACAGGAGCACCACTATTTGTGCTCAAAACCCACCCTCCATATTCACAAAATTACATTCTCACAAAAGAAACATTCTCGCAAATTTTTTTGGATGAAAAGTTAGAATTGATACATTTCACATGAGACAGAGTAAATTCTTTTAGAGTGTAGTCTGGAATAGTAATATTTTATATGCCTCTTCCCTGCAAAAGTCCTTACCAGTAAAAATACATTTTCACAAAAGATCACACAGAATTACATTTATGGAAAGTGGAGTCTCACAAAAGTTTTACACAAAAACAACAGCTCTAGCAAAATATACCACATGCTGGGTTCGCAGATCGAAAGACTAGGTATCAGATTGTTCCCTAAACATCCATAATTCCTTGCTGCTCACCAGTGAGAGAGCAATTATTTACCATTCAGGTGAAACAGAAGGCCCGAAGCATTGGACTGTGCTTGCATAGTTGGGCAAAATCTCATTTCAAATTCCATTCCCATGGTATAAATTGGTGCTTCCGCAGTATGTGAACCAAGATGGCGGGCACTGGAACGTAGTATGTGTACCAGGTTAGGGTTAGGCCATACGGTAATTTTATTCAAATTTACCTCATTTCAGTTCTATTACGAGTTTGGGGACTAGCCAAGTGACTCTTGTAATATTTGTATGTGAAATTATGGCCTAACCCTAACCTGGTACACATACTATGCTCTGGTGTCCGCCATCTTGGTTCACATACTTCGGGAGTACCAATAAATTAGGTAGGCAATGTCGAATCGTATAGATTTTGATCTTTCTAAAAATATTCATCTCCCTGCTTATTATCATCTTGATTGGTAGGCATGTTGATAGATATTTGTCTGTTTGTTTGTTTGTTTCACTTTCGTATGTTACCCGATATCTCACGAAAGCAAGGTTGAATCTGCTCCAAATTTTGCATGTGCATTGATCTCAGACCAAAAGCCTATAGATTTTGGATGAATTATGCGAGTATAATTAGCGAGATATTGAATAATTAGTGATGGGACACTCGGTGTCGCTATTGAGTCAAAGCGGAGAAATCAAACCGCAGACCAATAAGTCGGCAGTCTTCGATCGCTATCTAGTTATTAGATATTAGTGGCGGCACTTACAGGGTCTAACCCAGAGCAGAAGAGGGCAATAACCATCAAATAAAAATACTTACCTCGTCATTTCACTGTTAACATGCACAAATCTAGGCGTATGAGCCCATGAGAATTTGTCATGGAGAAGAGTCTGACCATCGTTGGGAATTAGCCAACCAGAATTATTTGCATCAGACAGTGGAATGCGGTAAAGTTCATTAGGAGCTGAAAAATGAAAACCCGGCCACTAATTGAGGGTCAATTGAGAATTATTTTTTTAAATTAGTTGTGACACATAGAAATGTAGGGGATTTAAGATGAAACTGCAAGTAATGCGTTAAAAAATATCACTGTGAGAAAATTAAGACGAGTTAAACATACACAATACATGGTGAATTGCGTTCGGACTTGAAGTTTTCGATTTGAATTTTCAGGCATGTGAACTCAAGATAGTTGAAAGCACTGAATTAGCATGGACTACCCAATTTATTGCATTAGAAATAAACTGGTCACTGGCATGGACAAGATATCAAACGAATTTGATAAAAATATTCAAATTACTTCACCTAACGGCACCTTCACTTATTATCAATTTAAATCACTATACACTTGCAGGCGTCGCCATATTAATTACAATATTTTCAAGACTAAACCCCAACAACTGGGAAGTTATAATGCAAAATCAAGTTGAAGCGGTGTTTGAATTATCATGATAACAACTAGAAATACAGCTCTGGAATTACAGGGTGTCCATAAAGTCCTTTACAATTTTAGTTTTGTTATGAAGTCAGTTCTTAATATAACTTAACCAGGTTTGTTGGGTTTTTTTAATCAGTGATTGATTAAATATTTTTACTTCATTTAATACATGTGTGAGGGCCAAAACAATATACGGTATTGATATTTAAGACTTTGTGGACACGCTATACTTTAACTGGACCGATAGGCTCGTGCTGATTATTTTGGAGAATGTGCCATCAGGCCCATTACGCTGCTAACTATCCTTCCTGCCTGAGTTCGCTTGTTTGGATATTGATAATTATCTGCAAAGGTTTTGCAGGACACCCTACGAGCGCAGGGTAGTTTATGTTACTGCTAGTCAGTTATGGATTCCTCCACAATCCAAATCCATACATCTCGAACAAATAACTGGTGAAGTAACTATTTCTATATTTAACGTGGACTGGTAAGCAAACAAGAGACCATGGTTCATCATGTGATTGAGCCATGTTATCAGTTTTCCTCTTTCCACAAGAATGAATATAAAAACCCTATTCAATACTCACAATATCGTGATCGGACATGTTTCTTTAACAAAGTGATATGTTTCGAGTAACTCCTCTCATTCCCTTTCTCAGGATTTGTGTAGTTGTTGTAGTGATCGACTACTCGTCCTGTGTGCGGTATTGGTGGGAGACGAAGTGGCTTACTCTGGGAATCTGACAGTCCTGAATTGAAAAATATGGGAATTAGTGTAACAGAAATCCACTCTCACTGTGCCCTATATGCATTCCCTTTGACTATGAAATAAAAAAATGGAATGATCGCGAAACATAATTGGGGATATTAATATTTATTTATTCTAGAATTTGACAGATATGTTATTACCAGTTATAAATAGGAGGACGCAATCCCTTGCTTTGGGTATCTGATAGTAATCAATGAAAAAAATTAGTATTATTATAATTGTAATATCACTTACAAATTTTTTATAGCACCTATTTCTCCAAACACGGCCCTGTATAAGCTTCCACTGATATCTAACAATAAGCCACTAGATTTGATAGAGCCAGGAACATTTAGGTTTGGAATTATCAATTCAATTTATGGCTTTCCGAAGTGTGTGTACCAATATGGAAGTAACAATTTTGTTGGCCTTTTTACTTCAAGTAAAAGGTAAAGGGACTGAAACCTATGGGCAGGGGGATATTCTCTTGGCTAACCCATTCAGTCCCAGAACTTGTAATAGAAAAATTATGGCCTAATCCTGACCTGGTACACATACTACGAAAGTACCCAATTTATTACACCCTGAGTGAAGTGATTGGCATTGAATTTGACCAGAGAAAATCAGGCAGATATGAGTAAGAAGAGTTGACCGATTGCCTTTATTATTCAGGCCTACATGTTTATAAATTTTAAAAGGCATACACTACACATTTACGATAAAAAAATTGAATTTCATTCATAAAGGCAGAAATTTTTTTTTCTTGTAAGTGTGCATTTCTTTTCCCTGATAATTTGGCGCCGCACGAACAAAAATTTGGGGTTGCTTTAGTAGATTATATTATACTTTTCAGAGTTGACTCTCAAATATTTCAATTTCAACATTTTCTCAATTAGGCAGATCGTTACTGTAATTTAATCTACATTGATTAGAATTTGTTTTTCATTTACAGTTGGCACATCATGCAACAGGAACATGCTTGACATTGAACTGCTTAGTACTCTGTGTGGGTTTACTGGTTTGAATGCTGGGTGGTAGATTACTGCTTATTGCACACATAGTTTCAATCAGTTGAAGCAATCAACTAAATAACTATTTGCATGCTTGACCTATAATGTTGATTGGGTGAGAGGCCATAGTTTGCCATATGATTAAGCCAGTGTTTCCCAACCGAGTCCGCGGAGCGTTTGAATGAGTCCGCAACGAGCCAGAAATTCACTGCGGGCCGCAAACGTTTTTGCGAAATTTAGCTATCAGCCGAGTTACGATTTACGTTAGAATTTACATGAAACATAGAAAGCAAGTTCATTCACATAACATTAATCGAGTCAATAATTATTGGTTACTGAGAAGGTCTGGGCACATATATTCAAATATTCAACTACTAGAATAGCAATTTACAATTCAAAAATTTGATAACAGGTGACGCGAAAGGTCACTTGCGCGTCGCTTAATCAAACAATTGGATTTCACAACTCACTTGTGGATTTCCGACAAAAACACGAGTCGGCACACGCGTCAATAGATACATATCGAAAGTGGTGTTTCTCGCCAGTTTGAACAACGAAGAATTAATTTTTTTCGTGGTAGGTGTCAATGATGGCAACCCAAATATTCTAAATTGAACAGCGGCAATACTAAAAATAAAACGGAGAACACCATAAGTTTCATAATGGTCCGCGACCGATTGAAAACGCTCTTTTAGACATTGCAAATCGCAAAATTTCGGGTGCTACCGTAGTATATGTACCAGAGCATTTCCTTTATGATTCTTTGCTTCACTGTCTCCTTATTGGTACCTACAGTACTGGAGCACCGTAACATAGCATCAGTCATGTTTCATGGGATGAGCAGTTCACAAAAATAGAGTGCTTGACATAATCACTGGTCATGTTTTTATTATTCTATTCAGGATAAAATTTAGATTTAAAATAAACTAAGCAAATAAAGCCCACAGTAGTCCTTCTTTCATACTTTTTCTCGGTTCAGAGCCTTTATGGAAATGAATTTCACTGAACCATAAACTATTTTCATTACAGCATTAAACTGTGTGAATGTTCTACAGTACGACACAGTTTTTCGATTCCAAAAATAACCCCCACATTGAAAGACATCAATTATCACAGTGAGTGCAAACCCTTCCATTACGAGACAGCCTGGGCCTTCATATCAGTAAAAATCGGCAATTTGGTACTGTGCAATAAACGAAAAGGAAGCGCAATCTAAAAACGTCCGATCGAAATCTTTAAAAAAAAAGAAAAAGTGAAAAAAAAAAAAAGTGAATTGTCAGCCCAACAACCTGATATGAAAAGGTCTGTAGCACTTTTTATCAAAACTTTCAGTCTACAGTTTTATGAAAATATCAAGTTCAGATAAAACTATCAAAACTAAAAATGTGTTAAAACCTAGAGCAGACTAATGAAACAGTCAAAAAAAAATACCCATACTTTTCCCTATAAATTTAAACTCAGGGTAGCGCCATGGTAAATTACATTAATTACATTGGCGCGGCGGTGTGGCTCAACGGGCTAAGCGTTATGAATACGCTCGCCACCGCACCTCTAATTACTCGGCGTGGGTTCGAATCCCATGCAGGAATGGTTATGTGCGAGAGGATTGCTGGACTCCTCGCCGTCGTTGGGTGGTTCACGTAACCGCAGGTCGGTTACGGGCTTACGGCTTCCTCCACCACCAAGTCCAGGCTTCCGAAAACAAACAATAAAACTAATCCCATACCCGACTTGGAATGGTAACCGGACGAGAGGCCGTGGCTCGCCATATGGATAAGCCGTCTTATCGGCTTTCCTATTCCCGGGGATAAATATGTAAATCTTATTCTATCCTAGTCTGAAAGCCAACTGAATACCGAAATACATTTCGTCTTGCCAATGCTGCAATGCTAAAGATGAATTATTGCAACCATTCCTACCTGTGCTTGGTGGGGTATCTGGCTTTTCATAAAGACGAGATTTGATTGAATCTTGATATCCCAGTCCCGTCAGCCCAAAGAAAGACATCTTCGTACGATAAGTTTCGGGAAATCCGAGGCAGTGAGAAATTTTACTCAGGAAGGAAACCCTTACGTTGCTATGGTAATTAAGACAATGCTCGAACAAGTGCGCCATCGGGTGGAAATATTCCTTCAAGCCTATTTTAGATTTTCCACGACCTTTGACCCAGCAAAACTCTTACAATACTCCAGCACAGTAGTCCAGGGTTGTCGGCTCCGCGAACCACAAAATTATTTTTGCATTGTTCGCGGGCCACAATAGTGCTAGAGTAGGTAAACAGTGCAATACAAAACAAACACTTTTATTGTGCAAACACATAGTTATCAGGCAGAGTCATCCCAAGCTAATAGAATCCGCATTCGATTTTTAGTTTTCTATGATGCCAATGTTGTTAGCATATAATCCCGACCAAAAAGATACAAGCACATCATTTAACTTCGCTATAGTTGCTTGAGTTAGCCATAACACTAGACAGTTCAGTGACACCAGTGATGTAGCAATAGAGGACTTGCACGGGTCACGTGACCTTGTTTACTGGACGGCCAAAAAATAAAACAAAAACGTCCATTTGGCTCCTGTCAGTTGCAAGTCGGATTATACGTTTCCGTTTTGTTTGGCTGTTGAAAATGGTTATTTCGTATTGTTCCGCTGGCTGTACGTATAGTATAGACAACGAAATGGATCTTCAGTTATATTCCACTGTTTTCAAAAGATCCGGAACGTCGCGCAATGTGGATATCATATATTGGCAGGACGGCTTGGTGTCAAGTCCAGAAGCCATCTCACTTGTGTTTCACTGTTTGCGGACAGCACTTCGTTGGTGGTGAGTCATAATGTGCCGTTATCAATTTTTTAAATATTCATAAGCTCCCTCATTTCAATGGAAAGCAGATGACAAACTACTGTTATCGGTAGGCCTAGGCGTAGGCCTATATGCAGACTTGACTCGTGTAAGGTATTAATCAATAATTGCCATAAGGTATTGTTTCCCTAGTTAGCAGGTAATCTATTAGTAAGTGTGAAAAGTTGAATAGATAACTAAAGTTTGAATTCTCCATCCAAGAATACGCTCGTTACGCATCTCTGATCCCCATGGGAGTTTCACAGGTTCCAATTCCATGCGGGGTTAGTTATGTGCAAGGGGATTGCAGCTGTCCTCCCACTGAGGGTGGTTCACACGACCGCTGGTCGATTACGACATCCCCCACCATCAAGTCCATGCTTCTAAAACAAGTAACTGGCTAACTGTAACTAATCCCGACATAGAATGGTAATCGTACGATGTTGCACCTTGCAATCTGTCCCCAACCACAGATAAATTCAATCCTAAAAACTACCCACATTGGTAGGCATAGTTGCGTTTTAAATTGGAAGAAATCTTCATTAATGGTCAGAAGGTGTTGTCTGATTGTTACTTATCGATTTTAATTGGTAAGTATGTTGATAGGTATTTGTCTGTATGTATGTCTGTCTGTTAGATGCACGCGATATCTCACGAAGGCGTGGTTGAATCTGCTCCAAATTTTGCATGTGCATTCATCATATCTCGGACCAGAAGCCTATTGATTTTGGATGAATTATGTCGTATAATTAGCGAGTTATTAATTAATTAGTGATGAAGAGATCTTGATTTTACAAACTAAATGTGTGTGTGCGTGTCCGATGCGCAAGTTTTCACGCTAGTGAGTCAGAGCGAAGGATACACACCGCTAGATCGTATCTCGTGATCAATCTGTAAGCATTGTCTATATCTCTCTTGTAACTTTGACGTCGTCGCGATGCGCAAGTTTCCTTCGAGAAATTTTCCACGCTATTGAGTCAGAGCAAAGGATACACGCCGCGAGATCGTAGCTTGTTATTTATAATTACTCTTTAAAGTTTAAGCAATGTCCATATCCCTCTATCAGGTTCGGGGTTGCAGATTTCCTCACCAAAATATCGCTAGGCTGTGTTTGAATAGCCGTCGCAACCTGGGTTAGCGCCGATGTATTTGACACAAAATATAGGATTGGTAAATAGGCTATTGGCTGGAATTAATCGAAACAATCCAGTTCGGATTTGCAGAATTGTTCATAAAAGTATTTCCTCGAGTAGTATTTCGACGACGACATGGGTAGTTGGCTATTGTTTCCTACATTTTTGATATTGGCTGAAAACTAATCGAAACAATCCAGTTCGGGTTTGCAGAATTTTTCGAATCGAAACCGCAGTTTCTATTTTGGGGGATCCCCTAACTTTCGATCGATAAGTCTTCGGTCTCTGATCGATATTCTCGTTTTATTAGTTAGCAGGTAATTTATTACTGATCTGATACACAAACTTGGCACTTCAAATGATGATTAGTGATGATCTCCAGAGAGGAAGAGAATGGTTAGAAAAAGGGGGATTTTGAAGAAAGTCAAAAGGCAGGACCATTTCAACAAATTCTGTTAACTTGTATGCGTTGCAATATTACTTTGCAATTGTTAGCATAAACATTTAATGTGTGTTTCGACTAGACCTACCACACTTTAAAAAAAGCCGCCTACACCCTTTTTCACTAGAACCATAATACTGTAAAATATTTGATAGAAATTACCCCCCCCCCCCCCGAGGCATCATAGCTTCCATTTGAAAGGGCTGTGGAGGCAGATACATTTTTTACTCTAAATTATGGAATGTTAATTCCAGGTTATCTTATCTTTGCTTATAGATATCTTGAGGTCAGTGACTCCAACTGACCCATGCATGCCACACTGAAAATTTCTTGTGTACCGATAAAATTAGGCTGTTGGAGCCTTCAGACCTTGAAAACAGTCGAATCTGAGCATGATGAATTCATGTGAAACACGTAATATATATGCATTTATAGGCAAAAATATCCCATCCTGAGCAGCACCGATCCACAACCTCCTGCCTATGGAATCAAAATATTAGACAAATTGGTGTACTGTGCGCATTCGCAAATCTATGCGAATCAAGTGTGCCTTTTGACTAAAGAAAATTTAACATTGAAATGGTAAATCTCAATATCAACCTAGTATCTGCATATAAAACAAATTGTTTCTTAAAAATACATTTTTGATGTGCTTTATTTTTCAAATATAACTTATAATTACTGTAAAGTGTGTGATACATTTGGTACCATGAATACCATTTGCAAATTAGCTTGGGTTACACTCCTCTCAAAAGTTTAGACTCTTAAGTCATATCTCATAATAGTCTTTAAACAAAATGTTGCGGCTAGCCGGCTACCCAGCAGAATTTTCTTTCAGATCACAAAGTCGCAATATTACGCCTCGCTAAGTTGCATTGGCACCTGTATCTGGTTGTAGTTTCGGTGTCCAACTTTAGACTGAAACCTTCACTACCAGACCCACCGAAACACTTTTAATTTTTTCTTCTTGATAGGGTCGTCTTGAAGTTGCTTTCGTTAAAGCACAATGGGCACTTTATCTCCACCAATCCACAGTAATCACAAGTTACTTTGTCATTACGATAAGCATCAATAAATTGATACTGAGGATGTATTAACAAGTCACGCAAGCTGAGGTCTTGTGCCAACTGTGGTCTTGTTGCAACTTATACTTTGCCGATCATCTATTCCATGGTCGCACCATATCTGTAAGGATAATGGATTTTTACAGATTAGAAAAGTTTTCATAAAATCTAACGAGCAAGTGGTGTGAAATTTATGTCCATATCCCACCACACACTAGACGTAAATGAATTTGATTCCGGGTAGCATATCTTTTTTACCAATGACAATAAAAGACATTTTGGATCAGTTGTACAAGCACCTTTAGGATAGGATTTATCGGGGGGGGGGGGGGGGGAGGCAGTTATTTGTTTTCAGAAGCATGGACAGGGTGATCAGAGATGCGGTGGCGAGCGTACCGATGGCGTCAATTGAATTCTGGTTATTGCATGACCAATAGATTACCTGCTAATTAGGGAAACAATACTTATAGCAATTGATTATTAATTCCTTACTGTCTTACACAATTCAAGTCTGCAACTGCAGTAGGCCTACGCCTAGGCCTACTAATACAGTAGTTTGTCATCTGCTTCCCATTGAAATGAGGGAGCTTGTGAATATTTAAAGAAATTGATAACGGCACATTATCTCTCATCATCAACGAAGTGCTGACCGCAAACAGTGAAACACAAGTGAGATGGCTTCTGGACTTGACACCAAGCAGTCCCGCCAATAGATGATATCCACATTGCGCGACGTTCCGGATCTTTTGAAATCAGTGGAATATTTCTGAAGATCCATTTCGTTGTCTATAGCTATACGTACAGCCAACGGAACAATACGAAATAACCATTTTCAACAGCCAAACAAAACGGAAACGTATAATCCGACTTGCAACTGACAGGAGCCAAATGGACGTTTTTGTTTTATTGCCGTCCAGTAACAAAGTCACGTGACCCGTGCAAGTCCTATTATGTCAAAAGATTTTTCCGATTAATTTTATGACGAAACAACACGAAATGCGATTTTTTGATTACACTCCGATTGTCACCCGGGCCACAGATAATGAAGCGAGGGGTCAAATGTGGTCCGCGGGCCTGGGTTTGGAACACCCTGCTTTAGCAGTTTACCGTTACAAAATATTAGCGAGGGGTCCAGAAATAACCCGCAGGATTCGAACTTGCAAAGTGCGTCGGGTAATCATAGATGTGATGCAAAGGGTTTCCCTGTCGCTTGGAACGATACGCAAATATTTTTGAAAATTGAGATATTTTGGACTTTATTGTCACTACTACACTGTTAAAAATTTTTACATGGAATTCCATGGCAGCAATTTTTATGGTATTTTCCGCTTAAAATAACTCAATTTACCTTGTAAAAATTACAGGACAATCCCGTTTTCACAGCCCAAATTGCAGGGAATTCCCAGTAATATTTATCTGACTTTCCGAGTTGATTTCACCTTAATTCCAAGTGAAACCGACCTGCTTTTTCCTGTATAAGGAGTACACGACTTGCATGTATACTTGACATGGATGTTCGTGTAAACTGCGTGATAGAATTTCCCTGTATATTCTATTACATGGAATTCCGTGGCAGCAATTAAAACTTGGAATTCCGTGTATTCTCTAAGTAACACCCAATCTTATGACAGATCAACTAAAACAAACTTAGAGAAGTTTATTCTCAAAAACGAATCACCAAAAAAATTAAACATAAAATCACAGGCACAAACAGGAGGGGAGTGGTAACGACCCCAAAACTTTCAATATATTTTTAAGTGATTTTAATCATATTTTCCATCACTATACATGTCATCGAAATAACAAATTTCTCAGCATGCGCCAAAGACTTAAGACAATTTCCAAATACGACCATGAACTCAAGCTAGAAATCCTAATATTTGACCTCCATCCCCCCAAAAATATATTGTTTTCGGCTTCCTATTGGTTACGGTCCAAATCTGAAGAACAGTATATACATTATATTATTCAAGTTTGATTTTAAAAATTAGTGGATTTCCCAAAATCAGGTTTTCGTGGAAAATTTTAACAAAAAACAGCCAAAAATTTTTATTTTAATATAGTCTGAAGCGATTTTCTAGTGTTTTGGATACTCCAGAGCCGTATTCGTTGCATTCTAAGTAAATACCTTGAATAATTAATACCAAAATATGTTGAATTACTTTTTGGCAACCAAAAAGACTGAAAATTAATCAAAAAAAAATATTCCAACAAGTCGTATTAAGGTACTAATATGAAATAATAATAATAAAATTTTAACAAAAAACAGCCCAAAATTTCATTTTAATATAGTCTGGAGCGATTTTCTAGTGTTTTTATACTCCAGAGCCGTATTCGTTGCATTCTAAGTAAATATCTTGAATAATTTAATACCAAATATATTTGAATAACTTTTTGGCAAGCAAAAAGACTGAAAATTAATCAAAAAAAAAATATTCCAACAAGTCGATTTAGGTACTAATATACATAGTCACCCATCTCTCGCTCATTGTACCGCCATTGATGATGGACGTTCACAAATTTAATATGCATATTGAATACGTTAACGTCCTTTACAAATGACAGTACTATGAGCGAAGAATGGGTGACTGCATATGAGGACTTACTTGTGAAATCTACTTGGACTATAGTTCAAAATCTAGAAAAATACAACTTGTTTGATCGATTTTGATTTTTTTTGATTCAAGATGTCTTACATAAAATAAAAAGAATATAACTATGAAATATTAAAACCCTAGAGAGGAATCGCACCAGACTATTACAATGAAAGTTTTCGTCCAATTTTCTACAAAAAAAAAACGATTTCGGGGTAATCCCCTATTTTCCCAAAATCAAACTTTAAAAAGACAAAAATGTGATTTCCTTACTGTAAGCTAACAGGGAAACTAGGTAAAAAAACTGTGAGTTTTTTCGTTACACAGTGTATTCGAAATTATATATAGTGAGTTCGCATATTTTAAAAGTTGCATATTTTCTTCCGTAACCTCCGAACCTTCGGGTTGATCTCATGTCGAATTTTCTTTTCTTCAGTTTTACTGTCTGCTTACCGAAATATCTGAAAAGAAAAGAGGTCATAAATTTTAAGCAAACAGGTGTTGATAACCCCATTATGTCAAATACAAAGTTAGAGAAACACGCACATTTCGTCTGTTTTTTAACTCCATATGAAGTTCTAGTATAATGCTTGCTATTCAGCACAACTAATAATCCTGCACAGCAGTCAAGTTAGAATCTGAGTAGTTGTATGCAAAAAATATATTTACTTACTATCATTAAGTTGTCATAAAATGCTCAATAGAAGTTGTTTCAACCTACCTTTGAATGAATTCAAGAATAGAAGCAGTCTTCTTTGGTTATACCAAAGGCAAAAATATGCCATGAATGGTATTCCATTAAAATATTCTTCACTGTTGCCAATATTATCCTCTCAATAGACACATAGTAAGAATATTAGAATGTCAGAGAACCGCCTGTAAAAGGAAAGTGTACTTAGCTCAAACTCAAAGCCTACATATTTAAAGAGACTTACAACGCAGTGCTATTGACAAACATCAAGATAAGATGGTGGATCGTTTTGCTTAAGAACAGGAAAACCACAGTGTGAACAGCAAGAAATGAGTCTCGAGTGTATAACATGAGAAATCATATATCTACTTGCGGACGAGCACGTGAGAGATAAATTTAAAACAGGTCTTATTCATCATTGCTCAAATTTGGCCGAAGCTAGCACAATTGGCAAGTTCATTAATGGTAATATTAGAGATTTAGGAAACATAATATCGAAGTTATATGCTTTGTGAGTGTCTCACTTGATTTTTTGTTAACTACTGTACATATGGTAAAAGCACTTCCCTCTGTAATCCACTACGTAGACATGCATTATTGGTAACACTTACCTGCAGACATTGATTGTATTTTTGTTTATATTATTGAGCAACTCATTCTGCCCTGCCTTGTAGGTGAAATGTTCATCTAGAAATCCACTCTAAAATAGGAAGGGCCACCCTGTCTGAATGTCTGCAATCGGCAAATTGTTACATCACGTCTCTGTTCCGTGGGATGCTTTCATCATAGAGTATCTCCCGCAATAACAGCATCTTTTACTGATTTCTTATAGGTCTTATATATCTAATTGTAACATGCTCTAATAATCTAATTGACATGCTTGACAATCATGCTAGAAGTTTGAAAAAATTTCTGACAAGTTGTTGATGAACAATTTAAGGCCTATAAGTCATCTTAACTTTCTGACATTATATAGCTATCACATAGTTCGGTAATAAACTGGTATCGCCTACCCATCAGTATAACTTAAATCTTCTACATTGATCAACTTCCTCATTGAAACGAAAGAACTCGCCTTCTTGGTCAATGGCGGATCGCGGTTCGTGACAGTCAGTCGCTTTATCGCTTGCCGCATACGTTTTGGCGGGGGAAAATAAGCGTCTGTGATTGGTTTGTTTAAAAACGAGAGAATACAGTAGCCAATAGAAAAGCAAAAGAGATGACGTACAGTGAAATTCCATCGTTCTTTCAGGAACTCCCAGTATATTTTACGGCGTCACAAGAACAGGGAAGTGAAATGTATTTTCAACAGCCATTTCCTTGTTAAAGCTACGAAAATTTTTAACAGTGTAGTCTACATTGAATATTTACTATTATTTCCTCACTATATATAGCCAGAATGCTTTCGTTCAATGATGATTCAGTTCAAATTTGTGAATATATTGTAAAGATTCGGAATCAGGTAGATTTGTTTTCATTATAAAAAATTGTTAACGTCAAAAATCTTTTTCGTGATATTTAAATTTCAGAACATGAGCGAAATTTAATGAGTCAAGACATGAAAGGCCCGAAATTGCGAAATGGAATGTTTACATAACAGAATGATAGGTTTTTCACAACTTTCATAAATCTTTTGTTACTGAATCGCTGCCGTGTTCCACCAACTGATCAAATAGACCGCTGTATTATTGAACGAAAGTTCAATAAATTTACAAAGGGTAAGGATAATTGTAGTGTAAATTCGACTTAGATGTTTTCAGATTTTATAAGGCGAGACCCTGGTAAATAGGCGCTATCGTATTTGAGCTGAGAGAAAGTCGAAATGGTACAAGTGACTGATTTTTATATTGTTATTGTTCATAATATTTTGTTATTGTACTGTGTTCTCATGCCTCGAATAGGCTATTCGAATAACCTATTTCACTTCTTCCATTATTTTTGATTAATTATGATAGTCAAGGAACTGGTAAAGTGAACTAGCACTATCGTTCATGTCGCGAACGACAATTTTTTCACAAAAGAGATTGTGCTATATCTTCCACGTATTTGCAAATATACTGTAGTGTAGGCGATAAGTAAACTGTTTTTACCTCTACAAATCTCAAACTAAAAGTGTATATATAAATATATGTGTATACCAGTTTTTAGTTATTGTATTTTCAATGGGGAATCTCTTACGTACGAATTCCTCTTGTCAGATAGGCAGGTGTAAGCATTTTTAACTACAAATAGCAGACTGATAGTGTAGTTTAGGGCGGTCCAAACCCAGGCCCCCGGGCCACATGTGGCCCGCCGCTTCATTATCTGTGGCCCGCGTCACATTCGGAAAGTAATCAATGAATCGCATTTTGTGTTATTTCGTAATAAAATTAATCAGAAAAATCTATTGATATATTGTTACATCACTAATGTCACTTGACTAGTGTTATGGCTAGCCGAGGCAAAAAGCGAAGTTGAATGATGTCTATATTATTATCTAGCTTTCTGTCTTTTTGGTCGGGAATATATGCTAACAATATAGGCATCAGCCTGGGATGGCTATATCTGATAACTATGTGTTTGTACAATAAAAGCGTTTGTTTTGTGTTGCACTGTTTACCTATTCTTGGCACTATTGTGGCCCGCGAACAATAAAAAAATTATTTCGTGGCCCGCGGAGCCGACAACCTTGGACCAGTAGTAAATAAATATTTTTTATACATTAAATGTGTATCAGTATACATTAAAGTGTGCAAGACAATTATAGAAAACTGTTTGAAACAATCGTTCACACCCGTAATTTATATTAAACTGACAACGTACTCAATAGTTGAAGTTACCGCAAAATGCAGTTAGTTCCTACAGTTTCCCACAAAGCATCTTTTGATGCAATTTTCAAGCATCTAAAACATTATCACTTCTGGTAAATAGGTTTTATGGCCAAACATTGATACGACATACAAAAATACAGTAGCAGTGTTTTCACTTCAAATTATCCGAAAACCTTTATTGTGCAGCAAGCGTGTAAAATTTATGAGGTAAATAAGCTTTTGTTAGACATATCTGCTTTGTAATCTATGAGATATGCGCTTCAGACTCGGGATCAACAAACTCTCGTGCATTTAAAATTCTCTTGCACTTATGTGATAGGTACTGGAAGTTTTTGATCAAAATATTCATTTATGGAGAATACAAGTTTAATGTATAGTATTGAAAGGTTTAACAGAAGAAAAATATTCGAAGACTTTGTGATGAAATACGTAGCTGATATAACGATCAATTAAAGTCGTAAACCTGTTTGACTTGAGCTCTCAGGTGTTTTAATAAGCAAGGAATTCAGATCGTATTAACGAAAAATTTTATTTGGACAAAAGCTAATTGGTTACGCAACGTAGTAAAAAGAGGGTCGTTACTCTTTTTCAGCTGTAATTTATTTTCTAGTTGAGATTGCAATTGAACCACAATAAACTTGTTCATCTTACCATGTCTGAAGATTTGCTTTATTTATATCGACGAAATAGTAGTTACCCCGAAATACCATTAATTTTGATGCATTTTTTAAAACATGCAATTTATTTTCGTCAAAATTATATACGCCAAAAATACCAGGTTCAATATCCTTTGGTTTACCTGAGCAATACGATATTTTTGAGGCTTTATTTACGCGACGTAAATTTTGATCGATTGCTCGGTGTGTGAGCTTATCGCACATTGCGAAGTCGGATCCGCCATTTGTTAACTTTTTCAGTTTAGCTTAGCATTGCTTTGCAGGCCCCAAAATATGAGTGCGGATAAAAGAGATATATAATGCTAAAATGCGCGCGTGAGGGTAGATGGAGATTTCAGTTTTCAATTTGAATGGGATTTGTAGGAAATCGGTGGAATAGCTATTGAATATAAAGGAGAAGAGACATACGCTTGGCTGGCAAAAATAATTCTTAATTTCAAGGTTGAATATTAAGTAATCAAGTAAGAAATAGGTTATTACATGCATACGTTCGGAAAGTTTTTTCAACTTTTCATATTTTTGCAGGCTGTTTATTTAATATTAAATTTGTAACGGCAAAATAATTTGGAATCAACATGGACACTACTTTGTTTACAAACACGACCGGTACTCCTGCAGCTCCTGTTAGACCTATACCTACTTGGTGGTCAGTGATTGGGCTGATATTTGTTTTGATCGTTTGTTTCATAGTTCTCATCACTCTTGGAGTTTTGTGGTGGCGAAGAAAGTGAGTATTTTAGATATTTCGGATATTAATATGCAACCTTGCTTGAAGGAGGCATCGTTCCTTCAATTAAATATGGAAAGAATACACCATTAATGGGATTCAAAGTTTATGTTAGAAACAGTGATTGAGATATTCTTTTTTTACTGAAATATTTTTGTACTTGAAATGGCATAATAAAAAAATTATAATAAGAACAGGAGAAACATTTTACTCGTTTATTATCCGGTTTAACGCAAATTGGTTTCGTACTGAAGAACTCTGTCCCTGGGTGTAGACTAAAATTTCCAATTGCTAAGATAGAAAGTAACAGCCAACGGGTCGGGCAAAATTGCTATGTATGATACAAAAATGCTTATTTTTGTTACATTTTTAAAAGGGGGATTACGACCCTCAACCTTCCTGGCTTCGCCATGACTCTGTCTATCACTATCTTTTCACTCATTTTGTCATCCATATTCCAATTTATTTTCCATAGTTAAATTTAGTTTGGAGGGATGACTGGTGGACAGAGCGTAGAACCCCAACTATATGTTGCTATCGCAGGGTAATATATCTATTTCGGCGCTCCCGAAGTATGTGCACCAAGATGGCGCACAACCTGAACCTTAACCTGGTACACACACTATGTTCAGGATGTGCGCCATCTTGGTGCACACATAATTCTGAAGCTCCTCTGTTTCAAATAAATGTCCACAACCTTTCACCATTGTGGTTTATATCTGCCTCCATGGGTGGGCTGATCATACAATGAAAGTTCGACACAACATTTTGTGTGATAATATCGTATGCATCGTGTCAACAGTATTATCCACATCAATCAGGGTGTAATAAATCTCAGGGTGTCAGGCTGCTTGTTCCTAACTTTGATAATAAGTTATTAACATATTCCTATCATTCAAAAAATAGTATCTCCTGTCATATTGGTGGCTTTTCAAGCATAGCCTAATTTGTAGGGCTGGGCATTTCGAATCGAATCGAATAGTAAATTTTTCGAATCGGTTCAAAGCTAAATTTCGAATCGCCGCCATCTTGTTTTTCTTTCCGCCAATAGTCGAGGTGAATTCCCCATTTTTTTTCTTTAAAGTCGTAATTTTCTGTAGTGTGTTATTGATAAAACGTGTTTGTTATTGTGTGTGAACGCTCAGTAATCTATCTGAGTGATGTATTCTATGTCTTCAGTAATTCATTTGTTAAGAGTACCAATTACTATAATAAAAGTCGCTTACAATTATATATTTTCAAGTATTCGAGATTCGATTCGAAAAAATTACTCGATTCGATTTTGAAATCACAAGATATTCGAAAATGCCCAGCCCTACTTGTTTGTAGTGAAAGCAAGCAAAATGCTTCATAAAAATCTTCTAAATCGAGTGCGTTTTGTCTAATATTTGAGAGAGAAATAAAGAATAATGCCAACGTGCCCAGTTGTAAAATGCACTTATTCACAAACGCTGTACGTTTCATATGATATTAAACATTCTGATTTTGATGTGGCGCGTTAGCGTAGAACAGGGCTTCCCAAAATTTTAAAATCGCTACCCCTTTAAATTAGAGCTAATTTCTGAAGCCCGAGTCCGCCGCGACCCGAAATTTGGCCCTTAAATGTCAAGCATTACGTTCGGGTCGGGTGGGGCGGGCTTCTCTATCGCTGATCTTTATTTTCAAATAAATATATGTTTTCAAAAAATATATACTAAAACTATTTGTGAATACTCATCAATACGACAAATATTGTACTAAACTTTTGCAATGACAATCACAAAACTTCTAAATAGAATATGAAATTTCGGGTTTGCTTTGGGCTCGGGCCTGCAAATCCAGTTAATTAGTCTGGCTCGGGCTGGGTCGAGTTTAATACCCACGGGCCTGGGTCGGGCCGGGCTGAAATTTTAGCCCCAATCTTACCTCTACTTCCAATATATTGAAATTTCCTGCGACACCCTGTTTCGAAAAGCGCGCTGCTTTTCGGTCGATCAAAACGGCATTGTCAGGCAAGCGCGCCGCTTCTCTGATCTTATGTGTTCTCTCGAAATCTTGATATTTATGTTTCGCACAAGTTTCAATAAATGTGTTTCGAATCAAAAATCTAAAAAAGTATATTATAGATATAGTATTTTGTGTGAAACTGCTTTACTCTTTGCGACCCATAAAAGTCTTTGTGCGCTCGCCTGCTGGATCACGACCACCCCCCGATTCGTTGGGTGAAGCGCTGGGATTCGCATGTTAAAATATCGACTTCAAATCCTGTAATTAACTTGATGGGTAACGACGAATCACCATGATTGCGGTCTTTTCAAATTCAATAATCTCGTCAAATATCATTGCCTAAAACGTATAATTAAACTTTTCCTTTTTAGCAGAAAAACGCCAGAATCTTCTGAATCTCACAACTTGCAAGTCGTGAATACTGTCGATGGAAGACATGACGCAAGAAGTAATATGACGCCATCAACAGCACATGACGTACCTACCACAAGCCACAATTAATTTCAGACCATCGACACGATAAAGAACATTGTACATCAAAGGGATATAAAAAATATAATGTTAAGTTGTAAATATTTAAGTACTTCAAAAGTGCTAAATGTTGGCCATGCGTGGCCATGCACTTTATTCAGCTGACCGCTGCAAATATAATCAACTCAAATAGTTCTTTAAATCCCGAATCAGCACCTTTTAATATAATTATCCCATTGTACATATATATTTTAAATTTTGCCTTGAAGGTCAGACAACCACCGATAAAATTTCATTTGATTTGTATATTGAACTCAAATAGCCTATTTGGCACACATCTTTTGTTTGCACGCCTCGTAATAACGTTGGTTATTCAAACGTGACGGGCGACATTAATCGTATCTGCTCAAAATGTTATTATTCTGGCTAGTTGCTTGGTTGCTTTTTGGTTAAATGAAATCAAAGCAGGTATGTGGAGAATTATATATCTGGAGTAGGAGCCGGAGTCGTGTTTTTACCTTGGTAAAAAAAACATTATGCTTACTAACCGTTTTTAACAGTCTTTTATCGAAGATGAGTTGCGTGTGCTGGAGCTTTACCAGCTAAATTTGATTTTTTTCCGATTTCGCAGATAGAATTTAAAATTATTTACAATCCGAATTTGGGATTCAAAATACAATTTTCATAATCTGTAGTCAGATCGAGTCGTAGTCGATTTTAAATATTTCCACAACTCTGCAACAAAGAGTAATTAATTTGAAGAGTTTTATGAATGACTGTTTTATTTCTGCACACAGTATTGCTCCATATCTCCGTTTTTAGTGGGATATATCGCGTTTATTCTTATTGAATAGCACAACTCCTATTATGAGTAAAAATGTTTTGTGAATTTTAAATAATTTAATATTTTGCATGCTTTTATTAATTCTGTCACATTTTCTGTTTTATCGGAAGTTTCAATAAAGCTATTTTCAATCTAAACTAGAGTTGTATGTTTAGTCAGAGACTGACATCAAATTATATAAAACGTTGCAGGGCTGGGATAGTTATATAAAATCTCCCCACCACCCGGAGTATAATAAATTGTTGTGCTTCGCCGATTCGAAAATGTTTGAAACCTTGAGAGGCAGTAGTCGCTTATATGAATGTTTTGTACGAATCAAAATGTATATACCTCATCAAAATGTTGTGCAAAGAGAGGGTTCTTCAGGCAAACAGTATCTATACATACGCTGACCACGTTTAAGGTTAAAATAATAACTTATATGTAAAATAAATTTCATGGTGGTGTGATTAGTAAATTAATTTACCAAAGACTGAATATCAAATGTTTTTTGTTTCATGCCATATTAATCATGAACGAATAATAACTCGCACTGTAAATATTATGAATTTCAAAATTGTTCAATAATTACCGGATAGGCAATGCCATTGTTACAAGGTTTATTATGTGTGCATATTAGGAGGTGCGAATTGGGTCAGGCTTGGTCGAAGCGAAAACTTCGAGACATTTATTACGCATCTTTTGACAAAATCTCTATATGAAAGAAAGAGAGAGATTTATTATTTCGTCAACCAGAAAACAATCAATGGTACAATAAAATATATGCATAATATTTTAATTCGGTATCAACTGGAAAAAAGCGATACGACCACAAGGTCATCAAAGTCAGCCCCCCCCCCCCCCCAACTTAACTAAGATTCACAGTTAATGTATATAAACCATGCAATTCAATGCAATTCAACAGGGTCTGGTATCAAGTAAGTACAAACATTTCATGAAATTTTGAAACACTACTGCTGATGTCGTAGGTTGTTCTGAAGTTCAAATCTTCATTTATGTCCATATACTGTCCACTCTTGTCTATACAATTATCATAATTTTCTGAAAGAAAATTCGCGAACCTTTTGTCGTGTACATACTTAAAATTGGAAAAGCTTTCGTAGAATTCCATATGAAGACTGTACGCAGAAAACGCTTCTATTTTTCTACATTTTTATCGGTGCTCTCAATGCTGTCGTTACGAAACCCGAGGGCTTACGAGTAACAGAGTTAAACCCTTTATTTTGTACATAATTGAGATAGGAAAAGCTTCTGTAGAAATCAATATGTAGATTGTAAGAAAAAGTCTTTCATTTTTCTGCATTTCCATCCACTCGCACAGTTGACGTAACGAAACTCAAGTCTTCTGCGTACCGGAGTAAAGAGAAACGCCCCTGAAGGTAACAGTGATCAAGAATTCTCATCCCTCTTATCTGCGTACAGCGGCGCGCACTACATATTGAACCACGGTAGATACTGATTCCATGTGCGATCTCATAGCTGTCCTTAACCGATGCGAGGCCCTTTGTGATACGGATTGCGATGAGTCTAGTTTGAGAGGTATAAGGATAATAGCGGAAAATTAATATTTTTTAAAAAAAATATATATTCGTTTTCACATTTTGAAACCTTTTTAATCAAAGACAAATAAACGATCGGTGTTATTTAACTTGAAAATCTGTCGTGTACAAAAGAAACACGCTGACTCATATATGGTTAAAATTTTCAATGGTTAAATTTAATAATTTTACACCTAGATTTAGCGCGGGCATACTTACCCTGCATAGATTGTTGTAACCCAAAGCCTACTCTGTGCGATCTCATTAATTGCAGCTATCGCTTCCCATGAATATCAATAAATTAGATAAATGTGCTGTTTGAAGCTTTCGCTTCAGCATCCCATGGCACGCTTTCGCGCCACGAGTGAGCAGTATGATGTCTTATATTTTTATTCAATGCCACAATTCTGCATTAGTATGGCATGTTTCATCGGCTTTCAATATCGGACTCAATACTCAATAAATCATATCGATACTACAGGGGTCGGCAACCTTTTGTTGCTCGCGGGCCAAAATTAAAGGTTGCAAGTCATTGGCGGGCCGCACATATTTTTAGAAAGTTAAAAATCGTATGGATGACAGATGAATCACATTTTATCACACAGATCAGAAGTTAAATTTCAAGCAGCGCGCGAAGACTGATCATTTGAATATTTTTTGCGCCATTAAACCATTTGCACTTAGCATCAACTTTTCTGCGTTTTGTTGCCATTTGTCTAAATTATAATTAAATTATAGGCTCATTAAACGAGTAATTGTGAATTATATACTTGTTACGTTATAATACAATCTAGTCTACACGTAAATTCTTTTGCTTAAACAATATAATCGACAAAACAGCTATAATTTGTTACTATAATTCAGTGAAGCGTCGCGGGCCGTAGGTTGCCGACCCCTGCGATACTATTTACCTCCATACATATTTGCACAATAAACATTCTATATTTTCGAGGATAATTTTGAATTACCACTAAATAATACAAATTATACGAATTTTCCTAAAAGTGTTGTTCCACTGTTGTGACCCCCAACATAATTCAGGTTTTTTTTATGTTTGGTCCGTGTTTGTTTTTGGATACAGAATTATGATTTATATTCCTTCTGGATTAAGTAAATAAAAATTGTGACGTCGCATCTTTCTGTTAATTAGTGACTTTAACAGTTATCGCTTAGGTACTGTAAAAAATAATCGTTCATTAACCTGGTATTCTATATAAATTTTTGAGTTACCTTAGAGGCGAACAAAACTTGGTGTTTATGAACGTGGAAAAACACTTGCGCGATTTGTTATAAAAAAAATTAATTATATATCCATTTGTTGTTAACCTCAAAATAGCAGATATTTTACTGATTTGCTAAAAGCATGTTATAAGGATCTCTAAATACCGCACTCTGTGTTTGACTACGCTCTCGCACTGGGTATCGTTTACTGGGACACAGAGATATTCTTCGTCGCTGCATATTTATATAGATACCTATGCGGTTAGTGTGTAGAATATACGAAAATTTCGGATAAAGTATTACTGTGTATTAATCTTGTGACTTCTTCAAAATATCTCTGATTTGTTCTAAGATTGTGTGGTATTGGTGATAAATATAATCTAACTTTTGGATATTTTTTTTTATCCGAGCGACAAATAACTTCTCTTGACGTTGGATAAAAGCATGGATAGTGTAGATGTCACCACAAGTGGTAAGATATTAATCGAGAAATAGATAGTTCAGGATTTGAAATTCTATTTTATTCATTGTTGTAAATTGCTTGTCTGGGGAAGTTTTATATGTCAGACGAAACGTTACAGAAATACATTTATGTTAGTGTGTAGCAGGACTCTTGAATTGCATAGTTACTCAAAAACTGTTCGAAAATATTTAAACATATGTTTAATTCGATACGGTACGAAAAGTATAAAATAACCGACATATATTCAGACAATAATTTGAGTATTAAACGAAAACAATTAAATATGTATTGTACTCGATATCTTACTGTACTTACTAGAAAATCTGAAACAATAATTGACCGCCCGTATAGAGAAGTGGTACCCAAACTTTTTTCAAGCAACCCAACTTTAAACAAAAGATAAATTATATTTGGTCTCGTGACCCAAGAATATGCTCAAATAGAAAACGGCATGTAGTGCTTTTATGTTCACATAATTGAATTACATCAAACTTAAAATAATCCATTTTACATAAACCATTATTTTCTTTGAAATCACTTCAGAGTGAGAAAGCTCCGCTGAGTTTCCATCAACGAGTTTTTAAATAGGGGCGTGGCTTGAGGCAGATAGATGCTGCCAATTTTTCACACTTTTAGTTTTATTTAATCAGTTCCAGTTTTTCGCTTTTTTATCCACTTTATTTCACTTGGCGGCCAAGTGATCATTAGTTGGGTATTCGTCCAACTTTTCATCGCCAGCACAATTTCACTCCGAACATAGATCTGTACAAGCAAACAGTAATACGTAATACGTAAGAAGTCTCCTGTTTGCTATATTGTAGAATTAAATTTATTTGTACTCCAATTTGTTACCTGTATAGACAATAGCAATACTTCAGTACAGGGGTGGGTAAAGTACGACCCGCGTAACTTTTCACGTTTGGCCCGCCAGTCTAGGTCGCGACATTTTTGGTACGTGGTCTAAAAACTTTGCCCACCCCTACTTTACTATATACGCCTTCAAGCTCTTAATATCTTCACTATTTATTTACAGCAAACAATGCTCCATTACCCGAGAATAGTGGAACAAGTATAATTGTCATCGTTGTCGCCTCATTGTTCTCAGCATTAGCACTGGCAGGAATAATCGCTGCTGTTGTAGTGATGGTTCGGAAGAGGTAAATTCATTTTCTAAGTTCATAGTTTACCTGTCAATGTACACGCTTTCACATCGCTTGGGTAGTTTTATAGTATTTATAACGGCATTAGGGCGCCTTAGTTTCTATTATACCTTTGTTTTCATGGCAATATGACGTCACATTCTTAATTAGAAGATACAAAAAAAACATTTTCCTGCGAAAATGGTGGAAACGCTCCACAGAAAAGTTATGGAAAGTTATGGCTTGACCTTAACCTTGTACACATACTACGAGAGTACCTTTTTCAAATGACCAGGTTATAACATGAAAGGCGGATAATTACGTCGAATATATAAAAATTAGTTTTAAAGTGAAATATTTCAATTTCAGATCCTCGCCCAGAAGCGCAGAAGAAATATTTCAGACTCGCAATACCCGTTCTACTAGAGTGATAAGAGAGCCACCTCCTTCATACGACAGAATATACCATGATATGCCGCTAGATAAACCAAACCATTCCGCCGGGCATGAAAATCAAATTAAAGCGGACGACTCAAGCCATAGTTCGACGTAGAGTCCGATATTATCACTCACTACATATAGGAATACATTTGTCAAAATTGGAATGATCATGAAATTACAGTCAGGAACAGCTCTTAGTATATTATCTCCCTCGGACCTCCAGAAGTATGTGCAACAAGATGGCGCATAACCTGAACATAGTAGTTGAACCAGGTTAGGGTTCAGGTTGTGCGTCATCTTGGTGTACATACTTCGGGAGCACCTCTCCCTCAACGGTACTTCCAGGGTAACAAACTATACGTAAAAGGAAGAGCCGGAAATATAATAAATATATATACCAAACTGCTGTATATATTGAGGATCAAAATTTAATGAAGGGCTCTACATGGTGTTCTATAATGAACATCGTAGTCAGAAGACTCCTTCCCCAAAGTTTATTTAGTTTTTGATTGTTGATCCAATTTACTTTAAACTATCAGACTATATCACTACATTGACCAATTAAAATGAAGATACTTTGCTTCTAAACGCTCACAGGTTACCAAACTTGCTGTATAGGTTAAGGAGCAAAAAATAATAAATACTTAAATGAGTTCTATAATGAACATCGTAGCCAAAAGACTACCTTTATTTATTTCTTGATTCTTGTTCTATCTATTTTACTTATATACACTTTAGTTACATAAATACTAATTTCAAAAAAAATGGTGCAATTACACTGTGGACTATATGACGAAAGCTTACTGAAATACATACAATCTTCAATTAGGAAGTTTTTTCCTTTCTACCCAAATAAACCGAGAACGATATCTTTTTGTTCATTTCAATACTAGATTTTGCTTTAAAATTAATCTATAAAACCTATAAAATCGCACTGTTTTGAAAACTTTTTTTGAGAAATACTCGCAAGCAAAAAATCTGTACTAATGTAATTACCAAAGTCCAATTAGAAAATGTAGACTGTTTCTAGATAAAATATTATTCATTTATTTTCTACATTCCTTCAACCGTTTTTATTGTAAGCCACCCCCTTTTTTTTATATATTTGCTATTGGTCTTTTTCATTGTTAATTTTTCGAGTGGGTTTTGCTTTCCGAGGAAATTGAATAAAAAAAAATGAACACTGTTTCAAAAAGCATTTACGCAAAAAAAAATGTTTTTTAAGTTTTGTAAAGCCCTCAAATTGTGATGTCAGCTATTCGAATTATTTTTCGCATTACTTTGATTGTCTTGTCTGTAATTCTTCCCTGAATATATGATTTATTATCTTTTCATTTTTTTTTAAATGATATTTTAATTTTCGTTTCCTCTTCTGTGATTGGTGCATACTTATATTTTTAGTTTTACTTTATTTCACAATAATAAGACTGCTCTTCTGTTGCTTCCATGGTGTCCATGTATACGGATGTAGGCTCGTAGATAGTCGATTGGCCGTATCCGTCGTCGTAAGCTGGCGAAGGCTCCATAGTACCTGTAGAACTTGTAGTATTTGTAGAGTTTTTAGAAGTCTTCGATGTATGTGATGTATTTCTACTTATTCCTCGATTATACCTATTATAATATTTATAAGCAGTTAGACATGTTGCATATGTTCGAGAAAATTCAATTGCAGAGTTAAAATGAACAATTCGTAATCCAAAGCGATCGGCGAAATGCAACAGTGCATGACGTGACGGAATATAAAAATTAAAGTAAAAATGGTGAAAAAGGCGCCAAAAACCTATAGTGGGTATCATGTAGAATTGTAGAGAGACTTGTGATTAATTCTAACAGTAACAAATACATAACTAGAAAAGTAGTTCAACATTAGATATAAAAAATGGGTACTCCTGAAGTGTGCGTACCAAGATGGCGGATTTTCCTTATTTTAGTTCTATTACGAGTTCGGGGACTAGACAGGTGGCTCCCGTAGTATTTGTACATAAAACTATGGTCTGACTCTAACCTGGTACACATACTACGTTCCGGTGTTCGCCATCTTGGTACGCATACTTCGGTAGTACCCAAAATGTGTATGTCAAATGGCATGATACGTTACGTATAAAACAAAACAACGACTCTGAAATTTACCTTTTCCAAATAATGGCCACGGTTACTGCAAACCCAATCCAGATAAAAATCACAAGTGCAATAGGAAGAATAATTTTTAGTATTGTGACATTGCTTTCTTGATTTGTGTTTTTGTTTTCTGGGAGATCTACAAATATTGAAATAATTCAATTATCCTGTTGCCGCAAGTTGGCGGTAGAATACAATTTATCTATACGATCGTTATCGGCAGTCTCATATCAAATCACGACTGAAATCATATAACAACTATCGCTTGCCAAATGATAGACTATGGATGACATTTTCACGAAATTATGAGTATATATTTTTTAAATTTGTCTGATATTAGCTAGGACTGGAAGGTTTACAGTACGGATATTAAATTGCTCAGTCACATAAAAATTAAATTGCAAAATTAACAGACATGCATGCACTGTTCGTTTATAAATCTTTCATTCACGTCACATGGTAAAATGGCTACAATTAGTTGGTTAGGTATAGTATTCTTGATACAAGAATCGAGAAGTTACGAAAATTGAAATTTCTTTACAAATTTACGTGGGGGCTAAGTCTCTCTCTAATATCTCCCAATTTTTTTTTTATCTTCGTTATATTTCAAGGATCTTTCGTACAAATTCTTCACCACTAATGCAAAAATGCGAGATTTGTAAAACACCCCCGCCAAGTTTTTAAAATAAGGAATTAGTTATTATCCAGTTAGGATTCGATTTCGGGTTAGGAACAAACATTTGAATTTCTATGGAAATCTATTTTCTTATTAACCCTAATCCAACCATAACTTAATAAGTACTAATTTTCTTATTTTGTGCGTTGGCGTGGGCTTTGTTTAAATGATTCGATTTCAAACACCACAAAAAACATTGAATATAGAACTTCACTTCACTTATATGTAACATTAAATATATTTTACTTGAAATCAATACGCCGGAACTTGTTGTAGAAACATTGATATCAACTTGTTCCGTGTTGTCATTGACAACAGGTCCCTGGGAAGGTTGAATTGTGGTTTCATGAACTTTGCTGTCTGTGGTGGTCACCTCGTCTATATAAAAAATAATTATGTTGTTTGAAAAAATAAAACGAACCTAAAAGTAAAACCAGAACATTGACTACTAGTATGTGGCCCAGGTTAGAGTTAGGCCATAATTTTATTCTAGGTCTATTACAAGTTAGGGGACTAGCCAAGTGACTCGCGTAGTATTTTTACGTGAAATTATGGTCTAACCCTAACCTGGTGCACATACTACGTTCCGGTGTCCGCCATCTTGGTCCGCATACTTCGAGAGTACCAAATAAAGAGTGACCTCCATGAAACGGCACCCGAGCCATTTGGAACTTTTTCCAAAGAGAACATAACTCTTTTGTAAAGCATTATAGATTATACAAAATTAAGTTCAAGTATATTTAATTAATTTTTTCTTTATTTTTGTGGAAGAAATTGAGAAAGGTTTCGGTTTTTGTGGGTCAACGTATTACAAGAAATTCAGATACGAGATAATTTTAAAACTTAGGAACTTTGACGGTTTGATAATTAAAATACGTTTGATAACACAGTAACAATCACTTTTGTGAAAGTAGAGATCCTAAAACAAAGCGAATATATTTTCTTAATCAAACTTGCTTAGAACGATTTTAGGTCGCTAAATTATTTCTACAAAAATTATAAATATAATATCTAACAGTTGAACTTATATTCGTGCATGATCGTACTTGAAGCTTCAGTAATTTAGGAAGTTTTGCACGAAAGCTCAGTATTATTTGGTATATGTTCCAGGTAATTTGAAATCATACTTTTTGGGTCAACATGCACCCACCATAAAAACTGGCCCATGTTCGCATTCTCTCACGTATGATAGTAAAATTCACAGATGACTTTTTAAGTAAATACATAAGTCAAACAAGGAGTTTTACTGAACATTATCTGAACACATTATAACTCGTTAAAATTCAATTTCTACTCACGTATTTCAGTACAGTTGATCCCATCGCCTGTGAATCCGTTCAGACAAGTGCAATTGAAACCAGGTTCTAAGTTCGTGCAATTGGCTTTCATACTGCAGTTATTGAGGTTGGTCGACAGACATTCATTAACATCTTCTGGAAACGTAAAAAAGACAATTGATATCAAAGAACCATGGAGTTATAGGGTAAAACCCAAAACAAAACACATTGTTATTAATTATTTTTATGAAATTGAAAAAAATTTATTTATCACTTGAATTACTGTTTATGAATGTACCCAAATGTTTCAGAAATCTAGGACAATTTGCGCAAAAGTTATGTTCCCGTTAGAATTGTTCCAAATGACCTGGATAATATTCTATTTTGGACACTCTGTACTTTCAATAAAAATCCATGTTTGCATTCAATTCTCTTACTATGATAGTAAAATTCATAGCTGGCTTTTTAATTGAATATACAGTATAAGTCAAAAGTTTTATTATATTTGAGCATATTTGTTCCTCGTTAAAATTCTAATCCTACTCACCTATTTCAGTACAGTTGATTCCATCGCCCGTGAATCCGTTTCGACAAATGCATTGGAACGAACGACGAGCTACAGACGATGCGACCGCTGCAACTACATCTGCATCATTTATTGCGATTGTTACACTTGTACAAGTGGCGTTAACGTGACAGTTGTGTGACGTACATCCGTTTAGAACTTAAGGGAAAAAGATTCAAATCAATATTCAAAAAATAGATATAATTTTTTATTGGGTATTTAAATCAGGGCGTGTAACCTGCATCCCGCGAGCCAAATGCGAGCCGCAAGGAAAATTTATTTGTATCTGGCAGTCCTGTATTAAAGGTTGCACAACCCTAATTTAAATTAAAAAGAACACATCTTAACGTTTTGGTTATTGTGTAAATCGACCAACACGCGTTTCGGCGCTCCCGAAGTATGTGCACCAAGATGGCGCACAACCTTAAACACTGACCTGGTATACACATACTATGTTCAGGGTTGTGCGTCATCTTGGTGCACATACCTCTGGAGGTCCCGCGTTTTAAATCAATTTTCATTAGTTATTTGTTCAAACTTTCCAACTACATGTGTAATTCGTTCAGAAATAACTTGTGTGATAAATTTGTTGTTTTTTGAATGATCTTATAAAAACAAATTGAAAACGAATGGAATAAGTACGTCATCGGAGAGATAGGCCGCGTCTGCGACAGATCACCAGCGCGTGACTTCAACCTCGACCCCCCCCCCCCCTTATTCTCTGGGTTTCTGTGTACACATTTCGGACATGAATAGACTCATACCGCTGTTAAAATAGTCAATAACTTTCTTTAGAATGCATTATTGAACAAATATTCAATATGCATACATGTTCAATTGGCTTTAATAGTTCAGAGTGATCTAAAAAGGGGAAAAATAGCCATTTTTATATATTACACCATTGGCGTGGATTACGTTGTAATAAATCCCTTTCGAGGAATTTAAGAATTATAATCAAATATGATTGATCCTTTTGCACAGAAAAATGTGAATCCTAATTTGAATATAAAATCTTATTTTCTGAGCTATTTTACTGGTTCAATAATTTTGTACAAGTTTCATGCTAATTGCTATTTACTACTCCTCTGGTTTTACGAATTTCCTCATAATCTCGCAGTAGCTAATACCGACTATGATTTTTCATGACATAATTTTTTCCCCAATATTACACAATAGACGGCTATAGTTACGGACGTCCATATTGGGGTTTCGACTGCAGATATATTATGACAAATTCTTGTATTACAGTTCAATTAGTTAGTTTTCAATCTTACTAGATAGGCTAACAGCCTCTTCCATCAATTCGATTGAAACATGTTCTTGTGCAACCTCACTTTCATTTACAGAATTTATGACTGAAATAAAAACAATTTGTTACTATATTGTCTGGTTAGTTGGTTTATGGAGAAATAATTGAAACCAACATTTAACACCAGCTTTTGTTATAAAGAATGACTATTAACAATGGTTGTCAATTTTAACTTTGTTATATCAGATTCGAACCTCAACCTTGAGTAAAGTAAATTATATGTTATGATACGCACCTGATAGACATAGTCAATCAATAATTTGGTATTTTGAACTAGCATAACTTGACGGGGCTCATAATTTAATTGGTGTATAAATTACAGTTGATGACTAAAAAGATATAACCATATATTATCGTTGAGTATCACCTAAATCAGTGATGTCCAACCTGCGTTTGGACATGCCTGACCTAAATAGCTGCAGAGTCACCTACAAAAACAGAACCCAGAACCTTGAAACATAGTCTTGAGAGAGACAATTTTTTTGGCAAAGCGTCCTATATTACTGAAAGTTTTGGGTACAATCGTCAATCATACACACATAGAAGTTCAAGTGTTAATTAAGTAAGTTTTTTAATATTTTCGTAAGGATTTCGTAAAAATTAATGGATTTAATTTTTTGAAGTTCACGAGTTCTTATCTTGTTAACATAACTTACTTAATGCAGCTGCTCCATGCCCAGAAAGCGTTGATATCGGTGTTAAGTAACTGCCGATTTCAACTCCAATTACAAAATTCACAAATATTAAAGTACTGCTCTTCATTTCGTTACTAGTTTAGGTATAGCTTAAATGAATAATAATTTAAACCCATAAGTTTCTAGTAAATAATTAGGTGTAACTATATCACAACCTAAGGTTATATGAAAGTCACTGGCCGTTTTAACGTTTACCTTGACTCTCAAACTAACTGGCTTCCATTTTATTCCATAAGCAATCTGTGCAACATACACTATGAAAGCGGATTTGAAGTTGTGTCTAATTAAGATGTATATTTCATATAAATTTAGCTGCCTTTGCCATGCAATCATCTTTTACCATATATGCGAGAATCTACTGTTTTTGGAATGACCAAAATCTTGTCGGTTCAGCATTGCCTACCCAGTTTATTACACCCGTGGTGAGGAGTTGGAGGTGTTTTACTGAACATTCTTAAACATTATACGGAATTCTATGGTTAAATAAAAAAAAAATTAATCCGCGGCGTCAACAAACTTCTTTATTTCATACAAACTTGTTATTCTGCTAATTTAAACTTTCCATTGTTAGATATTTGCGAAAATTTAACTTCGTTAAATTAAAATTTTCAACTAATTGAAACACAAAAGCGCGAAGTCATATTTTTTTTGTTTTCGACGATATTAGTTTTCACTTTCAGCTGCATCAATTTTTGAAGCTTATCTGGATCAAACTATACATTTTAAATATTATAATATAGTTGTAATATTCATCTATTATCGCGTTCGTCAAACAATCTTTCATAGAACTTCCTCCTCGATTGAGTACTCAATCGCTTAGACTGGGAACGCATATTTCTATCAGCGTGTCTGCTAATCTTCGAATTTCGCCCACATTTGAACAAGCGCGAGCTTCCTCTAAGACTCTAAGTTGAGATTTCGGCTGCCTAACTGTAGGATACTAAATCACGGAATCAAACTGCAAAAATGTAAAAAAACGACTTTGCACTTTTACCACACACTAGAATTTAGTGTAATCAGGGGTTCCCAAACTTTATTGGCCGCGGGCCAAAATTAGAATCGGAAAGATGTTCGCGGGCCGGAAGAATGTAGCGCCCAAGAGTTGATTCACTTTCATTTGACATTTTTTTGAAACATGCTCGTTTGACTCATAATAGCGCTCAATGTTGTATTCCTTCAGAACTGGAATAGTTCGTTGGCAAAGTAGAAGAATCTCTAAAGTTTGATACTTTTCAATAAAGAAATACGAACACTGTCATTTATTCAAGAAACGTCAGTTTTCTGAGTCTAGTTTTCGTTTGATTTCTGACATCTTTAAGCTTTCCTATATGGCTGATAACTAAATTACTGTCCTATGTAATCCTAACACCGGTACCCATAATTGATATACTGGTATAATTGAATTGTTACGATAAACACGTGCTTGAACTCTGATAATGACATAAATTAGCGCTATCTAGATCGCAAAAAGGTAGAAATGAAATCTGTTGAACACTATTTCACGTAAGCTCGGCGGGCCATTTTAAATCGTTACGCGGGCCGGATTGGGCCCGCGGGCCGCGGTTTGGGAACCCCTGCACTAGATCAAGGGTGACGAACCTGTTTGCCATCGCGGGCAATTTTATCTGTCAATACAATAGTCATAAAATAAAAAGTAAATGAAAGTGAAACATATTTATAAATTTGTTGCTTAGTTAGATTTTTGGAAACTTTTTTGCTTTAATAAATACTTACAGTATTACAGTCGCCGCGTAATATAAATAATACTGGCGCTCCGGATTTTCTCTGGACAGTCTGTAAAGATTAATGACTCCAAGCCAAACATAAACTGAATCGCCTAAATGCTTAGCAGGCGCACGAAATGTTTTGGTCAAATCGGATTACACTAATAATCATTCAATGTTCTAACTACATAAGCGTCAGAGAATTTATTATATAAACGCGAGTCCACTTAGTGTATTCCTTGACTTTCGTCTAAACATGCTCAGTCCTGATTTCGTCTTTCCTAACATGGAACAATATAACAGAACAAAGCCAACTTAGAAAAATATTGAAATAAACGTTATACGTTTATCACTTATACTACACACCATTAGAAACCAAAAACAAAACTAAAATTGTAAATGGCTTCAACCGTGATGTGTATCATTTTGAAAAGAAACCTCCGATGCTTTCGTCTGATTAACGAACACTATAATAAACATTCAGAATGTGTACAAGCATTTTACTGTAATTGTGTTTTGTATCTCGCATAAAATATTCGACTAGTTTCTAATCTTATTCACTGTTTATTCATCGCAAATGGGCGCTCTTGAGATATGGTCCATATATTGCCAGGCTTGAAATTGTAACACTATGAAAAGTTCCGAACTTGATATTTTATGAAATTCCACTAAAATTACTAATATTTATAAAAGCGTGAAACTGAAATTCGAATGAACCTGAAAAGTTCAATGCTTTTAAAAAATTTGTAAGTATTATTTTTAGATAACTTCTCTCATATCAAGATTGTTTGTTAGAGATCGCGATCTCTACAATAAAAGCAAATAATCAATCAGATATTACAATAAGTATCTGTGTTTGTCTTTCAGTGACTTTTTTTCAGTTCGAAATTGATTCTCATATAGCTAGCATAACCTGCGTAAAATAGACATAACAATTTAAAAAAATTGGTTATTGCAAATAAAACTTTCAAGTTCTAAAATTATTTAAATTAGTTTTAGAATAGTATAAAATGGTACGAAAAATGGTGTTATTTTGTAATTTCAAGTTTTCTAATTATAATTATATTTCTAAATCTCTAATTAATTTTCAAATTCAAATATTAGACGAGAAGTGGAGAAGTTAAATGCGATTACAAACACAAAGAGCTACAAGTTGCTAATAAACGTGGAGGGGTGATGCACAGGTGTATTACATATATTTATAGCAATTTTAATTTATTTAAGTGTCATGAATTTGTATGAAGACCTAATAAATATTTAATATTTTAAAACATCCCTCTCGCTCCAAACAAGATTGTATACAAAAAGCCAGTAATACGCAAGGATTTACTATTCTTGGCATTACCGAAGCTTGGCCTTACCATTCTTGGCATTACCGATTAGAATAATTTTCGGATAAATTACAGCAGAAGTAAATGATATTTTGAACAAGAAAAACACATATGTTGCGAATCACTAACACTCTGCAGCACAGCAATTACTGCTGTCTCATTTGAAACACGCCACAACGATCATTGCTGGGATGCAAGTATGAACAACTACCTTGAATTACATGTTATATTACACGTACGTCATCAGTTCTCTTCAATTGAACCGGAACCACATGGATGGCAATGAATGTGAAATACTTTCAGGATAAATATAGATTTCAGGTTATTAATGCAAATTACCTCCTCGTCATCAAAACAAAACAAATTTTACAAAGCAGTAATTTTGTGTGTGACGTTGAAATAGAGGTAAAAGACAGTTGATGGGATTGGCCGCTTAAAAAGTGTCGTATACGTGAAAACAAGTTTTCCCTAAAAACGTATTTTGACCTGAGGAACAAATCTGTTGAAAAAATATATTTTGCTAATTCACTTTTAATTGGTAGATAAATTAAAACATTCGTTATAATGCGGAATTAAATCTAGTCTGTACTAGAATTATTACTCCAAAGTTACTGAAAAAAAAAACAGTACTGAAAAATATTATTTCAAAAATTTTTCCACCTTATTGTGTACATCTCGGGGATATTGAAAGTCTTATTTATAGATTTTTAAAATCATGGAAAACATTGAACAGCATGATTGATGTAAAATAAAAATCTTTGTAGTTAAGCTAAAATTCTTGCATTAATAACTTTAAATGGTGGTGAATTTTTTAAGTCTGTTTAAATGTATAGCTTAGTTTATATCACGCACAAAGCAATTCTCGATTTTCTAAGAAAGAGGAGAGGCAAATTAATTAACCTATTAATTAAACCATCCGGAAACCTCGCCATACAAATTTATTTGCGTGCTCATCGTTTTGGAAATCCACGTCGGGGAATTTTTCGTATTTAATTTAGAATCATGTTTGGTGAGTATTTGTCGAATGTATCGTCATCTAATTTTGGATAAAGAGTAACTATCATAAAAGTTTTGCTAAATCGTTGTTGTTGTTGTTGTTGTTGCGGAGGCATTATTGGGCCAAAATCGCTTATCTAGGTAACTCATGGACAACTTGATTTCAGCTTTTCATTACTTAACTGTTTATTCTATTTTCATTTTTTCGAATAGTATCTTAGTCATATAAAATCTAATATTCTAATTCATATTCTATTTTATGGAAGCATTGGTGATATTTCGTCAACCGTTACCGCCTACGCCACGGCTCCACTTTTTTTGCATAATGCATGCTCATCTACATTTCCGTCTGAGTCGTCTGGTGTAACAGTATTGCGAATAGTTAAATTATTTGAGCATTACTCCATTATTTTATATATTGTGAAAACATCGTCTATTAAATACAAAAATGCAAATTTCCTTTGCTTTCTCATTTAGTCTGGAAATATTCTGCGGAATATACCTAAACTATATCTAAATAAAAAGGAATCCGCCGTAGGCACCAAATAAGATACCGAACAGGATATTAACGTTTAAAATATTCATTTCATTTAGTTAGAGTTATTGAATCATTTACGATCAGGCGTGGTCAAAAGTAGAAGTGGCGGACCTAACATGTAAAATTACGCTCATGAATGGCGAAAGACTACAGATTGGTCCCAAAAGTTATAAATAAAATGGTTGAATGCTACTAAACAGGGTTGCCTATTGAAACGACATCATATTATTATGATACGAAAACCGTTTAGGTGTAAGATGATCATCGAATTTGAACTTCATGATATTTCTCAGTACGATTCTAAATTCAATGACGTCACATCTCATGACGTCATTTTTTGCACATTGTTCGAATCGTTTTTCTTTCATACACAATGAGAGTTTCATATTTTTTTCGTGTAACGAAGGTTTGAAAATGGAAGCGTCATAGTCCACTATTCAACCCCAAACTCATGTAAAACTTTTGCATTAAACGTTTGAATTGAAATAACTGTATCAAATAAATTGATTCTTGGTTAAAAAAAATCGAAACTTGCCTGAAATTGAAACGAATTATCTCCGAAAACGCGTTCAAAATCAAATCTTTCTCGTAATAAAGGAATTTACTCTTTTAGTTGGCTACAGATTCTCAATTTGCACAATTTTGTTAAAAGTGAGGCTGTAGTGCAGACACTCAATTACTGGAACGCAATAAGTTAATATTTGTTACGGAAATAGCTCGCGACAATCAGAATAAATTTTCTACCACTAGTCGACACTCGAGAGCTAATGTTCATCTAAATATTGCCATTGATCAAATCACATTATTTTATAAGCATGACCCTGTGTGACCCCGATAAGCGTGATTCAATCCAACCACGCCAGATCCGATGAAGCCTTTTATGTGATTTAAATTGTTTGCCAGAGATTTTGAAATCGTCTGCTTCTTGTGTAAACATAATCGTGATGACAGTCAAAGAAAATCGGAATTCAATCCATAACACGAAACAAACCAATTTTTTTTCCTGGAATGAAGAGGAACTGAAATATTACAACCTGATATTTATAATTCATATTTAGTCGTAAGTTCGACTAGTCTGCAAATATGGGAAGAATTAAAATATTAACTTAAACAATTCAATTAAAGCATGCAAGTTGGTTTCTTCATGACGCATGGTACGAACCTGAAACGTTTGATATCCTGACGTGCCATTGTTTTTCGTCAATATTTATATGAGTTGAATAGATGTTAGGCTGTGTACGGGGTTTGCACCCCGGAACTCAAACATGAAGTGCCAATATAATACGTGATAGTAATGAATTTAGCGTGAATATAATGGGGCCCTATATTCATTATATCACAAATATAACTATACTAAATATACCACCTATTATATATACACTACATTCTTACAAATTTTAGGCCTGGCCAGCGCATTGCCTGGGTCAATCAAAATAGGCCATTAGTTGACACTGGGTAGCAAAATGCATCTGGATATCGTCATTTAACGGACGATAATGCAGATGGGTGAAGGGTGATCGAATACTTCGAGACAGTTTTTATTCGTGGCCCTTACGCTGCTCAGTATGTAATTTATCAGAGCTATTTTAAGACTACAAGTAAATTCTTCAATGCGATAGCACTAAGTAAATATTGTCTAACCGGGGTATCGTCACGAGTTGAAATCAGCTAGGTTGGCTCTCCTATATATCCATATACGTATAAGATATACATATGCACCGGCGTCAATAAAATGCTACTCATCTTTGGTACGAGCTTAACAATCTATCTCCGATAATTTTTTTTTATTATTTTAATGTGTATATTCTTGAGTTCAATTCATATTGATTGGCCCTTACCCGATCGTGTATATATATATATATATATGTATGTGTGCGCGCCAGCGCCGTCAAGACCTAATTTGTCTCTGGTACGTGCTGGAAGATTCAAATCCATTAAAATTTTCTTGTTTATGCGTATATATTGTAGATACTCTATCCATAGCTGGCACGTATTTAATCTATACCGAATACATCGCCTCTTCCTTGCCGTCTCCAGCCTTTATTTATTCGTCTATGGCCCGCATTTATTAAAAATTTCCCCCTGCAGATCGCGTCGCAGTATATCAGGTAATCAAACAAAGATAAAATACCGAATTAGTTCAGCAAGGTGTATATTCGTTAATTAATAGCCCAACATATGTTGCTAAACCACTATGTTTGGTTGAAGAGCGGTTTATTTCAGATTGAGGATGACAATACTATGCAGTAATCCAGGTTGTTCTTTCTCGCGCAGTTTGGATTCAGACCCAGGTTTGATTTGAGATTTTCTAGATAATTTCATGAAATGCCATTTGGTATAACCGTATACTCATCTAGGACAGCGGTATTCAGCCAGTGAGCCACAGAAACATTTTCAAGTGAGCCACACACAAACCTATTAAAATTTGCTTGAGGTATTTATAAATTAGTTTAACTTTGATTGTAGTAGCTATGGATATTATGCTGTTTTTGCTAATTATATTAATGTGGAAGTGTCTATCTTTATGAAAACAATTTATTTTTATTTTTTCTGCATAACATCTAGGATAACTAGTCTATGTTCAACATAGTCTTAAATGAGAATTTCAGACTTTGTGTTCACTTTGAAATTTTGAACAGTTTGTGCCATGCACGGTTTTGAGCACATGACCTGTAATCTGAATATACTTCGCCCAAGAAAATTAGAAATCAGCCAGTCAGCTCATAGTCTTAGCAAGTGAGTAAAGCAAGTCTAATTTTCTAGAAGTTATTTGGGGGTTGGGTAGCAGTGGGGGTAAACTGCAATGCAAGAATGGCAGTCAGAATTCTTTGCCAATGAGAAGCTTCGTGAAGATATTTGAAAATCCTAGATGGGACAGTGAGCAAAGTATATCAAAGAGTTACTAGATTTGATTGATATTTCAAGCAAAGATATTGTGCAAATTTCGAATTTACAATATTTTTCTGGACAAAAGTTAATTTTTTTTTGCAAGCAAAAGCTAAAAATTGTGACTTGGATCTCCATTGCGTTTTATGCGTTAAATTATGCTTTTTCTGTTGGTCACCATTTGTAAATCCAGCATGTGATATTATTTTGTATGATCAAGCATATATACACAAACCCAAGACCCCCCATAAAATGAAGTCAGGTCATCAGGAACATATTCTAGAGAGAACATAACTTTTGTGCAAAGCGTCATAGCTTACTGAAATCTTTGTGTACAATCTTACATAAACAGAAAGGAAAACAATTTATCTTTCGTAGAAATGATTAAGAAATTTATGTAGTTTTATTTCTAAGTAAACTGATTCTTCAATGTGTTAAAAATTAAAAGTGCGGATGACCTTATATTTCTTGATTTAATCAAAATATAGTTCGTTTTTCAAATTTTGAATTAATATTGAAATTATTTTTTCAAATTATTTTTAACTTGCACAACTAACCGCATTTAATTACAAAACAATTAAAAATGTGAAAATTTTCAAAAAATGCTTTGAAACCGGAACCAAGTTTTTTATCTCTTTGAAAAAACATGTCTGTTTTATAATTCTGGTAGCAATTGATCATGTCAGCAGTAGGCTATTGCATCTCATAATCAGCTGTGTAATAACGTATTATGGCAGGGGGCGTTTCTGAAAAATTCTCGATTGCTTTAAAATGGTAAAGTGTTTAACTTTGAGATAAATACAAGTAGAGCGCGGACTATTTTCTAAATTTAGGACAAGAAGCAGACAATTAATCTAATATTCACGTCTGTTCGTTCAGACGTTGTAAATTATGGATAAATGACGCAGGAAACATCGGTAGTTTGACAGTTATAAAAGTCTACATTTATTTCAAAAATACTTATGCTTCCTAAATTGAGTGAGTGTCTGAATTAGGTAGACTTTGAAAAACCTTTTATCCGGCAGTGTTTGTCTTTGTGTATTTGAGTTTAGCGTGAATTTTCGTGCCATTTTTCTTTTCTCTTGTGGTTAACTGTAATTTTACCTTATCCCAAATCTAGTCGTCAAATCAACATTATTTCTCAAATCGAATGATATCCCCACTAAGTAACCTTTGAATACCCTTTTATCCCATGAGAGCAGTGTATGTTTTACGTAATTTAGTTAAGAAAGGATTTGCTTGTAGCTTTCTTTTCTTTCTGTGGTAACCTCTACATTTGCCCAAATCTCCCTACAAACACAATATTATTAATAAAATCTAATGTTTATTATTATCCTCAGGAACTATAGAATTTATTTATCTCGGAAATTCATGATTTGCTATTTCTCATTCGTTTTTTTTTCAGCTCTCCTACTCCTCATTTCGTCATTTCGCTCAATAATGTTCCACATTTTAGGTAAAATATGAGCAAACTTGCAAAAAAATTACAAAAATTAAAAGTAAATAAACAACGATGAAGTTTAGACTTTGGCATTTATGTTTATTTCAGACGAAAATAGAATGTGCGCGTGAACAAATAGAAACCAAATCGAGAGTTAATCCATTTCATAGCTTAGAATAATTCTTGACCCCAATTCTCACCGTTTAAATCGTAATTTCCTGAATTATTCAAAAGGCAATGTCTCTGGGTTACTTAAGCTGGATTACGAGTTTAAACATCATAATCTGATTGTCTGGACTCAGTGGAAGTCAGTTTACACGATTAATGGATATTGGTTCGAACCGTAGCGTTTTGTACTTGGGTATATCAAGAGGTCCATCTAACATCATAAAACACGCAATAGTTAGTTAAAGGATAAATTCGGTTTTAGTACAAAGAAATTTTAAAATAATTTTAGCATATTTTATGTCTTGAATATGTGGTATATGTTAGAAGGTAGTGGTTTTCGTTCTTGCTCTGGTATACATACCCATAGAAGGAATGAACTTCTTCTCTCATTGTTGAAGATTGAGTCGGTAATTGTATGGAATTCTTAAAAAGTCTAGTCAACTATAGATACTATTCATTATGTTTGACAGTATATGTTTTTTTTTTAAAAAAAAACTTTTTTTTCTGTCATTTAGTATCTTATATTTTTTTATTTCAAGTTTTGAAAAATCTGTCCTGAATAAAGCCAATACCTTCAGTCGCTCCAACACCTAATGATAGTTACATTAATGAAATGGTTTCGTAATTTTTGCCGATAGGTGTGATCTTCGTAATAAAAGCTGTGGTTTGGAATAAAGAACTCGACTCACGAAGCTCATGCTTGTCGGATACTTATTCTTGTTATTTTGTCAAACAAAGGAAAGCCGATAGGACTGTTTAATAATAGGACAAATGATAACTAGTTAAACTTGGATAGTTAAACCAAGGCTTGCACTATAGTGATGAAAAAACTATAACCTATCCGCGATTACGTGAATAATTTTGCCATAAACAATACCAACATATCGTAAGTTTGTTTAATTAATTATGAATTACCGTTCCTATTCCTACATTGTATGCCTGAGAGAGTATTAAATATTAAGATGAGATAATTTCCGTAATTCCTGGTGATTATTCATATCGTAAGGGTCTGAATAATTGAAACATGCTGCTACTCGATGTCAAGTTGGGTTCCCCTAGAAATTGATTTCACTTAGGAAAAGCTCTATTAATTGATCAAAGAAATTTCAATGGTGCAATGTCTTTCATGGATTCTATTTACATATATTCAGAATTTATATATTTAGGAATAGATATGAACGCGTATTGGAAAAGTGCAATATGGATTACAAGTTTGATACTCTTAGTTGAAGGTAAGCTTAATTTTTATTTTTATTTGTAGTGCCTACCCGGGTAAAGAATTATTACTAATAGCCTTTATTGTTTGCATAGCTTATTGCATAATATGATATCATGTGAGCTAGGGAATACCAATTGATAAATAGCGACTTTGACTGTGCATTAAAGCGAGGATACATATCCTTCATCGTTGTGCTTCAATGCTGTGCTCATGTTTTTATATGAATTTAGTTGTAATACACCATAGACAGACAAATTACAATTACCAAAAATATCTGTTAATTAGTCTTCATTTGGAATTTGCGCTGAAATAAAAATCTGCTGTATCGAGCATATTACTTATTACTCACAGATACAGTTACGTATTATGCAGGAGAGTATAGTTCTGACTGTAGCTGGCAATGAATTTCATCCTTTTGTACTTTTGTTTTTCATACTATTCGTTTGTGATATATACTATCCCATTCATTGGAATACAGCCTGCAGAAAAGTCGAGCCAGATTGTAATTAAAGCCTGTTAGCCGATCAGAATTTCATCACGACAGGATGACTCAGAAAATAGCTACAAATAATTACAGAAAGTATTGTTAGTTGACATTAAAATAAAATTGCGTTATATGTAAAATAAGTGAGTCGTTACATTGCATCTACTTAATACCTTATATTTTATCATTCCAGTACCGACTGTCAACTCACAATGTGAAGAAGGGAAGCCGAATGTTTACTCAGCGGGATCGGGATCGATTAGCTCGCCCAACTACCCAACTCCTTACTCAGCAAACCAGACTTGCGTTTGGCAATTTCTAGAGCCTCTGGATAGTGATTTTATGATTGTTTTCGAAATTGTGGACATTCATTTGTTTCAAGGAGGAGGAGGCATTTTTGATCCCAAAACTTGTACTGCAAGTCTTCAAATCCAAAAAGGTGAGTATTTATCTGTCTGTTTACTCTTAGATATATTTATAAAAATATAATACGTACATAGTCGTTTTTATTTTTATATATTTCTGATTTATGGCGACGACTGAAAGCTGGGAAAGCAATATATATCCGTTTTCACTTTCCCAATATGAAACAAACAATATTCAAAAATAATCGATTCAATAATATCACTCCACGTTCGCTGAGACTATTAGCTCATATGAGAAACGCGAGTAAAAGAATATGACATATAATGGAAATATCGGCTTTACGAAAACCTAAACATACTAACACAAAGAAAATAAATATTAATAATTAACCTATTTTATGCAAAACTTTATACGCCTTTCGCTTCGAACAAATCTTTGTACAACCAGTCACTTCCCTAGAAGGAGCAACTGTAATTTTCGAATGACCGCAAACATTTGGCATCGCCTATCCCAATATACATCTTGACCGAGATAGTCGGCATTAAATTCTAACTTTAGATTTTTATCTGATAGCACAAGATCGTTCAGTTTTAATCTCAATGTTATGGTGTACCACAACTAAACCAGCTCTACGATTTTTCACAGATACCGTCAACTGCGAATCAGGAGCTCCTTCTTGCTCTACTTATCGAAGTAGTGGTTTATGTTCAACAAAACACAACGCTGACTTTTCAAGCTGTCAAAACAAGGTCAAACTTAACTCGCCATTAGAGGTTATATTTACTTCCGATGGGGATATTGGAGATGGAACCGCAACTGGGTTCAATATGACGTTTCTTTACGTCGACTGTATTACAGGTATGATGTTACTTGGTAATGGTTGCAATTGGTCCCTTTTTCCTTTTTATAACGTTTAGAATATTGAGCTACATGTGCTGTGTGTTTTAAAAACTCGCGGCTAGTAGGCCTAGATCTATGAATCGATTTACATGTATATATATCATTAGAAAATTAGCTATTTCAAGTTTCCTTACTCAGAAGCAGGGAGGATGATCTTTGAGCAAAGTTACAGCAAACAATGAACGGCTACTGACATTATATAGAATTGTGCATTGGTATTACACGGGTTACTGAATAGCAACTGACCTGAGACTTAAATCTCAGCACTGGTCAATGCGACCAGTAAAACGGCTGTGAGATAATGAATAATGAAATACTAAAAAAACGAATTGTGGCACAAAATCATTATTTTCTGCTCCCGGGATCAAGCTTGATCCGGTCCCAAAAGTCCTTTCTAAATTACAAAACTAGTTACTTCAAAACTGTTTGCATAGACCAGTACGACGCAGTGTTGGCATGCGAATACAAGCAGCCAATAGAAATCAAAACACAAGACTGAACTTCAATACAGACCCATATGGTGTCCGAAAGACTTTTGCATATAGATAGTTACTAATACACATTTGAATTAAAAAATATCGAATTTGAAGCACTGTGAAACGATGTTGTAATTTATCTATTGTTTCCATGTATTTTATCCTTTTCCTCTTTTTAGAACGCATGGAATACCTGTCTGGCTCTGGAAACATTAGTTCACCTAACTATCCTGGCCCTTATCCTCCGAGTCAAACTTACATTTGGGATTTCCACAAACCCGAAAACGGAGAAATTGTATTGCTTTTCAATATCACGGACATTCGACTATTTTATGGGAGTCTGTTCAATAATAAAGTGTGCACGGGAAAACTAACAATGCAAGGCGGTGAGTATGACTTAACTTGCAACAGGTGGTTAGTCTACATTCAATACAATCTACATATTCTAGTTTTCCATCATTTCGATGGGGTTCAAAATGGCGGATAACATGAATTAATTGAAATACTTACTGAATACAAAATTATCAAAATTTGTATTTAGGTTAATATGAATCTCACAAAACTCACTATCTATATATATTTTAATTTTAGATGAGGTGAACTGCGAATCTGAGACTCCAAGCTGCTATTCTTATCGTAGTTCTTCAGTCTCAAGTTTGGTTCACAGTAACATGCATCCAGACTGCACGCTTGGAGTCATAGGAGGTTCGCCCCTACAAGTTACATTTCAAACGGAAGCAAATGTTGATGGCGAAGAAAAAGGATTTTTTATGCTTTATAACTTCATTAACATCGATACATCAGGTATACTATTTGAATATAACGTAAAAACCTCAGAAAAAAGTTATAACATAATGAAACAGGGAGTAAGCCGAATTAATTATTTTACACATAGTTCGGTAGTTTATTTATTTTTAGAGTTCACGCGGATAAACAGAAAACCCTGGTTGCAAGAAAAGTAAAATTATTTTCCAGCGTTCCTCCACTGAATGCATCAGGAGCATTATATTTTTACAATTTTATTTGTTGCTCAACGTTGTCATATGTATACATGCTCTAAACATGGTCATATTTTGCAGAGTCTACTACGATGCAAGTTGATGTAACAACAAAACAAACAACTCGTTACGAAACAGTCACGAGTGACAGCCCGACATCAACTATTTTAGGTAAATATAACATGTATTTCTAACAATAAACTGTCTATCGGAAATTGTGCAGGTGAAGCAATTCTATGATGCCACTCTGCTAGCAATACAGTTACAACAGTTTTAAGGGTATAATTCTTGCTTCGATTTGTTTCTTTGTCTAATTGGTGGTGCTGTTTTTAATCGTTTTTTATAACTTTGGTGAAAAATAAAAATATTTATATAAATAAAAAAACTAAATTGAATGAAGGTTCAAAATTTTGTCGAGTACGAGTGTCTTGAAAAATACCTTATTAAAAAAATTGAAAAAATATTTATTTCGATTTTTCTCAAAATCTAATTTTGCTGGGCTCTACCAATTAACTTCCAATCTAGTATCATACACTCTTATCATTTTAATTATCAATTTAAATAGATTTTTCCATTCGAGATCTGTCTCGCATTTTTCTAAAATTTTCATTTTCAAATTCAACATGGTAATAGAAATTGAATCACATCAAATCCTGTGAAATTTTGACATAAAAAGACTTTCACATTTATGTTAGGAGTGAAGTCAAATGATTAGTTTAATTTTTAGTAATATTATCAGCTTTTCTGGGCGCTTCTCAAGCGGTAAATTTTTTTTCAAATTTGCTCGAAAATAACCTTCAATATTCCGTATTTTTCTTGTTATATTGCTGTAAAATAAGTGATTAACAGCCAACAATATGCAAACATGTGGGTTGAGAACATGCACCGGTAAAGCGAACGATACACTACTTAAACATTGGGACACATTGTTTACATGTACTTACTATTATTAGGTATATGAATAAATCTCTCTTTCGGCCAATTGATTTGACGCATTCTTTACAGTAAAACATGTTTTTACCTTTGCTCTTAATCGAGATAATAAAGCATTCATCCTTCATCCACCACGATGTAAAATAAAACGTTAAAAACTCACGTCACTTGGTCTCCTGGTTTTCCCCTGTGCTAATACATATTGCTCATGTACATTCTAATAAAGTCAAACACCAGAAATATGATATCTTGATAATGAATTACAGCCTAGTTCCCCTACCAATTGATTTGGTACAATGTTTAATGATATTAATATCAATTTCTGATATTACATAAATAACTATATCACTTTTTATTGTAATTTATTTGCTTAATATCGTTACAGACTCGACCACGCAGCAGACAGAAGTGTTTATCGAATCAACAACAATTTCTTACGAAACGGACAGTTATCAGACGACGCCACATGGAATAGGTAAGCATTTAATCACTGAGCAAACAGTTGTTTTTCTCTACCTCGAAGTGAAAGTGGTTTATTCCTCGAAAATATTTCGCAATATCATCATGTAGTTCGTGTTATCACGCATTTTAAAATGAAACTCGTTTTGTAAATTCACTGTCAAAGAATTACAATCGCCAGTTCAATGCGTCTGCCTTAGAGGTCTACTTGGCTGCCATATACTCACTAGGTTATAAATAGGCATAGATACATTGTTCCATTCGTCATTTAAATGGTCTGCCCCGTAGACGACGTATACAGCTTCTATATAGACGATTAGGAATAAGGATAGATATATGGTCAAAATTGCCATTTGAATGGGCTTCTCCATAAATAAATATTGAGCTGCTATATAGCCATCTTGTATGAAAATGTGGGCTCATATACTACTCAAATCACGATATAAAGAAAATATTCGATTCGTCTCTATACCTATTGTAAATAGATCATAACTACGCTTATTGTGATCGTTTCTATGAGAAACTGGAATAAAATAAAATACTAGATAATATTATTACCTCTCATATTATGACTTAGCATCAACCGCAAAAGTCCCAATCGGACAAAGTGACGGAAACACGATAATGGTCGTGGGACTGGCTGTGCTTTTTGCAGTTTTGATTGGCATCGGACTTGCTGTTCTCATCATTATGCTCCGTAAAAGGTATGATTTCATAGGCCATACGATGAACAAAAATTCTCATCCGTTAAGTTTTAGTATACCAGCTTGGCAATTGAAAATTTCAATGTCAAAAGTTTTTGTCTCTAAGGAAATAATTTACAGTAAGTAAAATTAAAGTTCAAGCTTTTTCAATTCATGCGTCAATCGGTATTTGATAACGCGTAAAACCAGTTCGATATGAATCTATAAATCTTCAGTAGCTATTAGCATATAAGAAGTTGTCCGTAACTTCAGTAAATATCAATTTTTGGACATGAAATGGACATATGGATGGTTTTGTTATTATTATTATTATGTTGTTCGTTTTCGTCTTAATTTTCTTGGTAGTATTTTTCTTTTATGAAAAAATCGCTTCAGTGGTTAAAGATTATTGTTGTCTTTAGAATGCTATTTGTTTTATTTGTTCTTAATCTTTGTAATATCCCATTTGATATTCCACCCAAAATTTTGCTATTCAATTTGCATTTATGGGAATATGGTTTTTATTCCACCAAGCGTGACGGCTGTCTTCCCATTTGATTTCGCTAACTAGTGCTACGCAAAAGTCGGAAGATTTTCGATACTGGCAAAGTATTGTAGATTAGTTAGGTAAGTTAGTTCGGGTCTTTATATCTTAGCATTGCTCTTTTGTTTATACTTATGAGCGAGTGTTCGTGACCTTGCTTTGATCTAGGGCAAGGTCGGATCGTCGTGCCCATTTTATTGATCTCAATTGTTCTTTAATTTTATCTGTGTGATCAGATCTCAACCTCGTCGTGGAGAAGATATATTTCCAACTAGACACCGAGGCACACCATCGGCACGCCCTCTTCATACCGAACCACCGCCTGATTACGACGTACTTTATCAACCACATCAGTATGAACAATCTAATACGTACGAATCTCTTCACTCAAATGGTAATGTAACAGATACTATATATTGCGAGGTGGCTCCCCTAGATGGTCAACCAAAAATCACAAATAACAATCAGCCATGCCCAGAGTACGATAACTTATTCATCTATCGAAATCAGCAAACAAATAACAGACAGTCATCCACAAAGAGGGACAACAACCAATCAGAGTACGAAAATGTTTCTGAATTCCATACTGAACCAACCACCGATGTAGACGCGAGCCAATCAAATGGCGTTTATCCAAATAACAACCAATCAGATGACGGCAACGAGTCGTTATCATTTAATCAACAACAGACTACAAGTGACTGTGAGCCAAATATATACGATACAGTCTACGAATCCAGTGAATCTATTGGTCTCGAAAATAACGAAAATGGCGAACTTCCAAGGCCACTGGAGGGCGTAGACACTCCTACTTTGACAATAGAACCTTCTGATAAAGATTCCTCCTGCTCACAACAGAGCCAGCGCGCCCTTGCAGTTTCTTACGCCAAAGTAGTGCCTAAAAGCGAGCGGCGTAAGAGTGAAAAGCTATAAATTGAAATTTATAAAATAAGGAATTAATATAAATTTTCCATATTATATCCAGATAGTAATATAAATAATACGTTTTTACTATCACTGCAAATTATGGCGCTCCAGAAGTGTGTGTACCAATATGGAGGTAAGTTATTTTGTTCGCCTATTTTACATCAAGTTGTATAAAGGGACTAAAGTCTTTGGGCATAGGGTATATTCACTGACAGCTAACAGTAACAGTCCTCGAACTCGTAACAGAACTAAAATATTCCCAGTTAAATGGAAAGCTTAAGCAAAATCGGAACAAATTATGGTCTAACTCTAACCTGGAACATATACTACGGAATGCCCAAATTATTGATTATACCATCGTTCAACTTAATTAAAATATTTCAAAATACTCAAACTCGAAAACCTCCTGACTTTAATAAAACTCGATTATGTACTATAATATGCAAACAAGATAATTTCACGTTGATGCAACGGTTGACATAGAGGCCCACGTATTCGTCTGGGCATGTCCGTTTATTTCATTCGTACCCCACGCTCATTATCTCCCAATGTTTAAACAAAATAATTATCTACAATTCCCAAGTCTTCACAATTGCTAAGTTTGGCATCTCGAGGATTGACTGGAAAAGCTATGAGAACTGGACGAATAGTTTCGTGAGTAGAAATAGGTGCTGTGCAATATTTTAATGAAGGGGTAGAAAAACTGAAAGTTTTATTTAAGTTATTATAAAATAAAAAGCGTCGTAAAAACAAACCCTCATGTATCTACTTTTTTATATTGAGGAATATATAAAAATGTCCTTTATTCCATCTGGGCATGATCTCGCCACCTATGCTACTATAGTGATAGCCTCCTTTATCTATGTCATTGCAATGTTTTCCGAACGTATTCTTCTGTACGATATTTATAAAAAATATTATGATAAATCGTCCTTAAATCTGCTCCTTATTTTCCGACAGTGTTCAATAATTTATTTCAAATTTTCTTATTTGATCTTAATTTTATATCATATTGAACTTTATGCAATCAAAATGCAATACTGTGAATAAAATTGAAAAGTGAATACATAAAATTGCTGTTGTGTGTTTTGTTATGTTTTTTTTTTGTTTGTTTCGAAGCCCAAGACTCTCCAATTGGTAAAATTACAGACAAATAAAGATGACCTAAATTCATATCTTGATAGAATGTATAAAGTATACCGGATAAGGATTTAGCGCATCAACGTTCATTAACAGCTACTCAGACATACTTAAACACTAAACTCTTTATATCACATTTGCCAGGGCGTTGCGTACAAGAATGTAGTTAAATATTTGTGAGAGCTGTGTGATAATTTTCGAAAAATTTTGTTATTTCTGAAATGCTTAGAATACATATTAGGAATGATCTGACGTTTTTCAACATAAAATATATTGAACAAAATGGCTTATAAACAAAAAAGTTAATCAAGATTGTGGCAATCGTCGCTAAATGTCTGATGTTTTGTCGACAGTTGTATAGTTAACAGTCGCACGACAACCCATACAAATCGTCCATAACGGTTCATGTTCAAGTCTCTCCGTTACATCATAGCATAGTGTTTTCCACGGTGTTCCACTTTTACATATTCTCCATTTTCTTCCGTGCCATGCTTTTTTTCATAGCTACCGAATTTTTCCTTGTTGAAAATCCAACAAAGAGTTCACCCAGTACATACGTACTAGCTTCAATACATAGCCTTTGAAGTCTTAATTCAAACTGGCCAACCATTTTACATTGTTGAGTGTAATTCATCTAACGGAATTCAGTCGAGTCTTCATAGTATTGAACAGAAAACTTTCAGAAAGTTCGTTTTTCTTTTCACCTGCAAATCTCACTTTTTTGCGCTCTTTGGTGACATCTTGTGCACATGAAGGAGACTCGTCGTTGTTATTGAGAGTGCTCTTGTGTGAAAATGATTTACTCTGAGAAACCGAATTCTCATTGAATTGGGCACTCAGCGCTTTCACGTTGGTACCATTGTTAAAAGATTTGACGCTGCTTAATTGTTTTCCCTTGGGTACGTATTTAGTTTTAAGCTTTGACTCGTCTTTTTGTGTCAATTTTGTCACTGGTGTTGTGACTTTTATGACAGAAAAATTGTCTGTTTTCCCTGCGTTTTTGAAGGATTTATCTGGCTTGGCATATTGTTCTTCTTTTTTCTCCTCACGGGTTACAACAATGTTTGGTGTCGATGTATCAGAAATCTTTTTATAGGAGTCGGATTTATCCTTCTCGGAAACCACTTCTAGTCTAGGTGTTGACCTTTTCGCTATTCTTCTGTTTCGCAACTCTTCACTCGTTAGTTTCTTAGTTCCTTCAGAATTGCTAACATTTTTAAATCTATTCACAGCTTCTTTTACTGATATAGATGGTTTGACTATTTCAAGATGGCCTCCAGGTTTTCTATCTCGTCTTGGAGTTCGTTCAGTCTTTTCTTGATTATACAAAGCCATTAGCTTATTAAAATCATTAGTCCGTCTAATACGACGTAATTCAGAATCAAGTAGTGTTTCATTCATCGCATGGGAGGTCGATCGCGATAGCAAATAGTAAGTGCTATTGTTGTTTCTCAATGAACGCTTACGTAACATATTTTCTGGTACGTCATTGTCTCTTTGTAACGTGTCATAAAGATCGTTTTTTCGTTTCTCATTCAAATTTAACAAATGGTTGTACATTTCTTCCGTTATGTCACGTGATATTTCCCCCGCGCTTGCCGATCTTCTTCTAAATTTTCCAAAATAAGCCACTTCATAAATTGCGTCACTGTTTATTTCGTCATATATTTGAACGTCATCATAAGTGGGTTCATTGAATATGACATCATCATATGTGCTCTGTGATGTCACATTGGAATTTTGTTTCTCGTCAGTGATTGGTAGATAAGGCTCGTAAAGGTCGTTGGAAACTATGACTTTGCGTTTCAAAATATTCCCTCTTCTTTTTCTAGATATTAAATTGTTATTCTGAGTTTTATCTTTTATTTTCTTTTTGCTTCCTTTTTTACTGCTCCTACGGAAGATTTTCATTCTAGAAAATACAAAACATAATAAATTATTATTGAAAGCAAATATATTATTTAATATTTTTCATATAATTACTGTGAAAGGTCAATGTTGTGACAACTTCTTTATTTTAATACTTATTTCAAGTTTTGCTTTAACAATAAATAAGTTTTAGCACATTGAATGACATGTAGTATTTCAAAACAATACACAATCTTCTTGCATATTTAATGAATTAGTTGGTAGAATTCTTCAACAAGTTTTCATAGTCATTACAGATAAGGCTATAATATGCACTAACTTAGGCAATTAATTACATAAACAATTATTTGGTGTCAATGAAAATTTATAATTTTAAAATAAAAGGATTTTTCTGGTATTGGACTTGATATTATATCGAGTTATGTTTTTAATCGATGTATTTGCAAATCTTTGCTCTGCGCAAGCAACCATTTATATATATTTAAGTTGCTATTCAGTTATATGTGGGAAGGAATAATTTTTATTACACTCTGGATTTGAATGCAAGATATCAGCCTGCGATGCCATTATAGTTAAGTCCTATGTTACCCACTAGAACACCACCGAACACTATTATTTTGTCTGTTACAAAAATGCTTCAGTTACATGTGTATCAGTAACCAAATCACTGTATACCAATCCACCGAATTAACGAGATGGCGTTGTGTGTAAGCCGAATTTCGAACTACTTTATAGCACTACCTAGTTTTTGACACGATGTCTGATTTCACCATATCAATTGCCATATAACCTTTTAACTATAATTTAAGTTCACTGTTTTTTGAAATTATAACCTTAATCAAAAGTGGGACCCGTGGCAGGCCAGCACAAATATAGCAACTAACATTTCACGCTAAACAAGGTATGGTGGCTGATTGACTAGTTTAAGATATAGAGCCAAGTTGGTTTCAACACGTTTTGTCTCGTTCAAATATATATTTAAAGTTGCAAGCCTAAAACTTATTAACTCGCTAATTAAACATTTTCTTTTGCTACAGTTTTTTTTTTAAATCAATTTGAGATCGAACGATTTATTATTATATGGATAAAAAAATTTGTATCCATGATATTAATTTGATACTCCCGAAGTATGTGAACAAAGGTGGCGGACATCGGAACGTAGTATGTGTACCAGGTTAGGGTTAGGCCATATTTTCATTCCAATTTTCTTATTTTAGTTCTATTGCAAGTTCGTAGACTAGCCAAGTGACTTCCGTAGTATTTCTGAAATTATGGCCTATCCCCAACCTGGTACACATACTACATTCCATTTTTAGCCAACTTGATTCACATACTTCGGAAATACCATTAATTCAGTTAACAAAAAACTTTATTTATAAATTTGATTTCATATAGTTTTTAATTTGGTATTCAAAATATAATAACAGCTTTAAAAAAAAAAAAAAACTGGGTACGTTTTAGCGTATACAGTACTAAAGTAGTAAATTTAAAAGATACAATTACGCATAAATTAACCACGTATTTGGCAACATTAATCAAATGAGTACACAGATTCACGATTCTAAGTTTCGTATATATAAATATACCAATTTGACATTCTGATACCTCCAATATTGATTATATTACTAATATTTTGTTTATATTATTTATAGACAACTATAGACCGTCTAAATTTGTTAAGTCATGGTCTGTCTAGAAATGTTAAAGTTTAATAACATGATGTATTAAGCAACGTCTGGAATTTTTGAGATACAATTTTTTCATAAATGAATGAATTAACTGTTAAAAAGACAGTGAAAAAGTACTTGACACAACTGAATATTTTATCATGGGAATGTGGGTTGTTAAGAGAGTTTACATTTACTATGTTAACATATGGTTATTTTAATTTATTTAATTTTATTGAATGTGTGCATGTATTACGAATTTGAAAAATTAGAAATATAAAATAGAACCTGACTATTTTCCGCGACCTTATTTGTACGGTATAAAAGTTCTATTTTTCGAAGTAAATAATTCCGATATTTGAAAACAAATTTTAGAAATAGTCATTAATGTATTATAAAAACACCATGCACTTCCAATACAACAGATATATTATATATTGCATGTTGGTTTAATAAGTTTCTTTCGTTAATTTGAAAATTACTTCTATGGTTGGATAATGCAAACCTTGTAAAATCTCACAGGATTTATAATAATATTATAGAGTGATGATCATCATTGGTTGGGGAAAGTTATGTTTTTCAATTTTAAAGGTTTTTCATGATATATTGACGTAACAACTAAAAAGAACTAAAAATCCCTATAGGTAGTTTATATCAAAATATATATCGATTGTCCGAATTTGGTACACATTGCAGGAAAAATGTCTCGATCAAATAAATTTCGTGAGTGGCGAAAGTTGTTTAAAATCAATTTCATAATAGTGAAAATACCTCAATAATGAATAAATAATTTGAACACACATTTCCAAGTTTCGTCAAATAAAAAAAACTTCATTCACAAGAGCTCATGAAAGAGTGTAATCTAAATATTGAAGTCGTCAAATATTTTTATTTTTATTGACCAGAATGATCACTAAATAAATCAATTATTATAAAATAATATCTCATATACATCTAGTAAAAATAAGAGACATCTTTCTTACACCCCATTGCCATTTTGCACAGTATGTTTTCTAAAATTAATGAAGTAAGTTGTTGTTACGTCAGTATATCATAAAAAATTTTAAGGTTGTTTCAATAAATACATGGAAGTTGGTTAAGCTAAATGCACGTTTATTTGGACACAGCGTACTTTAGTAGAACACCGGGGATAAGTAATAATAAAATTTATACTTACAGAAAACGTAGCATCTCTAGAAATCTTTGCTTCGAGTACAATATAAGTGAAAAATTAATTTCTATTTTTAAATCTGTAAAATGTGTTAAATATATTTACACAATTATAATATTTCAGCATTTGAAATAAATGCTTGATTATAAAATTAATGTTCTAAGATATTCTTGTCGTATGATTTTACTTAAAATTAACAAAAATTTTATTTACTTGTAACCCAATATATATAAAAAACTATATTCCCCTATAAGACTATATATTATAATATATATAAAAGTGTCTGATTGTTTTGCACAGTGGAAAATTATACATTTGAGTTTGGAATTACCCTTGCTTTTATAATTAATGGCGTCAATGAAGGTAGGCAATTCGATGGCCTCAATTGCGCTTTCACTCAGAAACTAAAAGCAGAAGCTATTAAATATGTGTTCAGTTGATATTTATTTGTGTCTGACATATAAATATAAATATTACAGAATAGATTATCCTCGACATGCATCATACCTCGAGAGACTTTTGCTACCAAATGGCTCAAAAATTTCCAGTCAAAATCAATAATTTGACCCACCCACTTCACCCACGCAGAAATAAACTTGGTAGAGTACATCAATCCGGAAATTCAAGTTTTTATGATAAAGAAACTCTATCTTTGCTCGAACCATTTGACAAAAGCATGGGTTCTCTATATCATATTATATGATAGTTTAAGCTTGGACAATTTCTGCTCAAATCCGATTCAACACAAATGCATAACAATAAACGAATCAAGATTTCAAGAACCAAGTAACGTGTCAGTTACTTCAATGCTAAGGTACATGACGTACTTTTTAGGAACAAAGTCGCAATATTGATCTTCATTTCCGCATTTGGGTTTTTCCTGTCACCATATTCAGTTTCGTAATTTTATTCATTGATCGAAAATTTCCACGGAAATTGATGTAGGTAATAGGTATTGAGCCAATCATAATTTACCATTCATATTTGCCGTTAATATATTTATTCCATATTATATTTAATACCAAAAGAAAATATTGCTCAAATATTTGGATACGAAGGTCGGGTATCGGTACGGCTTAGGTCAGGTCTCAGCTAAAAAGATCGCTGACAAGCGTGACGAAATCAGAACTGTTTGTTCTCATATTTCATAAAAAAATGTTGCCATAAATTGGAATAAAAATAAATCAGCAAAATGATTGGGTGAAATATAGAATTCATCACACCCGCAAAGTGGCCTTCTAACGCCTTGATCCATCTTTATTGAAAAAAAAAAATTTGAGTGGGCCCAGGGTTGAGAAAAAACTATTTTTAACAACGAAAACTATCAAAACCTCAAAAACGATTTAAAGAGAGCCTGATGGACATTTTACGTTTATATTTCTAAGCCATAAATTTATATATGTTGGTTGGTCGTCAGCTCATTCGATAACTATCATTTTAATAATTTAACTGTGCCCAATACACAACAACAATATATGTTTGTTGTATTCTGAGCAAAAATTTATTTTCATTGGAGCAACAATCTACTTTAGCATTTTCAATTGTATTGCAATGAACTATATCATAATAAGAAAATTTAGCCCCTTCGAAAAAAACAAAAACTCAAAATCAATGTACCCACTATGCAGTATCCGCAAATAATTAATAATTTACAAACAAGTCGTAAATTACTTTCTTTCTGTATAAAAAAAATTTCGCTCGAACTGTTAAATTATAGTTACGTACTCAAAATATAGTTTTCTTATACTAATAAACAATATTTCGAACTCAACATAATATGCCTACTTGACCTTCTGATGGATGACCCTTAACATTTCATTGTACTTCGTTTACTATTTGTACAAATTTTTAATATTCTCTTACATGTTTTATGTCTAAGCTTAATGCATACACAGTCAATATAATTAAGTCTGAATTGATTTTGGAACGAAACAGTTTCGAAGAACAAACTTAAAAATAGTAAGATGTATTAAGTAATTAAACCAGAAATATCTCATTATAATGCTATGCAGGGAAATTAAAAACTGATCAATATTTGAGCACACTGTACGAAGTATGTTATTAAATATATAACTACACAAATTTACGCTATATTACAAATAATAAAAGTATGCAAGTAAAAGTAAGTAAACAATATCCTCTTGTCAGATTCGCTTTTCGAGTTTACTTGTTAAATTATGATATACTTTTTAAATACTATACTTTTTAAATATCTATACCGCTATCAAAATCGAAATCTCAAAATGTTCTCTATTGTGATCTGTGTCTCAATGCTAAGCCTATATTTAGCATTAGTGTCAATGGTACCTGCAACTTTTCATCAGTACTCATTATAGCTCCATATATTTAACCTTGCTTTGATTATCCAAAAATTATTTCAACAGGCAAAGATATCATCAAATTTTAATATTACTGAACGTGTTGTGTCCATGGTCGCATCGTGCTAAATTAAAACAAATAAAAACTATGAATGTTCAGAACCAGTTATTAAGTATACTTAGATTCCACCTATAGTCAATTGAACAATGCCAAAACTTACACGATAAAATGCAGGACAACGGTTGAAAATCGGAACTAAAGTTTCCCAATGAGCCTAAGGACTTAAAACAAATCTTTCCAATGAATTCAGAAAAGATTATATATTATGTTGTACATTTAAAAATATTGTATTTTATATTTATTAAACAATATTGTTCTTGATTCTAAACTTCTGCGAGAAACTGTTTCTAGTATATACAGCAGTTTCACATTCGAAACTTTCGTATCAATCAGACACTTCGAAATTGTTATAATATAATATTTACAATTACACGAATTGCCATGTTAAGTGCATTAAACATCCCAAAATTCTTTAACCTCAAACAATATAATCTTCAGTTCCAAATTCAAATGTAAGCCTGGAATATCGCACCAGTATATGGAATTTCTTAAAACTATAAACGCTTTCCAGTAATACCTACAATCAATTGTAAGACTAAATTTTTAGTCAAATATTGTTATTATTGAATTTTCGCAATAAATATTATCTGCAGCACATCAACTTGAAGCTCAGATATTTGTGAACTTTCTCGCGTGTTTGTTATGTGAAAGACTATTGTGCCAGATTCATGTGTTTTCTGGTACTGTGTGCTACCTACTTTCCTAAATACACTATCTAATAAATATGTCAGAACTGGTCCCTCTTAAAAATTTAATTACTCTTTGACTTGAGCTATTTCCCGAGACTACTACACTGATCTTCATATATCAAAGTATAACTATTCTCTTCGTACTTTGTACTTTTTGAACTATTTACAAATATTATCTTGAATCAGTCTTATATTACTTTAATTGTCCTTCTGTCCTAAATAAACCTAAATAATTTTGGCGATTTCAATAAATGGAGTCCTATCATAAGATTCATATTTAATTCCCGTGTATAATACAAATTATCTACATATATGGAAAATGAATTTATTCAAATATTGAATGACTTTAAAGAATAATTCTCCTTGAAACATTTCACTTTCGAAAATTATAATTATAATACGTCACCATAGGAACAAAGACATCTAAATTACCGTGACGTCATTGGCATCTTCATTAATTAATTGATCAATGGAAGAAAATGATCTTACGTCATTCAAGATTTAGGTGTTTTTGATATTACACTTATCGATTTTGCTGGGAAATCTTTCACTTGGCATAGTCAATTTGGTGGGTCTTTGTAACTAAAGAAAAGCGAATCTTATTTAGTAAGCAACATACTTCAAGAACAGTGGGTTCGAAACTTTCCCGCCGCATAACAATTAGGTAATGAGTTACTCCATATTTATGCCAACTGTACGTAACAATGGTATTTAATATAATTTGCATATTTGAGCAAAATATTTTCACCATGTTGCGAAACTTTGACGATGTCACTACCTCTAGATTAGTTTCAAATAAGTTTGTACATAAATCTTGGCATGATTCCTGCCGTTTCTTTCTAACAATAACCGCTAAACAATATATAGCTCTCAATGAATCATATACTTTCCTGTCAATAACGGTTGCTGCAATTTTAAAGTGCCAAGGCTAATCATTTAGCTCCTTACTTCACTTGTATTACTACAGTATAGATCGAATCACATCGACGTACCAAAAATAATTAAAATGTTTCAGTTAGCGCTGAATTTATCAAAATATATAGTTGAAAACAATTCTAGCACGTATTTACAAACCTTTTTGTGACGTAACAAATATACGTAAGCATCTTCCCGGAAATGGCGATATTTATTGATCAGAACGATGTCGATTTGGTCACGTTTGACCACGATTATATCAAACATAAACAGACTATAAAAAAGAAGTTCGAACTGCCATCATGCATGGTTGATTCCAGATAATAGAACTTGTGCATTAACGCAGACTTCTTGGCGCACGTCCATTTGCGTGCACAGAAATATGCAGAATATACACAACAGAAATAAAAAGATTTCAATATTGAACAAGCATCCGAAAATTACATTTCGACTAATGATGTAAAATTGGAAATTTATGCAAATGAGAATGTTGCACAGTTTGAAAATATATGGATGTTTTAACTAAAATATAGCAGTTAATAAGTGAACGTATGGCAAATTGTCAAATACTCTGCCAGATTATATTGAATAATAAAGTATAGAATACGCAAAAGTTGAAGAATACGTAATTATTTTCGGATTTCATTTATATCAAGGTAAGCTACGGTGGTGCAAATTTTGGCCCTAGTTAAGGAGAGAAATTCTTTTCTAGGTAAGTTAAAAAAGAAATTGAAATTTCTATCGTTATCATTATACGGAAGAATGCTGTAACGAATATTTGAGCTACTGTGCTTCGATTTACGTTTTGCGTGAGTCTGGAGTCATTTTAGTTTAATAAATATTTTCGCTTTTCAAGTCGAATCTTGTTTACCCTTATTGCTATACCATGACAACGATAGATAAGATAACTGTGACACATGGACATAAAAATACCGTTTTGCTCTTCACTGTGAATCGTTATAAATATAACTGTAACTAAAAAAATTGCTTTTTCTAAAAATACAATTAAATATAAACTTTTTGTTAATATTCTGTAAACGAGTAGAAACTTCTCCGTTGTACCATTGCCAATTTTTATATGTGTTACATTACTCTTAATGTCTTTGACATTTATTGACATTTAGTTGTTCAGATGTTGCAATCTATCACACTAAAATCTGAAAATTCGTAAACACTTTTATATTCAAATCATCTTTCGATAAAAAAAAAACTGAAAAAACGGAAATGATCGAATATCTGATATACATTATTTATTGATTTTGACATTACTTTTCTTTTCGTTTAATAAAGTACTGCGAAGCTAACATTGTTGTACACTTACATCGGCTCAGCATAAACATACCAATCCTATTAGGACAGGTATATATCTGACCGATTCCAAAGACTTTGTGCACTAACCTTCAGACCAAACAACTCCTCACTATAAAACTTCACAGAACACAAGATCGATATTTACGAAAATACTACAAATAATAACCCAATTAAATATTTTTGCCATAATTAATTTACTAGTCAAAAAGATGAGAAAGAAGCTGTACTAATAGAAGTGTATCTACCGCACTATTAGGTCTAGTTTGAAAGAACCAAGGCATTGGCAAAGTTATTTGTGATAATTTTGTGTTTTCAATCGCTATTTCTTCTTTTGTTTCATTATCACGGGATGTGTTTGAGATTACGCAATATTGACTGACTGGTCAAGTCTGATCATGTGATTATTGCGTTGTTAATTAAACATTTACTAGATATATACAATTGGTCTTTCACCTTGGAGGGAAAATGAACCAATAAGGTAATTTTCCTCCGACTACACTTCGGCTCATAATAAAATATATTTGTTCCGAACAACTCCAAGACTTCAAGGTAAATATATAAATATTATGCCATTTGATTTGCATGTTGCCTCCCGTGATTTCTGATACATATTAACTTTTTAAAAAATTAGTAACCTTTTTCCTAGATCTTTTTCCGGAGCACTTACGAAAAATAATACAAATCTTGCACATGCGCTATAACTTGGAATGGAATATGACATTTTAAACTGTATATACAGTTTTCGGTACTCCCGTAGTCTGTGTACTAGTTTAGGGTTAGGTTATCTTTTTATTCCGATTTTCCTTATTTTTGTTCTATTACAAGTTCGAGACAAGTCTGTGTTAGCCGAGTTAATATACCCCCCGCTCATAGGATTTAGTCCCTATACTCCTTTATACAACTTGGTGTAAAGTATGCGAACAAAATCAGTTAATTCCATATTGGTACAGATACTTCTGAAGCGCCCAATTTTTTGACATCTATATGTCTCTAAAGAATTTTGACAAACAGAAATTTCTGAAACTCTAAGCCGTAGTATACCTCAACGCCTACACATAGGAAATATTGTGCATGTAAAATGTGTAGCTTTATATTTCGCAAGCAGTCAAGAAAAACAAAATTTTTCATAAATATTGCGCGTCACTCACTATTCCCACGTTTTGGCAAGTCCAGCATAACATGTGATAAAAATAATCAACATTATAAAATAATCGCGTATATAATCTAAAAACCACGTACTTTAGTTTCACTTGCGCAACAATTTGACGTGAAAGAATATCTGAGTTTTGTACATGTGCCGTATCGTGAAAACCTTTCAAAAAGGGAAATCAAGTCCACCATTGCATTTGAAGAATATATCATATAGCTTACCTTACCAATATATTTATATTGTGTATATTATGATAATATTAACAGAATATTGACGGTAAAATATTGGTCGTTCAATTTTTTGGTCATTTTTGTGCGTGTATGTGTATCAAGTTTCCCAGCACGACATATAAATTCGAGATTCTTGATATGCACTTAATGGATTGAATTGCTTTTTTATTTCCATCGAATGAATCATGGATAGTTACCTAACATTTAGAGCGTAAAAATACATCAAAACATAGAAAATGCTGACATTACGCTTGCATATCTACTTCCCTCTGCCAAAACGGAATTGGGTTACTATATTATATTCGAGGTTTTCATAAAATGTTTTAAAACTTGAATATTTATTCTTTTTCTTTTGGTTTTAAATAAAAGTGCTAAACATAATAAATCATTGATGGTGAAATATCATTTTCGGAGTGCCCGTCGCAAAATTGTTATTTCATGAAACCAGTCCATTTGCTATTTCTATCTGAAAAAATCTTTATCTATTTCAAAATCTAGCTGCCATATTCAACTTAGGAGTAAGTAAATAAGTATGCTGTTCGTTCGCTGTTAGTTTAAATCTACTAAGAAATTTCAAATTAAAAAAAAAATTTGCTAATGTTAGGAACCGTTGTCAACCCCTATCTATATTGTCATTCTGTCGCAAACTATTATATATCCATAAGAGCGACCGTGGTAGGTTGTAATTCATTGATCATTACCATTTCTATGTATTACGAAGTTTGTTGATTTCACAAATCTCAAATCGTCAAACGAAAGTCCCTTAATTAATAATTCAATATGTTCAAAATATTCGCTAGAGCAATGTAGGATTTTATACATGGTCTGTATAAATAAAGTAGTTTAGCTGATTTATGTCCGATGTTACCAGTCGTGATTGCAAAATTGGAAAAGAACATTGCACGATTGACGTCGAACATGCGTCGTTCACTACATTGTTTGAATACAATACAACAGCATTTGGCAATTCTGTGCTTTAGATCACGTAGTATGTTCAACTTAACGGAAACAATAACGTTGAAATGCGTCACATTATTGACGCAAAACTCACGTCTTCATCAATCACAGCGTGACAGACAAATCCCAAGAAAAAGTGTTAAAAAACGCGTTGTTGCTAGACGACACCTAAAGCAATTCCTAACATGCCAGACGAAAACTTGATACGGACGGAATATCACTCAGGGAAGAAAATGTATGAAAATGTACTTGGGAAAATGTACGATGATCAAATTGAATATGATTACGGCACTAGATTTGTTTTCAGATATTCATATAAATGAGTTATAAGTTGCTAAATTTACATCTTTTTTCATTCGTTTTTGAACGAAAACATTTCTTGTGTTACATTACAACTTCACATACCTGAATTTGACTTAATCTCGTTGGATTAAACTGATTTAACCTAGTAATTACTATTGAACTAAACAAAAAGCTCAATGAATTCAGCTTGTGATAAAATGATTAATCAAAAAAAAAAAATTACAACATAAAATTGTATTTTACATTTTAACCTGTGAAATTAAAATTCAAATTATGCTATAGATTACAGTGGTTCCCAAACTTTTTGTACCATCGCCCCCCTACAGTAGTTTATACAACTTCATCGCCCCCCCGGCACTGCAAAAAAAATTGAAAGTCTGAAACGAATATATTACAGACCAAATAAGGAGACAAATCATAGTTTATAGTCTTTTTTAATGAGTTGGGTGTTCCTCAGCGAGTTTTTTATTTTATCTAAATTACCCCGTTTACTGAAAAGCGATTTAGTTGTTTTGATAGCAATAGCAGCACCGCTAAAAAACCCTCTTTCACCAAATCAGAGGTCGGAAATGAACGAATCCAGGATTCTACCTTCTCAAAGACCGTGTACTCTTGTCATATAGCATTTATCTCCCTAAATTCATCCCATTTCACATTGAAATTATAAAAATTAATTTTCCAAAACATATATAATAATGATTTTCGTACATCTCATTGATTCCTACGGTCTGATGACCTTCACCAAAATACATGATATATAACGGTCTTCGGTAAAAATCTTCCCCGATTCCACTCCCTACCATGTCCTCCAGTCCGATCACCAGTCCATAGAATCAATCAACCATTTGTTTCGGATTCGTGGACTCGGATGGCCCAGGGGTCCGCAAATTTTACGTCGCTCGTGGGACCAAATTTAGGGTTGCTATTCTTTCGCGGATCGCATATATTTTTTGAAAGTTAATACCGGAACATCGTGCGAAAACTGCGACAATTCGTGAACTCAACTCAGTCGTCTTATTAAAAAGTGATTACAATGACATTTAATATGACACTGTCTTGTTGCTGCATCACGCTTGACAGCTTTACGACGCCAAGATTGGAAGATTTTCTAAATGAGCATCACTAATCTTAGTTTTTTGCTTGTTATTTGTGATGTTCATTTTCGAAAATAAGTGTTCGCACAAATATGTACTTCCAAACATCGAAGTGAATATTTTCGCATGGTTCCTGAAATTTTGATAAAGATTTTCTTTAAGATACATTCTTACAAAAATTAAGCAGTGATGAATCTCTCGAATAGAATATGAATTTTATTTCTGCATGTTTCCATTTGTCCAATTATGAATAAATAGTAGGCTCGTTAAACGAGTAGCTGTTCAATATAATGTTTAGGATATAATAAAATTTAGTCTAACTGTGTCGCACGGTAAATTTTGTTACGTAAAAAATTACACTTCGAGCGTAGATAATAAATAAAATTAATTCATCGTTAAAGCCGCCGTTTGGATGCTTCCCCTGGCATAGACTTACTTGTATACTTGACATTGGCCATTCAGCAAGATGCAAAAATAAACGTAACAATGCCCCCTTTCGCATCCCCTCGAGACACATTCCTCACTCAGATAGACTTTTAGGCGTGGTCGTGAACATAACCTAATTTTCGCGATTTTGAATTATATTCGTTAAGTTTTTAGTTAAACAAATCAATGATCATCCTTTGAGTTTCAGTTTTATTACAGTAATCAAAAATTATTGTAGAAATAGCTGTGATAGACTAGGCTAAAATTCTTCACCGGTACTTTTAAAAAACAGATTGTTGAATGGTATGAATTAGAATGATAGTTTGAAACAAATACTTCATTTTATAGGCAACAACTCGCGAAACCATTCTTAAATGGGCACCGAAAAAATAAATTTAGAATGTTAAAGTAAGGGAAGAATTTTCCGGGATCAAAGGTCGGGAAAGGTCCATTCAGTGAAGCGTCCCGGGCCAGATTACTATAAATTTCCCGACCACTGGGATACCTTACTGCGAGGACGAGTCCAGCAATCGTTTCGCGTGTGACATCGCCCACGTGATTCAAACCTACGAAAGCACGCAGATTACCGTAATCAAGTGCACGATGCTCCGACCAAACACGGGTTTTGCGAAATCGCCCCCCTATCGCCCCCTTCGACTTTTCGCCCCCCTCTATGTCGTTTTCGACCACCGGGGGGCGATATCGCCCACTTTGGGAATCACTGGACTATAGAATACGAGTTAAATATGGAAACTTATCCCCTTTCATTACACAAAACATGATTCATTCTCAAGTTAAATTCTAGGCATGTTCGTCGTGATAAATATTTACGCAAATTTTGAACTTCAAATTTGAACGCGTTAAGTTTACCTCGCGTATTTTCAGACAACGTAACGTCGACTTACGTTACGTCTTGACGCAGACAAACTTCTCAGCACATCATGGCGCAACTAATAATTCATCGGAGCAAGCCAAGTGACGTCTAACATAATGGAAAATCCATTTGACATGACATGGATTTGATAATTCATATTTTTATCGATTGGTGAATTTGATGAACTCGGCAGAAATGAACTTCATGTTAGCGTTTGACCTGAACCATGAAACATTGATTGTGTTCAAATTTACACATCTCAAAATTTCATTTGTCAAGATGTAACAGCTGTTTTTCATTTTATTGAAGACTCACAGTAAAGATTAAAATACGAATAAAACGTTATTCTGCTAAATATTCGAGCTGATGAATTTTAGAATTTTTGCTTCTATAGGTGTTAAGGACGAACACCATTTTGTCGTAACTATAGATAATATATATATTATATATGATGTTTTATGCGGATCGGTGGAGGTTGGGCGTTAGGAATACGCTCGCCACCATTGATTACCTCTGATTTCCTATATATCTCTTCGAAAGAAGGCTCACTCGATTGTAATAATAAATCATAGGATAGACAAAAACGTTTGGTTCAACAACATTAGAAATTGGATTTATTAACAGCCACTGAAATCACAGCTGTACTAAAATAGGAAAAGTGTTTTGGAATTCTGATTTTGAGGGAGAGTAATGTAAAAACATACTTAGAAAATTTATCACTATTATATACAAAAAATAAGGAATCGAAAGACAAAAGTTTTATATGTTGGTATAGTAATGATCTATCTATAATATAGGCGTGTGTGATGAGTGGTTATAAATTGCTTCGGTGATATTCTGATTTCCTTTCTTTATCCTAATCATTACATACTGTATAATCTTTTGAAGTCTTTTCTTATCTCACTACAGTATTAGAACCCTTCGTTGCGTAATAGATGAAACCAAGATCAATATAAACATCACTAAATCTAACTTTGGTTGTGATAAATTATATACATATTGTCATTGCATAGAAGATACCGTCATATATAACTCTTGACGTATAATACGTCGGTGTATTCGAGTATATTTTTACGTTAGGTGTAAAGCACGTGATAAAAACTATTCGTGCTTAATTTTCAATTTTCTCCCGTTGCAAATTTTACTAATTATAAAGTTCGTAAAAATCAATTTTTAGCTGATTATTTTTCAAAGTATCTGTTTGGTGGTCGTGAAGTGGCAAAACGAACGGTTTTAATCCCTTGGGTATCAAAATGGCGCCTGCACATGCCGTGGCTTTATCGAATTGCGTTACTTTGGTATTAAATTACTAAGGATTAATATCCCACGAGGTTCTGAGTTATTGGGGAAGCATTTGGCATATTGGGCACGCTTCTTACAATGTCTTTTACATATTAAGTTTAATATTCGTTTTTCCATTTATTTTTAATTTGAGGTCTTTGTAGAGTGAATTAACATTGACTTCAAATTGAAATTAAATAAAATGTAACGTCGAACTTCATACTTTTCAACGTACAACGTCGCTGTGTTATAGTGCATTAACAAACTTAAGGAGTAGGGTTTTTATGTTATTTAACATAACTCCTTTAAAAGAGATCTTTACAAGCAGTTATTCAGGAGATGAAATGTAGTAAAGTTTGGAAGATTTTTTCCGGGTCAGTATTGTTAATTTAGATAGATTCAGACCTTGTACTTGCTGTGATCTTATATAATTTTACCGTGTATGCTTCAGTAATAGTATCCTAGAGTTTGTTCACACGTCACCGGCGCAAAACAACCAACTTATTTACTTGCACTGTAAATTTCGCACATCGTTGCTCAATAGTTGTCACATATCTATCAACGTTTGTCAATAAGATAACAGGATTTCGCGAGTAAAGGTTGAAAACTAAGATAACGAGAAAAAGGGCGTTTATACAGTGTTGTTGCATTTTTGTATGTTTGAATTTGTGATGTTTTTGCAATATACTCATTTTAGAGACAGGTAGAAAGTGAACAAGATAAACGCAATAAAATGCTTCTCAATATTTAAAAATCAAGTTCAAATATTACTGACGCTTCAGCGCAATGAATGCAATTTTAGTGAAGTAAACGGATGTACAACTCACAAGACGTGTGTCGAATGAAAGATTTTGACACTAGTAGTGTTTCGGTTTTGTATTTTAAAATTTGGTATTACTTTGTAATATTCTTATTTTAGAGACAGTAGAAGCTGAACTCAGAGGTTACTTGAGTCATAGGGCAATGAATGCATCTGTTGTTAAGTAAAAGGATTTACAACTGACAAGGATTTTGACGTGTGCTGTGTGAAGGATGTTTGTATTAGAAATTAAAAAAAAACATGGGCTCCGTCAGCAGAATGTAGATATTTTAGTATAAAAAAGGATTTTATATTTGAATATTGAAAGGGTGTGATAACACAATGTTATTGGTTTATGAAATCATAAGTTACTTAATTAGAGGTTGGATTTATTGAGAAAAATTTGAAAAAATTGACTTCTGTATTACAAGCACAACTATCACTATATACATCACTTACTCGCCTACGAGTTTGTAAAACCTAGTTGAAAGCATGCTGTGAGCGTTGATTGTATATCCGACTATACACACAGAATGGTGTATAGGAAGTATACGTTATATGTGCTATCTACTACGTTCCATTTCGAGGAATTCAACGCAATATGGCGATCATTTAAAAACCTTCTTTGTGAGAATGAGCAAAATATGTTTTTGTAGCCTTTTATGGACCTATTACTGAATATTACTTTAAACTAGGATTGAATACCAGCTTTAAAGGCTATAACTCTGTAAAAGTTCGAATTCAAAGATTTAGAAAATTCAAGGTTCGCCCTTTGTCTTACAATACACGCAAATTGTTACCGTAACTTCTTATAAACATAGCAAGTTATTTTCATTTTCCTATTTCTTCGACTAGACGACTCTTGTCGTTGCTTAGAGAAATTAACATGTTAAACGAAACCAATATGGTATTCTATAATTTATTTTGAAAAGCTTTCGAGTAATTCAAGGAATTAAGCTAAGCACTTACAGACAAGTATCATTCAATTACTTCCGGAGTTTCCTAAAGTGATAATTTGATACGATTATATTGCATTCCACAACTTTGAATAATATAAAATTAAGATTAGACATAACATTTCATTGAGATCTCAATTAGTATGTTTGTATGTCTAACTCTATAATTTATGCCAAACGATAAAACGAATGTGGGTGTGTTTATTCTTCAATTAGAAGAGAATCTAAATTCATCTGAAATATACTTATTATTGTAGCACGTCACACTTTCTTTTAAAACTTTATACGGAAAAATGCCAATATGTAGTAAACTAAATTTTTGCCTGGACAGGACGTTTTCGTTTCACAATGTATATCTTATTAAAGAAGAATCTACATTTATTGAAATCTTATTTTTTTTGTTACAAGTCATAAATACTATTTGTAAAAACTGTCTCCAGGAAGCTAATCTACTGATATGTATTGAACCACTATGGTTTTCCTAGATGGGATTATTTCGTTTTGCAATATTTATTTCATCAACAATTATAAAACGAGAATATCGGTCAGAAACCGAAGACTTATCGATCGAAAATTAGGGGATCCCCAAAACAGCGCTCTTATTCCATAGTGACACCTTGTGTCCCATCACTAATTAATTTATAAATCGCTAATTTTACGACATAATTTATCCAAAACCAATAGGCTTCTGGTACGACATATGATGAATGCACATGCAAAATTTGGAGCAGATTCAATCTTGCTTTCGTGAGATATCGCGTGCATCTAACAGATAGACATACAGACAGACAGACAAATACCTATCAAAATACTTACCGATTAAAATCGATAAGTAACAATGGACATAAGTTTTTACGCTGAGTTAACTATTTGAATCCAAACTGTATGATTAGTTTATATTGTCCCAATTGGCTTGTTGCATTTTCCAAGCTAGATAAAAATGGTGATAAGTTTTCCCAGATTGTGTGAATTTTTGGTATAAAAATTCAGAGAAAACTGGAAAATATTTCAATGAGACAAATAATTAGTTATTATCTCCGTGGGTACTCAAAGTGATAATTGATTCGAATATTATTTGCATTACAGTTGATAAACATAAGGTCCACAATTGAAATAAAGAGTTGATTTTTGACTGTATATTTACAATGCGAGGACTTTTCCGTAAACGTGTTATCACTTCCGGAACGTCATAGAGTGATAATTGGATTCGATTACTTTGCATGCCATACTCCTAATATTGCAGAGTTAGGATTATACATAACATCTCATTAAGATCTTAATAAGTATGTCTGCAGGTTTAACTCTATAATTTGTACTAAACAATAAGACAGAGGTGGGTGTGTATACTTCAATTAAAGGTAAATTACGTTTTACAGAAATTTTAATTCATATTTGTAGTGAGTATCTCCAACTGTAAAAACTATGTATGAGGATTTGCTTCGCCTGGAAGGAAATATTTGTTTATAAACAAAATATATAAAGACATTGGGTTGATGGACATAACGCAAGGGAGTAAAAAACTATCTGAAATCAAATAGTATTTACAGAAACGAATATTTGGTTACGACGCTTTTTTCAGTGGTAATTTTTAATTTGAAGTTACTAGTTGAATTCGATTGAAATGTTTTTTTCTTTATTATTCAAAACTGGTCGCAAATCGATTTTTCATGTAGATCAAAGTTGTTTTCGAAGTGCATTATAACAGGTAAGACCACACGACATGTTTTGGGTCTTAGTATTTGATAGCGACAGACTGAACGACCTTTAAGACGGCATTTTACTCTTTGTGAATCCCCATGGGAGACTTTAGAAGACATGACTGCATTCTCGATTCACATCTGTCTATGTTCCCAAATACAGCTAAATAAAGAAGGTAAAACAACTTCTATTTTATAAGTCTATATGATTGAGGCCATGCTACACACTAACATAAATGTATCCCTAAAACGTTCTGTCAGACTGAGGGCATTGATTTTCAGACAAGTATACATTACAACTATCAAGAACAGATACGGCATGGACCTAAACAATGGTTATCAATTGTTGGGTTTCTTCTCAATAAGGACAAATAAAATTGAACTGAAATTGATTAAGAATAGGTCTCGCGTAACCCCGACTGATAGTAAAATATCTTTCATTTTGAATAGACAATGTGATACAAGATTCGAGCTTCGAACTAACACAAATGTATCTCTGTAACGACTGACCAAGGTCAGATTTTCTCAGACATACATATTTCCACTACAACATAAAAAAAACACGACATGCGCATAAATAATGATTTACGTAGTTCTTATTTTGTTTTCAATAAAGAAATATACATTATGCAGACTTGGGAAAAAGAAAATTGCACGAAAGCATAGAGGACGATTGTCTCACTCGACTCCAACCGATGGATTAAAAAAATTATTCATATTGGTGATTTTCATAAATTATTTTTGGGTTAATAACTTTGTTGTCTGAGAACTTATATATATATTCTAACTATTTTACGCTAACTTAACATATAGTGAGACGACGTATTGTTCTCCATTCAAGGCACGGCCTATTTGGTTGTTCGTAGCAGTGAAGGAATGTTTTACCTTCCCAAGAGTGCACTCTATGGTCTGTTTGTGGACACAAAACGACAGCGGCAGCGGTTTTTGAGGGCTCAAGATTTTATTGTTGATAGATTAATTCGGGTTGTCCTTTATTTGACAGTCTTGCAGTTTCCTTTGCGTAAATATTCCACATTTCTATGGCGTTGCCGAAGAGTTAGGATACGTGATATCTAGCAATGAAGAGAATGACTTGTATTGATTTAATAATAAGCTTCACTTTTCTTCAATTACAGAAATATGAGAACGGCATGAGATTTTATTTCGAATTGTAAATTCTATAAAGGTCATTTGCAATTAATTCAAGATTTCTTTTGCGTAATAGGTATGAGATAAGCAGGAAAGAAAGTACTTGTTCCATCCAGGCGCGCTATCGTCCCCGAATTGGCAATACTTCAAAACCTTGTGCGGATAAGATTGGTACAAAAGACAGTTAATCTCATTTTTATATAGTTGTGTAGTTTCAAGTTGAAAAAGTCTAGTAAAAGTTTGTCTCTCTAATCTGTCTGAACGGCTTCTGTTTTCTAGGATAAATTCGAAAATCCTATTTCTTTCCCATTTCAAAATTTCACAAATTTTAGTTTCTTGCACAAACGTTACGTACCGTTCTATTTCCTTCTGTGAAGTGTAAGCTATGAGTTTAAAGTTAGGACTTTACGAATAGCATGCGGTTACTACTAGGCTTAAACACAACAAACGGTATTTTTTAATGCATGATCAGGTGAATTGTGCCTGTATGGACATATGTTTTATGAACTTCAACGTCTGCTATTTTCCACTTGTGAGGTATGCTGACAAAATGTTTCATTTTATTAATGCGACATAGCCCCATGCATTTTAATATTACATTTGGGTGACACGATGGCCTAGTTGTTAAAATTGTGGAACTTAACTTTTCGGATTTGAAGTCCATGTCCCCACCTATATATATTGAGTATAGGAAATGACGAATACGAATGATTCCGGGTTTTCTAAATACATATAAAAGTAATGTCGCGATATATCAGTAATTATTTTTATATGATCTTGTTCGGAGAGAATAAGCGTCGTAAAAATACCATGAGGCTCATTAAATCACTCAAAATCTTCAAGAGGGAACACTACAAAAATAGTCGATAAAATTTAGTTTTATTGCATTTGTCTTCTGCGTATCAAACGTTTATCGGTCTGGCGAAAAAAACATTCAATCGATTTCCTTATGTGGGTCTTTGTCAACAACATTAATTATGTATTATGGAAATTGCCGTTTAATGTTCTTTATACATACTTTACATACGTCTTCAGGTGCTGCTTTTTATTTAGCTTGAGAAATAGCTATTAAACATATGTTGTCTCTACAGTTAGATAGGTGAGTCTGACTTCCAAATGGCACAAAAGTAGAAATAAAGATTTTTTACGCTAATTCAAAATATTTTCAGCAAGGTAATACTTGTTATTTTTATAATACCAAATCACGACTTGCACCAGCATCAGTAGTTCGCAGCGTACATTGCGTGATTGAATTTTGCTTAGATAGGTCTGTAAGAGGGCGTGAAATGAGCGTATTTAACATTAGAATTAAAAGGGCGGGGGTGTGAACGGCAAGCAGCTATGTTTGTTCTACACAAAAGTTAAGAACGCTTTTAGTACGTAGTCTTCTGTTTTCCGTACGCAACAAGTTTATCGATGGGCACTCCTACAATTACATCCACTGACCACTATCGGACTTTTTGTTAGCACTTAGCATTTTTTTCCTAAGGTTTCGCAGATTTTTGTCAAGAATTATCATCACTAATTTCCTTTAAATAAATTTGTCCTTGTCAATTAGGTGTAAGACAAGTAAATAAATATATTAAAGTCAGTTCATGTGAATAAAATCAAAATATGAATGGGAAAATATAAAAATATAAAATCAAATTCTGTATGGAGTTCTATTACAAATGTGCAGCGAGGTGTAATATATTCAGATAGTGAAAGGGCTAGAGTTGGGTTTATAGAAATCTGTTATTCTTTGTTCAACTTAAATATTTCTTTAAGTAAACTGACATTTTCATTCATAAATTTACAATAATGAATTATTACCTTGATCAAAATAGATAAACTTTAAAAGAGCTTAATGGTGATACTGATAATTTTTGAGACCGACTTTGGGAATTTTGCACAAAATTAAAATAACGTTATATTTATTCCTATCCCCACAATTAAAATCTCAGAAACGGCTATTTAAAATGCTTTGTATCATTTTTTTTTTATAATAAACCCGATTATTCTATTTTAGCCGATAATAACTTTTTTTGAACTGAATAATATCTAGTTATAAAGCAATTACATCAATTACGGATGCTATTAAAAATGTTAGAAGTTTTGAATAGCATTTAGATGTCATTGTGAATAGTAACTAAATATGGTTTATAGCCTTACACAGATGTTATATGTATTTTATAGGGTGTTTCTTAGATTTGAACGAAACTCCAAAAAAGATAAGACAGCGAGTAAGATCGTGGATTCATTCAGTGCAATTCATTCAGTTCTGCTTTATATTTATTACACATCTGGTGTTGTTAGAGTTCACGATATTCAGCCTATGGCCCCAAAATAGTTGGGTTCAGCGCAGTAATCACTCAACGATACAGTATATTGAAAAATAACGAAAATAATTTATTCATAAATTTAAAATTACAGGTATCGATTTCCGTCGTAAAACCACGAAGTATTTGGAATCAGTTTTAGGGTTTCTAAACTCTAGTTTTTAATGTTCATGTTTTAATTTAACTTAATATAGGCACGAGCGGTAGGAAGCGCCTAAATAAATAACGGAAAAAATAAGAGTGACTACTGTTATTATTAAAATTCGCCGGGCCTATTCGGCGCAAAATCATTTAAATTTACTTTTTGTATTTGTTGTAGCTTTTGTACGTACAATACGTGTTTAATAAAAAACGCCTGGAACGTGTAAAGGGAAGGTTCAGGTAGATAAATTATTGATGATTTGAATATATATTATAAAAATAATAATTGGACTTTGTATTGTATACAGTAAAGAATTACTCCCTCGCACAAAATTGTGTGATAGTTATGTAATTCAACTGTTGCATCGACAGTGCAACTGCAAATTCAAACTACATACGTTGCTGAACTATATAGAGTGAATACAGCGGATCAGATGCCAATACAAAAAATATATGGTATATTGCCTCATCTTCACATATATCTTCCTAATTTTGTATTCGAGAAAACTGCTGTATTGTGCAGATAGATACTAAAGTAAAACCTGGCACTGTTTGCGTTTTCGTTTCAAAGTTCAATTGAAAAAATGCTTCATCAGTGGTCGCAGAATTAACATTTTAAAAGCAGTTTCTCCTATGTTGTATGTTCTCTTATGTTTGTTTGTTTGCTATTGTTTATTCATTCTAACATTTTTCTTTGCAAACAACCGTATGTCTCGTGCTATATGTGCAAACAACTTTTAACGGTTGATAAGACGAAATACTGATAACATTTAATAGTCTGTGAAGAATATCACTTTGATTTTTCTTATCAGTGATTTTAATCAGCGTTATCAGTATCGCACTGTTTACTTCCACTTATTTATATTAGAGAGTTTACGCTTTTACTGAATTGTGCGCATTATATAAGAAACCGACAGCAATCCATATGTATAAACGAGGGACATATACATATAAGCTAAGTCAGTTTACTGGTGTACTGGGGCTTTTCTAAGTATGTTTATGAAATATGTTTCAAAATAAAAATAGAGTTTTTCAGTTCAAAAAAATTAAAGTCAAAATGTCGTGGGAAATATCACAGGATAAATACAAAAAAAAGGAAAAGTCTCTTTTAAATAAGATACTTTTCCTATTGCATTGTTACGGAGTTATGAACGTAATAATTAGCTTTGTCGAACGATTGTTATTGGACCATAACGACAGGTATGAGCGTCATAATTATCGAATTGATTTCAGTCTCGCGACAATTGTCTATGACACGGTCGTGTTATATAGTTGTATTCAAAGCAGTACTTTCGGGATCAGCTGGTCTGAAACTTAGTTCTCCAAGATAAACAGCATGCGAGAATGAAACAGGTATAGGTAAATTGAGATCCACATCAACCCAGCGTAATATTTCTCGTCGAACGTTTTCCTGCATTAGATAACAGGCATTTGCTTTTCTGTCAACGTGGTCAAGACTCAGTAATGCTTTTGTTATCAGCTGGTTTGGAGAATATGTGTTTCAAGGTAAACTGGATTTTAGATTGACATTTCAGGCTGATGGTTAAGGTAGCATATAGTGTGAGATTTGGGGCCATTCATTGAATTATTTTACTCGGAATGTTTATTCGCAAAATTCAAGCATACGAAGTGAGATCCGTGACGATTCAGCAAATGTTTCCCGCAAACAGTTTTTTTTTGCAAAAAAAACAACAGGTTTTCATTTCAACTTATTCAAGAAAAAATGGAAAACGATATGAATATACATTAGATTATATTGCAAATTTGCTCGATTCAAATTCAGATAAATTTATCTTGTTTTCGTCTGTATAGATACATTTGGCCTTCTATTTTTAAAACTTCGATATGAAGATACCTCCAGATGGTTTACTCTATGACGGAAGTTATGTTTTCTAATTCGGAGAGGTTGAAAATATTTATTTTTTTATTCATCGAGATAGCACTGTGAATATCCGTTACAACACCGAGCTTTGAGTGAGCAAAATATAGGGCGGCATATGCTTGGCCTTAATTTTGCATAGATAAACGTTATGTAATTAAAACGGGAATGCCGCGGGGAAGAATGGTATTGACACGTGCAGAAATTAATGAGAGCAAGACGAACAATAGTGAATGCTTCAAAATTAGCATCATGCTCGTTATCGGAGACGCATATGCTGCTGTGCTTTTGTACATGAAATGAGATTTTTTACGACCGCGTCATCTGATTTTTGTCTACTCTGTACGAATAAGAGGTTCGATATATCGCGGTGTGTTATTAGTGTGGTATATTGATACAGTTTTATAAGTCACTTTGAATATCGTGCGTATATGAGTGTTTGTTACAATTAGCAATTATTTAATTCTATTTCAGCAAAGTTCTTGAACAGTATAAGGTGATCAAACTTAGTTTCGAATAGTCAGCGAGCGTAATTATACAAATATAACTTATTCAAATATACGGGTCGGGGGTTGGGGACTTTGGGAGGCGATTGAAACTGGGAGTTTTAAAGTTGCAACGCCATCATATCCGCCGCGTCAATAGTTAATCAAATGTGTAAGTTTGTACAGTTAGATTTCTATTTATCTCTGAACATTGTAAAGTATGGTCACGAGCATATCAGTTATCAATAAACTAGAGAGATTACAATGCTCAGGTGATAAGTGTGTACATTTTGAGCAAAAGATTTGATGCTAACGTAGTCCGGGTATTTCGGGTTCCAATCTCGTTACCAACACTATGAATATGTTCATCGCATTATTGAGTAAATTATGCCGGATCGTGCCGGATCGTAACATATATATGTATCGATGGTATTCCTCACTTAAAATCCATATCCTCATGAATGTTTGTATAGTTAAGGAAGCATTTGCGAATGGCAAATTTATAATTGTTCATTAGTGGTTCATATTGCTTACATAATTTAGCCTCGTGGGAAAAGATATTCCAGCTTTTATTAATTAATCAGCATTGTAATTTATTGTTTATTCAATCTATGGACCGAATGTGGAACTCGGGCGAATCGTGATTATCTGCATTAACAACATATTTCTAAATTTCAACTGGAACGTTGTGAAGCGTGACCGCATTTAGATCCTGCCTAAGGATGGATGTTTATTTATTTTTAAATCTGATTCAATTATACGTCAAGGAACTACAAAAACGTACATAACCTACATAAATCAAAAATCATATATCTCATTGCGGGGACCTATTTGGCATACGATGCCTATAGCTCTTATACCGACTGCATCCTATATGTTAAAATATAAGGATCGCAATGTTTTGTTTGGTTTGAAAGCATACGTGGGCCAAAACGTCCGATACGAAATGCCTGAAAGCCGATTCAGTCTATAGAGGAAATATTTATTTTTAATCCATTCAATTCAATGATAAACTTGGAAACCACAAAAATGCAGCAGATAAGAAAGGTAGTGGATATCAATTCGCGTACTAACGAATTCATTGGGCGCCATTACTGCTTCTTAAATACATGCTTTAGCTGACTTTGAACATATTTTAATTTACTCGGCTAGCTAGGAGTTCACGTGCTAAATATGATTGCTGCAGTAGAGTGAGGGTCAAAGAAAAGGAAAACCAAAACCAATGTTTTATAAAGAATATTTTCTACTGTAAAGTTCGACAAAAAAATTAGTTAATAATAAATTTATGAAATAATTAGCTAAGTTAATATTATTGCTTATTAATAATGTCCACCTGCAACAGTAGCATAAGTGAATGACATTGGAATGTAGAACCAATCCACGTGAAAATAATATATTGGTTTTCATAGTTACATTTGCTCTAAATGAGAGTGATTTTCCACATTCATTTAAAAGTATAATGATACCCAATTAGCGCTTTTCCCACCGTAAACAATGCGAAATATTTTAAGATTAGTACAATTATGTCGAGGCATTCATTGAGGGCTTCATTAGCAGTTGTATTTTGAGGCCAGATGCTCTAATAAAGATGTTCATTTTTAGTTCCATACAATCGTTATTAAGATATGACTTGAATTGTTTTGCGGTTTTTCTTGTTAATTCTTGTTTTAGTGGTTTTCCGACCTGGGAGGAACTCTTACCCAAAGAGGTATTTGTCGTTCTTAGGGAAATGTTGATTTGTATTAGCTGTAGCATTATTTTTATTCTTTAGTTTCTTATTATCATTGTAATACTTATTTATCCACACAATATAAACTACTTAATCTGTATAAAAGCGGGGGTGCGACTTGTGCATAACACTCGCTATAGGATCCACTAAAGATTAATTGAATAAAGTTTTCTTGCATTGCGAGGGAGGAATAATGATTGATTAGGAATAGAATTTTGGCAGTTTAACAATATCTGGCTATAATTTGGTATTTATTTCTCTATTGAATGAACCAAATCACTTTACTTCAGGTTTGGTTTGAATAATTAAAATTGAAAATTGAAAGTTTTACATTTACATAAATGTCGCTTTGATAATACTTGTTGACATTAGCTGAATTGTATTTTGAATAAAATTTTTATCTGTTCGGCCAATATACACCATCGACTTTATATCTGATCTTTGGGTTCGCGCGTTTTGCATGCGGGTGATAGGTGACACTTTGACGCAGTTTGATTTCGACCTGATCTGGGGTCAAAGCGTTTTTCTGATTTTACACTTGCTAGGTCAAGCTTAGAATCATTTTATGACATTACTGGTTTATTACTCAGCGCAATGGACCTTACTGCAGTGCCACCAGAGAATCAGAACCTGTGTTTCAAACCACAAGCTAATCTGTCCAAAGTGATTTAAACATCGGATTTATTTTTATTTTTATAACGACTATTTGAAAATCGGTATTTAAACTATAATTATCGATATTCCTTTATTCAACAGTAAATTTTAATTTATATAAATTAAAAATGGGAGTTTGCATGAGTTTGAATCATGACGAACTTCTTGCCAAACAGAGGAGCCATGATATTGACAGACGGCTGAGTTTTATGGCAAGAAAAGAAGAAAATGTTGTAAAGCTGTTGCTCTTAGGTGAGATCTACTTGGTAAACGTAGAATTGAAAAATTAAATGAATTAATGGGTAGGCAGTATTTTCTCTATTTATTTTTACTTAATTTCACTGTGAAATGTCTCTTCACTTATATTTGATGCTTTATATATAATTGAAGTATCTCATTTTTACTTAAAGTAATTCTATTAGATGAGTTTACCTCGGAAAATTTCCAAGGGAAAATAATATGCACTTGCTTGATTTTGTTAATAGGGAATTTATATCATATTTTAATGTCTGCTCATATTCATAAAATATTAATCTCAGGGGCTGGGGAAAGCGGTAAAAGCACATTTGTGAAGCAGATGAAAATTATTCACAATTCTGGATTTTCAGCCGAGGAAAGATGTGCCTTTAAGGTAAGAGTATATAAAACGTGGTCAGGTTATATAGATTACCAAGTTTAAATATCATACTCTGTCGCTCAGTCAGGTACACCAAATTATGACTTCGCGCGTGAATATAAACTCTTTGCAATATCAGGAGACCGATAGTCCAATATGTAGTGGAATATTTTTTTCTTGGGCACGATAAAAATTTTGGTTGAATCCGATACTCATCATCTCATTCAATGTGTAACAAATTAAATGAGCAATGCTAAAAATGGAAGAATTCTAAATTTTCAAACACTGTAGCTCCTTAGGCAGTCAGCAGATTATTTTACAGAGCCTTTATCGGATTGAAGTTGTAAAATGGCCAAATGAAAAAGTCTATTTTTGATAACCACGCATATTTGTATTTTTATTGACCTGTCTATTCAACTGACTTTTGTAATCATAAATATTTTATCGTCCAATTTCATTCCCACGGGAAATGAAACGGTTTTAGATAATTTTATTTCCTGGTTTATCGGGTCATGGAATTTAAAAGACTAATCTAAATTGAGGTACCAAATAGTTTACAGGTACAGCAAGGATCGCTTTGGCATTTGGTATTAGCGTATATGTAGAAGAACATGAATATTAATATAATGTGTCTATAACCCCGATCAGTTTTGAAGTGAACTTGTCAAAAATGTTTGAAATTTTACCACCGAAAAATGGTACACTCGTCTAATAAAAAAATTGAATTTTTCTAGCCAAATTGGATTATGTTAAGGTTATGGTTACGTTGAGACCAAATCTCTTGTTGTACATTTCAATTTTTTGACATCTATGGCTGCTGGTCGTCAATGCCATGGTGGCTGACAACTCTTCAATCCGTATTAGTTATGCATTTAGTTGGGTAAAATGACCTTGCTATGAGAAAACGTGAAATTTTGAAAATTCAAAATCCTCAAACATAATTAAATACCTCAAAAATGTAATTAACTCACCGATATATTCACAGTATCAATAAATAGTAATTTGATATTCCAACATGTTTAAAACACTCCTTGTATAATCAGATGTAATTATGGCATTTCAGGGCCGCGAAAATTGGCGCAAAGAAGCAATTTTAATTACCGATCAGCGCCACCTATTACGACTAACATTGAAGACGAAAATAAAAAATAGTTTTTTGTCGATGCGATCTAATGTTTTATATAACAACCACAAATCATTTCTTATCATATAATAAGGATCGACAAAAAATACATTTTATCATTCCAATGCAATTTAATTACTTTGAAGCTGCAATTAAACACACTACAAATATGTTTTTTAATTTCTATACCTGAAATTATTTCTGAAGCGTCAGTGATTTTATTACTATTTTTAGTTAAGTTTATCCTGCTGCTATGTTTGACTGGTGAGTTACTTGATGCACGGCCAAAAATATCTGAATGGGCCTTGCGTTTGTTTTTGCAATTTAGTGGAATTTGCATATACTGTATATGAAAGTTTCCGTTTAGCATCTTCCTATTTCTGTTTTTTTCGTAATATTTTGCTCTTTGGTCGACTGTTTACTGACTATAGAATTCATGCAAATATTACGAAAATGTAAAAAATTAGATAATTGTAGGATCACTCATAACGTTTTTTATTATTGATATTTGATAAATTAAATTGTTAAAATAAACATTTTTGTCTTCATCTAGCTAAAAATGGATACGATTTTAAAAATACATTATAGTAAAGCTGGTATCAGATTAGTTAATTTTATAAGAGTAAATTTTAATTTTCAGTCAGCCATCTTGGACAATCTTCTAAATTCAATGAAATTCGTACTTCAAGGAATGGTGATTTTAAGAATAAATCTCAGCAATATAAAGAATAAGGTAAGATACACTTTATTTATCAAGCAGAAGTGAAATCTTAATAAAAATAAACTGACAAGTCTTATTTTTATGTCAAGTCTTAGAACCTCAAAATTTTAACAATAAAATACATCGTAAACTCATGACTCTTACATAATGAATCAAATTTTAGAATTTGATTTTAATCTTATTATGCAAAATAGCCTTCCCAGAATATCAAGATAAAATTTTTTCAATTGAAAGAATGTTTATGGAATACCAAATTATTTCTTTATTTCAAGATTCACGCCCAAACTGTACTTTGCTATCCTTACACATGTGATGACGACGTCACACTTCCGCCGTTCCTAGGAAACGCATTACGCCATTTATGGAGAGATCGAGGTGTTCGAGCAGCAGCAAAAAGAGGTTTCGAATACGAACTCAATGATTCTGCTTTATAGTAAGTTTTAATGACTATGTTTTAATAACGAAGCAAAAACAGGAAAAATAGATGTAATGCGTAAATAACCTATTATGAACAAACATACCAGCCACAAATTAGAACGTCGGACTGTGGGTATATAAACATACCCAAAACACAGAATAAAAACAACCTCAAAAAAGGCTATTTTTAATTTTGATCTTCTTTTCAAGCCAAAAAATATCAAATGTACATGTCGCTTCAAATGTTTTTGTTTTAAACAATCAGGCAATTTTATTCTTCAATTTAATTTACCTGTAGCCAGGTGCATTATCTTTATATGTTTTAGATCTTCATATCTCATTACGCTCGCCTGGCTTTGTATAAACTATTATAACTTGATATAATTTAGCAATAGACTCACTATATAAATGCCAAAGGGCTCAATATTAATCAATATTTAATTAATATCAAAGCTTCTCTTCACAGTTATTTCAACCACATTCGACGTTTGACGTCCTCTGATTACATTCCAACCGTTGATGACGTTCTTCGAGTTAGAATAAGAACTCTCGGTGTCATGGAATCGCAGTTCAGATTCAGTGGAATTTTATTCAGGTACAATAATTTGATTGGTCATTCTATTTACGTATCTGTTGTTTCATGGTGTTCAGGGATTTATTTAACTGGTCATACTGCACCAGCATTTTTTCTGTTAACAATGAGTGCTTTGATTTTCACTGCTGAAACAGGCCTCTCTATTATTGAGTAACTATTTTAATGCTAATACTACATTATGAACGCTGGATAAGAGGTTAGTTGTATGCTAATAAAACAAATCATTCACATAAAAACATACCTCATATCCCAATATTTATTTATACGTTGTGTATATGGCATCACATCAAAGCGGATATTGCACCATGTGTCAATTTGAATAACCAATGTTATTACAGAGCGAATAGTGACCATAATTGAAATTTTATCTTGTCTGCTAAATGAATGAAATTAAACTGATTTGTGGTTATTTTCTGTCCAGAGTTTTTGATGTTGGAGGACAGAGAACAGAAAGACGAAAGTGGATCGCTTGCTTTGATCACGTGAGAGCTGTATTATTTGTAGCCGCTTTGAGTGGATATGACATGACATTACTAGAAGATTCTAGTGTGGTAAGCAACTTTGAATATTAATTTATGTGTATGAATTTCCATTGCTGTTAGGTTTGAAATTTCATGTCTGCAATACAAAATAGAATCGAGACATATGGACTAGTTGATGGGGATACGTTTGAACAAATCATTTATCTGCTTTACTTTTTTCATGATGGAAAGAATACCTTCTAATTGTATTCCATGAAATAAAGACACACAAAAAATGTGTTTGTAACAAGTTGCATGTTAATATTCGAGTGTCTGTTTCAAGTATTCTGTATACTTTTTATATATAAAGTTATATAAATTTATACAATTTCATATATTAAAATATTCTAAATGCGTTTATATAATCGCATTTGTACCCATTCAGAATCGACTTCGAGAAAGTTTGAAATTGTTCGGATCAATCTGTAACAACGCTTTCTTCAACATGACATCTATGGTAATTTATATTTTGAGCAATTTATAAAGTTAAATTAAAATCACAGATCATTTTTCACATTTCATAGCTCCTCCCACTAATTCTTCTCGCATGTCTACTTCATATAAATCCAAGATTATGTTATTTATATTCTTTTAAGGAAAATATATTATTCCAATATTACGTTACATGGCGATAATAAGCAAATTATTGCTACTCTTCTTGTTGTTGGTATTTTGTTGTGAAAAAATTGCTTCCCTCACTAACTTCGGGACCAATTGCTTTGGGACTTTTAATAGTTAAATATTGTTGTTGTCACAAGAAGGCTATTAGTTTTATTTATCTTAAACATTTCCATGGGCTCTATTGAATTCGTTTTCACTTCGAAGTTGTGCACCGTGTGGCGGTTTCGCGATCGCATTTCAGCGATTTCAGCTGGTTTTATTCGAAGTCGCTTTCGTGTCCATAAATCTGAGCATTGCTTTTATTTGGCAAATAATTTGCGCGAAACAATTGAAAAGTCTTCACCCGATCATTTCATCACGAACGTGTGAGTTTATTCAATCAAATTTTCATTATAATTTATGCACATTTCTATTCAGATATTGTTTCTCAACAAATATGATTTATTTGAGAAGAAGATAAAACGAACTAAAAGACATATGAGATACTATTTTCCTGAGTATGAAGGTATGAACTGTTAGAGAGAAATATTTAAATTTCCCACCACTGCTAACTACTCGGTTTATTGATGAAGGAATTGCTGATTTATGAGTATTGAGGTAACAATTATCGGCAAGGTTGACAAAAATCCTGCAAAATGTTAACTCGATTGTGAACGCAAAAAAGTCAAAAATTGCATCTCTAAATATTTGTATGATTTTCGGTATGATATTTAGTTAGTACTACTTAGTTCCGCTATGTGCCAACTGAAGGGCGGCAGAGAAAATAGGTAATAACTCTATGTTGAAAATGTATATCGCTACACGAACGTATTTATACTATCTCTAGTTCGCTTGTGTTAATTAATTGGGACAATACATCGATGTCTAACTTTCTATATTCCATAGCAATTTTCTTATTTGAAAACATTAAATTATTAGCAAGTTAGATTTTTTAGGAAAATCTATTATGATAATTGATGATAAAAAAGAACTTCTCGTTGTCGTTGTACGCAGGGTGTAGTATTGACCTTGGGCAAGACACATAATCGCTTTTAAAAACTTCTAGACTGATTTACTTTTATCGAACTTATAATTTCTTTTTTTTACCGGGTGATAAACATGAAAATGCACTCTGCTAAATTAGTTTGTTTGATTCTAAATATTGCATTTATTCATTTTAGGACGAGATGGTGATGTTGACTTTGCAGCCGATTTCGTGAAAGCAAACTTTTTGGCTTTGAATAGAAATGCGGAAAAGGTAAATAATCGATATTGGCTCGACTTCGCATTGATTACATTTGATGACTTAAATATCTTATTTGAATTTGAACTCTTTAAAAGATACGTGCTCCGAGAATAAACGGCGGGGTATCTTAAAGTTGTGAGGCGTCAAAATATATTTCAAAAACTATTTATTATATTATTCTGGCGCTGCGTAATTTATCAATTTTTGTAACATTCCTCTGATGAAATATATCAATCCTCAAGTGCGAATCCCACAAGTTCGACAAGGTAGTAGTTGTACCTTGTTTAACTATTGTTTAACTGATAATTAATGCAGGAAATTGGGTATGGATATTGATCTAGAATTCTTTTATTATCTTGAAGCAAACAACCAATGTAAAGCAAATTGTTCTTTACTTTATTTCAGGTCGTTTATCCGCATTTTACAACGGCAACCAACACCGAACATATCGAAATCGTTTTCCACGCAGTTATGGATACAATAATAAGAGAGAATTTGGAATCTGCATCACTTCTGTGACATAATAATTTAACATTGTGACGGAACAGTTTCATTCATAGGGGGAGTAATATGTCATAAATGAAAAGTAATTGTCATGATGTTGAATTAGTAATCGCAATTATTACCGATTGAGGTGGAAGAATATAACGAAGAAGAAGGGCCGGCGCATGCGAAGGAATCAAACGAAAAAGTAATTTCGACGTTGGTTGAGTGATTATCTCAAAATATACATATGAATTTTGAGGTATATATAAAAGTCGTATCCCATAGAGACATATACACCGGTTTATAATTGCTATGTTTTTATATTTAGTCTAAAAACTGGTCTATTTATTTTTCGTAAGATACGGTGCTGTTACAATATTTTCTGATGAACAATCTCACTGTTCATTGCCGATATTTGACAATCCAAAGACATATTTCAATTAATAATTGGCAGAATCACAATAAGTGAAATCTTGATATGTTTTTTAAATATTATTCATATAAATCACAAAAAACTATGACGAGGTGAGAATTGAGTCGAATACCAGGACATCACGACTGCGCTTTCCAACTTCACGTACTGAAAATATTCTCCATGAAAGATAATTCAAGTTACATTCATTGACTTTCTTTTTCATTGTTGTTTTTTTGCATTCTGCAATTTACATTGTTTACCATTCGGGTATGAACTAAATTTGGATTGTTTGATGGAAATTCAGAAGGCAAAAATTAAACCATCTATATTCACAAATATTGCCAGTCGTTTGTTTCATGCCGGGATTCTAAAATTATACTTTCATTTTTTTTTTTTAAATAAATTGAGATTGTAAGATATCATTCATAGCGTGACATGGTAATTTGATAATGATATTTTTAAACTATGTTTCGGAAATTTCATTCGTACACATTCTAGTGAAACGTTTGCTTTGTACAGCTATGTACTGCATGAACTACGAAAGCTGAAGAGTATATTCCCATTATCATCAAAACACAACGTTCCATTTATTATTTTCTTTATTATATTTATGTCTCAGACAGTGGAAAGTGATCATACCTTTGTCGAGAAATATTAAACGATCACTTTATTATACAAATGCAATAAAATACATTAAAATAATAATTTTGTCATCGTTGTCTTTCTGAAATACAAGACAGAATATGAAGCAGATGGAAGAATCTGTATCTGAATCAGGTCTGTGACCTAAGGTCGGAACTTCAATTCATAAAACATGGCAAAATATAACGCAAATATAGGTCAATATTTCATGGCCGATATCGAAGTTTAGCAAGCGACATGATATTCAGAATGATATTTGTGATATTTACTTCGGAATGATTCCGCCGAAAAAAAGTGCTACTAACTTTGTCATTTCATGGTGGTTCACTTAACCACCGGATTACCGTTTGGATAAAATGAATGGTAAAAATATGAAGTGTTTGGTAATCAACTACCCAACTCTCGGAATGAAAGAATTAACTTTTTAGGACTCCTCTACAAGATTATGAAAATATTATTGGAAGCATAGGTATTTTGATATGATTTTAACATGACGTTTTATGAATATTATTATGGCGCGATAAAGATATGCGTGATTACCCCTCACACGCTGCACCGGTCACGGCGCGCTTTTCTGAATAACAATCACCTAATTTGTTTCGGTGTTGAGTGTTCATATCAAATTCTTCGCATACACCCTTTGTGGGCAAATCTTCTTTACCACCTTATACTTGGAGCCTTGCATGAGCATCATAAAACAAGGTGGAGCAGTGCGTCCTATACACAACCATTTTCTGACGTATGTCGAGGTTGTGACGTCACATTTTTTGTTGACGTATTCGTTGACCTGCGGGTTCAGGTTAAAAGATGGAACAGGCTGATTAGGAAATATAAACGATTCAGATAATGATGGTCCGTATGGTGACATCAGAGATGACGTCAGAAAGGAGTATTGGTCATCTAGAAAAGGATAGCGAGTATCTGTTCCTGGTTGCACTCGAGATCGTCTTGCGCCGATGCGCCTCGGAGGCGGCGTCCCTGAATCTCCCTGCACTGGATACATTGTGTCTGTGACACAAAATTAATTTAGTTAGATTAAATTTATTATATCGTATGAATCGGTACAGCTCAAAGCTCTAGGCAAATAGCTACCGACATTTATAAATTACCATGTTCAGAAGGACCGAAAACAAAAGGTTCAGAGTAGACTATGAATTACTCATCTTATTGCATACTGTATGGAATGAGAGTAAAAAATTTTGAATTTGATATTTCCGCTCACAATTTTCATCATATATAAGTTTTAAACTTTACTAGGCCATCATGCTTAACAGCTGGACATGGAACGAATAAAATTCGTTGACACAGCGCGTTATCAGTAAAATCGAACATTGATATATACAGTATACTGTCGCAAACTCTATTTAACACAATATTTGGCTCTTATCTTGGATCTTCCTAATGGTGGTAAAGGCTACACAAAATACGGACTCCGAACGTAAAAACTTACTTGGTTGCTTCGTCGGGCAATTTTCAACCGGTTCGGTCCGGTTTTCACTGGCTTGTAGGTGACAACTGTTTGGCCGCGAGAGGGTGCTATTGGGACAAAATGATTATATATTATTAACTTCAATATCGGAGGCAGGGTGACCAAAAAGGGACAAACAAAACATTGAAAACTAGTTGAACTACGCCAGCTTTTAGTCAACAATAATATTTTCACACCTCTTGCGGGATAGTTGGGGTATTTAAAAACCTTTTTTGTATTCGGAGTATAGCAGTTTCAGTAACTGATTATCGTTTTTTCGAAAAACTTGTCAAAAGCTGATTTCCAGAGAAGTTTTCTTATGCATATTTAGTTATATTCTTTGGTTCCATCGTTCTGAAACATGTGATTTTGAATTATTTCAAGTCGTACTATAAGAAAATCAGTTACCTTCCTATTCCATTTTCATCCCATGCAGGATATTTGGCTTCCTGTTCCGGGGTCACAAGATGGGCGGTTGCGTTACCGTCTCCAGTGATGGAATATTCAAAAGTGATTCTAGACAAATTGTTTTGTATTGAAAATTTAGAGAAATTCAAAAAATAAAGAAAACCGAGAAAGTGAGTGTAAAACTTCCGCGTTTGCTTTTCGTTTGATCAGACGCAAACAACAACTTCTTTAAAGCAAGGTAATATTTAACATACTGTCGTCGAATATATGATGAGGCAAGTTTAATAAAGTCAAGTTTATTTTATCCAACAAGTAAAAACAATCACATAAAATATTCAAAAAAGTGATCTTCATACAAATTTTAATTTGAAAGGAAATCCGCGGGGAACCAAATCTGGTTAATGAGCAGCGACACCCAAGGTGCAATGTTTCATGTCATGGAATATTAAGCCACCGCGATGGCAAAACCTTTTACAACATATTTTCAATTATATAATAAAATTTTCAGAGAAATTGGGGGTAAATGCATATTTTGAGTTTGTTCTGAGAAAATTGGGACTTACGCCATATAAAATATTTAACTTCACACATAAAAACTAACTTCACTTGTGAATATTCACCTAAATTTGTCGACTCCATCAAAATTAATGCTTGCAGAACCTCTCAGTTCAAATTTGTTATCCTCCACAAACGTGTAAGTGTACAAATCATCAGCGGTGTCTCCGTTGATACCACCAGATCCGGGCTGAATAATAATGAAAACATGACTCAAAGTAACAAATGTCACTTTACTCTCACGACTGTTAGCGTTGTTAGAGCCTCAATAACAAAACACTGATAAAAAGATTTTCAAAATAGTGACAGTATAAAACAAAATTTTCGACAAATTCCCATCCGAAGATAGGACAGAATATGACCTATTGCCATCTTTTTAAATGTTTAGGCCTGTGGTATCCCATTCAATTTGTTATAAACAAATTGTGTTCGTTTTTATGGTACAAATATTGGACAATAACAGGATGTCACAAAATAAATGAAACGCAATAATACGATTATCAGTTTTGTGGGTTTAATTTATTTCGGGACACCTTATATTTCATGTACATTATCGAAAATGTTTATACTTTTATTCTTTGTCTTACGGCTACTTTTTCATAGAATCTATAATTTACTAAATATGCATAATTTTCTTGTTATTGAACGTTTTTAAATAACATGACTGGATTATTACAAGACATTTTATAATTCAAATAATATCCTTAACTCACCATTGGAGAAATATAAATGCCCGGTTTCTCAGGGGGCAATGAGTTCCACGGATTTTTAGAAGCAACGCCATTCAACCCAAGTCCTGTGTCGGCTAGCCCACGTCTTCTCGGCTGAGTCGGGTACCTGACTGATGGACTGCGTCTAGAAAACAATAATAATACTAATACTTGTCGGACATATGTAAAGCATTTGAAAAAATTGAACTACGAGGAGATGCATTGGAAGTATTACATATTAAGGTTAATAATTTTTGCAGAATTTCATCATGCTGTCAACTAGAAATTGTTTTCGATTTATTCAGACATAAACTGCAATACACAATATAATTTATATTAATACAGATATTTAGAATGTGGGTGGGAATGGTCTGACTGTTAAACATATTGTACCAGGCCTAAAAACTTCTTACTAGGTATACATTTTAAAAATTCAGTATGGCTGTTTTTCATTAGATGCAAAATAGCGAGGTCTCTGAAACCATATATAATATATCCGTGTATAAATCGAATATTTGTAAGGGAAGATTCCATATAAATATTTTTTCTATGTGACTTTTCTCATTGTTATTTTTAAAATCTGAAAAATTAAACAATTGAAATTAAATGCCTTCTTGTACCGGCGAGTTCAAAGCTTGAAGAATTAAATATTCAAATAACCGAATTCATCAAGAAGATTTCTCAAGTATTTTCAACATGATTTTGTTTATTCTAATTTTATAGTACTACTCTTTGTAGAATTATTACTTGATCGAATAGGCATCAAGATGAAAAGAAAAAAAAATGACAGAGGACATCTGATATGTTTGGTTTATGGCCTTATACCACTCATTCGAATATAAGTTGCAGTAAACCTGAAAGAAGTCAAACAATACTTGTGTAGTTTAAATTGAGTTTGCTTCTTAATTGGGATGTTGTCTTCAATGATTATATTTCAAACAATTTACTTAGTTTATTTTTCAAAGAACTTGCTGGTTTGCATCAAATGCAAATTTATAAAAAAAGGTCTTGATTTGATGGGTCATCTAACAAAGCTGTGTGTGATTATGTTATTGTGTTTATTGTTGCCTATTCAATATCAATAATCAAATAACAATAAATTCTTATATTGTGTATTAAGTATAAACTTTATAAATATTTAATCAAATATGCCACATTGATTATTCATTAACCGGAAATATTGAAAATTGATATTTTGCAGGTTTACGACACTGAAATACGCATAATTGATTGTTAGGTTGTGTATTTGAATGCCAGAGAGTTTTATGTCACCTACCTTTTCTTTATAATCATTTTTCTCGATTTCTTTTTCTGTGACAATCTTGCTCTCGGAAGTGTTTTTGAAGCAGTACTTGTTCCGGCATTTTGAGTCTGTTTTTCACTCTCGATAGTTTTGGACAAAACATGGCTTGCCTTTCTCTGATTGGAAGACTGATTCATACCACTAGTTTGATTCAAGCCTTTAGCTTTGATTTCATGGCTTTCTGGTAGAATTACATCAAAAAACAATGAATTTTGTGGAAGACTGTCATCAGCAAAGACATTGAGGGCATTTTGATTCTGAAATAAAAAGTTTAAGTGTCAGAAAATGAAGAATTATATTATACAGCGCACGCAGAAACATACGGAACTTGTTTTATACAATTTTAAAATTTTGTTACAGATTATTCGCATATAGGTTAAGGTGAAAAAAGTTGAGTCGACTCATTAGAACTGTATAATATTAGGGAAAGCTAAGCCACGCGAGACCTCCAAAATTATCGGATTTTAAAGAAATGTGTTAACCCACAATCCGTAATTTTACAATAGACATTCGTTTGCTATATTACATAGTATATGTAAAATATAATCTTGAATTGATATATCGTCAATGCAAGACAACAACAAATGTGAAATTCATTTGTAAACATATAGAATATAGATCGGAGTAAAGGTAAATTTTGTTGATATACTCAGTTTTCGTTTCTGAATCACATCAAAGTTAAGATCAAGGTCATTTCAAGATGTTTTTAAGATTCGTCGATTAGTATCGTTCATGAACTGTTTTCTCTATTCCATTTTTTATTCATAGGAAATCATGAAATATGCAAAGGAAGGCGCTTGTCAGAAGGGTTTTTATCTTAATTCTAACCTGTATTTTACCGGAATTACAGCATTTTCAACTTAAACATAACAACGGGATCGCGGAATACGTTTGCGACTATGTGCCAGATGTCAAAGAAATATTTAAGTGATTCAAACTAAATTTAGGTTTCAACAAATAGGATATTTAAATTGTTTGCATAACATTAACGATATTAACGATTGTTGCTGGCCCTCATATAAACTTTTTAAACAATTTGTGATTTCGCGCCCAGAGAATTGTTCATGGAAAAATGTGAAGCACTGCGGAAACTTTTAATGAAATGATCATGAAAATCATAAAATAGAAAATCTAATAATTCATGCCAAATATATATCAATTCCAAACATTAGTGGCTGCTTGTTCCGAGCCTCACTTACAACAAATTTGTGATAAGTCTAAGCAAAACATTTTGAACATTAAATTGGAGTCAACGTGAATAGCTTTTGGTTTTGAGTTTTAGCACTAGCAGGGCATTTGAAGGTGTATGGACCTAGTAAGGCATCGTAGGTTATTTTTAACAAACCGCTATCATCAATATTTTAATTTACTGTGTCACTTCATGAAAGCACCACAAAATATATTATATATTCGAACCTTCTTACAAATTTTTCCTCTTTATTTCAAAACAACCTAATTGTTGAAGAGCGCACAAAAGTCGATCGTTTATTTGTATAGTATTAACCTCTTTACTTCCTCATCTTAGATTTTGGAATGCTTATCAATCCTTCACTAAAGAAGTAGGATCATCTGACACGATCTATTCCACTCCATCAAATTGTTTTTATTCAATACAATAATATATAAGTTAGTTTTTCATACTCGTCCTGTATATACCAACGTAATCGCACCATTCTAAATTGCCAAAACAATTTTAGGCGTGACGCAAATGCATACGACGGCGCCAAAATTGCCGGCAAATTGTGAGGTTTGTCCTGGTGGCAATTGAGGTCTTCATCAGTCTTGTTGACACTCAATGATTAATTTTAGAAACGCTAGGACAGGGCTAAAACTGGTATTCAGAAATATACTTGGAACTACTTTACTTCCAACAAAAAACTTCTACAAAATATTTCTCAAATCTCATTCGCATTGTTTGTTTGATTAATCATTTTATGCCTATTTCATAAATTTAAAGCTAAAAATGCGTTTTCCGTTATACAAATGTCAATTATATTTTTAAAATCAAAACTCAACTTTATGAAAAATATCAACCAACTCCGCCTAATATGTTGCTTTTTCTCGTCGCCTTATATGCAATGCAAAAACCTTTATCGTTGTACTTACTCACTGGCTTGGTAACAACGTAATATTGGAAAAGTGACATCGAAATTATGACCTGTCAAAAAAAATAAACCCACAGGACAAACCTGCTTCTACCAACAGGAGGGTCTTCAATATAGTATAAATTTAGGATTATTTGCCGTGTCATTTTGAACTTAACGTCATGGGGATCAATGAGCTAGTGACTGCTCAACTGTGAGGTTGAGATACGGAGGGAAAGAGAATCTGTTTATGTTTCTATTCCGTAATCGCATGGTTTCACCATGCTAAAACTTTGTAAAAAAATTTCAGTTCAACCTTGCTATAACTTTTACTTTTCTACATGTCGAAAATGTTGAGAAGCGCAATCACCCAGTGGTAAAAGAAGGTTATCTTTGAGAAAGTTATATTGAACTACTGAGATACCGAAGCTACAAATTCTAAAAAGAATAGTGGACAACGAAAGAGCACAGTTCCAGTGAATCCGAGGCAATAAGTTATCAAACACATTTCATATCATTATCGTTTTTGAATAGGAAACAGTTAAGATCTTGAACGTATATATATTTTGTGCTGACGTTTTTTGAAGTGCTGTTCCACGAAAATGTGTTCATGGTACCAACACATAGATAACCTTATTATTCATACGAGAAGCGCTACCGCCGACATTGTTTGACATGTAATGTACGTGCGTAATTATTTATTTACCAGGTAAACGACAGGCTTGAATTTTGCATGCCGTTGTGGAGAATGATTGGAGTCATTTGGCGGATAACTGCAACTCAGTGTAATCAATGAAAAATTTGTTAGTTTGTTCTCTTTCGATTTTTATTCATGTAAAAAGAAGTCTAAATATACAATTCTATATTATTTTGAAAATAGTATATGTTGCAATACTTAAATATGCAATACTTTTTACTCGGTTGGATTCAAGATAAAAAGATTTACTTCGTTTTCCAAAAATTTCCTATGGGAATTGATTTGATTTGCATATATGTCAATAAACTAATAAAAATCATATAAGAAATCGCTAAGGAAGGATGATAAAATCTCTTTGGAAGCAAATAAAATTTTTATAATTCATTAATAAAACAAATTAATAGCAAAAATACCTCTTGTAAAAATCATATTATTTAAATTGCTGTATAATTATTTTTTTTTCATTTTTTCTACCCTATTTATGAACAGAACAGCTCAAATTTGTTTTTATAAGCGTACATACTCTTTCATACTAATTTTTTCAGTTTACAATACTAAATCAATGATTTTAAATTGGAAATAACGGACGTACTTATTCTTACCGATTTCATGCTTATGTTATCCGTATGCTCAAAGCTTTGGAATCAATGATAAAGTATTTTTTGTTATAATATATATATCGAAACGTGTGACAACAATTTCCCTTTTAACCTTTTCAAATATCAAAGAGAAAACCTCTGACACACACCCCTAATATTAATTAATTTACAAATCTGACAATACATGCTTGTAGTATTTTTGGCTATGTAATGATTCTAACTTGTCATTCATAGACATGACATATTTTAAAATTCTGAATATACACAATGGTGTTATTTGAGCTTTAACAAAATTTGTAAACGTGCATGTAGTAGTTTTATTATGGCAATATGAAATATGGATGTTACTGATATTAAGGGGACATACGAACATTTTCGCTAGTTCAGGTCTAATTTAACCTGCTGTGATGACAACGTATTTCAATCCAACTTTTGAACTGCTATAGGTAATCTAGTAAAAGCAAGAGCGCATAATAGAAAACGTAATATAAAATAGTTTGTCTGAATTTAGAAACTTGATTTGATTATCATTTTGACATTTCATTACGCACAGAACTCACGGGCGGTCGAACTACAAGAGTTACGCATTTGCCGTTACCAGCGTAATTGAGTTATTTGACAAAGGAGAAAAGAAATCGCCATACGTAGAAACACAGAAGTGAAATATATTTGGGAACAAAGACAAATGACTTGGGTTCTGCATATTAAAACATAATAATTATGTCTATTACTGTCGACGTGAACTTTTAAAGTCAAATATATCTTTCTTCCTCCATCTTATGGAAGACTATTTCTGTCAGAATAATTTTAGTTTTTCAATTTATACAGTTATATTTAATCCTGCCATAATATCGTGTAAAATACGAACAATCATTGTGAAAAAGTAAAAAGTCTTGGCTGGACAAGAAATAATAATTTATAATAGAAACGGTAAAGATTCCAATATATTATGAACAGACTCAAATTCGCCAAAGTTCAAAAAAATATTATAGGAATAATATGGCATATTGGCATGTTGTATAACGGCAGACTTAATCCGTGTACTTTAATAACGTTTAAAAATTAGTGAGATTTGTATAAAAAATCAATAAAACTTATGTAATGTGAATTATTCAAAGGATTAGATATGTAATCTGCTGAAGGTGATGTGGAAAATATTGATCGACAAAAATAAAATATTTGGAATTATTTTTAAATAAATAGTTGAATATCTAGAACAAAAATCAATAATATTGATTTTCAACAAATTTGCTGCATCGAATTATCTTGTCAAGGTTTTAGAAACCCCTTCCAAATCCTTCATAGTTTACGAAACAGAAGAACAAATTATGAAAAATATTAGTAATTGGGATCGAGTTTCTTGAACTGAAAGCTTGAATTCTTTGCCAACCCTTTTCGAGGACACTACAATGCGTTGACTCAATTTAATTAAATAGTTAGTAGCTTTTTCTAACAAATCAATCCTTTTGCTTGGTCAATTTATAGGTTCAAAAGGAGTAATTTGGTGCAAATTAAAATGTATGACCTGATACTGGTAAACTGTTTGCGTTCCCTCCTTCCTAAATGTTTTCCCCTTCCACATTTTAAATACAGTCCTACATTGCCATCCCTATACCAATCCTTTGACCCCTATTTTAAAAAATATTTGACGTTAATAGGGGTTATCCATGTTGTAGTCAATATTTTCTTATTCAGCTGTAAACGTAACAACTTCCTTTACAGTATTTTGTGAGAATTGTAAGTATACCAAACTTTTATAACATATTTGTAACAATTTTCTCCAAAAGTTATAATTGGCCATTGCATTGGGCATAATGTCTTTATTTATTTGTTTTGACAATAAATATATTTTCATTAGTAGCAGTTTTATTTCAAATTACACGTAGAAATGATAAAGTTTCATATAATGAATTTTTATAACAAAATTTTTCTATGTCCGTTTTCCATGTCTATTTTTCCATAGGCTGAAGTCCAAGCCAGAATTTATGTATTCATTTTTTCCGAAGTCAATTAATGTGTATATACTGAGGTATAATAGTTGGATAAAAGAGGGTAACTCAAAGGTTACTTATAACAACTTGGAAATAAGGAAAAGAAATCAAATTATGCATTATAAATGCCCAAATGTTCAAACTGCATATCGCCTGAAATCTAATTAATGTTCTATTGAAATGGTGATTTAAAATTGTTGGATACTGTTTTTACATCCCTGTGCGCATTTTTTTTTATAAAAAAAAATGCATTTTTGTCTCTGAACCGTGATCTCTGAGCTAAACTTAGTACATTACATTTTAAATTGTACGATCTACGCTGTTTGGCAGACAATATTCAAAGATATTAAAAACTTGCTTTTTCAAAATGCTACAACAGTCATACATAGCAATTTACATAGAACTGTTATTACGACTATCCTATTACACCGTAGCGGGTCGTGGAAGATAATTCAATCCGCGTTCGATTTTAAACCAATTAGTCACAAAAGATGTGGTCCAGCCTTACAAATTGCTACTGTTTCTACAAATATTGCCTCGGAAAAGTAATAAAACACGGATTACTGAAGGAAATTAAAAATCCATTTCATTCTAACAGCAACAAATGGAATGTTTTTTGTAATATAACCAATAAAATATTTCTCAAAAATATTTTTTTCCAAGGATTAGGGAATATTGCTTTTCGAGACTAAGGCCCGTCGTTTGGCGCATCGCGCTAAGCCTTGCCTTTGTAATCACACTTCTAATTACTATAGTTCATCACGAATAAAACGTGTCATAACAGCGTTTCACGATTGTGTATTTCTCCACTTGTTATTTTAACAATTGAACAATTGTCTCAAAGTTACAACGAAAATCCTTGGCATATCGATAAATCGCTTCGTCGACTTTCACGTTGCCAGGTTAAACATGAAAACTTTTTTTAGTATACAGATCAATTGTGTAATTACCGTGCGAAAAATATTTCGTACATCCAGGTTTATAAATAAACCTCAAATAAAATTAACCTCAAGTAGATCTTTATTGAGAGTTCGAATCCAAATAGAAACTTTTTATTTCAATATCTTCAAAACTACCACACAAGTTAGCTATTCATAACTCAAGCAAATGAGAAAATATTTAACAGCAGTCGAAACTCATATTGAAGTTTTAAAATATCTCTAATCTTATCTGCTGTAAATTATATCAGAATGTCATAAAAACATTTCATCAATCATGAATAAAGCAAGCACGATTTAATTATTTTCATTGATGCGGTTGTAAGCTACTGGACCCCAAATGAGCACAATTGTTTGTCATGGCATTTTATTACGTGAATTTGCATATTACTTAGATTGTTGTTTTGGGGATTTTGCTGTCAGAAGCAATTTGACTCAAACTGAATGATATAAATTTATCGATAAAATGAGTAATCGTTACATATTTTTATATAATACCCGCTAAGACTTTTCTTCCCTTCTGGCTGGGTTTTATATAATTAATTGGATTGTTGGGAGCCGCCTGTGCTATGGTCTTTAATATGGAAATAAGATAAATGGTGAATTATTAAATTATTTTGAATTGTTTGCGAATATTTAATATTTTTTCATCGTAATATATTTTATTTCAATTTTTCATGTATTTTGAGCTATTTTGAATTACAACTTATATTGAATAATTTAACTTAAATTCATGTCAAAACTGCTATGTATTACTCATTTCGTACAAAAACCACCGTCTTTTATTATCTATTATGATATTTCAGTTTATTTAACAAATCTTGTATTTCAGGATTCACTAAATAATTTATTATTGAGAAGATTTTCTAGCAATAACGATACATTACAGGGGGCCTAAAATAAACGCCCAATAGCATTTCACACCCGCTAAACATCATTTAATCGTCTATGGTTTTACATTTACTTACGTTTTACAGTTGAAATGGCAATGATTATTTACAGCCTACTTTGTCTCATCTTTCCCATAGGCCCAAACACTATACATAATTTACGACTTTGTCTCCAAAACGAACGACTCACATACCTAGTTTGACATCTGTTCGTGTCCACATGGTTTTATCAGACGGAAAGCACAATTTTCCATAGTAGATGGCTTAAAATTTGTGTACAAACCCACAGTCTTGGTTTAAGTTGACATTTTTGTCTGTGAAATGACGTTTTTTCGATGTTTTCTACCGACAACGTTCAACTCAACATTTTGAAAATTAACTGATAACTTTGAATGTACTTGCTGCGCATTAGTGTACGCAGTTGGTGTGTAGCAGGACTCTTGAATCACCAAGAATAGTTATCTTCATTTTATTGCTACAGCGTCGATGCAATATATGCATACGGATTCACAAAGACAATAGCATAGAAAAGGAAAAGTAGCTAGAACTAGCCCAGATCACGGGCCGCAGACCAATTAAAATTCATGATATAAACTTCATAAACATCTTAACATCTATATTTTAACACATATTATAAGATTGTTCAGAGAACAATAATCGAGATAGCTGAGGTATAAATAACATTGAATTCCACAAGAATACATAAATAAGTTCATTATAGATGCGTGTTGGAAAAGCAGAAATTTAACACGAATATGTATTACTCCTCCTCCTATATCACGTCATAGTTTTTTCATTTCGTATTCGTTCTTGGGGACAATATTGTATACCCCACATGGCTTCGTGCGCTTCGTCCCTGTGTGACATATGGCGCTCAGACCACAATCTACTTTTTGCAATGATGTCATTTACATGATTTCATCACGAGTGGACTGGTCCGCTTACCATATGTTCTGTACATTACGAAATCGGAAAGCGAAATTATAAGTTTTGTATGAGGTAATCAAATTATTTAGAATAATGTCGTCACTGAAAAATATTTGGGTATTTTGTTGAAAACAAACATAAGGAAAGCTGGAAATCTCATAATATTTTTGTCGACTAATACTAAATTAAATATTATATTCCCTTATGTATAGAAATGTAATGTTTTGTAGTTTTTGATATCCAGCATTTGCATTTGGGATATAAAACCTGCGTATCTTTTAGCGCAAACTTATTGTCAATATAATTTCCCAATCTTGTGATAATTACCAAAAAACATACTAGCATACACATGAGTTAGTCTTTGTTTATTCGAGTTATTAACATACTAATAATACTTATGACATATTTTATCATTATTTCCGCGTGGAAGCTAAACGCGCAATAACGAGGAAAAAGATAGATTTAACCGAAATAAGTTGGTTTGTTACCGCGTTGATCTAAGCATATTAGTAAATTAAACCGATCTAGAAGCAAAATAAAACTTGCGTTTTCATTAAAGTTCTCAACTGTTTCAATTATTAATTCAAAATGACTATGACCAATACAATGTAATTGAAAATTATCTTTGCGCGACTGAGTCATTGTGACAAAATGAATTGAAAAACACCATTTGTGATTAAATTGTACTTTGCAACCCATGAGTGAATTGTTTGAGTGTCATTTTTGAGATATTCATGTTTCTATATTATTTGAGCATAAAATGCCTTCATTTTATAATAGAATCATAAGTTCGGAAATTGGTAAAAATCTGAACAGTACCACCAAATATCGTTTTCTCTAATAAAAAAATTAAAATTTGTTAATATTACTTTACTATGAATCAATACATGCTGCACAAACTACAAGAGTCAAAGAGTAAAAAACTATATAATATATAACTATATAGTAATGAACTATATAATAAGAATATGTCTTAGGTTTATGATTTAAATTTTTATGGTATCCAAGGCGTTGTATCACATATGACGTGTCCATTTACCATTAGACAGAGATATTAGGAAAAATGACCATTAGAAACACTAGGCAAAACAAATTTACATCATGTTTACAGAATATAATTACATTTTTAGAAATAATGTTTTTGTTTAATTTTTTAGAAAAAATGTAAATTTAATATTTGAAAATGGAACTTCACAATGTTATACCTGTTAAATTTTTCAGTCACCATTATTTTGCGTTAGTCACGAGAAAAATATTTCAGAAAGGTTGAATAAATGAAATCGGATAATAAAATGCCAATCACCTCAGATTTCAAAAGTAATATCAAGAAAAATCAATCAACTACAATAATCTTGAAAATAAAAAAGCAGAATTTACTGGAAGAGACGATTTATTCAGCATTATTTTTTGATTAATGGGACATGACATTAGTAAACATAGCTTATCTAATTGGAAAGACATTTGGCCTACAGCCTGAACTAATGCGCATATAATATTAAAATATTTTTGAAAATTTTATGGAGAGCATTATGACCAAAAAAAAAAGAGATAAATTCATATCCAAACAAAATGGTCAAACATCGACACGTTCTATGGGGAATATGTACCTAATAACGTTTCCTAAAACATGAATGACAATAAAAACGATTTTTTAATAACATTTTCAGTCATTTCAGCCTTCAGCTTTATTTGGATACTAAAAACATTTTTTTTTGTTGTATTTTCGAATTGACATTCAGTTAAATATTGCGTAACGAATTGGTACAGCAGCCGAAAAATTGAAATCAGACTATGGAAACCATGAAAAATTGCCCATATAATATTTAAATATTCAAAATATTAACCCTTTTCCATCAGCAATGGGAATATTTTAAAAAGCAAATAATGCAGCCCATAGAAGATTAACCCCATCTTTCAAGATACAAAGCTCGTTTGAAAAGCATTGTTTTTTGTTTGTTTCATATAAATCATTCTGAATTATTTTTTGTTGTTGAGATATCGACTACGGGCAATATTCTAAGCGCAAAGTAGTACAGTTACATTAGGAAAAAAATTAGAAAAGGTAAATTAGTACAATGAAAACATTATTGAAATCAAATCCTGCATATATTAGAATTGACGTCCTGCATAAATAATGTTTGGAAAACATTGCTTAATTAATTTTTAATTTCATGACAATAAAGTTGCATCAATGCTCTGCTATATATGTACCTTGTATTCGCCCTCATTCTTTCATCAGTTCTACAATAACAAATATCAAGTCTGAATAATTTTGCTATTTCGATGATGAAGTTGTTTGTCTGGTATATCATACTTGGAAATCTTGCTATAAAAAGTTCCACATTGGTATATGATTTATTCATAAGTTGTTTCTGTATTTTCCGTGGACTTGTCGGCACGTGCGTGATATCAAATTTTAAAGTTTAAACGTAACTATATATTTATTCACGACTTGTTTTACCATCTTTTAAAAATTTTAAATAAAAATCTCGAAAAATCATTTCATTGGTTATATAATATCACTTTTACATAAAAATTGATTTAAAAAATACCATAAATAATATATAAAAATTGTATTCATTTGTAATAAGAATGAATAAGAGTTTCATTACTTTAAAACTTTCGGCAAATTTCATATTTTTTTTATTATATTAAGTGGAAAAAATTGTGGTTAAAAAGACGTATATTGTTGTTGTAAAACGCAATTATTCATATAAAATTTTGAAGAGCCAGGTTATTTTGGGGTTAAAATCTCTATTCTGCGATTGATACAGATCTTACCTAAACTATTGCTCCTCATTTTTTCAAAATATGACCCTGATTTATAACTTAGATAAAAAGCATGGAGAATCTGTCTGAAGGTTAGAATAGCATCATGGCTATATTGAAAATCAAATAATTTAAATTCAACTTTAACTTATAAAGTTAAGACTGACCAATTATATGTGAAAATAGCTGCATTGCCGTACATAACCAGATTCCACTCGATTAAAGGTTAGATACAATTAAAGTCTAGGGCTTATAGATAGATACAGTTCATAAATATAAAAAAAGAGCAATGTTCAAATATATGAACGAAAGCGAAATGATATCGAATTCTTAACAGAATCGATAATCTTCCTTAACAAAACTACGGTGAGTAATTTTTAATTTTGTTTACGCTATCGCACAAAACTTCAATGTGAGAAACGAATTCAATATAGAGCCCACAGACATTTTTGAAATAAAGGAAATTAACGGTTTGCTCGCGACAAAAACAATATTTAACCACTGTAGTAAACCGTAAAGTAGTTGGACTAGCGGTGAAAGAGAAAGACGATTTCTTCACATCGACAATACCAACAACAACAGTTGGAGAAAATGATCCATTGTCGACTTCGTGTCCAAAACAGACAGGCAGAAAGCAGATTACCTGAATATAATTATTAAACACAACTCACCCTTTCTTCTTCTCCAAGTAAGACGAAACTTTTGGCGAATCCCCAAAATAGGAATGCAGAAATCCAATGAGTCGTGGAAAGCATTTTGCAATATACGCTAAAACTACGTGATAAATGATACAATGAGCTATCTGCAATGAAATATATATGCTGAATGTTTATTTTATTTTTTTGCTCAAACACATAATTAATCGATTATAAACTTTGGCGTTATCTAATAGAATGTTGTGTAATGCCTTATTTCACAAATGGCTTATATACACAAAAGAAGCGCTATTGTCCTTAATAAGTTTTTCATTCTATATCTTTATTATTAGCGCATTTTCGACCCGTACAAGCAGCTACTGATATGTAACGATATGCATGGAACTATTCTTTCTGTAAAGACCAAAATCTAATTTTGCCCACCCATACCTGAGATTAGTAATCTGCGATACCAAAACAATTGAACCTTTGCCTTGTCACAAAAGCCATCGCACCCCAAAATAAATACAATAATTGGAATATTGAATATTAGAAGAGTTATGACTATTCAAGCGATGACAAAAGTCCAAATTATTTTGAGTATATTGCAAACTATACAAATCATATACAGAGAATATGCATAGGATTTCATTGACCTACTTGTAAGAATTATGCGAAAAGTATCATATGAAACTCAATATTGTTCTGTCTATTATGAGTTTCCCATTTCAGTGCAGATTGGTCTTTTGATTGACCCCTATCTATACAAGAACAGCCTCAGTACTTCAGCCAGTCTTTTTATACTACATTGCAACACGCATATTCGTACAGAACAATTATATTTCATCTACAGGTCTTGGGAAACACTGATCTTTGGCCTTTGAGGACACTTGTACCTGTACTTTTAAGCTCGTTAACTTGCGTAGTAACAACACTGAATTTTTAATCACCGTGCTTCTATGTACGTGTCTGTGGTTTCAACAGTATTCTGGTCCATTCAAAAAATAAAATCTTTGAACGTAGGCTTCATCATTATATGTTACATATGCGGCGCTGCAGAAGTGTATGTACCAATATGGAGGTAACTAATTTTGTTCGCCTACTTCACATCAAGTTGTGTAAAGGGACGGAAGCTTATGGGCAGGGGGTATACTCACTTGGCTAACACAGACAGCCTCCGAACTCGTAATAGAACTAAAATAAGAAAAACCGAAATAAAATTATGAGCTAACTCTGACCTGGAACATATACTACGGGAATATCAAATATGGTACATATATTTTAAAAATAAAAAGTACTAAATATACTAACACCATCCACACAATTCAACGAGCAATGAAAACGACTTGGAACGGCAATATTGAAATTTATTTATCTTTCTACAATTTCCTGAATATCTTCATACCAAGCAGTCATGAATGAAAGAACATTAATTTGTGAGTTGGATTTGGACAGCTGGATTTTGATGCATTTTGGACGAACTCTTAAATTAAAAAATTAAAAATTCTCAGTGTCTGAGTATTAGAACTATCATATCTGAAGCAATAAGGTTTCAGGGTAAATACAAATAATCTTAGCCAGCCAAACCTTGTTGAATAATCGATAAAACTCTCAAGCAGGCTATAAACTTTTCCAAAATTCTTTTTCGCGCAAAAGCTAATCCTAGTAGTGTTACTAGTTTTGAAATGAAGTACCAAGCCACGCTCAAAGCATAATATATGTATATTGATTTTTTATTCTCTTGGGGCAAAATTAGTTCGGGCTGACAGTTCGCTTGAACAGCCCTCACTCCCCCGAGTAGGAGCGAAGTTTTAGGATTATGCGCAAATGATATACATTGATTATATTAAAATTATTGCTTTATTGCAAGTTGGTGAAATGCGGAATTGTGTAAAAACATGTATCGTGTATTTCCGATTCGCCATTCGCGTTCAGTACATATAAAAAAATATAGTTATAGCAGAAACACGAATATGCTTAGTGGAATAAATTCTAAAAAATAAATTCATTTAACAAAGGAATGATTGCAAATTCATTGCCACAAACCTAGGTCGGAAGAATTATTATTTTTTCAAGCAAATGCTTTTTTTCGAAATTTAACAAAAAAAAGTAGCTAGTATCAACAATAAAAATTAATCGGGCATAGTACAAAGATTTTCATGGTTATAGTATAGTTATAGCATAAACTCGCACATCTGTAATGCTGTAAACTCGGTTCAGAAACAATTCAACAGATAAACAAACCTAGAATCCTGTTTCCACAAGACTACGCAAAAATGACTATTTTAAGAAGATAATATTTTTTCTAAATTTTATAATAAAAAAAGTTATTAGGCAACCACAAAACTGACAACAAATGCACATCAATGTTAATATTATCAAGGACAAATTTTCTCTGATTTTACACAACAATAATATTGATGAAATCTTTGATTGTTTATATATAATATTAGATGTCGAGTCGTTACAGTTAACAAAATGTTATAACCAAAAACCGAAAAGTTGTCATTTTTGACAACCTAAAAATGTTATCAAGTCAATTATGTGAGCTTGCTTTTATATGTATTGCCACAGCTACAGGATACACAACACACTGTATTACATTTACACGAAAACATTGATTATATTCTATTTTAGTATATATACATCCACCTTTTATACCATTGTTTGATGCAAAAATAAATACTTGATAATGTACTAACATTTTGAAAAATCGATATTCAACATTTTATAGATCTAATTATATTTTGATCAGTTTTGCTCAACACCCTTGGGAAATTTTTAGGTCATCTTTGGTAAATTTTGGGTTTCGATGCAAATATGCTATATAGATATTAATTATATTAAAACTATGATCCTCCCGTGTATTATCTATTATTATATCTCGATTCCGAGAACATCTTTTTGATATAAGAAAGACGATATTTTAGTGTTTTTATAGAAAAATACAATGCACCAATCAGAGCATATGTGCTTGCTGTCATTTCAATTTTTCACGGCACTGTGGCGAAGTAGCGAAGTATATTTTAGAAAGCTGAATTTTTTGTAGCAGATGTCACGAAATATATTCTCAGTGGGTTTATACTGTGGTGCGTACCTGTGAGATAAACCAAAATTTAGAAGATTCACTTTCCATTTTTCTATACTAAAAGTCATAATAAGGAAGAAACTACTTATTCAAAAAGGATTGATTCATACCAAACTTCGGCGAATGATTAGTGATCGCTTGCGAATATTTGGGCTAATTTACTTCTAAAATAGATATTTCTTGATATTTCTCTAAACAATTTTATTTAAAAATATAACAATGATACAGATTCTAAGTGATTAAAGAGTCTTTCTGCATGAAAACGGATTTAAATCTTGCCTTTGTTTCCGACTTTTCTCAGACGAAACGTTCAAGAAATATATTTGTGTTCTTTTCAAGGTCCCAATAGTCGGTAAATAAAGCGTCTCACTTATTATGTTGAATACTTTTAGCTTTTGTTAACTTTTTTTTATCAACTCTGCTTTGGCGATATGAAGCAGCAAGAATGGAAACATCATTATTGACTAGACTGAGAAGCACGAAACATTTCAAATTCTACCTCATTCATAAATCAATAAATTATATTTTTATTTTAGAAATAAATAGATTTTAGACTCGTGCGCGCATTGTATCTTTGGTTATCACATTAGGTATCCGGCTATCATTTTACGTTTCTTTTATGAAATATATTTTCATTGGGTAGAAAACAAAATTGTTTCAAATTGCTTTGCTCATACGTATTTTTAATACCAATTTAAGTTACTTTTTGAATGAATAACAAGTTTTGTCGTTATTATTTCAAAGGATATCATATTGCAAGCCCTTTAATTAATCATCAAGCGAACGTGAACTTTGCTACAACAAAGTACCTCCCTTTGTAGGGCGTGAATAAACGTAGTACAATATTGTTCTTACACTTATCTTTTCAGTGTACAACAACAAATTTTAACATTGAATATATAATTTTTTTTTTCAAATAATATGTAGATCAAATCACATCACCTGTTATTTTCCCCATAATCTGCACCAAAATACCTCAGCACACATGGGCGAACTGACGCGCTGTTGAAACAAAATACATCAACATTCCACAGCCAACCAACTTCTAATTTATAAAAATAATGCTAAAACCTTATATAATGAACCCAAGCATTGAACTTTTTATTTAATATGCGTACGTAAATAAACTCATCGAAGACCGAAGACTTGACATGTATGGTAACGAGCAATGCAAAATAGATGTAGCATGTTACTTTCATCGACGCATGTCTAATGCTCTCCTAATGACGGTATTAAAGTCCGACACAAGAGAAAAGTAGAATTAATAAATGATAAATATTATGCGCACGCACACATGATAAATAATAAATGAAGCAGTAGCAACATAATATCCGCAGCGTTGCAAGTCATTTCAGGAAACGGAAAAGTTCATATTTATAGTGATTATTAAAATAAATTTGTCGAAAATATGGAATTTCACTGTCAAAGTTAGTAAAATAGCTTATTTATCAAACTTCATTTTGCATTTGGGGGATATGGTGTTTTGAGTTAAATAATAAGCAAATATTCTAAAATTATGCTAGTTTAAAAACTTTGCTAATTATGCTTTTTTTACAAGTCACAAAAACTGAAATTTTCATATTCTCGGAACGCAATGTAGACGGCGGTTTAGAACGGGAATTGTAATTCACATTAATGTTTCCACATTGTGATAGATGATAGATGGACATTATGATAGATGAATCTACTCATTGGTGCGGTATGCTATACCTCTCTATAATCAGGAATTATGTTTTTGAACGACTTTAATCTTTAAAGTCGGTATAGACCTCCCAGCTACGGCCACGATCATCGATCTCAGATTAGTAAAATCAGAGGCGCCAAACGAACTCAACAAGATATACAACTGGATTACAAGTTTAACTAAAACAATGTGAAAAAAATGAGGTAAAAAAATCTGCCTCTGAGTAACTATGCTCGTTTGATTCTTCTTACGAACAATCGCACAACGTATTGGTTTGATTAAAGAAAAACTTCATTTCACTATTAAACTTATTGGAGTAACCACAATTGCACGCAGCAAAATAACTATGTTAATTCAGAAACCGTGTTCCATTACTGAGCAACACTTTTCTGTTCTGTAAAGTCTGAAGTCTAAATACTCTTTGGCCGTTTTGGGCCTTTGCTACAAATACGATGTTACATAAGACTGGTAATTTCGAACTTCCGTTGGTGTAAAAAAATCGATGGGTTCACTGACATAGCCACAAAGACACTTTTTAGACGAAGATGCAAAACCAAGAATTGAATCAGTTCAGCTGGCTTAGTTCACTGGTTTAGCCATTAAGACATTTTTTAGACAAAGATACGTTTCGTGCAAAACTACGGTTTGAATAAATGTTGACTACTGAATGCACATTTCGTGCGTAAGTGTCCGAAGTATGTACCTAAATGAATTAGCATTCCTCCACACCGTTTGCTTGACTAACGCCCTTTTCAAAATTTTGGCATGAATTCACTGTACAACAAGTCTTAGGTCTAAACTCAAAATTCCTTCGTTTCTTTCAAGCTCTTCTTTGATTAGTTATGTTGAATCATCCGCCAATCTGTTTATAAATTATCTCAAAAGCATATTAGCATAGTCGTGGAACCAAACACTACATGATATATAAAGATAAGTAGAGCAAGTACCGTTTTTGTTAGTCAGTACTCTGCCAATTCGCACCGATATACGAACTCAAGCTGAACATAATCTTCAAACTACGGAATAGGTTACAAAGGTTGTAGCGCATCGATTATAGAAGTGAACTCAGTTTTTTTAAAGAAGAAGGAAGAAAGTGCCTTTACTTTTCTATGAATACCATCTGATTTTCTCTACAAAAAGCTGTGTAAAATAACAAAAAACCGAAATTACCAAGTTCAAAATTCAAAATTATCGTAAAAGTAACTAAAATATTATCTAAGTCAATTTCACGAGAATATTAAGAGGCGTGTTTTTTTATTTTTGCATTTTGCGGTAAGATAAATATATTTAAGAAAAACAACAGAGTAATGAATATTATATCGAATGTGCAAAACAAAAAATTAAAAATCTTGACCTGTTGGTATAAGTTCTGCTATATTACCATACAGCCAAACCACGATGCATATACATAGATGGTTTTTAAACCTCGGCGACTATTTCATTCTTCGATGGACAGTTTCGTTAGCAAATCTCAGAGTGTTCGTTCTATTCAAAGACTACCATGTCCTCATACTCACTCTGGTCAATGTGATGGATACTACAATGGAATCGACGAAGTGTTCGTCTGAGCTATATACCAAGCTATCACAACTCAATTTAGGCCTAACTATGTCGTGTACTTTCACCCAAACGTAAAAAACCTGAACGTTCGCAAATACATTAACTCGGAGCATATGTTGTCAAACGCTTTTGACTTATGCTAATATTTCCTCTAATCCCCGTAATTAAATATCGATAAGTTCTCACCTGGCAATGTGTCTCGTGGCACTAATTTAGATAATTTTACAACCCTCTCTACGCTGATTTTTATTACTTACCACTTTCCAATTACTTGAAAACCAATAATCGGTAAAAGTATTGATTATTCCTTACGAAACAGAAGTATTCCACAACGAATAACACGGAAGCTTGTTCAGATTTGTCAATCCCTACATATAATCCATTTTATATGACGTATAATAATACGTCATTTATTGCAAAAGAGGCTCTGTACAAGTTCTAACTCTATTGGGTACTTAGCTACAATACTTTTAAAAAAGGCCGGAATATCCCGTTTCGAAATCAACTGCTCATCACTTATGCACTCGGCGAGCTAATGGGCACAGATTTTAATCTAGGATTTTTAACCAGCAATGTGGGAAATTAGTTTTTGCATCTGTGTTCTTCTGATATCAGTTGGTGCGTCATTTTTTCTAAAGTTATAATTTTGCAACTCGTCCGTACATGTGTGTATGATTATTAGCTTTGAATAAACCAAAGTTTTGTTTTTAAGTTAGAACCCCAGCTGAGAGATTAGCTTAACCTAATATATTCCCTGCATTGTAACCATGAAGAAGCAATTACCAATCTTATACCATAACCAGTTACTATATTTATGCGCGTTATATCAATAAATATTGCTAGTGTACAACCCATAACAAGTATTCACAAGTTATGCTTCGAATTACGTACTCGAATTGACCAGTTGATTTCAATGAGTAATATATGACGTTATAGTATCTGATCAGAAACAAGTTATGTTTGAAGATAATACAAAGAAGACTTTGCTATTTACGACTACCTTGGCTTGGAAAATCCCAAACAAAATAACACACTCGCTGCTATTCGTATTGTACCTTCAATAATTGCATTCTCACAGCGATCAATTTTCAATTCACCTCACTGCAGTAAGCACACTTTGGAATAATAAGTCGTCTTAAGCAGCCGACGTTATGTTTTTGTTCTCTATAACAAACAAAAGAAAAAAGCGACTGAACGACCGATCGATTGGACGAGTACCTGAATTTTTAACAGCGTTACTACGTAAAAGCATACGATAATTGCAATGGCTTTTACTGATCTCTGCTTTTTTGACTGTGAATATTCAACCAAGCTCGACAATAGAACCGTAAACTGTATCTGAGCTTTTATTATATGGGTATTAGTTGGCGAGGTGCAAAGTACTATAGTGTATTAACTGAACAATACTGTTTATATAAATTGACGGTAGTAAATTTTTGTGGCTAAACCTCGAGAACGGGTGCGTTATTTTTGACAGGTTTTTCGGGTTTGAAGCTATCAATTTTTTATTAAAGAGCACACTGTCAGTTTTATGACCTCTGATGACCTGTGACTAGTCATTTAAAATAACCGTAAAATGACTAAACTATGTTTAAACTTTGGTTTAAGAGATAGGATTTACATCTTTATCCCGCGAAAGAGGAAAGCCGGTAAATCCTAATCCTATGGCGAACCACGACCTCTCGTCCGGTTACCAGTCCATGTCGGGTATAGGATTGTTAGTCAGTCATTGTTTAGGATGCATAGACTTGATGGCGGAGGAAGCCGTAACCGATCAGCGGTTACGTGAACCACCCTACTGAGGCGAGGAGTAGAGTAATATTGTCGCTAATAAGTATCCCTACGAGATTCGAACCTGTAAACCCAAGCAGTGATGTGCGATGACAAACCCAATTCTAACGTTTTGCACGATGCGCCACACCTTATTCAAATATCAGTATTTTGGAATATTCATGTGCAGCATAGACAATATATCAAATATCAGAGTTTATAGGATTATATGTGTAATGTAATAGGCATATGAATAAGACACGTGCATTCTAATCCGGGATAATCCAGGTTAATGGAGTAAGGTAGACGTTCAGTTGGGTGTTATGTTTTGAAAGGAAACGGACGATATTAGGAGGGATAAGGGTTAGAATATTTTTTCAGGAATGGAATTTGCTTTACGTGCACAAACATGAATTTTATAAAATGATCATAAACAGATATAGTTTTTAGGTCGAAGAACGTAGAACATTTTTCGAATAACAATTTGGATTATTATTAGAAATATTAGGTGCACATATTAATATTCACATATCGCGCGAGTAATCACGTCGGATCCTTATTTTTCTAAAACATCTGCAGTGATAAAATTGTACTTTAAGTCCTGTGCTTCTTACTTGGCACAAATTCTATCGGGCGTGACAGAGATGAAAATTCAGAACGACTAGGTATTTGTTTTCAATGCATAAAAGTTCTTTTTCAGATACAAGAAGGTGAAGATACACGTGAGTGGGTAGATTAGAGACTTCATGTTATGGATAAAATGCTGCCATCCATCTACACCCAATTGTATAAATAATCATTTTTAAAACCACAGGTGATTTAAAATTGCATGGAATTGCCTATTAGATTGGATGCAATGAATTCGGTCGACACTACCCAATCAAAAAGATATTTGACATTACAAAAAGGGTAGCTTTTGCCGAATAGTGACAGTCTTTCTGGAGCTTTTGAAAGGAAAAAGACAAGAGTATATTAGGGCCCTAGGCCACTTCCTCAAACAGTATTTGTGACGAAGATTATGATATTAAACCGACTGCGTATACCGTGAAGGTCGTGATTCCTGATTATGTTACATATGCCTGTATGAGCAAACTACGTGTCGCATCCTTGCAATAAAGAAAAGAAAGGAAAATGTAATTGACCAAAGTGCAGGTTTGTGGATATCTCGACAGATCTTTCTTCCTGTGAAAGGATATAATTTATCGTGGCAAACCTGTCATGAAGTATCCGAAAATTGAGATGTAATAATAATACTGGTCATGACGATTACAATTCTTGATTTCCAAAAATATTGAAAGTTGACAAAAAAATAGTCTCTCCTCTTAGATTGTTACTTTATTTTTTTTTTTTAATTTTGACCGCTTGACCCCGATCGCTTTGTTGTTCTTCTCTAAAATTTGTTATTTGTTTTGAAAATAAAGTTTAGTACGACCTAAACTTTGTTGAACAATTCTAAATAATTCTAGAACAAAAACGACATGTATTTAATGCTATCTTTGTGTATATACTCTATATGAGCATATTTTTCTCTTGGTCACTTGAAGATTTTTTATACAGCACTTTGACATAGCGAAGTATTTTTTAGTATATATGACTCAAATTATATTCCAAAGACTCAAAGAAAAAATATTTATTACTCCTGTTATTACTTCGATATATTTTTTTTTCATTCCTCAGTTATATATCTAATTTGGCAAATTCTTCTATTGTATGACAATAAATGAGCTTTTGCAGTCAAATTCAGACGTTCATACTGTCTACTATATATATCATTCCACACAAGCAACAACCTTAACATTGTGTAAATATTTTATTTCACAGTTCTACCTCGGCAGCCAATCACATATTCCTTACACGTCATTAATTTTTAATTGCAAACTACTGTAAACCTTAGCACGCTTCAAGCTTAATGGACTGATCACATTTTCAATCCCGACAATGTAAATTGAACTTTAAACTATGAAGATTTATTATGATTTATTGACCCTAAATAAAGCCAGATTTTATTTCATAAAAGGTTCTTTTAGCAACAGGTATTAGATACTCAGCCATACTTTTTTTTGACAATTCATAGTTGACAATCTACATCTAAACATTCATATTCTAATCTAGACCGAATAGAGTTCCGCCACAGCAGTCCAGGGGGTTCGGCGAGTTTACGTTTCTTTTTATACTTTATTTTTTATTTTCTTGCTTTGTTTTATCATTATAATATTTTAATTATTTATGCTTATAGTTTTTACAATTGTTTTTACAGGGTTACAAGTATGGATAGATTTTCTGAAAAAACATAAATATTGGACAATTGAACTATTGTACAGGGTTTTTCGAGCCTATGGATTGTTTGATCGGGATTCCGTTCCGTTGAAAAAAAAGATGGAAAACCAATGAGATGAACATTGAAAATGTTACCAAGCATTCCTGGTACACATGAAACTGTCGCAGGGTAATCATGTTTGTTTTACTTATTACACAGTGATTTCAAACATACTCGTAAATAATAGTTAAAATCTGCGCGAAGGCGCAAATTTAAAGCTTGAAGCAAAATATTGCGAAGTGTTCACGCGAACTACAATAAAGAGAAAAGGGAAATGCAATAATATTAGGAAACTATTGCACCGAAAATTTTTTTAAAAACTGTATTTACAATTTTTTTCATACATGTAAGTTTTTATATAATATTTTATTTATGAAATTTGTCAAACTAACATTCACCGTAAGAGAAATCATTTATATTTTCTATGTCGTTTGATATTACGACAATTTTCACTGTATTTAATAAGTGAGTTACGTAGCCGTTCAGTGACATGTTTCTACCTTTCTTTATCATTTACTTTTTTCCTCCATAATTTTAATATTCATCTGATAGTACAAGACATTCTGTGTTAAATATTCATTTGAACGAAGTTCGCAGAACTGGGTTAATGTACATTTCAGCCACTTTTGTTGTCAAGATTTTTTGACATTTTGAATCTATTTAGTGTACAAAAATTATATCTGAGCAATAACTAAACAAACATCTGAGAAGAAGTACACGCCCTCTAAATGTTTTTTTTTTTCACTTCCAAATTACGTGTGCCACATTGAAATCAGTCGTGGTGCGCGACCAGCAAGGACTCAGATTGTGTCATGAGTATTAGACAATAAAATATTTTTAAACACATTTGGTTATCCAGTGGAAGATTTAATTTACCCTTTTGTGGGATTTTATCAATACGCTCTTTTACGTATATCGACTTATATAACTATATACTTATAGTTAGATAATTTATTCGAATGGCTTTTAGCTAGACGATGTAGACCGCACAGGCAGGCTTAAGTGCAGAGATATCTTTATCAACAATAGGAGAGACTCGGTCGCCGTGAACTCGTGAAAGGGAATTATTTCGTTATTTTATCAAAATTATTTCAATAAAGTGTTTCGCAAAAACGGTTATAGAGTTGATATACGTTTCTTCGAACTCAATCCTTCGTGGGCCGAAACGTCTATATTCACAGCAGATTGACCTTTTATGCTATGCTTTGTTTACGACACCACTGTAAGATGCTCAAGCTATACCATTTTAAGAACTACAGAAGTATGTGCACCAATATGGCGGACACCGGAACGTAGTATGCGTACCAGGTTAAGGTGAGACTATAGTTTGATTTCAATTTTCCCTATTTTAGTTCTATTACGAGTTCGGGAACTAGCCAAGTGACTCCTGTAGTATTTTTTCCTCAAATTATGGCCCAACCCTAACCTGGTACACATACTACATTCCGGTGTCCACCATCTTGGTGCATATACCTATGGAGTACCCATATTTGTGTGCTATTTCTGCAGCGTCGGGCTAAAAATATCTGTATACCAATCATGTTGACTTTGTTCAGTATGCTTCGTTAACAGCACAGTTAGATTCATTTAGGTTTATGGCAGTCAGTGTATAACAGATAAATAGTTATAATATTTTTAAATCTTTACAATTAAACTTGATGCCATGAACATGTCGTGCACACATGAGAATCTGAATTCAGTGATGTGAAAAATTGAGATTTTGCGACTCATAAACAAGTTGTTCAACTTATTGATCGTTAACATGTTTGATTAATTGCAATGAACAATCATTTTTGCCAGTTATTTGTGTTTTACAACAGTCATTGCAAATTTGCTGTTAGTCGCAAATAAATAGCTCCGATTTTTCCTCGCATAAATGCGTGCTTCAAATTCAACAAAGAATCATCTTTTTCTGGAATTTCTGTATATAACATCAAAAATATTTGACAGTTTTGCTGCGGAGTTTCCGCAACTTATGTACAAACAAGATTCTCAGTCTAAATTAAAAGCTGCTACAATTGCGTATCTATAACTCCCGCGAATTGAACTAAGTTTATAGATGAATATAGACACGCATTGTTTTAGTATGAACTAGCTAATACACGTTAGGTTGAGGAGGAACACAATACTGTCACTGACTTGATACTATCGAATAAATTGTACAATAACTCCTTTTCTTGCTCTATTATTTTTCAAAGGCAAATGAAAAATAAACCAATCTCATCCAATATATCTTAAACTATATGTCAAAAAATTCTGACAGCGGATGAAAAAAATATATACATTGTAATATTGGAAGAAAGAACATTGTCGAGTACGTACATTTTACAGTTCTAGACGTTTTACAGTTTTAGATCATATTGAACATCATCGAGCAAGCAAGTAGTTTCAAGCTCTACCATTGTGTTTTGTCCGCAAGGTTTTTCGAATCGAGTAAACACATTTTTAAGGTAACTCTAAAGCAAGGCCACAGGCATTCACTAAAAAGTGAAGAAGATTGATTTCTGTGAGTGAGGCCACATTTACCGTGCCAAGAGATACCGAGACAATACAGAAATACAGTGAAGATTTAGGCTTTAGTAAATAATGATTGACACCAAAGCAGTTCAGTTCAAAACGGTCAGGAAAACACATATTAACCAGGGAATTCCATATGACTAGAGTTTTTGAATGAAACAACTTTGGGCGTAAATAAATTTGAGAGTTCACAATGCACTTGATGACTGAATGACTTTTGATTGGGAATTGAACTCGTTTTGGAGACAAAAATCTAGTTATAAAGCAATCAATACTTCATTCAATTGAGCAGTTGCTCATTCAAAAATATTGGGGTAAAGCTCATAACAATGTAGTAAAACAGTGGATAAATCATCAAAACTTATTGCAGAAAAATTAAAATGTCGTTCAAAATTAATTTTAACTTGCATATATAGATAGTAAAAAGATAAATTTGTCAATCTATAAGATGAAAATTATACTGAAATGGAAAAAATGGATCAGCGATTTCCAAGTTTGCTCGTTTTTTTCCTTGTGAAATATATAAGTGTTTAGGCCGTTTTGGGGTTTTATATTTTATATTAAACTTCATACCTTCTAGTGTTTAGTGCACAAATATTAATTTGCAATTAAGAAACTTTCTATATTAATGGCGTTATGATGTACTGATCATAGAAATGACATTAATGAAATGAACTCATATTAGATTTATTCTTTATAAATTATATTTACAAGACTACAGAAAACTGCAAAATTTTTGCTATTTAGAAATAAAGACAAGTTCATTTTTTCAAGCTTTAAAAATCAATCCTGCATGTGTTACGAGAAAGGAGAAACACACAGTTTTACCGCGTAGGGGAATTCTCAGAAAACCAAAGATGGTTGTTGAGTAGCGACACCTAGAAACAGCTGATGAAAATAGATAAAAATTAGCAGTGTCAAGATCCCTTTCATAATAATAGTTGAAGACGAAGAAACAGTCTTGATTGGCGCAAAAGTAACTTTATGTGTTTTAAAATCAGTTTAAAAATATTATCTGCGCAAGATGAAAAAAATTACGGTAAAACAATATGGCATGTTTTCGCCAATCAAACGACACATCAAGAGTGAAATATGCCACTGATTCATATAAAAAAAACTCTGGGCATTGATTGGACAGAAATAATTCAAAATTAATTGATCATATCAAATACCAAATTATATCTCTCAAGGGCTTATATGTTGTTCGGTTGGGCATTGCGAACCAAAGCTAGTTAAATATTTTACGATGAATATTTATTCTAAAATTATTCTTCATAATATTATAGGTTTTGTGTAAAATGCGTCATGAACTTTACAGAATTGTTTTAACAATAATCAAGTTTAGAACATTTCTGTAAGTTTTCAGCATTTTCAAAGTAACGTTTCTACATATATATACATAAATACATATATGGGATAAATAATAAAACAATGAAAAACAAGTTTCGTTGTTCACAATTATTACACAGACAACGGAGAAAATATCGAGTATGCATAGAAAAATAACAATATAAAAGCATAGCAGGTTAGGTCCTACAGGATAATATAAAGCCTAGATTGTGTATTAAAATGCTGCATTAGAAAGCGCAAGAATATTTTTTTTATATGCATTCACTTATTACACGTGAATTAGTAATTTATTTCGCACGAAACAACTGTCAAGTATATATTAATAATATCACGCGGTATTTTTTTCTGTGACTTTTATCGGAATATGAGATTGTTAAAAGTTCAAAAAAACTGTTCTCGTCGTAGAAGAAATTTTTTTTTGCGATATTTAAAGCGGGTGAAATTAAATTAAAACATTTCACCTGTTATTAACGAGATTAAAAATAACTCTCAATTAATATCAAAAACTAATGTCAGGCATTGGGTTTCACACTTTTTGTATCAGGACTCAATAGTGCGGTCCAAATGTGCTGAAGCGAACATGAATTACAAATTTGACGCATGACTGAGAAATGTACTTGGGATATGAGTTCAGACATAGGTTGTTTTTCATCGAATCTAAACGAATTTTCAACAACTGGATAGATGCCATAGGGGCAGTTTTATAATGTAACGCTATACTTCAGCGTCCGACGACAGCGAAATATTATATATTGCATATACTTATGGAGTACCCATGTTGACTTTGTTTAGACAGCGAAATATTATATATGTAACTTATTCTTCTACTAAATTAAATTATTAGTAATTAATACAGAGAGTTGTAGCATATAGATACAAAGAACATGTTTTGGGATATCTGTCTTTGCAAAATGTATGAAAAAAACACATGACAGTCTAACTAATGCTGAAACAGCAACTTTTCTTTTTAAAATCATGTTCCACGAGTCTATTAATTAATCACCCACTATATATTACATTGTAGACCTCCTGCTTTTCATTTGGTTGTTTGGCGTCGTGATTGTCGCCATTGTTTGTCGGTTCTAGCGCAACATCGTCATAGTTGTGGCGCACTTCGTCCCCGTCTTTTGTCCAATTTGGGTCCTCTGCGACTTGGTCGTATGCTGGCCCACGATTTTCGCGTTTGCCTGTTGCTTTTGCACTATCTTCGTTTACAGAAGAATAAAACACAGCACCATCATCTATTGACGCGTATGCTCCCGCTTGGTTGCTTTCCCCGATAACTGTTTGGTATGCCTGTGATATAAATTGTGATAGTCAAAACACTGTAGTACTTCAATTGTAAAAATATGGTACTCTTGAATTATGGTAACCCAAATGTCGGACATCGGAACGTAGTATGTGTACCAGTTTAGGGTTAGGCTATAACTTTATTTCAGTTTCCCTTATTTTAGTTTTATTACGAGTTCGGGGACTAGCCGAGTGCCTCCCTTGTAGTATTTGTATCTGAAAATATGACCTAACCCTTACCCGGTACATATATAACGTTCCGGTGTCCGCCATCTTGGTTTACATACTTCGAGAGTAACAAAATATGGAGTTGTAATACACAATAAAATAAACTTTTATGTGGGATAAAACGGGATAATTGGAAACCGAAACATTTGAGCCTGGTAGAATATATACAATCATCTTAATATACCAGAGCACCTAATATTTCATTTCGTTTATTAATATATAGTCATATGAATACTAGCATAACAAAATGTGAACTTTTTTGATGGAAAATTAAAAAAAATGTACAACTAGTTGTTAAGCAACGATCTAAGCTCTGCCTGTGCCACTTTGCTATGGTACTATAAAAGTAATCAGATGCGTGATCACACTAGCTTAAAGTGATCTCAGTGACACCAATTGTGGGTTTTCAATTACCTTTCTAAAGACTTTCTCGTAGATTTAAATTCATAACTCTGCCATCATTGTGTTATGGTTAGGTTAATAGGAAGATCACTGAGAGCATACGAAAGTGGCACCGCATCACCAACGTTTCAAATGTCGGCACTGACAAAGGGCATGATCTCAATAGAACGGCATCAGAAACGTCGGCAAAACGTATAGTTAACTATTTCGTATTGTGAATTTATCTACCACGAATAAGCAGAGTAACATGTTCTGTCTAATACAGGCGTGTGCAACAGGCCACAATCCGCCCCACCAAGCGATTTAGAGTGTCCCTTGTCAAAATTTAGATGCTAATCCGACAATTTGTTCAAAAGGCGCCCACGTGGGTAAAATTATTTTTTTGCTCTTGTCGCTGCGTTAAATCTTGCCCGTTGTGTACGGTGCCTTTATAATTGTAGATTGTTGTATGCATGGTAAAACTAAGTTTTTTTTTGTGCCCAGGTTGGTTATATGGCCCACCGACAAAAATGCTACACACCCCGGTCTGATACATAGAATAAAAATATGTATACAACACTTAGCATTTTACCTGATTTCCAAACGATGAACCAGTTTGCTTATTTGTATCAATATCGATTTGTTCATATCCTGATGAGCCTACAACATTGTTCGGCTTGGGAGTATTTTCGACATCAGTTCCGCCTTGTCTGCGTCTATTTTCAACTGCAATTTTCTTGTGCCTGAACGCAAGTATTCATTTTGATTAATACCCATCCAATAGCACAAAAAAACAATATACATAGCGTTCCATTATATAGTGGTTGTATACAGTGGTGGGATTCTATACATAAAGAATGGGTTACTATTTGTATCGAACTCACTGACAACTCGCTTACAATTATATATTTTCGAGTATTCAAGATTCGTTTCGATTCGAAAAAACTATTCGATTCGATTCTGAAATCACAAGGTATTCGAAAATGCCCAGCCCTAGACACGATTTACAAAGATCTAATAAATGACTAATAAATCTTCAAATATACTACTGGTCGTCGACTGTGGTGCGCTTTTATAAGATTTTGGGATATGAATGACCTTTCAAGGATGGGTTCTTGCGAACCTGTACCAACCAACTGAATCTTACCAAATAATACACGTGGTTGCCAAATTATAGAAAAATCATCAAACTCTGTATAAAACAAATACCACTGGAGAGTCCATAAAATGGATAAATAATAAAAGTCGGACAAACAGACAGACAGACGAGCAGACAGAAAATTAGCATAAAACAGAAATACACGGCAGGGTGGGGAGGATGGGACGGATAGTCGTAACTGGCGGGACGGGCAGTACAATTGAGACAAACAGACTTGTAAAAATGTGATAGCCATTGGTTAAATAGGTAAAGATCAAATCGATTTTACTAACAGCAACAACATGAAATAAGAAAAATCCGTTCACAGATTAAATTCATGTTCAAACAAATAATATTAATGATAGTATCACCACGGCACTATTTAACACTCTATTTGGCTAGATGGTAACAATAAAATTATCAGTAAAATTTACTAATTATTTTATTGTGCTTCCCAGAGTGTGAGATTACTTCCTTTCTTATGATGATATTGATTAGAAATAGGTACGACCAATTATGAATCATTTATAAAGCTTGTGAATTTATTCATAGAGTCTTATAAATGACTATGGTTGGAGATAAACTTGAAAAGACTTGTGAAGTCAAGTCAAGTCAGTCACACGTCTTAACATAGTGGCAATAATCAGTTACATGTCATTGACACCAACGTACTAGACAAACCAAACTACTAAACTACTAGACCACAAACCTCTATCGGTCTCGTGGTCATTTAATCTGACTAACTTAACTATTCCAATCTGAACTCGTTCAATATTTCAACGCTTCTAGTCGAATTTATAATTGAATTAAAAAAATGGAGTCTCAGGGTTGGTAACTAATATATCTATATTTGATTTTAAACTAAATGAGCGGGATCGCGCTTTGAGTAAACTTGTTCAGAAATAACAAAACTATATTAAAAAATATAAGTTTTGCAGCCCATTTGCAGAATTATGATTTATATGACGCCAAACAATCAGCCTGCCCTAATGTAATACTCGATGTTATGTAAAAACATACAGTACCTGATTTTTAAAACGACCAATAGGAATATAATTCCAATGAGTAAAATCACAACAATTGGAATGAATATTGAAAGCAGTTGCATAGCAGGTGAAATGGTTGTATCCAGGCTGTTTCCCATTGTTGTATGTGATGGCGGCGATCCCGTGCCAGAAGTGTAGTTGCTATTCTGGCTTTCTGCAATGATTACATAAATAACAAGAGAGCAATGTCTAAATTTATGGAGAGTCAGCAATATCATAGCAAAATATTTGAAAATGTACTGATGTCATATAAAGGGTGCACGTAAATAATATAAATCTACTCTATACCGGAAAGACTTAAAAAATTCTGTTTGATATAAAACCTACTCGTAACATGCATGTCAAAACTTGAATCAAAACGGACTAAAAGTTAAAATTTATGGTATGAATACGGCAATAAGTGGATTGTTTATTAATGAAACATAATGAAAATAAAATCACTGTAGAAGAATAAAAATTTACCCAGACCTTGTTGGAAATTGTTGATCTAGGAAGTTGTAAAAACTATATGTAAAAAGTCCAGAAACAGGCCCGACAATAAAATTGAAGAATGTGCGCAAAAGACTTCTTGTTTTTAAAAATTACTTCAGAAGTGTAGGTAACTTTGTGGTTTTATATTTGTGTGTTGCTCTCGTGTATTCGTTAATATTACCAGTTACATGTATGTGAAATAAATTATGCCTTTACCTGGGACAGCATTCACAGTCGGAGAACTCTCAATCTCATTTTCCTTTGTAGTACGTGAGTCAGTTATTTCTGCAGGTTCAGTGGTTTGCTCAGTTTCTGGAAAATAAAACATCAACATTGGAAAAAAAATTATATTTTTTTTTGAATAATTGGAAATTTCATTTTTAAAAATTAAATATTCAAATGTGGGAGTAGGAGATCAAATCAATAAAATAATTGTTTTCTTTTTTCCCCGACTGCATAAAGAGTACCTACGTCAAGCAAACGATCAACTTTTCAGTTATTATACAATACACTAAACTTGCAATGGTAAGCGGGTAAATGAAAAAATGAGCAAATCATTATAAGTCCTCTTATTGTTTTCTTCCAATTCGAGATATGAAAAACGAAACGAACATATTATCGAATACAAGGCAATCTTACTAGATTGAATTTGTATAATTTTTCTTACTTGTGAAACAATGCTTGAACGTGTAGTTCAATGCAAATGCTGTGTTATCCTTGTTTTCATCAAAAGTTATTTGGAGTGGGTAGTCGGCTTTCACGCAGTTTTTAGAGTCGTCACAAGATAGACCACATGACGTTGGATAAAAAGTGTATTTGAATGGAAAAGTTTCATTGCACTTATCAACATCTAAAATGAATGTAAAAATGTTAAATTCCCATTTATATTTGGGCATAAGGTTTATATTTCTTTGTAACTGCCGTTCGTGTAAAATCTTGCGGTTATACATAAGCATATGTATATTAGTGAGTATTACCAAATCAAAAAAGCAGTCAAAATCAGAAGTACCTAAAGGCAAAGGGCCAAGTCTTCATGACCTTCTGGATTTAAAGATTGACAAAATGGAAAAAAAAAATTTTTTTTTGAATTGATGAATAAGATTTGAACAAAATTCCACCACATATATTGAGTACGCAATGAACACATGCTGAACAACTCGTTTTTTTTGTAATATATATTTTTATGCAGTTTAACTTGATCAGCGGTTCATTTTTAACTAATGAATTACAAATTTTGTGTATAATGATTTTTCCAAGTAAATCATTTTATATACAAATGATTTCTGGTTCGTTTAAGCATTAGTATTAATTTCAATGCGTCTTAGGAAAATTTCATTCTGTCGTCTCAATAGTCATTTGCAACTGCTTCGATAAAAGAATGTGTTTTTTTTTTTTAATACTCATCTATTTGACTGAAGCTTGAGCTGCCATTATAATTGTTCAAAATTCAAATAATTTGAAAAGTACAAGTTTTATTACCTTTAATTATGAATTTATCTTCACAATCAGTTTGAGTAACATTTATAGTCAGAAATAAATCTGTTCGTTCATCCGGAGGGCTAAAATTCCATCGGCACTTTCCGTCAAAACCTTCATGTCTTGAAATTGTTATTGCATCCTCGTATTTATTGTTTACTAAAATAGGTTCATTTTCGGATTGGTCAGTAATGGAGCATTTTCTTCCCTTAATCGATAAATTGCATAGAATTCCTGATAAAATATATAAAACGTCAATTTAATTACCTTGAAAATAAACGAGTTAGAATTATTTCATACCATGATTCTCATATATTTTCATAAAATTATTCAAAATTAGTTGCAATATCAAACAAAAAAAAATTTATGTGTTAGAAGCTTTTTGAATTTATTTGTTTCAATTTTGAGCACTGTATTGGGTCATTATCACAAGTTGTAACCTTGTATAAGGTATATACTTCGAACAAGGTTATAAATAAGTGGATACATGTTACCTTATCAATTACAAACAAGCTAAGCGGTTTTAAAATGATTCCATTCAAATTAATTTGGCAATATTTCTATCCTCATTATTACACTCATTACAAGATTTGCCTCATGACATATAAAGAGGAAATTATTTAACAGAATTAACAAACTTATGCAAACTCGCTAAGCACTACGCTGTTTGTTAAAGAAATTCACTATCATCAATGAACGTGGACATTTTGTCTTTATTTTTTTATGAATGTGGGAGACTTGAAAAGTATCAAATAACATTCAATGTAATATTCAAATGTACAAATGAAAATTTTTTTGAGTTTTAATCATTTATAAAATAAAAAAAATAACTATTATAATGGTAGTTTCATATGGTGCGAAATAGCAAGTACAGCTCATAAAAATAAATATACCCATGAAATATATAATCTGATAATTTCATTCAGCATATATATCGACTACTTTATACTCTATGAGGAGGTTAGTCAGACATATTCTGATTATACGAACTCATTTGCTACGGTGCATCACTGCTGATTTTATGACGTCATTAAAATCACAAGGTACCTATCACATACGTGACAAAACACATCAATGCCTACTATACTAATCTCAAGAAATCACGAAAAAAAAAACAGTAAAAATTCCATATTTGATTTAGTCAAGGACAATCGGGTTTAATATGTTAATATTTTTTGCATAATAACATAAAATTCCGAATCCGGAAGGCCTTGAAAACTTGAATTTTGTCTACGACACTGTGACGTGGAATTTGCGTGTTTATTGCCAAAAGTTAATTTGATATTATTATCTCATTAGACATTCAGGCCACTTTAAGGTAAAGACTGTAAATTTTAGTCGAGGTGAACAATTGCAAAATTGAAAATTAATAAATTGGGTATTCGTTGGCTAAATAATTTAACAATTAATAAATAAATTACAATTATATAAAATTAAGTATGTTGGCGTTAAAAATTCTTAACTCTAACACCGTTTCCCCCCATAACCCTTGGTGGAGTAAATTGCTCACATATCGGTGACTTTTTGAGTGGCATCTCAAAAATATGAGCACGTCAGTGAGAATAAATCATAAATCTTAGATATTTACAATATAGTATATTACCCACCGATCAATAATACGCACACAACAATGCTTTGCAAAGATTCCATATGGTTTAGTTTATTCTAAATAAAACCTGTAAGTTGAAAAATGTATAATTATACATGCAAATACAGAACAGTCTTGATTCTAATCGTTGAAAATAACAATTTTTCGGAAGAGTGTAACTGTCGTTCTCAATTCAGAAATTATTTCCGGGGAAGGCAAAAGCAGATTTAATATCTTTCTGGTATGTCTAACTATACTCCACATGTCTGGTCAGGATCAGCAGAATTGTAAATTACGTTATTACTGCGACAAGTCAGAAAATATTTTTGCATGAACTACCACTCCGCCCAGATGCAAATCGTCAGATGCAAATTGAAAAAGAAAGCGATTATCTTACTTCCAATAAAGCACTTCGGTGTACACTACATTATTACCTTTATTTTCGCCTCTATTTCTCACATCATAGTCGTCAATTGTGGCCGACTAACTTCAGGCATAAACTACATCGGAATCAAAATCTACAAAACCAGTATTAAAACCCTAAAGCCAAGTTCGTGTCTTATCTAGCAGTCGAATCGACAAATTTAGATGTATTGCAAAGCGCAATAATCAATCTCATGACTGTTCTGTTTGTTTGAACCTCGGCAAATAATAATCAATGACACCTCTTATCTAGATGTTGTTTGCTCTAAACCAGGGGTCGGCAACCTATGGCCCGCGACGCTTCACTAAATTATAGTAACAAAACATCCGTTTTGACGAATATATATTTTAGACTTAATTATAATTATATTATAACCTAGCAATTATATATTTCACAATTACTCGTTTAATGCGCATATAATGTAATTATAATTGAGCAAATGGCAACAAAACGCAGAAAAGTTGATGGTAAGTGCAAAGGGCTCAATGGCGCTGAAAATATTCAAATGGAATTTTCTGAGATGCAATAGGGAGATAAATCTATATTTTATTTGCGAGATGTATCACAGCTTAATTTTTCTATCATACAAAGTAACATCCGTTCGGTTTTTCAACTTTCTAAAAATATGTGTGGTATGCCAATGACTTGCAACCTTAATTTTGGCCCGAGAGCGACAAAAGGTTGCCGACCCCTGCTCTAAACGTTCAAATAAGGCTTGTTAGTCATGTACATCTAGAATATACAAGTTTATTCTACTTAATTCAAGAATCTTAATGGCCATACGAAATGTTACAGAAATAAATTTGTGTCAGTATGCAGCAACATTCTTGAATCGAATAGAATGGTCATTTTTATTCTTGCTACCGCATTCTTGCATTGAACTCATACGGATCGACTTGCAAAAAATCATAGAGCAGTGAAAGGTAGTTAGTTTCCCTTAACGCCAATTAATGACTACATCTTTATTATTGGTATTTTGCATAACAACATGATTAGTTGAAGTAATTATTTCTACCCTGTATAGCCCAGCTAAACATAGGAATTGGATTAACATGACTAAGCAGACTCACTCGCACTTAATCAAATATTTTAGATAAATGAATTTACTATAGATCGCTTCAAAAATAAGCTACTTTATCAAGTTTCAGGTGAGTGCCTGCAACTACATGTAATCCATCTTGTCATTCGTCTCAACACCGCATGTGGTTTGATATTTTAAAATAAAATTACGGCAAACGGATGGCGTATAGTTAGTTATACTAACTCTATCAGGAACGGATTATGTATCGAACTTTCTAACAACAATTTCTTCATTTGAGCATGTTGCCATACCGACAGGTACACGCTTTACAGTACATACCTTTCGAAACACCTAATTTAACGCTGTAGTCATCACCTGTTGCACCCATTTTCTGTGATCTAACGTGTAAATCAAAATACCAGAACGGGTTCGCTGATATGGCGCGAAAACCTATGCAAACCCGAAGAATCCTATTACTGGTTAAACCCATCTTCAAACGACTATAGCGTATAATTTGCTGTAATAATCTAACGCCTTAATCCAAAAGCCTGCTGACCGCCTACTTGAACAGTTCCTGTTATTATGCGAACACTAGATCTGCCAGCATATTTTTTAAGCTTGCAATTTGAACCGAACGTTAGTCATCGCTGAGTCATTAAGATCCTACCAACAAACAGTTTATCGCACGTATAGTTGAATAATACAGCTAAAATAATAACAGTCACGTGTACAGTGTGGATAGAAAATATATTGAACAGACGTATTCTTAACGAATATTTTAAACTAATAATTGGACAATTAGATTTTAAAAGTAGTTTCAAGAATTTGACCAATGAATTCCTAACATGCACAAGAAATAAAGAATAATTAATCAGAATGCATCACAGCTTGGAAGACCTCTTAAATACCACTTACTTAACTTAAATATCACAAGTTTTTTGCCAACTTTTTTATAATGAATCTAAAAGCATATGATCAATCTTAAATTGTTCGGATATGAATGTACTAGCATGTATTAGAAACACATAAAGCAAACTGAACCTATCTCAAACGAATGATTGCTGTTAAATGGCTTATCTTTGACAAGTTCTTTTTTTTATATGAGTTTGCTACTATCAACTATGAAATTTAATACCGACAATACCGACTAATACTGACTGCATTTTTAAAGTCCATGGCTATTTCTATTGAGGTAGTAAACACTCGTCAAAGAACAATATCAATATTGTTGGATAAGTTTCATCCAACAAAATAGCAGATACAGTAGTCTTACTAGTAAATTTTCAGTATCAGGAATTTTTCGGTGCCCGGTTCTCCACGACGTATCTATCAGTCATAAACAACCGAGGGGAAATTGAAATTTGATGAAAATACTAATTAATCATAGACGTGTCCTCCTAGATGGAATTGAATATAAACCTAATTGTTGCGAAGTTATTCAGAAATTGAACATATTTTCTATCATGAGCAATACTATATTATTTGCTATCTTTGTGATTTTATCATAATTAAGTAACCAGCCACACCGATAAAAATAAAAGCGACAAAAAATATTTTAAATTCAATTTGAAATTTGATAGCAACCCGAATATTATTTTTTATGTTGAATTTTGCTCTACATTCAGTGATTATTAATTGACCTAAGGAACATTTCATAAATATTTGTCATCACCTATTATCAATTCCTTTATTCATACACTTGGTAAAGGATCTGTTGTTTATAAGTTGTGCCAAATAACACATGCATTCAACTTTATTTCAACTTTATTTGCACTATAGAAATAAACGTTTACGCGCTTGTTCTGGTTAAACTTCCTGGTATATTTTGTAAAATTCCAGAACGTTCACACGATTCATATTACAAAGGAAGCAATTGCAATATCAGTCTGCAAAAGCGAACAGCTGAAAATAAAAGAAAATAGATCAGGTCACAAATTTTCCCTGATCGAAAAAATCGATTCAGTAATCATTGGTGTAGCTTATACGTAGTGAAGCGAAAACAACACAAATTTAGTACGTGATCATTATGACAACGAACCAAAAAGTAACGATGATATTAATATTCAAGGCCTCTAAATTATTATATTATTAATTTAGGCTAAATACTATCATATCACAAATCGCCGTTTATCGATAATTTTGATATCTCGTTATATTATCAAATTTTATACAGAAATATATAAAAAAAAATATATATATTTTTGATATACATCTTTGCGAATGAGTTCGTTTTAAAAAATCGACCGTCGTCTTGTTCCAGCTCTAAGCTTTTTAAACCGCAATTACGGTATACGGTACAGATACACATAGAATGATATTCCAAACACTGGAACAATCTTTTGTAATGGGTAAAATTTCTGGAACCGAGTGTACTTGTACAGTTTTGTGGATTGGTCGGTAATTTCAATTATTACTGTGTTACTCTTTGTGCGTAACTTGATGGACGTCAATGAAACTCCACTTCTATCGGTATTGTCATTAGGACGATTTCAACCATTTTAGGTCAGTGATACGTCACCTTCATCAGCAGGGGAAATTTGAATTGACGCAATTTCGATTAAAGTGTGCGTAGCGTGCCGAACGTCAGAAAACGTCATATCAATCAGCACCACAATCACACGGGATCTCTGGGGTAATCAAGAGGTATTTTATAGTCATATCACCAAAAATGTATACGTAACCATACGATGTATTAAACAGTGCTACTTTAGCGTGAAGTCCACCTTCCCGTTAGCAATTTAGGGCGATGTATACTCCCTCACGTGGTAGACCCCAGGTGTAGGTTACATAGGGCCGTGGGCTTCACGATAAAGTAGCACCTATCAACGTATATCGTATGAATGAATTTTGTAATTGTCCAGCACTATTAAACATGTGACTTAACTATGATTATTGTTTCTTATATGTTCTTGAGCTTGGGAACAGATTGCCATGTTGTCTAATTAGTATTTGTTTCAAACATCTATAACCTAGAGATGATCAATTGTATTTGATTTTTAATTTTCTCTAAGTTCAATAGCCAGGCTTGTCCATGGGAAACGTCTCATTGGATGGGATGGGACAGCACACATTTGTTTTACCCATTGGTCACGTGGGACCAGTGAACTCATGGGAAAAGTAAAACTATTGGGACAATTTTATATGGGATTACGTTTTGTGTGTCAAGAAAATTAAAAGTTTTCAACATGAGAGTGAGCTGAAATGGTAGCACGATAGTGCGTATGCACAGTCAAAATCAGAAATCGTTGCTGGTATGGCGTAAATGATAGTTATTAAAATAATTCTAGGGCGGGGTCACAATTCTGGATTTCTCGGAAAACTGCTGGACCGATTCGGACAAAACTTGGTATGTAGGTCTGGGATGGTATCCACATGACCCAGCAATTTTTTTTCATTGCGATCAGGCCAGAGAAAAGAAGCTATCTTCTCTTGTTATGAACTCTATACCAGATTTGCATGTAACATAAACGTTAAGGGAATGGTTCAGGAATTACCCGGATTTTCTGAACTGTTATAAATAGTCGATGAGCAGGAAATTGATAATTTTCTGAATGAGAAGAGTGACTCCAAAATAGAAAACGAGTGCCAGAAAGTTGGCTGATCGATGACTACAACCATAAATTTTCAAAATGCATCCTTTTTAGGTTATTATGTGCAAGAGAGTGCAAAATATGTTTCATAGAAGCAACACACTTTACGTAATACCCTAGAACAACGGTTCCCAAATGGTGCGCCGCGTTTAACAGAATTGTGTTATACATAACTAAAATTGTGCTTTTGCTATTATTTCTTAGGCCTACATATTTATAAACGTTAATAAAGGCATAAAGTATACATTGCCGATAACGATATTGAGTTTTATTGAATAGCAGCATATTTTTCTCGTGTAAGTGCGCCGCTAGTATTTTCGCCTGATAATTTGGCGTCGCACGAACAAAAAGTATGGGAATCGCTGCTGCAAAAACTATTTGATACTTGGTATGAATATTGTGACTTACTTTAACAGGTATATTTAAGTTATAAATTAAATAACATGGGTGCTATACTAAGCATCGCTAAATGCCTTCGGAAGAACCTCAGTGAGTACAGTATATTATTTGATAAACAATTTTTATTTCAAGGTTATTGATGTGTGGTGAGAGTACTAGAGATTTTAATATGATTTGTTAAATCATAGTGAAGTAGCATATTCATTAGAAAACGCTTTTAAACTTAATGTAGAATAATATAAATCTGTATACTTTGTACGTCTTTCAAAATTAAATTAAAGATCGTAAGCCACTAACATCGACAGCTAATGACACGAGGTAGGAACCGATAACAAAGATCGGTACTCCTGAAGTATGCGAATCAAGATGGCAAACACCGGAACGTAGTGTATGTACCATGTTAGGGTTAGGACATACTTTTATTCCAATTTTCTTTATTTTAGTTCTATTACGAGTTCAGGGACTAGCCAAGTGACTCCCGTAATACTTGTACCTGAAATTATGGCCTAACCCTAACCTGGTACACATACGTTCCGGTGTCCGCCATATTTGTTCACATACTTAGGGAGTACCCAAAGATTTATCTATATCTTGATTTATTTATACCTTGAGCTTTCCTGGGTTCAAATGTTGGTAGGTGCAAAAGTATACGAGTGCAAATGCCCTGAGTGCAGTTGACGGTTGCAAATTCGTGAGTGCGAATGTTCGTGGATGCAAATGTCGATGAGTGCGAATATATGCGGGTGAAAATGCTTGCCAGTTAACGTGTGCAAAATGGACGTGGGTACTAATTCACGTTTTTGAAAATATCCATGAGTGCAAAGTCAGCGGGTGCAAAATATATATGGGTTTCAAAAGCAGTAGTTGAAAATGTCTGTGAGCCCAAAAGTATGAGAGTGCATATGTCCTGGATAAAGTTCAAGGTGCAATTTCAGTTTACGGGTGGAAATGTACACGGGGAAAAATATATGCATTTGTTCAAATTTTCGAGGGTACAAGTGTTCAGGCCGCAAATATCCGATGGTGCAGAGATAATTAAACCATTTGCCTGTAATCATCAGGCATTATTAATATTTTTTATTCAATTTCAATATAATCTTCGAGCGAAGATATTTACTCAAAAAAGTTTATATCGGATATAGATCATAAAGTACTGAAGACAATAAATGTTCCTGATTTCATTTCAATTGCAATATTTTATTTTTGCAATATAACAAAGTTAGATGAACTTTGCACAAGACACAAATGTGAGATTTTTGAAAAAAATTGCCCTTTTCAATAAATTTACATCATATTAGTAGATAAAAAGTCCTTTGTGTTGTCAGCTACACTTCATCACAGCTAAATACATTCATTTTACAGGGCTTGGGTATGAAAAGTTTCGAATATTTGTTAATAAAAGGTATAGAAGATTTGTGTGACACGATAAGAGGTAACCTATCTGGAATTAATGTCCGTAGATACAAGTTGTGATATGTGAAACTAAAATATTTGAATTACAAGAGAACAAGTAAATATAGTAATTACCATGACTTATAATGTAATAATGGATGTTATCGAATGGGTTTCTACGGTACTAACTGCGTAACCTTCGTCTGTTTTGTGTGTCCGCATGCGTATCATGTAAGGGTGATGTAGCAAGAGTGAAGATAGCTATCCTAAGTGATTCAGAAGTCTTACTGCACACTAATAAAATATGTTACCATGACGTTTCGTCAGCAAGGCCATACTGCATCAGACAAGCATTATTAAACTAACAAGCTTGGAGTTGAATTTGTGTTAGTGTGCAGCAAGACTCTTAAGGCTGGGAATGGTTAACCGATCTTAGATGGTTAACAGTTACCATTTTGTTTTAACCGTTAACTGACATATTAGGTACAAATCATCTTTATAATGTACTCCTTCAAAAATGAAACCGTGAAACGACACGATGCGATTAACCGGTTAATTTTACCCGGTTGACGGTTAAAGTGTTTTCCCTGAAATTCCCAGCCCTACTAATGATACTTATACTGGAATTGCAAATTATACGTATATGTTGACTATGTATAATCACACATGATAAATTTATCTATAACTCGTGTTATCAATGGATGGACCTAACTCGGACTGTTTCAGTCTGCCAACTGCTATGCATCCGGTTATTGTTTTTCAGAACAGCCAACAGTTCGCATTTCAATTTCCTTTTGAAATTTGGAAATTCACCAATTTCAAATTATTGAATGCCAGTCAGACGAAACTGCAATGGCGTTTGATCTAAGACATTCGAGATTAGCATTAGAAGTTTAACTGTATTGCAAATAGTAATATAAATGCAGTTGAATTTTATTTTATTCATCGCAATGATATATGCTTTCTAAGGTACCTGTTCAGAATATTGTTGCAACTTCCTGTATTTCCATACAAATAGGCTAGTTAAGAGTTTCATGCAGTTTACAATAAAATGAGGATGTTGCAGGTAGTAAAGCAGTTAGTTACCCGAGCATCTCCTATATATATGTAAATTAAATCCCAAGGTATAGCTATCAATCAATATTTATGACAATTATTGCACAAAATCTTTTTATGATGGCTTCAAAAGACGTTAATTCTACAAATATTTTATTGTCTGTATTTTTAAATAGTTTTTTGTTTCATAATCCTGTGCAATTTAAATGTCAATACTGAAAAAATTAAAAAGCGTCGTATATCAATTTGGCTTCTATAAACTTGATTCTAATTTAGTTTATGCCGCCTGGATGCGTATATTGAATGACAGAACTAAAAACGAAGTCTTAATATTATTTTTTTGCTCTTGATTTTTTTCTCGCGAGAATTTAAAAAAATGATATAAAACGAGTACTTCAATTTTGGGTGTGCGTTGGCGTAATTTATTGAGAGTGAAAACGCTTATCGAATATAGAAATACCGCGATTTCAAAACCTGATTTGTTAATTCGCGTTCAGGAGTTTTTCATTTTGCTGCCAATCATATATCAAACCTAGATGTCATAATATTTTATATCAGTAAGAAAGCGAATCTGATTGGCCTTCATCGAAAATGATTTCTGAATTGAAGGAAACAGTATGAAAGCTTTCTAAAAACTGCTATTTTTGTCGAATAGAATCAAAATTGTTCGATATTTAACATGATGCAACTCATTTCAATTAACCAGTTTTTATTTCGATTAAATTAAACAACATGAAAACCTTACGAGGCATCGTTGTGTACGTCATAATGATATGTGAGTAACATAGTATTAGTATAATAGAACATCTGAGATTTTTAATTCTTATTTACTGATGTGCAGTCATATTTTTGAGATGTGTTCCTCAACTCTGGTTTCAATAAGTCGATATGTAAAGGGCATTTTATTGTACATTATATATTGGGGGGGGGGGGGGGGGGGGGGGTCTTGTAGCGTCAACGTATCTAACTCTTCGACTAAATTTAGTTGTTTATATTTGATGGTCGAATCTAATTATCAAATTACACGGGAGAAAATTTTTGCATTTTATGAAATCGGCTTATGTCAATTTATGTCAATACCGTTTAGCCGAACATATTTAGTGTGGACGCATTTTAATGAACTTGTCTGAGATGCAGTGCGTCCGAAATCCATCTAAGGCCGATACAAAGTTATGATATGAACAAAATCTTTCGGTGCATTTATTACTGTAAGTGTAAGGTAAGGCTAAGCGATCGCCGCTTTCTCTTTTTCTGCCTTTACCGCTAATTTTTGTGTATGGTTCAGACTACATGTCTGAAGTTGGTTATACGGCCTCAACGACAGAAATGTTGCACACCCCTGATTTAGTACAATTATTGTGTTAAAAATTGAAATTTGAATATTTTTTATGTAATCTTAAGAAAATCATAATTCCAATTTAGTTTTGGGTTTCTGAAGTTATACTTTTGAAAATATTTTATCAGGCCTTCAATGCAATTTATCGGCCAAGGAAAACACGTGCTTCATTACTGGCAACGACGACAGTGAACCTATTCTAGTAAACAATACATATGAGGGAGGATTAACAATTCCAGCCATCGATGGTTTTTTCGAATGCCGTTGGAATTTTAGCCCACCGGATGGACGGACTGATTTATCTTTGACATTAAATGTCACTAACACTGACTGCAAAAATATGTTCAAAATCAATGGTAAATGCACTGAATATTATTGTAGTTGTATATTATTAATATTTGTGATAATGATAAAAAAAACTCGCATTTTATTCAATTCATTGTGAATTGAAACAAACGAACGAAAAACTTTTTTTCTTTAAACGATGCAGAGGAAAATTGAGTTTTGGAAATGAATATTCCCTTCAGGTGCATTGAAATGAATGTGAATAATATCACTTTTTATTTTTATTTTCCAATTTTCTGACAAAAACCTGAGATTGCGTCAGCAGCACACTGGACTGAATATTCTACTTTTGCTCTACCTTACAGATTATTAAACTTTCCAACAATTCCTCGTTTTGATTCTTGAAATGTTGATTTCTCAAATGGTGTTTATTACTCACTAATATATATATATGATTGTGTAGTAATAAGATTGTTTTACGCTACACATCGGAATCGAATATGGGCTGTGCACTAGAGCAGGGGTTCTCTAACAGTTGGCGCTATGGAGCCTGTGAAAAGGTTGACTTTTATTTTTGGAGACCCATAATAAATTTGTAAAAACAAACAAAAGACACATTGTTATTTACCGAATAATGTTCCTGAGTAAATTAAAATAACTTTATTTAATGACTCTGGTGTATTTGCTGCTTCATATTCAAATAATATTCTTATTGCGGTTGTCAAATTTCATTAATGCCGTTATTGCTTCTTCGGACAGGTACAAAATTATCCAAGTCAGTTTTTTAATGAGAGAACGAATAGTTCGAGGAGCCCCTCCTTTTTTAACATGGACTCGGGCTCCGGACAAACGTCTACATTATGTAGTACTATTTCAGGTCGTCCAAAATGCAATGAAACTCTCCCGATGATATACAGGTTTTATCCTACATCATGCGGACAATCTTGTAGCAACAACAACAACTGCAATGATTATGAAGAATATCCTCTTCAAATAACTTTTGACGGAACCCCTGATAACAAAGAATTTTCATTAAAGTACACGTTTGCACCCTGCTTCACAAGTGAGAGAAATTCAAACTGACTACATATTTATTCTATAGAAATGTCACATTAGACCAGGGAGGTGCAAATATTTTGTCGATGGGCCGTCGATATAACCAACTGCAGATATCTAGCTGGGCCCAACGAAAAATTTAGTTTCCATGTACAAAACATATTATAAACAAATTATCACAGTTCATGATATGACGCAAGGACAAGATCAATAAGTTTTATATATTTTTACCCACGTGAGCGACTTTTTAAACCTAAAAAGACGGATTAGGATTTTATGCTTGGTCGGGGAAAATCTGAGCGTCGATGAGGGCAACACTAAATGGCTTGAGGGTGTTTCTCGGGAAATTTGTTGCACTCCGTTGATTTGGACATATTAACTCCAGGCATGTAAATAATGCAATTGCTAATTTCGTGAAATACCAAATTTCTATGCAAAAAAAAAACATTTATTTTATAGCAACGAAACAAACTACTGAAGCCGCAGAAACACCTGAACCACGTACTATAAAAGACATTAAGATTGAGAATGCGCCGGCTATAATTATTGTCTCAGGTAGGCCGACAACTTAATGAAGAATCTTACCTAAACACTAAAGCACAACACAAAATTAAGAATGCATCGTTGACGACATTTATATACCGGTTCTGTTGAAATTTTTCAATTTTCTTGTCTGGGCTAGTTTCCATACTTTTATTCTTTTTTATGCCTAATTATTAGATACCAATTTTCAATAAGCTCTGTGTACATTTACAGTACCATACCATAATTTATTTTATTTTAATTATGTTCCAGAAATGTTTACCACACTTATTGCGATGGTATCAACTAAAATACTGAATAATATTATTTTTTGAGTCGCCCTGAGTCGACTCATGCCCACGATGAACTGGGTATATATATTGCAACAGGCCAAATTTCATTCTTTCCTGTGCATAACGGGTTCATTCATATCTGTAGTTTCATATCCGTGTTTTAAAATTGATGAATTATTTTATTAGTTTAAATCTCTGGACACAAAGTGAAGCTATGAATTAGTTTGTAAAACGCATTTTTAGTGTTATTTCGTCATAAAATTAGTCATAAAAAATTTTTGGCATATTATTACATCACCAATGTCAATGAATTGACTAATGTTATGGCTAGCTGAAGCAACTAGCGAAGTAGAATGATATTCTTGGCAGTCTTAATTGTTACCTGGCTTTCTATCTTTTTGGTCGGGAATACATGCTTACAATTTTGGCATGCTTAGAATTGAATGCGAATTCTATTAGCTCAGATTGGCTATGCCTGCTAACTAATAAAATGTTGCCTATATGTCAGAAAGTTTAGTAATTGCTCTCAATATTCGAAAGCACTTACATTTACGGAAGCACTTTTTTCCGTTTGAAATCTTACACAAAATATATACATAGAAAGACTGTTGCATGTTTTCGTGAGTGTTATGGGTTTTTGCATGTTTTAGCTTGATAAATAACAAATACTGATCAATGTGTTTCCATAATAACAGTTTGCATTGTATTAAACTGTTCATCTATTCTTGGCACTATTGTGGCACGCGAACAATGCAAAAATAAATTTGTGGCCCGCGGAGCAGACAACCTTGGACCACCCTGAGTTAAACCATACAAAATAATATATTAAAGATAGTAAATATAAATATTTTTGAGGTATTCGGATTGTTGATTGTTGATTGACTTTTTTTATCAACTAATGGGCTAGTCGATTTCACATTTCAGTATTTAAAGATACTCGGCACTCAAATAGGTGGGCGTTGTCAAAAGCCATAATTTATATTTTTTAAGAGATTCGATATTTCCCACCAAGTTTTGTTTCCACCTTTATATACCATTCGTTACAATTCCTTTGACATTTTACTGAAATTTCCTTGACAATCCGGTTGTCATTCAGCTCTCGTGCACATATATTTGGACATCGCTCACTTGTTTATGTATTCATTTCAGGAACCAAGATCAGCCGATATACTTCTGGAACGAGATCGTCATCACCAAAGACAACAATTAGCAACATCCTGGACACAACCGTTTCGCCTGTTATTCGACCACTTTCAATATTTATTCCAATCTCTGTGATTCTACTTATTGGAACTGTATTTATTATTGTCATTTTGAAAATCAGGTACTATTTTTAATTGAAAAATTACATCGAGGATTACATTTGGCAGGCTTAAAAGCCTATATTTCAGAATTCTGCAAATGTGGTGCCAAACTTCAATTTATTCAAGTGCGACTCTCTCGTCCACTACTAATCGATTGCTTAATCAAACATCTGCGTTTCAATGTAGCACTTCTTTTACATAATTTCAAAGTCCAAATTTGCACTTATCCTAATTTGTTTCAAAGTTGTTGTTAGCAATTCGAGTAATCTCATATCACGCCATCGCGGTTAGATCATCGATAATTTCCTCTCAAATAGTGGTAGTAAAACGGATATGCCATGAAAACCAGAATTACAAGTTTTGTAAAGATTATATCTGTTGTTACAAAATCGGTATATTTCCCTAAATTCATTATAGCTTGGTTATTTCTCTCAAATACTCCATTTCAACTTTCCAGAAAACAAAACGAAAAACGAAAAAATCAACAACGAGTGGTTCACATATCCGATGTTCACACGTATGCAAACGTACTTCATAATATTCCAGAAGTGATGTCAACACCGGGACTATATGAGAGTAGTTTAAGCCCCATTGCACCAGACCCGGAGTATATAACTGAGCCAGAAGCGGTCCCAACAGAAGGTCCAGCGACCGATAAACATGCATACGCAGGCATCGACATGAGACCTAGTGCAAGTGAGGAATACGCATCGATAGAACATCAGGAAAATCGTTACTTGCAGCCGATTAGAAGAGATTTTATTGACGGCGAATATGGGTATCAAACACCGATCCCACTTAGACCAGAAGACGATACAAGTTACATGCGGTTTCAGAAAAAGTAAATTGAAAATCGATTCAATTCAAGCAATGCTTGATCGTACTATGCAATTCAAGATGCTATTGATAAACTCGTCGTTATCACGTAAGGCTCATTTGATTGGTTATACATTATGCTTCTGCCATCCTAATTCATGTTAATGTATAGATCGACTTGTTGGCTATTTAGTAGCTTATCCAGACCGGTGACCAACTGAAAGATTTATCTTTGCTTTATGACTTATCAGTCTTAGCTTTTATTTCTGCAAAAACTGAACACCTAACGTTGTAATATTGAATCGGTCGATCGTGATCTAGTACTGTACACCCTGATCAAAATATAACTTTGAGCAATGCCGAGCTTAAGATACTTTGATAAAGTTTAACATTGCCTTCAAAGTCTTTGTTGCTCGCGGAAAACATTATTCTTATTTTAATTATATATATTTTTTTGATTTTCAAATATTTTGCATCAAATGAATAACGAAAATACTAAAAATCATCAATATTGAAAGATTTGGTCATATTATATAGTGTTTAAACATTGGTTAACTTCTTTTCTTTAATGTTACGTAGAATCATGTTGATAATGTTTTCTTCTAATCAACTTAGGTTGAATCAAATAAACAAGTTGTCTTCTTTGCAAAAAAATATCGTTTTCTTCTTTGTGAATTATTAAATAAATGTATTTAGAATTTTATATGATTTTGATTCAATGCTTATAGTATAGGAGTGCCCAAACAAGAGCCCACGAAACGTACCTAATAAGAAAGTGCATTCCAGTGCCAGTATACATTGAAGAAGGTGCAGGAAGGGCAGTCTATTAAGTTGATGAGTGATGTAAAAAAATTGTCTGATTCGATGTTTAAATTCTACAGATAAGAACATTATGTTTCTAGAAGTAGACAGTTGGTGTCAAAAACTTGCGTAAAAAACTAAAATTTGTCACTATTCTAACAAATTTCTGACTTTGAGCAGTTGGGAACTGTGGTCACAAAGCTGCTTTTATCGAACAAAAAATAAGAGTCAACATTTTTTGTTGATTTTTAATCGTTATATTGAGTGGATTGAAGCGTATGACGGATTTAACAACCATTTTTCACAACCCGATCCGATTATTTTATTGCACATGTAATTGAATTCTTGGCGTTATCGAGAAATCAATTGATGAAGCAATTAACACACTGGCTAAGTAAGTTGGAGTTGTTTCGGATATCCTCAGTAAATAAAGCTCTACGCATTGCAATAATAGAATATAATATATTGGCAGAAGTCGTTTGCGCACACGTTCTAGCGGTCTTAAAGTAATAAATTCAATTTCACTGTTACGTATTATTTTCTGAAATGTAATAATAAATAGCAATGAAAACTAATTGCCAATACTCTTGGTTTAATAACTTATAAATGTCAAAACGTCAAAATGTTTTGGGTAATTGACATTTGTCTGTAACTTTTGCTGAAATTGTAAAAAATATTGGTAATGTAATGTAAGGAATTGTTGTTTTCCACATTTTAAAAAGTCCGGAAAACTCTGCAAATCGTGACAAATGAATATTTTGATTGTCTGATAGCATGCACGATGTGGCAGACTACCAAAGTTTGGAATGAGTCTTAGATGCCTAAAAATATCCAATCACGAATTGTCGTTTTGAACTAATCTGATGATAATTTATTAACAATAAAATGCCATCCTAACAGTAAAATGCAGACAAAAGCCACGTATTCACGAAAACTTCGATTTTTTTGGAAATGTTTTCAAAAGATGACTAATGTAGTCTATAACCTAACTTTCTATTTTGCAATTATTACAAATATTTTTATGCGACACTGTTGCACCCACGATGTTATAAAGTGTGGAGACCAGTCTAGAGTTAATTTGCTGAAAATTTAGAGAAAGTGTGAAATATTGTGGTAATATTTCTATTAGCTTGGCAGTTTTCATGAGCCAGGGTCTGATAAAGTGTGTTGGGTGAAACCACACATATCATCATAGTCCAGTTTGTTTCAAACCTCATTCGTAGCAAAGGTTCTAAACTTTATGGTATTATTTCTATTAGCTCGTAATTTTTCATATACCTAGATTGTGCGACACTGTGTCACCCAGGGTGAAATAAATACGGTGCGTTAGATGTTAGTTCTCTTGGCACGCAAGTTTCCACAACGAGATCTACTGCAAGGTCAGATTTAATATTGGAGTTACCGCAATTTGACCACACTAATTTTTTTAAATTTCAAAATTTTTGCAGACTTTCAATTTTGTCTGCTGACCTTTTGATAAATAAAATCGTTCAATTTTTGCATTCAATTATGATATTTTTATAAAATTGGTGTTATTTCATATTGATTTTAATAAGAAATCATTTTTAGCAAAATTAAAAAGAATTAATTGGTTTTACAACTGTATATTTACACGGTAAAGGCAAATGATGAATGGTAAAATATTTTAAATATCAAGCAATTGAATCACTTACATTAAATATAACAGTCATTGCATTTCTAGCAATTTTACAGTTTCATGCATAAATATTATTAAGTATTTGATTCTGACATTGCAAAACTTTGTCGGTTGGATAGAATTTTCATATTTACTTTGAGGGATAGAAAAGCATGCGTATTAAATACAATCTTCAATGGAAAAAATAAATTTTAAATTAAAAAATTGAAAAGTTTGCAATATAATCGTTTCATTTATTTCTTTTGCAAAAAAACTATTTGAATATAGCTCAAAACGAGTCAATGACGCTTGCGACAGAACTATTCATCAGAACTATCTAAACCTAGGGTCAAGTGAAGAAGTGATACGAGCAAACTTGCAAATCTGTTAGAGTTAAAGTTATACAAAGTAAACAGAACATTCAAACATGTAAACATCAAACACGAAATTGTTAAAACTATTTTTCAACAATCTGTTCCTCAAGTGAGAACACGAGTGATAAATTGTTTGTCCTTGATTAGGGCAAACAATTTATCACTCGTGTTTTCATTTTTTTAGCCTTGATAAATGATCTCATTAAGTTTAAGCAACGATATACTATTTTACAGTTTTGTTCGTTGAGATTTTGTTTTGTCAGGAATTTTGATGTAACAATATAATTGACACGATGCTGCTTTACCGTCTTCGCGGGATGTTCTTCCCTGTGAAAAATAATACTCTCTCGTGAGACTCACTTCGCGAATTGAATTATCTTCTAGGAGTTTTTCGATTTGATCTTCAAGGAGTCTTTTGTCCGTTTCATCTCTTGGATGGTTTGCAGCTGAGAAAACTAAAACTCCTCCCGGCTTCACGTGCTCGGCAAACAGAGGGAGCATTTTGGGATGAATATGCTCAACCCCGAATGAAGCTATACACGCTAGTCCATCGTATAATTTTTCCGACACGTCAATTTTGTCATCAATACATAGATATTGCAAATATAAATCATCGTATGCGTTTTTACGATTCGCAATATTTAACATAAGTTGATTCTCGTCTACTCCATGTAAAATCCCATTAAATTCTCTTTTTCTTAACGCAGCTCCGATGAATCCAGTCCCACACCCAGCATCTAAAACTACACAATCGAATCTTTTACTGCTTGCCATGTTTTCCATGAGCAAAGTTGCGGCGACGTCGTGCAGTCTATATCCCATATCAAGCATATCCCAGTCATACAATCCAGCCCAATCGTCATAATATGTTCTTAGAATCTTTCGTGGTGCGTTCGGCTCGAATTTCTCAAAAATACTTCGATTCAAAATACTTGAACTGGTTGAAGTCGACATGATACTTGACCTCGACCTGATACTGCTATCCCGATACATGTTAATTTCTTACTTGATATAGAAGCTATGAAAACACTACATCTAAAAAAAGAGGTGATATAAAATATTATTTGAAACTACAGTCATACGAAGGTTTAGTAATTTGACAGCGTTTAAATTTGCTTTACAGAAAAATTCATCAAGGCATTAGTAAATTAAAAACGTTGAGAAACTACATAATTGTGCTAACACCGGTTGTGCTTTATTTATTTTCGACATGAATATACCTTAGGGCAATCATGGGCTATTTATTCAAATATTTGTATGAATCTGCATTTTCCAAAACATTTTCAATTGCCTCTTTAGCGCTTTATAATAACCTTGAATAAGTAATCTTTTTTATTACTTTCTTTTTTGAATCTTGAATTATCAATAATGCAAACGGACAACAAAACTTGATTTTATTCTCCTCGTTACAACCACAAAAAATGTCCTATCTCATATAAACCTAGACCGGTCTTACTAAAACAACATCTCATTTACAAATATTAAACGCATTTTATGATAGCGTGATATATTATTTGCAGACAAGCGCTGTAATACAAATAACATGACGTAAATTGCATCGAATTCAAGATGCCAAATAATCAATAAATATTTTTACGACGTTTTTTTGTGCGTGACTGAAAACAAATAACATAGATAATAAAAAGTATGAGCGCAAACGCAATTGCAAAAAGGCATGTTTATGTATTTATCCATTTCGATGTTGATAACAATGATTAATGTCTAGTAAAACGACCTGCTTATAACGCATATGAGACTTTTGTTTCTTAGGTGTTAATCCAATGACTGAACAAACGTTTACTTAGAATAAAGTTTCTCAGCTAGGGTAAATTTATTCGTGGGTCAATTTTGCAAGTGAAAAATTCACGTTTTTCTGCTATACTATCCTTCCATTACAACATTACATATAGAATGACATATAGATGTAGGTAGAAATACAAAACTTTTACTTTCGATTTTTACACAGGGGTAAATAACAGAGTTGAAGTAGCACACTTGACCCAGTTAAAATAAATCATTTTGGGTCAAATTTCTCTAGTTAGACACTTTGACTTGACTTGACCGTTTTTGAAGCGAATAATTACGTATTTCACTTTACGTACTTCACACTGTAAGTACTAATAGTACTTTATCTCATTAGTTATCCAACAGGGTAATTAACTGGACATTCACATAGAAAGTTAGAAAGCTGGTTTAGCTTTCATCTACGGGGAAATATCAATATCATAAAAGTATCCCACTTGAATTTTGACACCCTTTTATTATAGTGATTCTTATACAAAACTATAAAAAATATTTGACATATTTTTACATGATTTCAAAAAATCATGCGAACAGTATTCCGCATATTAGCCATTATCCTATTATTTATTCAGTACGTCCTAGGAAGCTGCTGTTCTAGTATATGTAAAGTTATCATACGTATCAAAAAGTACCTCGTTCGCGCTAAAATCTATATTTCTTTATTACATGTTTGAGGCGCGCTATTAATATCCGGAACAAGATTTGTATTTGGAAATCCCGATTGGATTGGATTACTAATTGCTCAGACAAATTGATCAGTATCAGATTATTCTCTGTAATGAAAAGTGATTTACAAAATTGACAACCATTCAGAAATTAATTTTTTGTAATTTTGTATATTATATGGATATTATATTCTTATATATACTTACTGTATACTTATTCATCAAAGAGTATTAGCTCAATGAATATCAGTGTATGCTTGTTTATGAGTTTGTATAGGAAAAAAAATCACGGGTAAAAACGAAAATGAACTAATTTCGTCCAGTTAATTAAAAACATCCAATATTCGTATAAATATTTGCATAACATTTCCCCAATATGTACACCATATCATATTGTTTAGGATGCTAGCATCTGATGACTATAGGTAAGAAAATATGCTCGATACACTTTGTATTATGCTGATGATTTTGCACCATATTTATACTTCTCTTGCCATGCAAATTCTATCTTTACAGGGGGCAGTTGATAAGCGAATAATACAAGATATGTTATAAAATATCCACACAGCCAAATTTATTCTAGCCAATGGTCTATTGAAAAGCAGTATGCAGGAATTTTTATTTGTGAGCAAATGTTGTGGCAACATTTCACATAATTTTATAATCCACTAGGTGAGGCTAAAGTTTCGCCAATTCCATTGTTCAATAAAAACCAGTAGCTTCGCTGTTTTATGACGTCAAAACGTCCTTTACAAGTCTCTATTTGAGCAGCCACTTTTACACTCCGAGATACTACGTTAATAGAAAAATTGTCAACTCGGCATCTAATTTGAGAGTTTCTTCCGCCTATAATTTATCCATGATCTTATGATTTACCCATAAACTTTTTTATCCACAATTCGTCTCCTCCTTGTATAATATTATAACAGTTTGGCGTTTCATATTTTAAACTTTTATTGCCAACGTAGTTAATCATTACCTTATCGCGCCATGTCTAAACCAAGCACACGAAATTTGTAAAGAAGAAGAAAATCAAACATAACATTATTTTATTCATCGTTTAATCATAAAATAAACAGTAGTATGCATAATCAGTAATAAAAACAAACGAAGAAAATAGGAAAGAAGAAACTTCAACGACATTTTTGTTGACTACATGGCTCAAAATTGTGGTCAAGAAGGGTTTGGCAAGTTAAGAATAATTATAAATGATAATTTATTGGTAATACTTCGATTTAATAATTTTTTATTAAAATATATCTTGACTGTCATGAATATACATTAATACAAAATTAACTCATAATGTGTTTAACAATTTATCAAACCTGATATTTAATTTCAAGTTTATGATGCGAAACAAATCAGTATTAAATACGAAGAACTGTGTTGAAACACTCTTTTGGACAAATTTAATGAAATATTTGTAATATCATTCCGAATTGTTGTAAGTCATTTTGGCTGAAAAGACTAAAAATTAGTCAGCCTTATATTATTACGCGTTAAAAGCAGTGCAATATATATTGTGAAAAACATCAAAAATGATTTTATATTTAATCAAATTAATTAAATCGATAAAGTTGATAACCGTTTATTAATCTTGATACTGTTCATTTAAAAGTTATGATATATTCGTTGTGTCGACTTATCTTGTATGCTTGACTATATTTTTTGCCACTCATGAACACTTCATTTAAGAATATATTATCAATACTGAAATTTGTCAGAAAAGTGCCACTGAACAAATGTAAATTCGTAGATGATTCTATAAATCATCGCTTCTAATATGCATTTGTTTATAAACAATCATTATAAGAAACATTTGAAATGAAAATATAGTTTCTTGTCAGAGTTTTATATTCAATATATTCGGAAATGTGATCAATATATAGTTATGTTCCGTCTCACTAGTGGAAATGAGAAGTGAATATGCGGATGAACCATTCATGACGAAGACGAGCCAGGTGACAGTGTGACATCATCAGAAGATGGCGGAGTTGTTGCGTCATCAGGATACGCATGGTCGGGCGCTTGAAGCATTCTATAATGCAAAAATTCGGGTGATATTATTTTAGAATAAAATATTTTCTTTACATAAAATCTCACATATATTGTTAGCCCAAAACAACTCGGATTTTTTGACTTCTGTATGAATTTAAATCATCAAATTTTCCCTTCAAAAATGTATTTATTTTTTGTAATAAATTCGTAGTATAAATTCAAGAAATTATTATGCAATCCTGTTTGTATTGTTGAGCATGGCATTTGTTTTGAGTGACCCTGTTCTCCTTACATTGTTATCGACTTTTTGATTAAAGCAAGCCCATGCACTCTCGCTCAAATGAACAATAGGTTTTCTCTAAGCCAAGTTACGGAAGACCACTAAAAATCCAACAGATTGACACTACAAAAATATGTATCGTCGAAATACCGTGTTTAAGAATACAGGTTAATCCAATACTTGGGGCAGTTGAAAAACCTAACTGGGAAAAACGCATGAGTAGTGAATCACTTACGTGTTTTCGTCTGAAGAATTTAAAAGTTCGTTTTGCTGTTTCTTCTTTGATTCAAGAAAAGCAATTAACCTCAGTCTGAAAATTATGTATATTGTTATATTATTTTATTTCTAGATTGTCTAAAAATGAAATGACCATAAGCTGGTAATATTGAAGGTGATATGTTTTATATTTTCACAACGATTCATTTGGAACTGACAACATTTTTCTGTTTTCCTCGGGCTGAAACGTTTTTTTTTTTATTCAAACTGCTATAACTATAAAGACTTTAAATAAACAGAGAACCATGGTCAGGTCATCTTTTCAAACCTCACTTGTTTGTGCATTATAAGTTGTTACTTTAATTTGTTTGCTTTGATTTTGAAGTATGATCATTATCTACTACATTGTCTATCTGCATTATTTTCGCAAATAATGCATAAAAAATGAAATATTTCAATTCAATATAAAAAATATTAACTCGCCTGCTTCTCCTCTTTGCTGAAGGTGAGATTCTTTTCTTTTTTATTACTTTTGTTGTCATAAAGTGCCTTTGGAATGATGCTTCAGTTGGGAAAAGTGTTGCGTTCTGATAAAAACACAATATTCAACATTTTATTATCAAATACTGTTTTTATTCATTAAAAAAACTGAACAACTACAAAAATGAGCAATTTTTATTTGGTATATAAATATTTGTCTTTTTAACATGATCTAATCACTACATTCTTCTATTTCAAATGTTGCCTTTGGGCCAAAATTCTGCAAAACTTTTCTGATATTTAGGAATATGACAGCGTAATGATGAAATTATATATCTGAATATTTGGTGCCCGCGAAAATATTTTATTCATAAAGCGGAATAATTGTGTCATAACTAGTCAATAAAAAGTTGAATTTATATTACACTCATTAGTTTAATATTCCGCATACAGGGTTAGAGCATGGATAAATTAGTTATAATTTAGACTTTCTACGAGTAATGGAGGTTAAAATTTTTGTAATTCAGACAAGAAATATAATTCAAATATTTTATTCAGCATAGAAATAAGTGGTCATACATGTTCTTATCATTTCTTTACCGTCTCATGTTGCCCCCATTGTTTTTTATAGTACTAGTGATCGCTCGCGTCTCTCGTCTGAGGCGAGTCTGTTTCAATTTTAACAGCGCTCGCTCAAGGTCATGTAAGCAAATTCATATAAAATACAATAATTATTACCTGTGCCAGAGACATTTGTTTGTCTGGTTGAAGATTTAGAGTTTGACACTGTGGGATTTCCATCAAAGGCTGTTGAATTTCGTATGGTTGTTTACCGGTAGATGGAAGTAGTAAGTTGTCAAATGGGATCCCGGGAATGTGTATGATGTTCTGAAAAAGAATATATGAATGTTTAAAGTGGATATAAAAGTTAAAATAACATTTTTAAAAGTTGATAAAATTCATTTTTACTTAATTATTCACATAATTTTACAAATTCTGTTTATTTTACAGAGCAGTATTGCTCTCAATCTCGAAATTCTAAATATAATGGTTTGAAACGCGGCAAAAACTCACAAAAAATGAAAAGATAAATGCCCACGGATGAAAAGGTGTAAAAGAATATTTGCGTGGAACTATATGTAAGGATAATTACCGAAATTGACGAAATGAAATGAACTTGAAACGAATTATGTAGGTTGTGATACTCGAAATTAATTGGGTAAAATTGCAAAATTAAACCTTCCAGGTACTCCCATAGTATGTTTACCGGGTTAGGGTTAGGTCATAGTAATCAGTCCCTTTATACAACTTGATGTAAAGTAGGCGAACAAAATTAGTTATTTTCATATTGGTACACACACTTCAGGAGCGACACCTTTCGTGTTAACTGTAATATTTTATATTGTTTTGTTACTCGGGTTGAAGCGATAAAAAATGTTTTTTCAGTATTCAAACCAGCAATGAATTTAAAAATATTTTAAAATCTTAAGTAAAATAGGTACTCACTTGTGCTGGTGACGGCAATATATGTGCTTGTTGAAGATAATGTGGACTTTGAATTAAATTTGTGGCCGGCACTGAAAAAGAATGATATTGTGTTGGAAAAAAAATAAAAATACATTTTGTTAAAAAAATGAAACTACAACTGCAGTTCGTATTTAAGTATCAACTTAAATGTTCTCGTAGAGATGAATAAAGATTTTGGTAAATAAATCAAAAATAAATTCAAGCCCCAGGAGAATCGAAATGAATTTTTTTCTGTTCATCATTAATATAAAAACTGATTTATTCATCATATACTCAGTTATCGATTATGCTTCACTGAAAATATATTTTCTATGATTGCGTTGTTAGCGATGAAAAAGAAGCACAAAAGAGAACACACTTTTTGTCACATTTCAATCTGTAAGAAACGGCCTACCGTATGTAGTCAACGAATTGAAAATTTGATACAACAGATACAAGAAATTGGTGTATGCTATCAACAACAAACGTGTCTAATTGTTACACCAGTTGTTTCATGTGATATTGACCCACGGTCAGCACTTGTACAAAGACAAATAATTTATTTGTCTATTTTCAGGAGGCCGCTCAATTTACCCGACTGTCATTTTCTTTTATTCCTAATCTAGGGGAACTTCAATTTTTAAGTACATTCAGTTTTACTATCAAATGCAAACGTTGGTGGCAATGTTTGTAAACCAAACTCCGGAATTTCAAAAAGATGAGAAATTCTGGTGGATTTAAATTTCATACTAAAATTGCATCAATCCAGTTTGCATTGTCATTTTTTATACGGTTCTAACCATCATGAAAGGTACGAGGTTTTACTGGTTAAGTTAAGTGTTTGCAACATTACTAAAATTTCTTATTCATTTATTTTTTATCAATACCAAAATTTGTATTGTCTTCATCACACATAAAGCACGTTTCTAGTCAATATAAAATGTCTATTATTGATATGATATATATCTTTGTATATGTAGTGAGTAAACGAAAAGACTTTGAAAAAAGTCAAGATGATATCCACGATAAAACTTGTATTGCTAAAAGTAAACGAGGAGCTGACAAGAAATAGGTGATTAGCTTTAATGCCATGTTCTCAACAAAAAAACTTATTAGGCATTATCATTCTTTTGGCCGTCGTGAACGTGAAGTGTAACCGAAAGATCAATGTATAGACGGAAAATATCATTTAGTTCTTTTTGCTGGTCAGCTAATTCCATGGTCAATAACCAAATGGCGGGACATACAATATAATAAAACTTATTAACTATGTGCTTTCCTTGTGATAAATATTTGGAATTCTAATACATTCAAATATCTTTGAGCAAATATATCATAATCTTACATATTCCGTGTTCCACAAACTCGGTAATATGAAAAATTATACTAAGTAGAATTTATTTCCAAATTCATGCATGACAAAGAAACACCAAAAATGAATTTCCGTATTCATTTAGTACTATCGGGAATCCGAGGAAGTTTCCCAGATCCCCGGTATTTCAAATCCGCGGTTCCCGCAAGACTGAATCTGAATTACGATACCTTTTGTGGGTCTTTCAATATACTTCGACGGTTCTTAGCCTAATTAGGTAAAAATACAACGTAAAACGCATACACTTTCGATAATAGGATAACAATACGCATTCATGAAGGGAATTTAGTGCTCCAGAAGTATGCGCACCCAGATGTCGCACAACCGGAGTCTTGACCGGTGCACACATACTATGTTCAGGTTGTGCGCCATCTTGGTGCGCATACTTCTGGAGTTCCGGGAATTTTTCAATTAATCATTTATTACTTCAGAATTTGAAGTCAAAAAAATATTCTGCTGAATTGCGCGAGTCGTTCATTTTTTTGAAGAAATAGGATATTCTTCTTGCAGTTGAATTATTTATCAAAAAATATTTTATCAGAAAACAAGCATGAACAATTTACCTGTTATCATTTGTTGTTGTTTGACAAATTGTGACGTCATCTGATGATGCGCTGCTATTGCTGATGTAGGTTGAAATTGCATTGTGGGTACAGGATTTAGAAGACACATTCCTGGCGGAAGCCACAACGTTTGTGCAATCTGTGATATGAATCGAAAACAAATTATTCTGACACCCAGAAACGTTTAGATTTACATGTTTACATTGTAAATGAATCACCGATAACCAATTTTCAGTTAACAAGAAAATACAAAACAACTATTTTTGTCATGCATGTACGTTCAGGAAGTTCATCGAAAATGTTTAACCATTCTACAGCCTCTTATCTATTTATCAGCATTAATTAGGAATAAGAATAGTCAAGATCCTTTTTACGACACATTCATTAGCCTTTTGCTTTGAACAAGGCACTGCACAAGCGGCCGCTTCTGTATAGGAAAGACCGGATTCTCCTGAATTCGACATTGCCGACCCTATTGATTACACCCTGGATAATGTGGTGGCCATGGGATTAAAACCGGAAAATTTTACCTGCGATGTGTAACGCTGTAACTCTAACGCTTTACCCACAATGATAGAGGAATGCCTGTGTAACAAGCGGTAAAGGACCTGACCACAGCAATGTTTTCATGAAATCATTTCCTACATAATTATTTCCACATGGCTCAAAACTTGCAAACCCAATTTCATCAGTCCGTTTAGAAAGGGAAATCTCACTTCTTGAAATTGAAGGTAAAATCAGATTTTCATAAAGAAGAAAATGATTTACCACTTTGTGTACGAGACTTACCATATGCGCACAAAACAACATTCTGCTATCTACAGATCCTACAGTGTTCGTGAATATTTCAGAGATAGGCATTTGACCATCTACCTAACTCATATATACTTTGTTTACTCTTGTATAGTTAACAGTTACGAACCTGCTGTTCCATATCTCTGGTCTTCCTGAAGAAGCGGGATAACGTAGAGGTGTCTCTGCAAGTGCTTTTTCAAGCTTTGCCCGAGGAATGTCCACAAATAGTGGTTTAATATAATATATTTCAATTAATCTGTAAAATATAAGCATAATATGTAAAACCCTGTAAGTGAATTTTGGAAGAAGATTTTTGAAGAATTCTCACTCTCTCTCATCGACTGGATGGTCATCGCTGACCAACCGTGGCACTTTTCACGAAGCGTCGCCACTGACTCTGCTTCTGAGCAAATCAGTCATGTTAATTCCGCGATGATCTTTTGACAGGAATTGTACTAAAGAATAGAAACTTTGTCGGTCGTCTGTTCTGGTCAAATGTGACAAAAATTGCAATTTCCGGAATTATAAGTCCCCTTTATACAATAACTACCCTGTGTTTGTGCATGATTGACACCAGGTATATTCATGTCGAAGATAAATAAAGCACAACCGGTGTCAGCAAAACGATGTATTCTTTGCCGACGTTTCGAATTTATATACAGAAAAGCTTCGTTCGATTACATTTTCCGGCTATTCTGGGCATGTCATACTATATATATAAGTTAATAAAGATAATAGTATAGAGATATCCCGGTTAATGAATCAAAAAGAAAAGTTTTGAAGCATCTATAAATAAATTACTAATCATGATCAAATGCGTTCTTGTAACTTGCTGGCTTGGCATTCCGCAGAATACAGCTGAAATATTGTGAATAAACATACAACTGAGTACTGTTCTACGTAATTCAATTGCACAACACAACTTCAACAGATAGTTATACTTTATACAAAATACAAATTCTAGCAAGGTAAGACTCATGAGACATTATTTACACTGCCAACACTAACTAGTCGCCAACTCCAACGCTTGTACAACCCCCTAGATGTATGTAACACCGAACGCAGTTCATGTAAATCAGTTATAAACATTCATGTCAACAGCTGAGACAGAGATGCTGGCCTCGGGGGACCAGAAATCAAATTAAAAACGGACAAGCTTGGGCATAGTTAATTTTTGATTAGAACTCCTTGTGTTCAGAATATATAGTATAAAAGCAGATAAACACTGGAGCTAAAAAAATTTTAGTGGCAGACATGAAACAATGCATGTCAATAAACTTATGCTCGTCAAATATTTTCAATACACAATTTCAACACGATTCCTTATTCTGTATATATTTCCTCTTGTTAACAAAAATAAATTTTAATTCAATTTAGCTACTTCCCTGACCGTATAAAATGCTATGTACAGACATCTCATGTTTCTGGGTAGAAACCTTTGTATACCAAGCCCTTAGCTTACCAATGTCAACCAGCGTATGTTCAGTTCGTTCGCTTTACTATTACTCTAAAAGCGCATTCGTTAAAATTCCTCCTTGCAATAAATAGGCGCTTTCATATTCTTCTTATTTGAACATTTGTATGGTAGAAACCTTTGTATACCAAGCTCTATGTCAGTCACCAGTGTATATCAACTTGTTCTCTTTGCTATGGACTGCTTCCATTAATTTGAAAGGCCATCTTAAAAATAAACAATTCTTTTTTATTCATGCTATGAGCATTAGTGTAATGCTTTCTTTAAATGAAGTTTCCAATCTTGTAAGAGTATTCCACACCCAGGCAAAACATAGACATTTACATTGTAAATATCAAAATACAGAGTCTTTTCTGTGCATCAGAGGCTCCGACGGAACATATATTATTTTAAGAAGATATCAATTCACGCCCTTGTGAAAGAGGTGAAATGGAAGCACATTTACAATTTATTCAATGCTAAATATTGTGCTATCTATCAAAATTTTCCGCTCGACATGTTAATGTAAACAAGTATTTGTATACATAGCAATAAACGTAATGTAGATGTGTTGATTTAATCCTTGAAATCCACTGACGCCATATGTTGGTTTTTGTGTTATCTGGGCAATTAAGCAAAATAACTAATATTTTGAAGTAAATTGTAGCAAATAACTGATTCAATATATTTTATTGCATGTCATTTGAGATGTGAATAAATTAGGGTCAAGCTGGGCACTTCATTTTATTTGTCAAATAGTTTTTCAATATCTTTTACAGCTTTTGCTATGAGAAGTATAGCTAAACTAGCGCCAAATAGACAACCTTTCGCATTAGGGACCGTGAGTTATACACAACAGTATTAAATGTCCAGAAAGAGGTAATCTTTGTGTTCGTTGGATGTCCTGTTGGAATTATAAATTTTATTTAATGTCCGAATAATAGTCCCTTTGGGGCAGACTGGACATCGCAGCACGAGGCTACGTAAGATTGAAGATATTGCAAGTGGTCATTTGGAATTTTCATTTACTTTTATTGAAAACTCCTTTAGCAGGGAATAGGAAAAATAAAACTCTTATTAATATTGAATTTCATTGATTTCTAATGAAAGAACATCACTCACAAGAACTGACAGAATCAGTGGTTATTGGCTGCAAGTTTATCGCATGTTACTCAGTCTGAAACGAGACTGAAAATTGTTTTATCATACGTTAATTAAAATATTGCGTTGCCGCCATATTGAGAAATAGTGGCCTTTATTGAAAGGCTGAATATGTTTTTGTTCGGGTAAATGCTTGAGAATAATAAAATTGAATGTCCATCAGTCTTTCAGGAAATCGAGAATCATTCTTGAAATTTCTCGTCAATCATTTGTTATAATTGACATCAATTAAAGAACAACTAGGATTACAAACACTTAGCCTTTAATAGTTTTGTTCGTTATGTGACATGCTGGGGTCAGAGTTCGAAGGTTGCAAAGGATCTTAGGGTCAAGACACTGCTGAGTGTCGACAAACAACTGATTAGTACTAATGTTCAGAGTGTAAAAGCCGCTTAAACTTTACCCCTTGTTTTACGACGCCGCATACTTACGTAAAATTGCGACCAGAATATTATAAAGTATCCAAGTAAGTTTGAATTGATGTGCTACTTTGCGGATATTTAGATTAAGACAGTAAATATTTCATTTGTTTTTAATTTTGTTGCAAATAATGCTTCTGACAAGCAGACCACCAAGCTTAGAAATGAATTTTGTGGTTGATAGGTTTTATAATAATTATATGATTTGTCATTTGCGGGATAATAATATTTACTAAAAATATTCTGCTAAATCATTCATAAAGAAAATCCATATTAGTCGAGAATTTTTCAATTTACAATTCAAGCCCATTTACACAAGCACGTTGACCAATATAGGCTCACGCGATTATGAAAAATTAGTGGCAAATCATAGCTTAACTTGAATTTTCTACCATCAAACGCAAACAAGAATACAATGTACAAACGTAATCAAATCGATATCAGAAATAAATAAAAGTATAAGATCGTTCAGCAATTCAAGAACTCGACACATCGGCGCTTTATGCAGACATTTCAACAAACAACGACTAGTCATCATCATCATCGTAAATATCTGGTAAGTGGCAAACGGTTCAAGTAAGTCACACCTCATGGGATTTAACCGACTCGTGTTGAAACATATATCCTTCCTTGTTAATGTGTGGGTGTGAAATCTATTTATAATTGTGCAATACTGCGATAATTTACCAATATTACGTGGTATGGTCAGAATGGTGTAATTAGTGATGATTTTGCAATATAGAGGACAACGGTTTTCATTAAGAACGATGAACATATGATCCAATCCACATAACATCCAATCGCCATTTTAATAGTCTTTTCAAAAGGGGAATAAGCTGCTTTATTATTGACTACTTTAAATAAATATTCAATCAATCAGATATTGCAAATGGCAAGTCGCTTTCAGAATTGGTAAAGGTAATGCCGAGTGTTTTGATAGGGCCATGGAATTAAAATCAAATAAATAAAAGCAGCAAAGTTACGATTAAATTATTCTCTTTATTCACTAACTTTTGCCACGAATTAAGTATGGACGTTAAAATAACTCTTACTTCATATTTAAACTAACGCTATTTTTCAAAGTATTTACTTAGTTGTAAACAGCGAAGAATTCGAATTCATCTTGGAGCGAATATCGGTCATGGATAACCGTAGTCCCTTCCACATCTTCATCCGAACTCAAACGCGCAAACATATTTCTGTTCAGGAAAATGTTTTTATATTTCAGGTTATAAGAAGCAAAAATATATAATGATGTTCAGATTTTTTGTGAAATCCTTAGCTGTTAAATACCAACACAAATAACGTTATCAGCAAAAATACAAATAGATAGCAAATCCTACCGATTTATCTCTGTGTTTACATAACCAATCCGTCACCTAATATAGAATCATATTCTAAAAATGTAAAGTCGTTCAGAGACCCATGAAAGGTTGTGTTTGCTTAGTTAATCACGTGATTTATCGCGATAACTATTTTGAGGAGAGACGCACGTAATAAAACTAAATATATGCAAATCATGGTAAAAAATAATTTTGAAATATGTAATAAATAATCATACATAAATTAGTTAAGTTTTTCTTTTAAAAACAGAAAAATTTGCGACAGAAAAATTTAATGCGCATTCATAGAAGGTTAGTATTATTTGCTATTTTAACTACATACATAAAGAAGCGACAGGAAAAGTGCTGTAATCACAATACACAGGGAGGTGGCTAGAAAAACTGAAAGTTTGTTTATAACAGCTATTTATTTTTACAAAGAATAACTTTACAAAGTTTTCTTATGGCGTATTACACAGAATATTACAGAAATCAAATAAAACCTGAAAAGGTATAACTTAAAACAACGTAGAACCTAAAAAAAAAAAAAAAGTTATCGAAAAGGAAATGAGTAGGCACGCATTTTATTTGTGATCTCATCTGCCTTCAAATTTTCTGCGACCACCTTGTATTTGTGAGTTGACCGACTATTCAATGGTTATATAAGTAAACAATTTTCAATTTTTGCCGCAGAAGAACTAAATCAGCTAATGTAACATTTCAATATATTGTGAAAATCACATTTTTGTAAGGGTTTGGCTTTAACAGCGAAACCTACAAGCGGAGATAAGGCTCTAATATTCGAAACTAAAACGGGTAGAGTTTTGTAACCCGGACCAAAAATTGGCTTGTTGTCTATAATAACGGAAAATAAATGAGTCCATATTCAGAAAAAACGTGAAATAAGCTACTCTCGTCTTACTGATTTGTTCAGTGATTGGCAACGATGAGTTGTTTATTCATGCAAAAAAAACTATTCAAAATCGTGAATGAAAGTAATTTACTTGATCTTGGCAGAACATCAACGTATCTGACGATTGCCAAGGATGTAAAGACGTGCGGGACTGAAAGATCAATCTCACACATTAACTTGGGCTCACTAATGAGTGCCGTGGAAATTACTAAATTTCATAGTTAAAACATAATACTGGTGGAATAAAATGGCATAAATATATTAATATAGTCTCTCGGATTTGAATGGAAACTAACGGGACCCCTGGACTGGCGGAGCCCTAGGGTCCCGCGTTAAAGTTATGTGGACATATTTCTCGATATCTACTCACGGCCACGGGGATCATGCTTGGTTCAAGTTACATGAAATATACCGTCTTGGCAGGTTCAAAAGAAAATATCTAAAGGTCAAACTTATTTAACCTTTTGTCACTCATTTATGTTATGTAAACTTCCAAAACATCAAATAAACCTCTGTCGGTCACGCCCAAAGGCAATGAATGCCAACAGAATTGTAGGAAACGAAACCTGTTGACTTTACATCCTAAGTCGCCGTGTGAGCCGCTGAACATATGCCATTCAATTCCAACGGTCGTGGAATTTTTATATGAGGTTTTTCTAAGCTTTGCCCCGAATAAGTTAGTGATCTTCCTTCCTTATCGGGACCGAGCTATGGCTCAGTATAGCAATTTATATGTAAAAGCATACCATTTTTTTGAAAAAGGTCCGACGCTACAACATTCATTGCGTTTTTAATAATAGGGCGACCGTATTATAAATTGCATTAACTTCACCTACAACTCGAAGTCAAATGCTTCTATACATGAGAAGCTGATTTAGGTCCTAACCCTATCGATTGATGAGCTACTATAGGACGATTGAGTAAGAATAGGCAAGCAATACACTTCTCGATTACCTTAATAACGTTAAATGAAAACAAATCTCTAAAGGTTATTAAAATTACTATCTTAAATAGCAATAAATAAAGTTACAAAGAATTTAAAGCTTCTCCCGACATCAATTCAGCGACCCGTGATAACCTCGTAAATCTGTCAATGTTCACGATAAAACTTACAACGCCATCGTGTGGCTGCTAATTAATCACAATATGTCAAGGTTTTTTGACGAAAGCAAACGACATTGGTGGTACCGGTTGTTTAAACAACATTTATATTAAAAAGCCGAAGTTCAGGTAAAAAAGTCTAAGAATTAACGTAAAGTACAAGTTGATGTTCAAAAGTAATCAATAATCTCAATTTAGTTTTTTTTTTGTTAGAAAACATTATGCTCAAGTGTTTGTTTAAAATTGTCAGCTATTTCTGCCTGTTTTAATTTGATTTTTCGTATCCTCAAATGGATTCGTACAAATGACAGAAAATCGCAGTTTATACTCGTGTCACCACCACCGCATTGAAGATTTAAATATCGAACTGTTGACTCTACATTTTCAATGGTATTTGCCGAAATAATTCAGAGTCCTTCTCCGTTTTCATTTGCGATACATTCAGCGAAGCCAGGATTACCCTGTCAAAACGTTAAAGGGTTTTACACCAAGTTATGCTGTCAGAAGTTGCCTTTTTTCAATATACAGCACATTACTTCGCTAAAATTATTTAACTATGAAGTCTAAATACAACCGAATTATTTCTAATAGGTTAAAGCCCGACTCAATAAACATTGGCTTCTATTATTCAGGGTTCATACAAGACTTAATCTACCGTATCCCCATTACCACCACTTCAAATAGACAACTCTAACGTTTAGAAAATAGGTTATGCAGGTACAAACAACATGAACTTGAGATTGTATAGCTTAACCTTCATTTAGGAAAAACTGAAAATCTACCAGGACTCGATTTTAATAGAGTAATACATGTGGCGATAGGTCTCGGTCTCAAATTCGGATCAAATTTTAGATCGTCACTGACTGACTTGCAAACATGTACACCATCTAAAATAGTGAGCTTATGTCAGCCTGTCTAGAGCCTTTCTTGCAGTGCAAGTATGAAGATTTCTATATATGATTCATAACACAGCGATCTGTAGTATTTGTACAGCTGTTAAAAGCAAATAAACTGAGTTTTGTGAGAATTCTGAACTTGTTTCATTATTTATCAAAACTTCTGTCGTCGACTTATACTTGATATATCCTCTCTTTGTGTTAACGAGCCTGGTTCTGACAATCGCCACTTCAAAATATTCAGTTTTATTTTCCGAAATTTCATGTTTCAATTCATATTACCGCGATGTTTATATTCTCCTTTTTCCTGATTTATGCTCTTACGGAAAACCACTATTCGCAATACATTTTGTATAAGTACGGACAAAAATACAACCATGAATAAAAAAAAAATCAGTAATTTTTCCTTGACCCACGGTATTTAAATCTTTAATGTTATGGGGGTGACACGAGTATAAATTGCGATTTTATGTCATTTGCTAAAATCCATTCACATTAAATTCGAAGACGTTTCAATTTTAGTCTGAGACTTCAATATAAATATATGAACAAACCATGCAACCCTGCCTAAACTCGCGTTAGTAAGTAAGCTACAGCGTCTTTCTTACCTAAACTCTTCTCTAATGCTATCATGAACTAAAGCAAAAGTAAAAATAATCTGCATCACGAAGCAAGCGAAATCATAGTCTCGGTTATTGACAATGAATGTGGGCTTATAACAACAGTTCGTAATGTGAAAAAGTCGGAAATTTACCTAAAGTATGAATATAAATGTAATTTCTTAAAGCAAATATTTTTGAGTAGTTTAAAATCTCTATATTATATAAGATATAGGGCCCAAAAATATGTTATAAAAATTCCTTAAGTTTAAGGCTTAGGTTCACAATTACTCTAAACTTGCATTACAGGTAAACTAATATTGTCCCCTAGATAATGTGGACTTGAAAAATTATTATTACATTATTTTAAAATTCGCATAAATTAGCAGATAATACAATCAGAAAATAACTTATTGGTGATGCCTTGTCCAAACCAGATCCATAAACTGAGACTGGAACTTTTTTATTCTCCACACTTTAGGGTCTCGGTACTTGATATTTTCAGTAAAGGGAACAATATCTGACACATTAGTTGAAACATAAGAATAGCTCAGATATATTCAGAAAAGCGTATCCGTTCTACAGTGCCCAGAGACACACAGCTCCGTTTAACAGGGAGATTGGGCGTGCCGTGCTTTAAAATCTTAAATTCACATCACCCTTTTTCTAATTCAACATAGTACAACATTGAAGATAATCATAAAAATATGAAAAAACATATTTGGAGCTTTGAAACAAAAAAATGAGACTGATGGACGCCCGATTCATCTTGTTTAAGCGTTTTGTGAATTGAGGATTTTGATCGATTGCGATCTGAATACGGGTAAATTGCCTTTCATTGCTTTAACGATACACGATTTTGCCATAATTTTTATATCGTAGGCCTTTACACAGTAGAGTGGATATTTTTATATAATGAACAATACACTTCTTCATTGAAGATTTCATACACCCTCTACGATGACTATAACAAAATTATAGGTACAGAATTACTATGTCATTGAAAATAGGCGAATATTTTTGGTCCAATATATTGCTCACTCAATTCATTACGTAGGTTTTGGTTTATACAAACAATAATATAAAAATATGGCAAATAGAATACACATTTCGTGATATACAATCATTTCATGCCCATCCTTCACTCTAGCGCTTTTAAAGTAATGCTTAATAATTTTCAATACGAGATTGTCGTATTTTAAAGAAGAGTTATTTCAGACTTTCAATGTAAACAAAGATCCATTTAAATATTAACAGTTATTACAACTACCACTTTCGAAATTGAAAAGCACCATAACGCTACTCCTATTAATGAATATACTATCATTCAAATTCAAAATTTATTATCTTCGATACTTCAACTATAATTCCACAAAAATAACCATAATATTAATAATTATTAATAATTAATTATATATTATAATTAATATTATAACCATTAATATCTCAGTTCATGCTCATATATTTTCCTTTTGAGATTTATATTAGCTTCGACGACGTGACTCATATTTTTTCTTACTTTTAACCCTTAAGTTTACTATCACATTTAATTTCAAAAAAGCAAAAGATAGCATAATAATACTCTAATTATTGATAACACTAAAACTTAGATACCATATACTGCATTTATTCTCCCTAATGTTAGTGAATTTCACAACATTTTTGCGATGCGAGCAAGTAAAAGTATTTCCCAATTTGTCCTATGCTGGGTATTCATGGCCAAACTTTTCTACAAAAAATTTATCGCTTCAGTAAAAGAAAATCGGCGGCATAAACAAGAAAAAAATGTTTATCATACAGATTTCCAGAAAAATACATGATGTCACGCGGTCAACCTACTTGGCGAACACGGTAATTATTCAGCTACCATCTAATGAAGTAATTTCATTTTGTCATTTGACAAAAATAGATCATAGATTTGCCAATGTCTACACGTTGTGAATATGCAAAGACGGTGCGTAAAAATTCTGCTTGTTGATTGCTTTTTTAACGAGATTAAAAGCTAAAAAATGACAATAAATGAGAAAAAAATTTGCCTTTTATAACCTCTTATTTCCATTAAAAAATCACCCGACATACTACTAAAGCAAGGTTAACTGTTTGAATGTCATTTTCACAAATTCTGATCCACGTTCGTTTTATGGAAATTTGTGAACGAATATTTTTGTTTAAACTAATTGATGATTACAATATTATTACTTTTCTAAGAAATTTAAATTTGACTTAATCTTCAATTTAACAAATTGGAGATAAAGATATTTTGTAACGTTTGCTTCAAAATTTTTCATATTTTAATCTAGATAGTAGGGTATTGCGTAGCTTGTTAAATTTCGCCCAACTTGAATGTCTAAGATTTTTAACCACGGAAAGACGGCGTACATCTGTTTAATTGCTCGAATTATGTCCTCTTTAAAGCTAATATTGAATTAAAACAGGCGAGTAGGTTCTTTAACTTTCGAAATGTCTCATTAAAATCTTCATTACATGGTATTCCAACAGTATTCCAGGAAATTTTAAAATAGTTTGTAACCCTGTTGAAAAATTCACATTTGTAACTGAAATTTCGAAATAACTCAGAACTCTCGAAAAAATGTGAAAATTGATATTTTCCAGCTTAGATCATTTAAAATAGCGATAATGATTATTACCCCCATATCAAGTATTAATCACATATTTGTTTGAAAGATTTTCAGTAAGGCATGTAATCATCTTTGCCATCAATACCTCGTTTATTATTACACTAAAAGGCAAAATTGAAGACGTAAATTGTAGATTGGCAAGTATCTAAACTGTTGCAATATAAATGTTCATCAACTAAATTGTGTGACGCTTTGCCTAGACAAAGATGATAGCAATAAAACACAATTTTCCTAATACTATTCACCTTCAATTTTGTCTAACTTCAAATCACGATCAATTAATTCTTGTTTGATGGAGTAGTGTAATTAAACTACACATTGAGGGTGATAATTAGTTAATTAATAGAGGAAATTAGTAATTGATTTTAGCGTAACAGCTTCAAAACGTTCACTTCTTAGAAATAATTGTATATTAAATCCTTGTGATTACACTTGATTAGGCTCAATTATATATTTTAATACATTCCAAGAAATCGGTGATTTTGCGCTTATCGAGAAAAGGTATTCAAGTCATTGTCAAGGCAGGCGAACAAAAAACTCATTCGAAAGCATTGGGAAAATATTTCATATTAAACAAAAATGTGATGTGTGAAGAAAACGATGTGTGAGGGCAAAATATTGTACAAGATTATATATTATATTAAATGTCTGAATATTGTAGTTTAGAAAGCAATAAACACAGATTAAGAATCAACTTTCACAAATAAACATTATACTCGGATGTAATTCTGGTTATTAGGGGTCACGAACTTTTAAAATAATACAATTCAATCTTTGTAAATTCAAAAATCAGCAAAGTCTGAGACCACAAAACTTATCTCGTTAAAGAATAAAATCATCAAAATGCTTCCATGCTGAATTGACTACAGATACATATAGTTCTTATTCTTGATTGTTACATATATTGCCCTAAATTCTACTCTGAGCAATATACCTGAGGATTACTTCACCTGTGATCTTTTTCCTCACGCTTTTAATAGCGAGTGTCAAAGCAAAATTATGGTCATTTGGTATCATCTATTTTTAACATATTTCTATGAAAAACGGACTATAAAAATGTTTCTCCTAAATTCGTCAGAATTAGTAAGCTATATTTCAGACACTTGCTCATCACCGCACCCGAAATTTTTGTGAAATGAATAATTTACCTAAATTCACTTTTTTCATGGATATTCGTTGAATCATATTTGGATAGACCGCATCAATGACTGGTGGTGTCTGGTGTAACGACGAATCGAGGTATACTCAGCTGTAACATCTCCTATCCGGTTGCATATAATATATCTACGTCCTTAAAATTGCGTTATAAAATCCATAATTATAGGGAATTAGGTATTTGTTGGCTCATACGAACAAAAGTACATAAGTGTATGAAAAAATATTATTCATTTGCCTTTTTGCATTTAACGTAATTTTTAAAAAAAATTACAAAATTTACGAAATTAATAATCCAACTAAATTCCCTTTTATGTGGATATTGTTGAATCACATATATATAACATACCGAAGACACAGTTTAGCATTCATCAACCACACATTTTACGCATTTAAGTATATGTAAGCTAAAACTTACTTTACAAAATCCGTAATTTTAGCGAAGTTTTTATAATTTCACGTGATTTTCGTGGAATTCACAAAATCAACTGAACTCGCTTTTATGAATCACATGTATAGAACGTATACCAATGATATACATGCGTGGTTATAGTGCGATGAAAAGTGGCGTCTTCATGGCAGTCATCAGATAATCTCTTATGTGGTTTCGTATATAACCAAAAATTGACTTTACGAAATAAATAATTTCACTATATTGTGTGTGGCTCACACAAATAAAAAATTTTCAAATGTCTGAAAACCTATTATTCAATCCTGCGTTTATTTACATTATTACAGTTTCACAAGGTTTATTCAAAATAATAACAAAGTCAAACAGAACAGAAAACGACGTTCTATTTAATTTGAAACAATTCCTGGACGATTTGTGGGCTTTCTCAGTTTACACGTTTAACTTTTCATTAGAAAACATGCACACGGGAACAACGTTTCAAATCTAATAGGGTAGTTTAGTTTTACGTAGTAGGTGAAATTATACATTTGAGGCAAGTTTATTCTCATGCATTTCAAGTCATATATATATATATATTGCATGACATAATTACAAGTTGTTAACCTTCACTTTCTGAACACAACCAAAACTTTCATTTCCAATTCTATGGTAGCAAACGCCAAAATTTATCCATATTCACATTTCTCATCTATATTTTGCTATTTTCTTCTAATCTTGATTAAAACTTCACGAAACTATTTGTGAAAAATAAACTTATCTACCACATTTATCACAAGAACTGCTGGTAGCACCAATGAAATCATTACATTCCCAGGCCAGAAATTCCTGATTTTCCTGAATCTTTTTCCTAGAATATATTATTCTATTTAACACATATCTAAAAGTTTATAACGACAATAATAAGACTTCCATTTATCGCGCGATGTGGAAATTATTGCCAACATTTAAATTCAAGCCAAGCAAGATGTAAGATGAAATTCTACAATGAAGAAAATTTCATATTACGACCAAACTTGGCCATGTATAAAATTTACACTAAGTCTAACGAAGTTGTCAAGTTTGGCTAATAAATGTCGCCTGGGGGCAGCGGTGGTGAGATTTGCGGAACCGTACATATAAATAATGTAACAATTGTAAACATTCTCGTCAAGTCTTTCACTGTAAACGTCAGTAAGATTTGCTACAAGGTAGATTATTACGTAATAAAACTATCATGCTTATTGTATATTGAAATCGTTGACGTCGACTGCGGCAGGAAATATATTTGATAATTTAATTAATGATTTCGAGATGATTGTGATGATCGAATTGAAACATTCAAATATAACACTTGTGAATATACATAAATGTAATAGTATACGAGAGATCGGGGATTCGTTTCGTATTCTCGCCATAAGATAGGGGGCTTTATTCTATTAACATGGCCAAATTGTGAAATACTTGATTTTTACTTGCAAAAACAAGTCGCTTGAGAAGGATCGCCATTAATGTTATTATTTTGTGAAGTATAAAGACGATACCATAATAAAGTATATTTGAAATAATCGATAGGCTTTTTTCAATCAAAAGTATTTTGGTGAATACACAAATATTTACAAAATAACTAGTTTATTCTTCCTGTGATTTTTGAGTTTTAAAACATTTATCTCATACTTTGTCAAATATTTGACATGATAAATGTCAATCTGTATATTTTTACATGATGAAAAAATGTTGTGTTCAAAACAAGTCTTGTTTTACAAGTTTTATCAAGTACATACCACAACCACAAACCACAAATTGAACATTTATCGTGATACAGTCAGAAAAAACTTAAAATTGAGGGTAATTTTCTTAGTGTTATCAGTTATATCCCCTACGGATCTTCCTTCGGGGTAAACAATAATGTTGTGTCGTTTTGAATGTAACTTGGCGACAGAAGATGGGCAGATAAGAAATAAAATTGGTTTCAGATTTAACCTTGGACCGCTATCGTTCGGGGGATATCGACACCAGCAGGAAGGCTAGAGGATACAACCTGAGACATTTTCATAGGATTTTTTTTGCACTGTTATTCTTTTATTTGAGTTTATTCAATCAAAGCAAACTGCATCACACTTAAATTAATTGGTGTACGATCCATTTCTATGGTATTGGATAAGATTGATAAATGAATTTTGGCATGTTCTTACGATTTTTCAACTTTATTTCAAGCAACTATGCAACTTTACTTGACTCCTTTACTTGAATTCTTTTCAGTTCAAGTTCAAATAAACAAAAATATAATTGAACATTAACACGAATTTGAAAGAGTTTACCAGAAAACATACAGGCATAACTCTCCGTGTCAATTTTTTACTTTTGCTTTCACTTCCACTTCAACTTAATAAGCTTTAATAATCGGTGTTAATTTTGCAAATTCGAATTTGTCCTGTTATACATGCTCGCTTTTATACCACAATACATTAAAAATAGTTAGAGGTCTAGAAATTTGTATATATATCTGAAAATATAGAAAAAATATGTCAACACTCAAATGTTTTAATTTTATGTTCGGTGCGTGAGCGTATTTCGTTCTTTCAAGCTTAGGAAAGATATAAGTAATTGCGCCATTACGTCCCGACCATGATAACCGCAATCTAGAGATAAATAATTTTATTTTGCCCGTATTCATTTTATAAACCTTTAAAATAATATTTTTGTGAACATCTATATATCGTTTAAAAATAAAACCAATTATGAAATTCGTCATATTAAACCGACAGTTTCTTTATTCCATCATAATTATAATTTTCACTCATCTGGAAAACAACCGCGATTAAAGTAAATGTCACGTTTTATGATGGTATTAAAATAAACTATTAACTATTTCAAAAACAGAGCTCTAACTTGGAAGAGCGTGAAAGAAGTCTTAAACATATCTACGTATAAACGAGAATTCACGCCCTTATAACTTAAATAAAGATTAAATAGGATCTTGAAACAGTCTATTTATAATTCTGGTTGAAATCCCCATCTCGTCAAGGGTGTAATAAAATGAAAATGAAACGCCGAACCAGAATATCCCTGTTCCAAATAAAAGTAACTCCTCATATATCGTAAGATATCAGTGGTGGCTTGTATACAGCCTTGTTCGGAGCGGAATACGTGAAAATTCGTCATAATAAAACGAGAATTCCAGTCTTTCTGACTGTAATAAAGCATAAATGACCTTTTTATATTAATGGGGAAACAAGATGAAATATTTGGCTATATCGACCGCTAAATATCTATATCGACAGTTGAATTGAAATTCACATTGGCGGTTTCCGGCCTGTATTCTGTGATCAAGATCCAGAATCAAGCAGGAAGGATTATGGTAGATGTTATTGCCAAATCGTGTCGGAACTACTTTTCATAATCAATGATTGTCTAAACATTGCAACAATCCTAAACAAAAATTCTGATAGTGATATATTAGTCTCAGTCATAGCAAGTACATATACGCCTAATACTTCACCACAGATGCTTTAATTCTCGGGTAAACCGGTATATAATAACGCGTAAGTCACTGTTATATTACCCATTATGTTAGTTGCATTAGTGGTAGCCCGCACCTCCGCTCAGGCATCACCTCTTTTGTTTCTTTGTGGGAGCGCATGATCTTAATTTCAGCAAATCTTTTTTTGAAAATTGACTTCACAAACGCACGAAGCTTTTGATGTTATGATGTTATTGTTTATCCAGGCAGCTTCCTTTTTGAATTTTGAGTATAAAACACATGCTTTTTAAATACGACGTACACAACACTTTTTGCGTTCAACTGAAATTGGTCAACCATTGACCTGACATTTAGTTGTACAGTGTAGCCGGATGCATAATGGAGCCATCGGCCTGTCTGACTTCATCCTAATAATCTGTTTTGACGAGTGTCATAACACTCGCTTACAAGCCAACATATAAATGAAATTAATAATGTATTGTGCATTTTGAAGTTATTGCAGCTGTATTGACAAATTGATAAAGCGATTTATTTTGACGGAAGTTATACATAATTAGGTTTTAAATTTTATAAATAGCTATTCATGACGAACGTAACTATCATTTCAGACCATGTTATGTGGGCGAAGGTTGACTGTAAAATTCACCTTGATTTTTATCATATTTATGTACGTCTGGTGTCCTGACATCTGAATACAAACGCTCAGACAATATTGACAATTTGATTGACACTTTGGAGACAAATCGCACAACGCAAAATGTTGTCTGCAGGTTTGAAACTTTGAATACAAATTTGCAAAATAGTTTCTTTTTGTTCATACATCTACGTGAACTAGGCGGAGGCGTCTTTATGCTTCTTTGAAACATGTGTAAAAACATAACTGCATAATATACACGCAAAACCGTCTAGTTCATTAATATAAAAAAGTTGTTAAATAGTTAAAAAGAGGAATTGCTTTGTGATCCCAATCGCCATTTCAATTTCGTTATCGATATAGAGGACAAACTAATCTGCCACGAAGACGGCCGATTCGATTTTTATGGCATTACCTGCAATAAAATTTGTTCGAACGCTAGATAGTTAGCACAACACACGCTCATAAAATATGAACAATACAGCTATTCTCAAGTCTTGCTCTGACTGATTATAGTCTGAATTGCGATTAAGCCATAATAACAATTTTGCTATTCGCGACAAAATTAAAATGCTCGCTACAAATTGATTACGAGGAAGTCCGGTGTTAATTATCATTCTCCAAAAGTATTATTACACGACATCTGACTTTTTACTTATTTATATCTTTAAGACAGAAACCTGAACATCTTTCTGTAATACTCAGAAATAATTTGCGACCTCTCTACTCAGATTACATTCACTCTTCTGTCTGTAAGGGCGATAACCAGTTATTTCCGCACTCTAAATTTAGAAATAATACTCATTAAAGATAGACAAAATAACATGCTTTGAATAGTACAAAGTCACAAACTGTTGGTCTTCACGCAAATTAGTTTGACAGTTTTTTGACCTAAAATGTTATATATGACGTCAAGTTTCGCTTTATGCTTCCGTGGGTACTATGACGTTATTTAAACCCCTTTATAGATAACTGTTGCTAAAAATAACAAAAACAGTCGCGCAAGATTTACAATGGAATGCGAGACCCCGCACCACATTTGTTTGTTTTAGCAACAACAGGTAGACAATATTTTGCACATCGCAGGTGCTAGTTTCAAAACGTAGCAAAACATCTATATTCATCCAGAAGTCGGTGTCAAGTTTTAATAAACCCCGTAGCAAGATATTCTACCGAAAAGGTGCGTTTGCTTTGAAAATAAACATCGAGTAATATTCTACGAATTCCAGTACTTGCTGTTAATTGTGCGCAATTAGCGTATTTATGCGTCTTTCTCTGCGAACATGGCCCTGCACGAAAAGCTGATATGTACGGAGCTACTTCAATTAATTAATTTCATCTCAATGCACACATCATTAAGAATTCTAATAATTACTGATTATATTCTGCATTTACAAACAGCAATAATAAATTTCAATATCACCGAAAAACAAAAAACAATATTGCAACATCTTATTAAGTAAACTATGTAACTTGCCTAGACTACTTTACTTATATTATTGTAAATTTATTTCTGACATCTTGAGCGTAAAATACAAAACGTTTGACGACTGTGCGAGCAATTTGTTTGATATATAGACATGTACAGCGTAGTATAGAGTAATGCCAGTAAAGATCAATATCAAACTATTGTCTGGCATATAGACACAATTTTACTAAAAATGCAAATTCGATGCAATGTCTACTTACCTAAAAAACAAGCTCTAGAAAGTTCATGCTAATGTAATTAGGCAACACTGCACAACATTATATGCTTTCTCACGCGCTTCAAACACTTTGATAAGAAACTTCAAAAACCAAAATCTCGCAATTTGACGCCCTTTGTTTTAATTTCACATTTAAACGTGATAATGTGGATTTTGAAGGTGCATTGTTAGAAAACAAAAGATCACGTTTCTATAATAAAGCAAAATGATTAATGACATCATAAATGCCGAAGGTAGGTGCTTCGTTTATACTAAACAATAAGATGTGAACTTTAGCCGCCAGTTTCACCTGCTCAGAAGGTAGAACTTGTTTAAAGTTGACTGTTATAGATTGAACCGACCAGGTGGAACGAAAAATTGGTGAACAGAATTTTAATTTATAAAATAACGATATCGCGTCTAATTCTAGTAAAAAAATGCCTTATAAAAATGTATGAAATGTATTTTATTTTGATGATGCTTACGGAATTGTTAATAGTGTAATTATTTGATTACCTTCCGTCTGTAAGTTCTGTACTGTCGTCTGTATTTGTCGCATTAGTGACTTGCTCTGGCAAATTGAGAATAACTACTTGACTTTATTATTTATTATTTGGGCGTTAAATATATTTAATTCTGAATAAAATCTAAAGCGCAACTGCTTATACAACAACTGGGAACAATGCTGGCCTGTTATATGTGGCGGCGAAAACTTATGATCTGATAGATGTGTTGACTGCTGATCACCCACACATATGCGAACTAAAAATATGCCTTCCAATTAGAGCCAAAAAAGGAAACAAGATAAAATAAGCAACGGCATCCCCAGTAAACAATCATAAGCGATTGGGTATTATGTTTAACCTAAAAATGACGAATTGTGTTATTTAGCTATTTCCGTTTCGTTAGCGATAAATGACAATTATTTACCGAACCCCCCAAAAATCACTAATAAATAGTATTAAGCTTTTTAACCATTTGTTTGATAGCTGTCAGCTTGGAGTACAATTTCACTAAATCAAATATGCCACCTTTATTGTCACCATAGTATTAGAAACAACAATTCTTTTACTGCACTCGCTGCTCGAACCTGCGTGATGAACTGGTTCTAACATTATAACGTAAAGCGAAGATTGCAAATTATCAATCATTCATCTTCATTATCTGGGTTAATCTCTATGAATGATTTGAATTTAGGATATTCACGAAGTTACTAAATCATAATTATTATGTCAGATGGAGATTTTTAGGTGAACTCTATTGCTGCAGTTTTGAGAAAATTTGAGAGGATTTCCTTATGTTTATATTCCTGAATTAAACTGAATAATAAACTAAAGAACCGTAGACTATTTTTATTAGTATCAGTGGAATATTTCATCAGATTAGGTATACGCAGGTAATGAGGAAAATTTAAATTTTTACAAATGCTTTTTGGAACCAGCCTGGAAATCTTTTAATAATCAATAAAATTCAGAAAAGAACTAATTTTTTTAATCTTTTAATACTGAATCAGAAATCGTTTAAGTCATTTCAATTCCCAATTTAATCAGTAATGCACCTGCATTCAAAATGTAAATTATCTACTTCGTTTATTTTTTAGTTTTGAAGAAGTCCTGAATGCATCAGAATTATAAACAATCAAAAACAGCATCTCCAATAAAATTTCTTTCCTAATAAGGATAGTAAGCTTGCTTGCCTTCCCCCCGTTGACCAATTCATCACAATTAACGTTGTTGTTAATTCCTTTATCGCTCTTCTTTTATCCATCGGGATTTGGTATTCAAACAAAGTAATTAATCACGCTTTAAAAAAATTGAAAAATTCATTTCGTTTTCGAGAAGTTGATGTTTCTATTGTTTGTATGGTGTTTAGTTGGCCTCAGATGTGGCAAAAGCAAATAAAAACATTATGCTTGGATATCATATAAGTTTGGGGCACCATTGAAAAGTAAGAACTCTAAAGGGTAAATTCAAATACAAGACGTTAGGGAAGTCACTCAAGAGTTTACGATTGATAATTATCAAATATTTTGTCTTTTTGCGCCTCCGTTTCAATACGAATACTAACTAGTAGCGTGCGCGTTTTTGATTCGTGAAATACGATAAAAAAATATAGAACATAAACACCTTTCGTGTTGCCCACAGGATTTTATCTGAATAAGAGCACTTCACTCGACTTTATCTGGTACACTAATAAAACATCCAACTGCTTTGGTTGCGCATAAATACTATTGATATTTATGTAATGTACATCTTATCGTTTGTATCTCATATGATCGCAAACATGCTTTTAAAGAAACACTGGGTAGCGGGTAGCTCAATTTAGATATAAAAGAAAATGAATAGAAAATTATATGTTTTCTAAATGAAACCCATTTTTGTACTTTAACGATCTCGCTCGACCTTTTCCAAATACTCACTTGAGCCCGGAGTCCCCTACTCTTGTATGAGATAAACTGGTAATGGTTTGAAGAGTCTATAGTCAAAATTTTCATATTTGACATTATTTAGTAAGTTTGAAATAGATTCGACAAAATTTGGAAATAAGATATTGTTGAGAAATTTTCGCATGTTTTGACATAAGCAAACCATCGGCATATCTTTTCTGATCTTTCAAATCAAAAGGCAGTTATTCAATCTTATTCGCATTTAACGCAAGCTATTGTATACTCAAGAAATATCAGATTGTAACTCGTTAAGTTTTTAAAATAAATGCTAAATCTAATAGTAAGTCGACCTTTGATGTTCGCTATAGAAGTTGCATCGAATTTACATTCCCCTGCATCAACCTCCTGAAACCATCACATTGCCTTTAATCCCCTTGGTAAGACCCCATTTTTGACAATAATACCCAGTTTATCTAACAACGACCTAAAGCTATTAATAATTGAAATAGGAAAAATTTGTTAGATTGAATTTGTGGTGGGTTATCATCATCATATAAGAATAATAAAAATATACCTATTTGCCAATAAAATACTAGCATTTCAAGATCCATCGAGTAAATGGAACACCAAACTGTACAAATTCGAAATACCTCATCTCAATAGATACAGACTATATTATATCCGCTGATCAGAAATCATATATATATATGAAATAAATATGAACGTTAAATGACTGATAAAACTTTGGAAAAGAGATGAGAAATTGTGCAGTGAAGAGTTAAAACGCGAAGTAGACAAAAACTACCCGTTGACAAAGTCTTTTTCTGGCAGGGGGACTTGCACACAGCTACTTCAAACAAGTCTCTAGACAGCCTATATGAATAGTTGGAAAACCCATGTTCACTCGTATCGTGTGATATATCTGAAAAAAATTGAATAAAAAAAGTTTAGGTCGTCGTAAGATTTAGTAGCTTTATACGGTTACGTCACAATTCCTTATCTTTACTCTTGCAATAATATGAAGCACCTAACAGAACTTTCTTTGATAAACCATAAACCTCAAGCTCAGGCTGATTCACTAAAATTCTGACGCGGTTTCTTGACACAAAGCGCGAGTAACACGAAACCCGCAATACGCCATACTGCTGTTGCCGAAGTATAATGGCATCTTATCAAATATTTAAATCGTTTTTATTTTTCTATTGTCTGCGTTTTTCATAAGCTGAAGAGGTTGCGTTTTATGCAAATTTGAAAAATTATGAAATATTATACTATCTAATGGCTTTATTGTGTATAACTTCCTTGTGGGATGAATGCCACATAAATTTGAATTAATAAAAAATGGGAACAGGCAAGAATGTTGAGGCAACTGTAGTGACAGAAATATAACGTTGAAACGCACACACACAATCACATACATGTAAACATTAATTTTTGAGAAAGCAAAAATGTTGATATGATAAATCGTTCTAAAATGGTTTCATTACACAGAACAAAACTATCTTCTAACAGTAGTTTTCAAAATGCCTTAAATACATAGAAATATTGTGAAAAGTTATTACTTCTTTCATGAATCACATTGATTGCATAGATGAAATGTTTATACCAATCTACAGCAATATCCATCATATATTTGACCATAATATCAAGCGTTCGCGGAAAGGGCACGATTTAATGAATGAATTAGGGAACAGCGTTTAGAAATTAAATTCTCCCTGTACACTAATGCGTTCTTGGGCATATCTGTGATAAAAAGTTGAGCTTTTATTAAATCACCACTGATTGCTAATTTCCACGAGTAATCATAAATTACGTTAATAACATCTTTAATATCGTTGTTCAGGAATAACATTTGGAGTTTAATGTTGTCTACTATACATATTTAGGAGTTGTCCCCCGATTCGTTGTATTTACCTAAAATTATCTGAAACTTACATTAAAATTTATGCTATATATTACTATTTCATCGAAAAGCACTTTGCTTCCTTTTTGCTGACAATATGGAGATATCATTATGCAAAATGTATGCAAATGCCAACTCGTTTCCTCAAGGATTATAATCTATTATTCAGTGACCTAATTCCTTTGTTATCAAAGATTATATTGAATGAAAATTTTAATACATGACAAGAGTTGTTATAAACAGTATATCACTGATTTACAGGGGATTATCGAAGTAAGCTCTGAATCTTTTCTATATAACGATCAGAATATACGCTTGTTTTTAAAGAAATGGACGTATAAAAAGAAGTCCAATAAATATTGATTAAGGGTTACTAACATTTCTTGTATTAATCTGCAAATCCTATATTCTTGTGTACTTCCTACTTCAGATTCGTATGTGTCTGTTGCCACAAAGATGCCTGATCAAAACAGTATTCAAGTGATCAATCAGAACAAAATATTCCCTGTCTAAAAGATTTCGCGTTCCTGGAAAAGGTTATGATATCCCTAAATATTTATTAATACAATGTTGCAAAGTTTTAAAATAACTCTTCCACTCGTTTACTCGACTTGTCCTCGTTAGAATTCAATTAGGAAAATAAGAGTTATATTTAATTCCATATACATTAAACTTGCTCGGTTGGAAAAAACTTGAAATCAAGTCACTCAAACAACACACAGCACAGCGCACACATTACTGGCTTTTCAAGTAACAAAGAGTAAGTTATGGAAAAAGCTTTTAATTAAGAAATACACTTAACATCGGATTTGTGGTTGTGTGTCTGAGCAGGATTAAACATATCAATTCCAGACAGTGCCGATGTTTGTGACCGTGCTAATGTGGAGAATACAAAAACTTAATTATATCGGCTTTATGAAACATTTTAAAAAAACTTCTGATTTCTCCAGGTGACTACGAGAACGCACTTGTGTCATGGTTGTATACATTATACGTTTTTCAACCGACTTCTATACTATTTTCAAAATCTGGAATTGTACGTTTTATACTTTTTTGAGGATGTACCCTCACATTAGGAATACGAAGTTCAGAAACTCTAATAACTAATATGCAAACTAAAGTAATTTTTTTTTATCATTTTTACACAACTTTGCAACAAGCGAAAACTTTCCAATTTTATGGAGGATTCTACTATTTCTTGTTACTTGCAAGAAAAGCGAAGCTAGCAAAAATAAAATTATTTATTTCACTTTTACTTAAGATAACAACCACCAATTATGAAGAATTCAACTATTTCTTGTTGAATGAAAGTAAAGGCAGGAGTCCTATTGTTTTGGAAAGAACAGATTTGTCACATTTTGAGTCTGTATATATAGTATTTATCACTGTCGATGTTAAGATGAATAATTTTGAACAAATATACGTGATTAATTGATATTCAAAAATTTAATCTGCGACACGGCTGAAGTAGGCTAAGAATTATGACAAACATCATGCAACGTACAAACTCAGCGTTTATATTAGAAGCTTTTAAAGCAACCGCGAAAGTGAAATATAAATATGAAAAGACGAATGTCTGTTAAAAATGATGACATTTCTATTTATCATTGTATTTTCATGAAAATATTGCCCAAAGCGAGGTTACGCAAACTAGGCGCCAGAAGTAAAAAGGTCTCCTCTCTAATTGGAGTCCAATCCAACAAAATACCAAATTCAACTCAAATTATAAAAAAAAAAACGTTCATACATTGCTCAATAACAAGTGTGATGAGTCATTTTATTTATACTTTTGCATAGAATATCAGATACTTTATTCCACTAATATTGGCGTAACATACAAACATCTTCAGTTTAAAGTCAATGATCAACTAATGCGCAATACATAAAGAACTTAGAATATTCCGTCTTATTTTGTACAAAAATACAAGTGATTTTCTGCTTGTGTATTTCAAGTTTTTCTAGTAAAATAATACCCTCAAATCACATATTATTTCGAAACAAATTACCCAAAAATTTTAAATTTAATTCGATAAATTGCAAAATACGCCGAAATAAAGATTAGATGATTGAACCTCGAGAAATACTTGAAAAAGTAAACGGATTAACTTTGTAACGATACTGAATTCTACTTTAATCGTGATTTTCGCGCAAAAACTGCCGTGCAAAGTAAAAAATGAAATCAGTCTCTGCTAATGACAAGCACTAGTTGCTGCAGTTCTTTTAATTAACCTAGATATTTGACTCAGCATTTTCACGCCACCACTCAGAAAAACGCTGACATACAACCGCTAATACGTTTGGAAAAACTGGAATTTTATCGATGGGCTTTGATATCAATCTGATATATTATTAATGTGGTGATGAGTGTTGGAGTTTGATTTTAAAATCTTTACCGATATTAGCGATGATTCGTTTGCAGCATGATTCACGCTTTTGATTGGAAATACAATGGTAATGTTATATACTTTTTTCTACGAATAAATTTTTTTGTCATTTATGTTTTATTTACTGGATTATTTTACAACTCTCACTATTTCCTACTATTGGTGTATAATGTTCTAAGCATCATAAATAGTCACATTTTGACTTGAAGTGGGCGAAACAAGTAATCAAAAAATATGAATTTTTGTATAATTGAAAAATTGACCAGAAATGTAAAATTTGTTGCCATTTATATCAATCTATACGATTTTAATAAACTGTAGTGATTTGGGAAATTTTCTTTGATTTCATGATCAATTTTGTAAACCATTCGCGATTAAAATCTTGAAGTTCACCACAAATAAAGAATTTAAACTTCCACAATCGTCTCACAACCGAACAAATAACTAGTTTGTTATCGAAACTGTATATAACGAACAACGCTAAAAAAGAAATATACAGCTTGTCTATTTCATCATCAATCAGAATTATTTATACTCCAATTACAGTAAAACTAACTCCCAATAAAAAACAACCAAACCTGCAAGCGCAAATTAGTTAGATAGGTAGATAAATTTCTCCATATTTTGCGACGATCAAGGCTTTTGAAACATCAAAGAATTTGAAAAATTTGTTTTCTCAAATTTAATTTAAATACTTTTAGATCTCGATCTAATTTCCAACTCCAAAATCCAACTATCGTCTGAGAAATACTTCCTTATTTTCGAATAGCTATTGCTTCATATTGCTTGGTTGCTGAAAAAGCATATTCAAATACTCAAATAATATGGCAATATATGCTGGCATTCATTAAGCGCATGACAATATCTAAGGCATAAGACATGAATAAATACATCACCACCAAGGCTAGGTAGCTACCCTTCATAACAAGTGATTTAATGACCCATGACTGCTTATTGAGTAGGCAAGCTTGGTCTTTACTTTGATAGCACGATTTAGGTGCGGGATATACTTGATCGACAGAACCCCTTGAATTGACTGCTTCCTCAAAAAATCATATTTTTTGTTTTGAGTCAAAATATTACTTTCTTTAACGCATCGAGAGGGATGACTGGCTCATCAAAATATTTCCTCGTTGTGAATATGAACCAATATTAACCCCAAATTTGGCAGAAACATGTTATTGAACAAGCCTTTTTGAAACAACCCTTTCTGTATTTAGGAATCTTTAATTATTGAATACGTAAAGACAAATAAAAGGGGGCAAATAAGGGTAAAATAGTTAAGATCAACACATCGAGAAATCATAATTTAGAACATCAAATACATAATAATAAAACAATTGTACTTCGGTCGAACACAACGTTTACAAAACTTATCGAATACGTAAAGTCAAAATGAAACAGCCCAAACGGAAAGGTTGAAACCCACGAAGTACCCCACAGTTGCATAAACAGGACATCAAGCCAAATGTTATTCATCTGAATAATGGCCAATATTACAACCAATTATTGATTTGGGGCACAGCATAAAGACTTGCGGTATTTGAACAAAGCTCATTATAAGTTATACTTATACGTGAAAAAGAAACGGCTCAAATGGATAGGTAGAGACTAGAAACGTAACCCACAATTGCATACAAACGGCATCAAGCAATTACTTTAATATCCAAACTGGAAACCATAAAAATTGTACTTTAGTCGAGCATGGCCTCTGCTTTTTTTCCTCATTCTATTTTTATATTGATTTCTAAGACTTCTTATCAATATTCCAATTAATTTTGACCAATCCCTGAAAAAAACTACATTACAAAGCAAAACAAGATGAGTACAGGACTCGGAAACATTTTCAACTGCCATCACTTCATTTCTGCCCAACGACTATGTATATTACAATGTCCTTTCCTTCTTAAATCTTTATACCACTGGAAAAAATCATGCTGACTGAAATAGTTTTTTGGCTTCAACTACAATCCAAATAATATATTTTTTAATATATCGTATTCTTAACATTGACGTTTTTAGGCAGGGACATAATCTCAGGGGTTTAAAAATATCGGCATATTTCTTTGAAAATCGTGAGAATGTGATGCCAAGGTTTCAAAGGCTCCCGTGAGATTAATTTCATTGCTGGGAAATATTAATATAGAAGTTTATTCGTATAATATAATAAAAAATCTTTTATGCACAAACGGATACGACAGTACTATGACAAATAAAGTATAAAGTGTATTTAAGGAATTCAACTTTTAACTATATTTTACATGATAACACGCAGTTAATGACCAAGTTAATGAGAGTGAACTGAAATTTTTAAGCTCAGAATTATTTATTGGACTTTAAATTATAATCGATCATTTTTGTCCTTTTCACCTAACCAGTAAATCTAATCCATTGCTTCGTAGTAATGAGATAATATGTTAGTATCATCTTTTTGCAGAGCTTTGTGAAGATTGAAAAGTGTAGAAAACATCTTGTAAAGTACAACAGATAAATCATTGTGACGCATAAATGAGCTACAAGATTGAAATATACCCAAACACAATGGCTAATGAGCCCAGGCGCCAACGAGGGGTTCAAATTGTATAATCTCTATATCGTTATAACGGTATAAAATAATTTGCTTTTTCATGAATAATCTCGTGAAATCTATTTATAATGTGCATGAAATAAAAATCAAGAAAAAACTACAAATCCAAGTTACTTTTATAACTTGCCCGTCGTCAGCAATCTGGCGCCATTTAATGGGCAAACTCCTAAAATTATACTAATTTATTCATCTCGTATAAACGAATGAGTGCTTTTCGATCCGGGTGTCTATGTTTATCTCGAATGTCTCATATCCGTAAATGTTATTCGCAATTATCAATTTATTCACAGTATTTGTTCTTGATATTTTATTTTAAAATCTCATTTTTTTAATTTAAGGGAACAAATATTATAAATTTTCTGCCACAAGATTTAATATTTTCGTATCAAAATTTTAATCTGATTCTGTTGAGATTTAATGTTCTGAAAGTAATATAGGAAACCACTGAGTTTATCTGTTTTTATTTTCTGAATCACCACTGCATTCGATTTGTCCATTCAGACGGGAACTAGGGGAGAAAAACTTCAATTGGCCATGCACCGTGCATTGTACAAAGTGGCCCAAAAGTAGTAAGTAAGAGTTATTATTCGATTAAAACAAACTAAATCTGAATATTAGCTCTTAAAACCGAAATTAATATTTGGCTTACTGGCCAAATAAATACACTATTTCAAGACTGTAAATATATAAAATCCTTTCCGCGGCTCATATAATAAAAGTTGCTACAATTGTGGTTGATATTCTGATCATAAAATTTAAAGACTTTCAATTGGTTGAGTGAGCGCTCACAAGTAGAGTATTATGTATATTCTCATCCGGGTTCACAAATTCTGGGTGTAGATCCGTCATTTGACGTCGGTTTAATAATGAAAAATAAAATAAAATTAATCACTTTATTGATATTTTCTCCCCCTTGTTATCAAAGAGTTGATTTATGGATTTTACTCAACACATTTATAAATATATTCAGAAAATACACAAAAATGTTTTCTATCACGGACGATACGAATTCGACGATTTGAAGTCTGTTGTTCCACCAATTCCCACGCGTCCGTGTAGCCTCATACTTTAAAAATCATATTTGTCGCTTCATAATTAGGAAAATATATTTTCAAGCGTTTGTCCCTATCTGGATGTTTCGAAAGTATTTCTGATATTAGTATATTCCAAATAATCTAGTGGCAGGCACATTCGATCTAACTCATATATTGTCGTACGAGCTTAAAATTTCTGATTTCAATATGATGGACTCTCCTCATCTCACTCAGTGTGTGAGAATATTGCGAAATAATTCCTTCCGTATAGCCTATCACACATCACTTTTTCCTATCTGAAATCATATTCAGTGCAAAGATATATAAACCATTTATGAAATAGCAAAAGTTGCTTAATATATCATTAAAGCTACGTTTTTCGTTTATGTTTATTTAAATGTTCCTTAGATGAATCAACAAACTGTCATTAACCAGTGATACCGCAAATTTCACTAAGAATGTACATGTTGATCTTATTACAAAGATTATATTTTTGCAATCTCATGTATTTCCTTGCCAAAGAAATGACAATTCAATCCTATATGCAGTATTTGCGAGATATAACTTGAATTCTTCGACTAGACGCCTTGATTGCTGTAGTAATGAAAACAATATAAAGCAATTATCAAGTATGTGTTGTGAATGGTATTTATGAGGGTCATTGACATTTTATAAAAACGGAAAGTTTTTATTTACACAAAATATATTTAAAAATTTCAAATTTTGGACAAGATATTTATAATCACTAAATGTAATAACTCTCAACCCGTAATTTAGTATAGCAAAATTGATTCAAAGCAAGACCACGCGCGATAAATTTGAAGCAAAGACTGATTTCTTAGCGAAGTTATGAGTGACCGCTAAATTGCTAAGCACGTAGACGTTTATGGAGGTGAATTACCATTTATTTAATACTGATTGACGCGAGACTTTAGGCAGTTCAGGGCAATATTTTCCCATAATTTTCATTTAACAGGTTAGTCGTATACCTTAATTGGTCATAATGCCTCATACTTCATATTAGATCTAATTCGCACTGTATATGATCTAACAAATGAACTCGAGTTTATACGGCTAGACACGTCTGTCTCTGTTCCCGGTCATGGACGATTAGAAGTCTGCTATTCTATCGAGTCACGCGGCCATATGGCCATATAACATCAAAGTGCATATTTATCGGTTTTGTATAATTAGGAAAATATGTGAATCAAAGATTTTCCCATATTGGCATGTTTTGATGGAATAGGTCCTAAAATCTTCAATCGTTTCAAACTTATACTGTATATCAAATCAAATGATGATCCTCCTGCCGTTAGGGAACTAATGAACAATGGTCCCTAACCTTTTATATATATATCTCGTTGTCCCCTTACGGTGGCTTTTAGCGCTTATGGCCTCTTGTTTATCATTCCATGTTCAAACAATACATGCTCAACAAAGGGAAAACACACTGTGAAATAACCTTATCAAGCAATTAAACTAGAAAACACTGAAAGTTTTTTTTTAAATCTACTCATTCAATGCTGTAATGTGTAACTGACTAACTAAAATATATAAATCAACTGTTTTTGTATACCACGTCCACGTTTTTTAGACTGGAATACCTATTTTGAAGTAGCTTTGGAACGATAATTCAGCTGAGACAATTTTGAACAATAAATTACAGTCCATTTATACATAGTAGAGTTTTCTGCATTTGAACGATTTGGAGGTTGTAAAGCATTGTTTAGGTCATTTTCACGCCGGGTGTAGCCACGTGATTATTCGAGAGAAAACCGTATAGCTTACCGCAAATATGACACAAAGTTACCGACAAATAGATCAACTTCAGTTTACCTAATATAATTATACGTAAGCGGTCATGTCAATCAATATTATCTCGAGTTACACAATACGAATATGCATATCAAATCGTTGCATATGTTCTTAACACTAAATACATTCTTTTCTTCAAAATAACATTTTCATAATGTCAATCACCAAGTCATAAACCACGCGGTATCCTGAATTAGCAATATCAGCAAAATGTCAAGAATGAGTCAAGGATTGTCTGCATTTTGACACGCTGTTAAGAAATACGATTATATAGAATCGACATGAATATTATGTGGTAAGGCCCTAAGTTTCCTCATCTTTGATCTTCACAATTCTCATTTTTTACATTGCATTTGTTAACGATTATTATATGGAAATACAAATTCACCTGTTGTTCGAAATATAGTGAGCGCTATGGTCGAGCAATGCTTCCAATTATGCTGGCATCAAAGTTTAAAAACCTAGCTATAGTTCTCATATTCACCACATTCATCAGTTTGTAGTAAATTATATTGGCAATATCGAATCGGATAGATCGCGATCCTCCCAATATATAATATTCCCTAACCCAGCAATGTTTATCTATCTGCAAAGAGCCTGAGTAAAAGGCGTATAGAACGTCGTGTAAAAATATGATATTGAATTCAAATTTAAATGACATTGGATCTATTCTATGAATAATGTGTATGCTTAAACGCTTGTCTTTATTGAGGAAATCATACGAGAGAATAAACAAACAATCACGTTCAAGTTTGATCATGCGTGATAGGTTAGTAATCAAACGTTAGGATCGTACAATATTCTTTGTCGGCTTTCCTGTAATCCGAGATAATAAAAAAAATCCTAATTGCTTATCGCAGTCTCATGCGGAGCATATTAAATACTCATTCAATATACAGTATGTACAAACACAGAAAATATCATGAAGTATTTCTAGTACTTTCTAGTCAAACCTGTCCATAATATTACACTGATTTATTAGCCTTCACTTGATACAAATTACCCCAACTTCTGTCTGGGTTCATGTTCAACAGACTAAGCCACATACCCGGGGGGGGACTTAAAAGATTAAAGTGTTTACAGGAACTTTAATTTATTCTCGGTTTAATTGGGATAGAAAATATATACTTATTTCTGAATTGACAGATTGATGGGCTACTACAAAGAGAGGCGCAGTTCTTACCACTTCATGGCAGCTCCCGCCACGAACGAACCGCGGCAGCTCCTGCCATGGTTTCATAGCGCTATTCAGTATTTAGTAATCAGTATTAACGGTATATTCACAAATTATTGTAGCAGATTTCAATTGATCATGTGGAATTATATCTACTTTAATCGTAACCCTAACCTCAAATTTATCAAAACTGTATCCATAAGAAGAACATTCCAACTTACCCGATATTTGTCAACATAAGGGACAGCCCTGTCTTTACGGCCCACCTGCCGCGGTTACAGAAGCAAAATTTTACTTGCCATTGGTTTCAATTTGCTGCCGCGGTAACGGCAGCTCACATGGGTTGTGGCAGCTAAAAGTCAGTCGCCATAGGTTTGGCTGTAGCGGCTATAGTATGGAAATACCGCCATGGTTTTGCGGCAGCTGCAGACGCCACATAATACCTAAAACTGCACTTGTACAAAGAGGACATTTAGGTTGTCATATTTTTGCTCAAAATTTTATTTGGGCGCAACTACGTAAAATGTGCGAAGCCAATAATTTGTAATTTGTAAAGAGGACATTCAGGTTGTCATATTTGTGCTTAAAATTTCATTTTAGGGCAACTACACAAAATGTGTCCAATAATTTGTAATTTGTAAAGAGGACATTTAGGTTTTCATATTTGTGCTCAAAATTTGATTTTAGAGCAACTACACAAAATGTGCAAAGCCAATAATTTATAATCAAAATGAAATCTAATATAAAATAATGTATGGATACTCAATATAATATTAAAAAAATACAATACCTATCACATACATATACAACATATAAGAAGAATGAGAAAAAACAACGCACAACATAATTCAATCTCAAGAATGTAAACATGCTGCAGACAAGGATCATATTCCCAAACTCTTATACTCTTATACTCTTGATTATAATTTGCGCGGCCAAAACCTTATTTTCATTTTTAAGTTGACAAAAAACAATCTTCGCTGAAAAACATACGAATTCAGCTATTTCTGGTATTCTAAACTCCAGTCCTCACCCACTATAAATGTTTTATAAATATTACAAAAAAACACATTGAAAAATAGCATCAGGTGCTGAAATTTTGTCGAATATTATTCAAAAACTGATGAAAATAACCGATGCATTTGTAGTGAACACACAAACAAACTAAAATCTGATGCAACCGATTTTGCCAATCTGTCAAAGTGAACTCAATGTCACCTCTTAATCTAATTTCCAAATCTTCTCAATAATAAACATACACGTTTGTATGTTGTGTCGTGACTAATTTGAACCGTGAATCTTGCCACGTTAGACATATTATAAGTTGACTTAAATTTTTGGTTAGCGGAAGTGATGTATCTGGGTTTTATAAATGTATTATTTGTAAGTTTTTTAAGATTTATGATAACATCCTGCCCCTATTACAAGAAAACTTTTATCGACTGAAAAATACTATAGGATAGCGCCACATTTCGTTCCCTTGTCGCTTAGTTCTTTGTTCTGATGTAACTTAACTTAATATACCAGTACAATAAAGTTGAAAAATACGACGCTACCATTTTGTTCTGAATTATCACAGCAATGAACAAACCTGCTTTAAAAGACGAATTACCAAATTCCTTGAATTCAAAACTATAGTAGTATAACCACGAAAACGGCGCCTCATAGCTTCACCCAAACTATCGAAGATCAAAACGGAAAATGCTGTACAAACAACATTCAAAGAGTTCCATGAAATCTCGTTGTTATAGTTATCGTAATTAACGCTGGTTCAAACAAACAGGTATTGTGAAATGAATAAGTAAACGAAATACCGATGTTTTCACTGAATCTCTCACGTTTCGAGTTAATCAAATTAACGTCGAGGGCCGATAGGCAAACAATACCCAAATAAAACAATTGTAATCTTCTTCGATTCTGTCAGCGCGATAAATCATTTCTTTCAAATATGGATGAGAAAATTTTGTTGGAATTTAACGTGATCGAATAAGCGCTGATTAAGTATATTATGTCTTATATTTTTCGCTGACTGTATATTCTTAATTTTTATATAATACAATAAAGTCTGTATGGAATTGATGCCATATAGGAAATATTTACTTAATAAATATATATTATAAACTTATTATAATATTAACTTATTTACATCAGACCAAATAAGGCCGTGTCTGAAATAAAGCAAACAAAAATATCCCTAAATAATTTCTTTCCAATTTGAAGAAATGAATGAAAAATGTCGGTGGTTAACGTGATAAGCGCTGAATAAGTACAATCTACATTATAATTTTCGACGACACTAAATTACTCCTTCTCGTATAATACAATATATATTGCATGGAAGTAGCGCTCATTGTCATATATATGAATTATTTGCTTGTTCGCATTGGCCAAATAAGACCGTATATTAAACAAAACAAAATATTCGAAGTCGTACGTGTCTTCTGAATGGGTCAATAATAAATCTAGGAAGATAAAAGTATGAGCAAAGATAGCATAAATACGAATCAACACCACTTATTTTGGCGCAATATAACCAAATTAGTTATATGTCACATTTTAAATATATTAGAAAATCGCGTTTCTGCAATACTCATTTCTCTAACAGCTAAACCTAAAAATGGACATATAGCACAACCTTAAATCAAAACAAAAAAGGTACAGCTTCAAAACACAGACAACAAGATGGCCCCTTGTCTATAACAAACTGAATTTCGAAAATATTACTTCTGAAAAAGTTGACGTAAGCCACTTTGGTTTTACTGTGGCGATTTGGATTTAAGCCATATTCTAATGCAGGGGTATGCAACATTTTTTGTTGGTTGACCACATAAACAACTTCAGACAAATAACTGGGCCACAAAAAAGTGGCGAAATGGCAAAAAGATTTAAGGCAGCGAAAAGAGCATAAAACATCATGTATTTATACTCACGTGAGCGTATTTTTAACATAAACTTTCGGATAGGGATTCTATGCTTGATAATGAAAAATCTGAGTGTTGACAAGGGCCACTACACTAAATGTCTTGGAGAGCCGGGCTGATGTCCGCGGGCCGCGTATTGCATGCATCGTTAAACAATCTCACTTGATTTCTTTTCAATTCATCCCTTATTTATCTATCAATACAGCTAAAGCCCACAAACGACAAATATTCGAAATATATTACGTGTCTTGCAAAGACTTCATTAGCAATGCAGATAAATATCTGCACAGATCAAAGCTTGAGCAGAAATCCCATAAAATGAGTCTAAACTGTAATTCTGTAATGTGTACATGTAATAGACATGGCTTTTAAGCTTCTAACCTAAAATTTTATTGTCGGTTATACGATTCCTCACACCAAGCTCAACATTGTTTACAGCTCAATATTGCAGGCGTAATGCGCATTTGCACTTGCAATAACCTCGTGCTCATCACAGATTAATGGTAAAAAGATGCAAAAATTTTACTGATATTTAACAATGATTGCATTCCACGGATAACCCACCTGATAACGGTTACTATTGGCATTGGACTGAACACAGTTCTTGTGACTCATATTCAAGTAATAGCCCATGTTATAAAATATATTTCTCCTCAGAGCTGATCTATGTATTAACTAACCAACAACAGTGATTTTTATTATTTCGTTGACAGTGTAATATAAGAAAGAATCAATAGGAATATAAACATAAGCCTGTCTCGATTACACCGGGTTCGTGATGAAAAGAAAATTATCGATTGTAAGAATAGCTTACCTGCTACAAAAAGGAGTAAAATATACAGTATTTGAAAGTTAATCTCGTAGCTTATTTGTTGATACAAAGCTATCGTATAAGGAAGAACTCGTCTACGTGATCGCCTGATTAGATGTAAAGACATCCTGAGTGAAACTCTGCGATTACAAATATAAAAAAATATTTCGAATAATTTGAGGATTTGAATAAAATGTGATTTATATCGGAAGTTAAAACCCACGCCAAAATGCTTGCGACCAACTCGCAGGCGAGTAGAACTTTATGATTATTTTTAGTTAAAAATATAAGGTTATGGTCAAATGCTGAGCGATACCTATACGAGTAAACTGAGGTTCACAGTAAATTTTTTGGTTCACGCCGAAATATTTTTCGGTTTGTTGCAGGATACGTCAATGGATACATTCAAAGAGATTTTGTTGGGTCTTATTCAAATGTCAACGTAAACACTTATATTGAGATTCAAAGTTGAATTTTCGTTTCAAGCCAAAATGTTTCTACATTTCATAGATTTTGATTTCTCCAATCATGTTGCTGTCATTAGTCACTTTTTGTTTGACCATCGAAAAAACCAAAATAAAGTTTATTACATCAAAAGTAGTCTGTGGATGATTGTGATAATAAAGCTTGTGTCCCATGTAAAAAATTTCTGTCTCAAATCTCATTTCAAACTCTTCTTAAAAACAGAAAAAATTAAAACATTCAATTACTCTGAAATGCTAATAATTTTACCTAAATTTTCATAAAGCACTCAAGCTCAATATTGGACAGTTGCAGTATTAATTAATAATTACGCGTGATCGAATTTTAATTCAAAGGGAAAAATAACAGCATTACGAATGCTTAAATGATTTCCAATATTTTGAATTATCGACCTCAACTCATATAGCATCAAGACGGAAATAGTCGATATCTATGTCGCCAATTCGATTTATGCCAAGCAGGAATCTTATCTCGCTCAGGAGATACATGAAATCGATTACAAGCCCCGCCATCTTGTAAACTCTTCTCGGACCTCCTGAAGTATGCGCACCAAGATGGCGCGCAACCTGAACATAGTATGTGTAGCAGGTTAGGGTTCAGGTTATGCGACATCTTGGTGCGCATATTTCAGGAGCACCCATCTTCTCGATAGTGTTCAGCGCTTCAGTCTGTCTGCATGTACTGATGTACTGGTGTTTATCGTTAGAGCATGCAAGTGATGGGAGCACAACCCCCTTCACACACACACTGCCCCTCTACCCCTTTCTATTGTCGATTCTTTTTCTAATGGTTAACGCATTGGAAAATCTATACTGGTATAGTATGGAAGTCTATAGTACAGCACATGCCAAACATTTCGATTAGGATATTAGAATTTATACAAATGTAATTTTTAAATTTAAACAAATACATTTTTACTCGACTGAAGTCCAAAAGGAATGTATGCGTAAGTTGCTGTTTGAGTGATAATTTTTGATATCTGCGACCCAGCGGATACATATTAGGCTTATATGTAGAATAATTTGCAAAGTTTCAGTCTAAAATATCATTATTCGCAACATACAATAAAATTGGTGATTCATGTTTAAAATGGCTTGGGACTCAACAATTTAGATAATCCATCAATATTGTTCATATAATATTTTGCAGGCTTGTCCTATTTGTACATTAATATATATGATCGTCCTAGTTCTGGGATTTTTGTGGATTTATTGGATTTTAAATATCCAAGAATATCACCGGTGATGTGACAGAGCAAATTGTGGGAAAATCAATTGCTCTCTAGCGCCACCCAAAAGAATATGTAATTTTAGGATAATATGTATTTCAGTTAAAAATACAATCTCAAACTTTTTCATTCCAAATAATGTGGTTTAAGCTGAGCCGTCAAACGTCGCCCAGGATTGCAAAACGTTTAAATTTTATTTATTCACCGACGCAAAAACACAGAATAAGGATAAGTAGCAAGTCCCGTAGAAACCCAATCCACAGCACAAATTATGTATATATATATAATATAAACCCCTCTGAAATTCGGCAATTCATTCATATGACTTTGAAAGGCCAATGTTGTTTTTGGTTCCAACAATCTTACAATCAAACGAGTAGAAATGTAAAAAAACACTTACAAGGTAACTAGATCAGCTGGTTCGTCAAGTGCTATCTATATCATAATTACAATAATTAACTCAGTTCAATAATCGCCAAATTAACGTGTACATGCGTCAGATGATGACATAATTGTTCATGCCCGGTTTTGTGAAGAGTGCTTGTCCGATACTTGGCAAACATGTTCTCCAAATATTTCAAAATTGAAAGGATTTATTTTACTATCATACAATCTCATCAAATCCATTGCTCTACGCATTATAGAATATCCGACGCCATGCAGTGGCGGGCAGGTGAAGGTCATTGTAAACTTGAAGGTCACAGTTCAAAGTGGTGTTGTGGGTTGATATGCAGTTTAAAAATATGTTTTTCTGAAGAAGTCTGATTTCGGTCAGACGAAACGTTGCAGAAATGCATTTGTGATGGTGTGCCTAATGATCCTTGAATCGTATAGAACAGTTTAATTAATGAAGCTTTTGTACTGAATGTTCACTTATAGCTCTACCTAACTCTACCTAGCAAGTTAACCAGGAAATCATTGAAATATGCCATTCGCACGGCAAGAATAAATGCGAAGAGTGATTTAATTTCCTTATTGAGGTTTCATTCTTCGATCTTTACTTATGTTTCCACAGTTTAGTTATGAATCAAGCAACTTGACAGTCTCAAGCATCTGAGAAAGTTTAGTTGAGTTGCAGTAATCGGAAATCGAAATTGAATATAGAGTAAAATTATAGGAAGAGTTTTATTTGCATTGGATAATATATAGAGTAAACATTCACTATATACGTAAAATTACATATTTTAATAAAAGCATAAAATAGATTGAACAAACCCTTTTTTATAACTCGTTCACATGTAATAAGCCTCTATATAGCATAAGTTAATTGCTGTATAATGTCAGATTGAGCCATAATGTAAAAAATTGCTTCAAGAATTGGTTTCGAGTGTGATTCAGAAGGAAAACTTTGATAGCTGTATGAGAATTTCGTAATAGTAAATAGAGTATTATAGTGTAATATATAATTCTATTCAATACAATATAATACATGTATGATAGATTATAAACTTATTGATGAATTTTTTAAGAATGTGTACATACTAAATCTGTGTCGCTTTAGAATCTTCGGTGTGTTTTGTAAGTATATATGGATGATATAATTATGGAATTTCGTCTGTAGCCTGAGGCATCATACCAGGAGTTAGATTATGTTTAACATTTAGGGCGTAAAACGTAATTTTGATTTAGCTTTAAGGTTTGTAGTGGTTAGGATTAGCAGGCATAGACAAAGAATCCGGTTTTTAAATACTTTAAATTCCACGCTTGTTATTGTAAAGTTTCACTTTGGTATTTTTTCATCGTCAATAATGACAATAACACTTTGCACAAGTTTTGTGAACTGCACAATTCCAAATACCGGGTTGTTCATAGGTTATGCATGTAACTCAGAGTTAGCTTTGATTTCTAATTTTCAACAGTGTTGTTTGCATATAGTTTCGTAATCAGTCGCGACACATTATTTTGAATAGAAACCTAAATATTATTGAATTCTATTTATGTACACTTTGCCACGCTAAATACTACTGTATAATTCTATTTGTGAATAAGGCTGAGTTGATAACAATAGAATTATATCTGGGATTAGAGAAGTCTGTCCTATACAAGATAACGTTTCTACGGAGTTCAACATATCGCATTATATTCAGTAAATTCAGTAATTGCCTCTGTATCTCAGTAAATTTTAAAATCGTGCCGTGACTCAGAACAAACAGTCGGCATAGGAAATATAAAAAGAGTGGACAATACATGAGAATTTTTTACAGCTTAGGCAAGGTAAAAAAATTGTTTCGTATTTTTTGATGAAATACTTTAGTAAAAGTTATAGGAAATATGGTTTAGTAAATAGCACTGATGGTTTCGTTGGATAGACATAAATCGTCAAAACTCCCAAGAGCAAAATAGTTTATTAGGCACGCGAATTTAGAAAATTAATATTCTTCAAATATGAAATTTCACCGTTATGAAATTTTATTGCTTCCTCTTATAGAACTGTTTCCGTTGGATATCATTTCAAAACATTGTAACCTTTTTAGCAATATGGCTAGATATCATTTAATTATTGCATTGTACTTGTCAAGTGTAACTATAATCACCAAAGGACAAGAAGAAATCTTGAATTGCAGACCAAAGAAAGGATGCAAAATGGATGTAAAATGTGAAGCCACGACGGAAGGATTTAACATTCTAGAATATTTAGAAAAAAGTCAATTTCCGCTAACATGCCAGTCCAAATCTAGAGGGACAAAAAGTGGTTCAGAAATTGGTATAGATCTTTCCGGAGTATTCAAAATGGTTACTAAGTCAATTTCCGAGATCAATATTATCAAAAATGGTAAATAGCTGTTCTTCATTGTTTAGCAAAGATATGTAAGATTATACTATGCTATACATAGATAAGACTAAACTATAAGCGTACATAGTTTAAAATTAATACCGTTTTTTATTCAAATGAATGTGATTTGTGTGAATTTAAAATGTTGCTTGAATGACATTGATAGCATTGACGATATCTCAAAAACGTTATTCACGTGATTTGAACATCAAATTTTAAAATGCCAAGAACTCTGTCACTGCGGTAGCGACAATGATCCGTAAGATTGTAATCAAAAAAGATCAGTCATAATTCATATTATCCCATATAATACAACGTTGGGTTACAGTCGTCATCAAACGGTACAGAAGGAAATATCTGTCATGACCGTTTTCCAAAAAACTAATTAGAAATACTTATTACGGACATATTTTAAAATTTCGGTTCAGATGGACATGTAGTTCTAGCTAGACAATACCTAATCTTTTGATCATGCTATTCTTATTCTTATATTAATTTTTAGGGGTTGTAGTTTTTTGGTTTTATTTATCTTATTTACGGATGTAGAAATTTTAACGCCCTAGTAATCTGATGGTAATTATATAAGATGATATTTAAAATGATGTATCAGCACATCTGATATTTTGCAAAGATCATCGAAAATTCAATCATAAAAGAACTTTATACGTCAGAATACAAACGAGATATTTTATTTAAACATGAAACATGGATTAGCCCGATTAATTCAACAGTTTTGGCTCTTCTATTAATAAAAGCGGTGAAGATTGTGGTTGGTGACCTGGTTATACATTTAAAATCTCAAAAAGTACATGGTTTTGCTTCTTGTTAAAAAGTAAATATTACATAATTGGTTTACTGAACAAACGGTTTTAAATCTATTAATATATTTAAACATTCAATTAGAAATCTCGATATTTAATTAAACTCAGTTTATCACTGTGAGTAAAAAAATGTTCCACAAATGTTTTTTAAATACTTGGCACGATATGAAATAAATACGGTTGAAACATTTATGTTCTTGCCCCCTTATTACATTTAGAATTTATACATTTTGTTAAAATATTTTGTTTTAGAACTGAATAATCTTCGAAAAACAAATTCTCAATTGAAGGGGCAATTAGCAAAAAACCAGGAAGCTCAGAAACTGTTTCAGATGGGTGAGACTTTATTTTGGTATTTTAAATTTTTATATAATACTTTACAGTTTATCATCTGATAATTTGTCACAATAGTGTAATTTATAGGGTTTATATTATTTGTAAATTACTGTATGAAGTGATAAAACTAATGATATAAAGGTTATTGATAATTGTGTATTTGTATCTTGAAGTTTTCTAATTGATATGTGATTTTTTCACCGAAACTTATAATTCAATGTTAAAAAATATTAACAATCTGAGAATGGACCAAAACCACAATGCTTAATGTTTATAATTCCGGGTTAAACATTTTCAGGCTTTCTAACTCATATAAATATTGATTAAATTTTCTTATATTTACTTTGCTACTAATGAACAGAACTCTATCAGCTTGGCGATGTCAACAAAAATCAATCCGACGTCTTAAACACTTTTCGAACGCTGATCGGGAGACAAAACAAAGGTATATGACTATATGTGGTTTCTATCAAACTCTTACGTTGATAACAAAAATATGGAATTTGTTTGATGTTGTACGACTCAAATTGAAATGACGCCTTTTTTTAATTTGATTTATTTGTGACATGCAGAATATTGTAGACACACAAAAGAAAAGTATAAGTAATTAGTATCACAGAAACCAAATCAGTAGCTTTATTCAGAATTGAAAACCTTGAAGTTATGTTAAATATTAGGAGCAAATAAATTTCTTCAAAGTTGAAGCATTTAATAAATATTTTACCGCCACAATAAAGCAGATCAATTCTCGTATGATTTAGATATCAAACAACTTCGAGGCCGAAGTACTGAATTAACAGTAGAACTAATGAATCTGAAGAAATTTAAAACCGACACGGAGAATGGTAATATACCTTTTAAAATGTTACACAATATTGCGATATTTGGCAGTTCCGGTCATTTTCAATAATAACAATGGAGATATTACAACCCGATACTGAAATTGAAGTAGAAACCGAAACGATCCATGAATATAAAGTTGTATAAAATTACAAAAATTACTCAAAAACAAAATTGCTCGTACATTGACCGTAAAATAAGTAGCGTAAAAGATGAGATGGCTGTAACCGATATCATACAGGTGAAACTAATATTCTTGCAGGTTAATTCTAGAATAAAAAATTATCATCACATTACACCACATTAGAAGTACCAAATCAATGTAAGGTATTTCAGAAATTATCAAAATGCGCTGTTTAAGATTTATACAATATAATTCATTATTGCTTTACAGGGTTAAAAGCAATGAAAGATAATCACAAAACCCAGATCGATAAAATGAAAGAAAATCTGGAAAAGCAAAAAGAAGGTAATTTGATGTATAAAATGTACTATATAGTATGTGTACCAGGATAGGGTTAGGCCATAATTTGATTCCAATTTTCGTTATTTTAGTTCTATTACGTGTTCAGGGACTGTCTGTGTCAGTCAAGTGAATATACCCACTGCCCCTGGGTTTCAGTCCATTCACTCAACTTGATGTAAAATAGGTGAACAAAATTAGTTACCTCCATATTGGTACACATACTTCTGGAGCGTCGTATCAAATACTGCTTAGCAATGTATATAGCTTAATATTTCCCCTTTAAAAGTAGTAAAGGTATATAAAAATAATTATACTACAAAATAAATGTTTGTTAAGGATTACAAAATTTTATGTTGTTGTGACATAAAGCCTAATCCAATAATTTTAATCTATTAGAAAATGAGAAAATAAAAAATTCGAGTGATTTTGCAACAAAACGATTGGAAGAAATACAGACGGATTATGAATTTTTCAGAGAAGGTAAGCACTTATTTAGTGAAAATTGTATTAAATACAAACAAACAATAGAAACTCATTGCAAGTAAACAAGTATTTTTGTACACTTTTAATATATCATTATATTTTTAAGAGCAAGATTTAAATAGAAAGACAAAATTTTTAATGTTGATCATTTCCATAATCAAACTATTGTAAGTAAATTATATACTTATAAGATGCTCGTTTTTTTACTTTTGTTGTGTGGGTTATCCAACATGTATACAATTCTAATTTTAGCATAATAACTTTACATTTTACATGCAGAATCTATGAATATGTGGGAAACAACCAGCAAATCTGTAGCAGTATTAAAAAAAGAAAATGAAGAGTTGAAGAAAGAAATGAGTAATATGCAAACCTCTAATGGAGAATTAGATATTACGATTGATAAAATTAATAAAAAAGTGCAACAAGGTACACTTATTTTATTCGAGAGTTTAGTTACATTTGGTTTAGTGTACAGCAAGACTCTTGAATCAAATAGAATTTAAACCTATTTTTTATGCTACGATATGCTTGCATTATACGCATATGAATCCATTTGATGTAAGTCAACTTGATTACTCAAGCTCCTAATAAATATATATTTCACTTTATTGCAGAAATAACAAAATTCCAAAATAAGCAAAATGAGGTTACGAATAAAAAGCGTGAAGAAATTCAAAAAGGTAAGAGAGATTCTTAAGAAATCAGTTATTTGGACAATTCATTTTCCTTTGCTATAATGATAATAATAATAAATATACCTTATCTAAACAGTGGGTTTCACTTATTGATGGTTATTGATACAGTTTTACATGGCATGCTTACTAGGTATTTATTTATACTCTGTACTCAGAGATTACCGATATTCGCGATACCAACGTAAATCAAGTAAACATTTTGAAGAAAGAACACGAAGATATTAAAAAAGGTAACTGAATCATAATTAAGTTATTTTCAATATTCTCCAAATTCATTGCAACATTAAAAATGTAGAGCTATTACGCACGCACTTGTCTGGAACGCTTAATGAGAGGAGGCGCCTTTGTTGATAACAATTTCTTAGAAGATACTTCTTCATACTATATTCAGCGTCCTGTTGGCCAACCGTAGACTACCTATTGACTAGCAAACTTCGATAAAATGTGCAATTTTAGATTTTTAGCATATCCATTGCAAGTATCGATTCATTATTTAGTGATGATTAATATGTGTGGGAATCATCTTTCTTCATATGAAAGAATGATAAATTGCATATATTTTATGGTAATATTTTTGAGTTATATGGAGCTCAATATTGAATTTATTTAAAGAGCTGAAATTCGTCCGCGAAGCGAGCAACAAAAAAATTGAAAGCATGGAAAAAGAAAAAATGGAAATGGAGAAAGGTAACAATAATTATATATTAGTCGGAGAGTTCAACGCCGCTCTTAATACTTGAAAAGTAATATAAAAAATAGCATAAAGAGATCTCTGGAAGTATGTCTCTTGTCCTTCTGAAATAGCATAAGCCTGGGATCTATTATAGTTTCTAAAACCAATGCAACGCAGAAAAAAGTTATTTCAATGTAGAGGGATACGGGAACTTTTAGCAATAACTGTCAGTGACATTGTCAACAATAATGCCAATGGCAACAAATTGTTTTAAACAATGAATGGTCCAGTGACAATTACGTAAATATTCTGCAAATGTCAGTTATTTGGCCCTTGCGAGGCAAAATTGATTTACAGAAAGCAAAACATCGGTTTTGATTAATAAAAAGTTTTTATAAAACTAAGCGGTAAAAATACAGCATGACGGTAATTTATAGAAAGATGTGAACCAAAATTTTTAGGTTCATATAGTACTTTTTAACAATGAAATTTGCCTCAAATTGGTCGGTGATATCGATATTTTTATACAGGCGATGATGTCACAAACTGGTTTCACAAATGCTCAACTTGGCAGAGCGGCCATTATAATTTGCAGGAAGAAATGGTGTAAAATAAAATAGGAGCATTGTAAAAATTGTACAAATTTTCGTAATTTAGTATAGTCAATTGTCGAGTAAGCTATAAAAAGTTTTCGTTCCTAGTAACCTAAAATCGACGCTAAACTGCGGCTAAATAAATAGAATATTTCGAAACACATTTATGACATGCCGCCTACACAAATTATTTGTAATGTTATCATCAGAAACATACTTTAATTTTTGACAGCTAGTTTTGTGTATAGATTAGGATCAAATTTTAAAGACTACTATTTTATACATATTTTTCGTTTTATTCACGGACATTGGACTTTCATATGGGACGATATTCTGCAAGTTTTACTTATTCTTTTTTAGAAATACGTGATCTCCGGAATGAAACGGAACAGTACATTGGAACAATTCAAACGATGAAGTCCTATTTGGATGATGGTAATTAGCAACCTTTGTTTATTGAACGTTATCAATTTCAAGTGTTATTATTGCTAATTTGTTTCTGTTACATTCTTTGCATCCCAAAATATTTTTTTTATTATATAACAACACTCCATTATTGTCCTTATGATATGGTCGATCAAGAGATCATTGAATGACAGATGTTTATGTAGTTGTGACTGACTATTTGTAACAAGTTTTTTTTGCCTTTGTTTGTGCAAACCAATTTGGGCATAAACTTTATTTATGTTTTGATATAGTAATAGGTGTAACCATATTTGACAATAGATATTATTATTATAACTTAAATTTTTCGTCTCTAGTGAAACAAAAGCTCTATGGATTCGAAGAAAAAGTCAAAGAAGCAAATGATAAATTATCCAGATTCTCAAATAAAGATTTTAACGGGCAAATAAAATCTGCAACCCCCACGACCACAACAACGACATCCCAGTCTACTACTACTGTTCAAACTACCACAGCGAATATGCCCAAACCTACTTCTGTTTCGGAATCGACGGATGATTTAGGTAATAATACGATGCAAATGAATGTTTTTCACGACGTTTGCTCATAACAAGAGTATTAACAAGCATCAAATGCAAGCAAACGAAATATAAATACTTTGTACAAAAAGGTTTCTTTCAGTTTTGCTTTTGTTCACTCAATTTATTACACACTGAGATAGTTAGATGTGAGATTTCATCTCAAGAGTTTTAAATGCAGATGGCAATATAATCAAGTTTCACATTTAATCACTAGCTTGGCAATCGAGTCGAAAAACATTAATTATCAAACACATTTCAAACGGCACCATTCTGAAATTTTACTTTGTTGCAAACTTTCTTGATTATTCGAAACATTTATCGGTACTCCTGAAGTATGCGCACCAAGATGTCGCATAACCTGAACCCTAACCTGGTACACAACCTGAGTTCAGGTTGTGCGCCATCTTGAGCGCATACTTCGGGAGGTCCCATTTACCTCTATGTTGTATTCACGCTTCGACTGTGCCACCGTACTTGTTTCGAGTGCGTGTCACATGTACCGCCCATTGTGCAATGAAAATAAAAATGTGTGGGTGTTGCAGTGGAAATTTACGAATCTCCACAGCTAAAATGAAGAATTTATAAATCAATTTTGTTACAATTAGATGTTAAAATTAGATATTTGTTTCAATGATATCATATTAAACAATATCAAAACGTTATTTTAGTTAGTTGGATATTTGTTTTTAGTTAAGTGGCTTCAATTACCTGTGTTTCAGCAATCTATAAAGTTACAACCACGTTATCACTAAAAATTTTTGTGAAATTAATTCATCCTTTCCTCTCGAAACTGTTAAACGGTAATACAATTATGAACTGAACACTGAATTACCTATATGTATATGAGATACTTGTTTTTCAAAAACACAAAAACGTTTTTTCAGAAGAAAACTTTGTTGGCTACCTCAGCAATATTTAAAATAGTGTAACAAATTGAAAATGCCAGAGAATGAAAACATCTCTATATCAAACTCTACTAAAATACTATTTTATTTAAATGTTATATCATTCCAGATACTTGTCAAATGCTCATTGATGGTGTTTGCTATTGGAGTGAAGTCCATCCTATATGGGACACGGATTATAAAAAGGCTGTGTCTATCTGTACATCACATAGCTCAGTAATTGCTGATGTTCCTAATGCGGAAAGTTATCAGAAAATATCAGATTACCTACGTAAAGTTATTCCAATTGGATGGAATTATATTCAAATATGGACAGCAAAAGAAATAAATCCACCTGTAAGTTATTGATGGCTGAACTATATTTTTTACTTATCTCTAAATAAGCTCTATTGACGATAAATGTAAATGAACTCTACACTATACTAACTATACTTAGAATCTCTTTTTAGGTTTTAACTTAATGATATTTAATTTAATCTTCTGTGAGTTAGATGACGTTAAATACAACAACATAATATCATTGGATTTTATTTAATTGGTATGTTAAATTTTGCAAAATACAAAAGCAAAATACCAAATATCAACACGGATATATAGTTATATCAAGCAACTTTTTTTTCTATTTTTAGACCGGTAAGATAGAACCTGAAGATTCCTTCACAAAATGGTATCAGCATTTTCCCAAAAAAGGGAGACCGTACGCAGAATATACCAACATCTACCTCATTATTAAACGCGACGTAAAAGACCCAAATCACGGAATGGCAAACTATCCCCCAACATTCTCCAGAAATGGAGTTTTATGTCGAAGGGAAAATTAGAGATGTAATAGCGCAAGCCTGACAATTTGTTCAATCATTTGAGCCGATGTGTTGGAAGTGTTGCCTTCGAATAATAAAGAGTTACTTCGACAATAATGTAAATGTGTAAATAAAGTGACTCTCAGAAGAACTGCGTTATAATTTTCATCTTTGGTTTTCTGCTGGCACTCTGCTGTTGTGTCTAAAAAACTGCTAATTTATTTTTTAAATAAAAGAAAAGATTACAATAGAATTGTAATACGGACGAATTCTTAGGATTTGGCAAAGACAATAATTTACAATGTGGTCGCTCTATTTTAGACTCGAGTTCAAAAATCTTTGTTGCAATTCATAATTGAATGTTAAAACTGATTTTGAAAAATCCAAAAATTGAATCACATTACTGAAAACTTTATTTGTACCACAGAAAATTTATGAATGAATTTACATTGCATAAAATAAGTGGTGGGAAACTTCCTGTAATGGTGTACATAAAATCGATTTTATATTTTTTTTATATTCGAAACGAAGACAAATACACTTTTCTGGATCAATGGTTACCACGTTTCAAGATAATTTTTACTGAATAATTTAGGTTAACTTATCGGGAATCAAATTTGGAATCTTAAACAGATGAGTATTTATAATAATCATAAGTTGGAGATTTTTTTTTTGTAAATTGTTCTATCCAGGCATGTCATTCAAGCATATAATAGACGTTTTGTTGACGGTTTACTCCGTTAGAATTCCTTCTATGCTTTAAAATGGAAAACGTTTTGTTGTTTATTTTGAGAGTGTTTGTAGTGAATTGGAGCTTGTGATCAAGTGTATACTCTCTTAAGCACAATTTTGTTTCAAAATATTTGAGTAAACGCCCAAAGAAGGTAATCGTTTTTAATTTCTGGCTAGGGCATCGCGGAATTTACATAACTATTTTTTGGTTACCGCAGCTGAAATGGAACTTATCTGACGACAAAATGAGAAATGAGGTATTCGATTTATACCTATATTTACTACACATAAGTAATTTTAATTGACATTGGAACGTTTTAATTGGCATTAAAAAGAATAATATCGAGTTTATGTTAACAACCGGAAATATGTTCGAGTGAAGATAGCATCAGAACAACTGCCAAAATTTCAAGTTTTGCGTCAACATTACGTTATTGCTGATTAAGTAGTATTAAACAAGTCAATTCGGGGGACACTATCCATATATTCTGAAAAATACAACATCACTCTCCAGAACAAGATTTGCATACTGTTAATACCTGTTTTACTACAATTGTGTTAGGAATCATCTTGTCATGTAGTGGTTTAAATGCATAATGTGAAAATGTTTACAGATGAAATCATATTTTGGAAACGATAATCATCCATTTAACTGTAGCGTCTAGTAAACGAGCCCAGTGTTATTTGTAAATAGCAATTAGTTTAATATCAAATATAATATCAATAATATATATGACTATTTTGTCAAATAACGATCTACAGGCGTCTACAGGCATTCATTCATGGATATAAGAATAATAGTGAATCTACTAATTATACTTACGTCCCAGATTTATCACTTTCTAATTTTCAAACGCGTTCTGCTTCGATGAAATTTGAAGTTTCATGTGCGACTGCGTCTATAGAATTGCAAAAATCAACAAAACCTAACGTAAATTAAGTAAAAGGCAGACAGGCGTCACTTCGTAAAAACGTAAAACGACTCTGCTAATCGAAAGGTAATGTTCCACAAGAAAACTACTTTCCTTTTCAGGTCCCGAAGAAACACTAAACGCTATTATCCCTTTTTAATCAACAGAAAATAATAGAAAAATAAGTGAGAAGAAAACACACGGAAAATCCTATCACTCTTATATATGAGTAAATACCAATTGACACAAGATTGGAGATTTAAAATTACACACTATAATGCAACAAATACAAAAGTATAAGAAAGTTTTGTCATTTGAAATTTGATAAAATGTAACTATATTCTGATTGTCCTATGTACTTATATTTACCTATTTACGATTCGACAGCATTTTGCATAAACATTGAGTCACATCATTCAGCAAGTTTATCATACACTTTGTCTGCCTTCTAAAAAGTCCGGCAACTAAATGATTCAATGGATAACAGCAACAATATTGTTTCCTATAAGGAAAATTGATATTTAATCAAGTAAGGGCCGTTATCCACGAATTTGTATTTTTAGTAACCCTAGTGAAGATACTTATCTCAGCTGAATGGTATTAACATCAAATTAACTTACTCAGAGCATGCCACATTTTCCACTGCAAACGTTTCATTCAGACTGCTTTTTGCATGCACTTTTCTACCATTATATACATAATATGAACACTTCACTTGCTACGTTGCCTAATCATTATAATAAACATAAAAATAAATAATAAACACTTCAATTCAAAATGGGAAAAGCTGATGTTAATTTGCATAACGGCAATAAAACAAAGAAATAGGGGTGCATAATGACATTTATCTTCAGCAATTATTTTAATTTTAGTGATGAAAAAAAAAATCATGTAAAGGCATAACATTGATAGGTACTCCCGTAGTATGTGTACCAGGTTAGGGTTAGACCATAATTTTTTTCAAATTTTATTATTTTTTTGTTCAATTACAAGTTCGGAGATTGTCTGTCTCAGCCAAGTGAATATCCGCGCAGGTTTCAGTCCCTTCACACAACTTGATGTCGAGTAGGCGAACAAAATTAGTTACTACCACATTGGTACACATACTTCTGTAGCGCCCATTGATAAATACCTAAAAGTGTTCGATTGCAAATTTAAAAAGTTAAATTTAGAATATGTATACATAAAAGTTTTATTCATATACTTTACAATTTTTATATCGTTATTAACAAATTGAAAGACGTCAACATAGCACGTACAAAAGAGACTCAAGGCATATGGTATATACGTGCAATACGTCAACCTCTGACTCAAGTAAATTCCAAAATCGAGTTGACTTATTCTACACAAACAACTTTACTTTCAATTTATTGTTTATTGACCAGTGTACAAAGTAAATGATTCGAGTGTAGATGCGAAAAGGGGGAACGATACAGAGAAGATAAGCACGGGCCTTCCAAAGCAGAAAATAAGAAATTGAAATATTATAACAAACAAGCGTAGTCTAGTGTTGCATAAAATCATAGTTCCTAATATTGAGAGTGAGATAAGAAAAACTACGGTTTCAAATTTTAAAATTTGTGATTATGAATAGTCTACTACAGGGTTTCTCAAACTGGGGTCAGCGAACCTCTGAGGGTCCGTGATGACTGTACAGGGGGTCTGCAACGATATGAAAAGAGTCTGAAACATATACATTTCACCGTATATATACACAGTCACATAAACATTCGTAAACGAGATAAAGTAAAAAATTCATGCGATCGCAAATTGGTATTGTTACAAAACTTCAACAATGGTGGTAAAAAAGATGTTGTAGAATGATTCTTGCTTTTAGCGTCGAAGTCTACGGGCTACATCGTCGGTATAATTGATTGTATGGGTTACTGAGTTATCACCAGTCGATAACTTGTACGACTTTGCTAAGATCATTTGAGCCTGTTACCGTTGCTGCAAGGAAGGGGCATGAAACGAAATTTAGTTAATTGTGTGAAACTGTAGTAATATACACAATTTAATTAGGTCTATGTGTTCAATTAGTACCAACAGTCCGGATATCGGGTAGCAAATAGATCCCGGTATTATAACTTCAATATGTATTGAATCAGACTTTCATGAGTTTTATTTTATAAAAGGAAACATTATCGTTTCTCGTTGGTTAAGCACAGAAATTGATAAGGCATAGGATGGGGGTCCGTCAAAAATAAAATTCACAAACAGGGGTCCGCGGCCCAAAAAGTTTGGGAAACTCTGGTCTACTAGAAAGACTGTTACCATGGTAATTAGTCTGTAATGATTTAATGGAATTGGGCTAATATTCGTAATTGCAACTATCGCAAGCATTAAAAGCAAACCCTTATTCTTTCCTCGCTTCAACAGATATGCCTAAATTGAATAACTTGAAAAAATGTACAAACGTGCTGGCGAAGTTTCAAGTTTGATTGAATAAATAAATTGTACACAATACTAATTTTAGAAAGTATAACACCAGCAAGAATTCAGCTATTAAGAGTATTTAAATATTTTATATTTAAGAAATTTAACGTGCTTGAACTATTTTATAATTTATTGTGTGCATCCCAAAATCAGAGTTTATTCCGATGTACTTTATATTTTAATGTAATTTTCTCTAATACCCAGAATGCCGTGGAATGTCTTGAAGATGATGATGTTAAGTTGGGTTTGCTATGGTAAGTTATTTTAAGTTAAATTAGGCGATAGTTTGCAATAGAATAAATTTGTTATCCATAAAAACATGACTGGAATAAAAGAGTTAAATGCACTGTCTCTAATGTACCGGAGTCTAAAGCCTGTTTTATATTTATAATAGTTGTCAAAGGAGAATGCCGCACAAGAGCATCATCCATGGCTACGTTGGAGACGACATCTGGAACATTGACAAATTATAGTTAAGTATAGATTTGACAATATATTAGTAATTTGTGAAGTAACCTTGTCTACTTTCTATTTCGGATCCGTACTTTATATTTGTTATTTTGTGGATAGAGATTATGTTATTTTCCTTTGAAACCCCAAACAATTTGACATAGGTAGAATGTAACTTGATAGAATGTAAGGAATATGTAATGACTTGATAGAATGTAAGGATAGAATATTTTAGAACGCTTCTTAGAAGTGTTGGTCAAAAATATGTATACTCCAACAAACATTTTGGATCCGTACTTTATATTTATAATTTGACATGGGGACTTGATAGATAGTAAGGATAGAATTTTTTAGAACGATTCATAGAAGTGTTGGTCAAAAAAATTGTATACTCCAACTAACACAAAAAAATATTGCAAAAATGTTAAACTTTTTTACTTTGCTATTAATGAAAATACAAATATATTACTGCAATATTGCAGACAACAAGAACACTGGAACGTGCTCATCATCAAATTGGAACTTGAAATCACCTACAGAACAGAATGTTATACTGCAGATCGATGTGAAATATCTTTCTCTATATCGGGCGAAATCATGTGGTAGCGAAAACGGGGGATATCTGAAACTACCGGGAGGTAATCGGTATTGTTGATTTAATGTATTAATCAGTTAAAAGTTCAAATATTTGCAACTTTTGTGATTGAACTTCTTTGACCAATAACAAGAATTGGGCATAATGAACTTTAAGCTATAAGAATTTTGGACTTTAAGTTTAAAAAAAATCATTCACAGTCTAAACGTAGTCAAGTGTTTATAAACTTCATGAACTTTCACTGTTAAAAGTAGTACAAAACGTATATATATCAAATTCATTTTTATACATGTTTATAACTCGATCATATAAATCTAGGTGTCCTAATCCTAGAAATATATGTTTCTAATCTAAATAAAAGTTTATTTTGGGAGCTTGAAATTTTGGTATTTTTCAATAATAGAGTTCCAAAAAAGCGCATTGAAATTAGTATGAGTACAAATCACCTCCAAAATTTAAGAATTATACATAGGATTGTGGAGCTGAAATATTTATTTTTCGGACACACAATTTGAAAGGAAAACTTATTGAATCTTTATTTTTTGTTTTATTTTACAGAAAGATATATTTGTAAAATCATACGCACAAGATCTCCACAATGTTTTATCTTCATAAAAGACCCAGTACCAAGACTTTGTCAAAGGCAAATAGAAAAAAGGAAAGAATGTGAATATTCTAAGCTTGGACTTTACGGCTGGCCAGGAACCATAACTTATTTTAATGACGGAAGAATCGTAAACAGGGGAAAAGGATTCGATTTGGAGTACAAATACATAACATGTGAAAGCGGTAATTTATGTATTTTCATGCAAATTCCTAGAAATTCATAATATTGTTTACTTCTTTTAAGTTTTATATTAAAAAAATAGTGCTCTAAAATAGTTTGGAGTGTTGAAATTGCGCATTTTTGTTTAAAAACAGCCTCAAGTAACGAAATTAATCCACAGTAATTTCTGACAATTAGTAAACATAAAAAGCTGACAATATAAACAGACATTTTCCAGATTATATATAAATCAACTCATTTAAATGTTGACTAACTGATCTGAGATTAAGTTAATGAATAATCGAAAAAAAAATTGGACTGGTTTGATTGACCCATCTCTGCATTCATAATTTGACAAATTCCAGATATTCGCCATAATATGTCTTCAGGGAAGCAGCACTATCTACATATTGTATATTAGAATTCCCATCATTGATTTAATTTATTGCATATATCTGGTATATATATATATATGTATATCTTTTTTTCAATCTGAGTTATACTTTCCTTGTGGAAATGTGCCTCACATTTGTTAGACCACAACACTTGCATGATTATCTAAGTTGCATATCTTCAAATTCGCGTGTTTCAATTTCCACAATATTGCTCGTTCACAGAGCCATTGACAACGTTGCCTCTGATCACTGAAACTACGGATATTGCTCGGAAAAGAACCAGCTCTACGATCAAATTTTCAACATTGAGAAATACACTCTTCTCAATAGCAGACATTGAAGTCCAAAACACCACTGAATCAATTGTTCCACGTAATGCGATTTTAATTCACCAATTCTTTTTTATCGATTCATTTTAACAATTCCATATGTTTTTTCTAATCAACCACACGCAGAAATTTATTACTGTTGAAAGAACTTTTACCTCCAAAGTTCGGGTTACAAAACATTTGAGTCCCTGTCATGCCCTTTAAACATTGTTATTCTTTTCCATTTACGGAATGCATTAAATTTTGTTATTTACAGAGACAAGTCTTGATATTGGAAGTATTATCGGTATTGCTGCTGGAGTAATTGCTTTACTAATATTGATTGCAATATTTGCTACAGCAGTGATTTTCATTAGAAGGTAAAAACATTGTAGCTAATTAATGACGTTTGTTTTAGTACTTTTAATTAGATCCACAATATTAAGAACATATAATAACGATAAATAAACCTATGATTGATTTAAAAAACGATACGTTTATACATAGAAAGATTTTTCAAGTTCTGAACCAGTGGTAGGCAAACATCGGCCCGCGGACCAAATGCAACTAGCGAGCAATTTTTTTGTGACCCTCGATCAACCTCACTTTTGATGCATAAAAAAACAAAATTACTCATAAATTTATTGGTCGTTGCTTGTAATTAAGGAATAAGATTTGCGGATGCGCCCCAGCCTTAAGTTTAATATGACCCGAACGCTACCGAAAATGTATATATATGGTCCAGTATGACATGAAGTTTGTCGACCACTGTTTTTAACATAAGCATTCAAAATTATCGTTAGTTATATATAGTTATATTACATATTCTTTCACTCCGAACATGATTTCTTAACGAGTGGCCACTGCACTTCAATTTTTGTTTTATATTGTAAGATTACAATTTCCACCAACGAGAACCTCAACAATCAGCTTTCAAACTTTATCATGTATTTTTTTTTTTAATTTAGAAAAAATGGCGGTAAATCAAATACTGAATACGATAGCAACACCGTAATTGATTTAAACAGATCTTTGAACGAACCCTCTATGAAGTCCACAACTGATCCTTACTACATCGGTGCTCCAGCTTCGATGCCATCAGTAAATCCGATCCGTGAAAAACACGCCTATGAAGGAATCATTATGGAAAACGGTAGAGAATACGAGTCTATAAAAGTTAGAGGAAACACATATCTGAAACCGATCAAAAAAATATTTGTAACTGAATCCGCTGACTACGAAGTACCAATTCATACAGGAGTGGAAGAAAACGGTTATATAGATTTCAGATAACATTCCTAATTGTTTCAATTACATTTCTACGTTTTCTGGGTTTATCCTTATAGTTCTAGAATATGCAAAAATATTTTCATGAGAGATATGTTATTGGTTGAATATTATTAAGATTATTGGTTACTAACCCATCATTAATGCGCTGAGATATATATGATTAATTTCAGACAAAGAAATCGAAAATTTCAAATCAATTGAATTTAACAAGATTTTTTTTTTAATTTTTAATATCCAATACCTGAATTATTTTGACAAAAGCAAAATTGTTTTATCTGAGCTTCCTCGGGAAAAGTTTTCACATTGCAATCTTTTACTCAGATAAAATAAAGAAATTTATTCAATATAATTAAGTGAACAAAATGAAAAATATTAATTCCGCTATTAGGTCATTTCATCACTGTATGCAGAAAGTAAATTTGAATTTTGCCTATACCAGATTTAATATGTTCTAGTTTAGCGGTTGAAGCAGATCTGAATGTTGGAATGAGTTTTTAAGTAGCCTACTATTGTTAACAAGAACGGTTATCTTCATTTTTAAACGAACTTTTATTTACCCCCTTCAATGCTATTGCAACCAAATAAGTAGCAGGATGTACAACCAGAAAATATCGTGTAATATAATTTACGTATGAGTAACAAGAAACCTGTGTTAGTATTTTTGCCTTTTTATACAGAGCGTATTTCAGTGGTTTCAACCTCTTGGGTGTAGCAGAAGTAAAACATATTAAACTCTTGGAGAAGCCGTTTTCAATTAATCCTATGTATATTTAATTATATGGTTGTATTTTTTATCAAACACAATTTGATGCGGAGAACCTGAATGTATTTTATGGAACTCTTTCGAACACTCACCTATTATATGATTATCCTTACTCGCGCATGCGTGTATATGAGTGTATCGCAAGCTTTGAAGAAATGTGTAGACGAAATCCTACGGTTATGCCAAACCCATGATTGAAAACCACTGCTGAATATAACATTTACAGAGGCATTCTATAGAAGTCTGTCTAAATTATGTTTTTTTTTATTGCTGGGAGATTCCATGGGGGGATTTGACTTTGATGACCGTATGGTCGTATCGCTCCCCCAGTCTATACCGAAAAACGTTTCGTAATGCTCGTTGTTTTCTGGTTTACGAAATAATAAATCTCTATATATATCTCTCTCTTTTTCCTTTAAGCTACTACACATACTGTAGATTGCATTCAGAGAATCAGTTTACAGCAGTCTGTAATTTTTCAATTAGTGTCAACAATTTCCTGCAATTCACATTTATTGAGAATTACAATAGCGCTTGATATTACAGAAGGCGTCCTTGAGGGAAATTTTACAAAACTTACTGAACAACGCTATGCGCCTTGAATATTATATATCGAACAATGAAATACTCGTATCTATTTTTTGTTTTATCTATTTATTACTCTCACTATTAACAGCTTATTGATTCTTATTCCTTGTTTTTCTATTGAAATATAGAAACCCATGTATGCATTCGAATACCTTTTATTTACATAATGGCAATTATATTACTATCTTACTATTATATTAAAAAAAAAATAATAATAATTCAGAACAATTACGAAAGTAGTGGAATTAGTAATGTCATTCATTGCATTATTAATGCTATTTATAAACGATTTTTTTTAATTAAGATAAAATGACGGTTTCTGTAATTCCAGAAAAAAATCCGGAACCAAGCATAACCTAATTATAAAACTAAGAAAACTCCTTACAATATCACAAACATATCAAAGTATTAAAACAATTAAAGCTAAGAAAACACAACACGATATCACAAACATATCTAAAATAAATATTATAAAGTATCGACAACAACTTCTTATGACGAACTACTGAACCATACTGACGTACATGAGTTGTGAGTAAGACAGATTTGTGTTGAAATGTAAAATTTGTCACAAAACTTATACATGAAATAAGTTTTTAATTTTGTTTATCTACTCCAATTTGAAACATCAAATTTTAGTTACCAACAATCACTATACATCCAACAATCGTGCGCTAAAAACGGGTTTTAATGATTTGTAAATAATATTTCATCTCCAAACGATTCTTTTAAGGGCTGTTGGATTGCACAATACTTATTGTATGCATCAGTTGCTTGGTATTACAACTTAGTTGTAATTTGGTTTTCTTTTTTTATTTTAATACCATTTGATAAGAACTTTCTAAAAAGCAAAAGGATGTTTCTCGTAAATCCAAAATAACTTCTCGTTCAAGTTAATTAAGGGATGTGCAACCTTTATTGCAGAATGACCAGATACAAATAACTGGGGGAAGCCGCGGCCGCGTCTTCATTTAATTAAGATAGCTTTTCCAGTAGTTGGGCGCACAATTTTTTTTTCATTGATCTTACGGCATTGTTGTTAGGGGTCCTGGCAGAAGTGGGAGTTAAAACGCGTAAATTTCTATAGAAAACTGCTATTCAATTTTATTGTCACACCGACTTTAAACGAGTTCAGTGAGAAAAACGTTTTTTTTAACATTGGGTATTTTGCAATATGATTACAATATGAATACGTACCAGTTTAACTAAATTGAAAGTCGATTGGCGGACAAACTATTCATAATTGGCACTTCTCCCCGGGCCGCACAATTTTACCTTTCGGGTCGCATTGGGCACGAGGGTCCAAGGTTGCACACACCTGCCCTATTCAAATATTGTTCAATTGTTTTCATAGAAGAAAATGATTAACAGATAAAAATAGGACTTTACAATGTTCATTTATATTTCATCTAGTAACGTTACCACTTTACAATTAAATTATTCAAAATTGAGAAAATACTATAAAAATATCAAAACATATCAAGAATATAAAAATGTTATTTAATAACTTATTATGGCGACTCAGTGATTCACGATGAAATACATTATTTTCATATTATGTGCAAGAATGGATTTTGCAAAAAAATAAAATTTTCTGTAACCCTAATGCATTTTTATTTATAGAGGGTTTACAGAGTTTATACAGAGTTTATTTTTACCCCATTAAAATGTTTTTCAATTTTTTGTAATTTTAAAATTAAATCATAGTTGTCGGTAAGCACTATCATTCGAAACAACTATTCGAAACGTGTTTCAGTCAAATGATTATTTTATTAGGTATTGGATATGCCATTGCATAAATAATATATGCATAGGTTAAGTTTATTTTTATTTTAGTTATTTGGTTTTCTTTTTTCACAAATAGCTGAACGAAACAGTTTTCATGAACCTTCAATCCTCTTTGTCGATATTGAATAATGCAAAAATGACTGTTGGTTTAGTCTTGTACGGTAAAGCGTTATACCATGCCATACAAAACGTTATTGACCATTTCTCCAGACGAAGAATGTTCCCCCTGTGCGTCCGAAAAAGAATCGAATTCAGAGGACACTTCGTGCAAAGAGTTTTGTTCAAACACATTTACAGGCTTTTTTGCCAAATTGAGTGCTGATTGACCTACCGCAGTAGTCGATTCACGGTGCAATTCAATTGACTGATTCTGATTCTGCAATTTTCTTCTAGACGGAATATATACAATAAAATTATTAAAAATATTATTAAAAAATTTTTGAACGTTGATATAGGCGTTTGTAGCCCCTATTGGATCAAGAATCAATTTTAAAACGACAAGTTTGTGCAGTTCTTCGAGGCATATAACTTTTTTGTATTTATTTGGTCGAAACCATTCATCTTATAATAAAAAGGAAGACAACTTTTATCTTCACCAATGATTACTCGTTACACAAGCGTATAACCTCAATATTGTTTTAATTTATACTAATATTTCCACATAATATATCTACCTATATGTAAGGATTTATCTAGGAATTTTAGGATTTTTATTTCAATTTTGATAAGCGTTATTATTTCCACGTAATAGAAGGAATTTTGTCATGAAATAAATAGGAATGTTGCTTGAATTACTTCTAGATTGAAGGTTAGAACTCTGTTGGTTCTACTCTATAGTACTTATATTATTTCCAAATATTGTTCCTGTGTTTTACCTTTTACGTAGGCAGAGTAAAGTTGGAACTGCTATGACACCAAGTAGTAAGACTATAGAACAAGGGACGATTATAGCTAGGATTGTATCCATTCTTGAATCAGCGTTTTCGTCATTTCCTTCCATAGTGTGATTCGAGAATGAGGTTGTTCTTAGTGCATGGGTCACTTGTGATACAACATCTGTGATATCGTGACTCATTGTGTCTTTCACTGCCGTTGAATTCGTTTCAAATTTCGAGTTCGTCCATTCTGTTAAAGATATTATGATATATGTATATATATTTAATATAAAAATTCACATTTGCTTCATTATGTTATTAGCTATGCAAATCATATAAAAGGCCAATCGTAGAACACTTGGAAAATATTCACAACGTATAAACTTGAGAATGTGCAAAATTGAGTTATTTATACGATTTATGAGTAATCGGTTGAGATACGTTTTGTGCGGCTAGATATTGTGAATATTTTAACATTAATGTATTTTAGGTTGAATATATAACTGACATAACTAATTAACGTATTTGTAAATGGCTATATAATGTGTGACTTCATATTTACCTTCATATAGTGATTCGGATGACGTAATCAATTTTGAGATGGTGTTTCTTTTGGTGGTTGTCACAAATACAGGGGAAGTTTCTATATGTACAATATACAAACGTAACAATGAAGATTTGATGAAATTAATTATAGCACATTAAGTATATATGAGTTATTACATCTTGTATACCAAACACGATTTTGAAAGAAATTTATGATACATATTATGCTATTAGTTATAAGAAACCGAGTTTAATTTCGAGTAAGCAATGTTTATGTGAATCCAAATACAACCTGTTTTGGTAGCGAAAACGTTAGTATACACGAACATTTTAATATGCAGTATCATCAAATTTGGGTAAACCTATATAATTAAAAACATATTGGTACACCTATATAATTATAATTCTTTTCGTATGAAACTATAAAAACCATGAGCCAAACTTATAATAAATATTTCAAGTAATTTCTTTAATAAAAATGATAAATTGAATCATAATACAAATAACAATTAATGGAACTAAAATACTGATAAAAATTGCGCCAGTAAATGTAATGTTTTGACTTTCTCTGCTAAGTCTTACAAAACTAGCAAATACGTTTTCAATTAATAAAGATGTATACCTGGCTTTTTTGCGACGATTTGTGTCGTTGTAGGGGTAGTAGTAAAACCTAAAAAGATAAATAAATATAATATTGTAAACGTCATCAAAAATTAGTCTTACTAATGCTGTTTATCTGATTTAAAACATTATGATTTCGATTTACTTTTGAAAATTTTCCACTAAGTTTGTGAATTGTAAAACAAAACAAAAAATAAAAAGTTCGGTTTCAATTTTTATCGTAAAATATTTTTGAAAGGTTTTTTATTACCTCTTATGGTGATCATGCTCGTGGTAGATAAAATATTTTGGGGTGTTGTGTTGATTTTTGTTATCATTCTTCCATTTGGAGTAATCGGAGTCGAAGTTGTAAACGGAGTGGTAGTTGCTAAGTTAAAAAAAATAAGCGCATCAATAGAGTCACTATTGAACGTTTTTACAATTACGAGTAAGCGATGCTTATGTAAATCAAAGAAATAAACGCTGTTTTTGTAGCGAGCATGTGATTGTACACAAACTTTTTAATATGCAGTGTCAGCAAATTCGGGTTCAACTATATAATTAGTATCATTTGTTACCTTATCAATCCTAATAAATCCTAATAAATAAACAAAAATGATAAGTTCAATAATGACATAATCACATTTAGTAGCACTACAACAATGTTTAAAATTGCATCAAAAAAATTCAATTTTGAATACTTTACATACGCTCAAAGAAAACCTTTTACATATTTGCCTAATTAATGGGGAAAATGTTAGGTTTGGCACATTCTCTGCTCAGTCAGACAAAACTAGAAAACACGTTTTTAATTACTAAAATGTTTACCTAAATTTTTTGCTACGCTTTGTGCTGTTGTGGCAGCAGTAAAAAAACCTAAAAAGAGAAATAAATATATATTAAAATAAACGTCATCAAGAGTTAGTCTTATTGATGCTATTCAACTGAATTCAAACATTACATTGATTAAACAGATTTTGACATTAACTTTTACACATCTTCCATCAATTGTAAAACAAAAATAAACAGTTGGTTTTAATTCAGTTTTCTATTAAACTATGCAAATGCAAATGTTTTGATAACCTTTTGTAGTAACCTTGCTTGGGGTAGAAGAAATATCCTGAGGTGTAATAAAGATTTTTGTTATTAATCTTTCATTGGAGGTAATCGGAGCCGAAGTTGTAAACGGAGTAGTTGTTGCTGAGTATAAATTAAATTGAGCGAATCAGTAGAGTTACTATTAGACGTTTTAACAATGTGAATATTTTTTTAAATTTTGAATTTTTAGCCAAAATAGCTGTGTTCACAAACATATTCTCCTGATCATATAGCTCATTTCATTTTTTGTATATCGTACTAACATGATTAGGAACTCAAAAGAAAAACCCTAATAATATTATTAGGTTGAATAATAATCGGAGTGGGATCAATGGAGGCAATCCATTGACAGACGGAATATAGAAAAATAAATTACTTAGAGTTTTGTCGATTTAAATACCAAACTATAAAAAAATCTTTGTATGCTTCTAAGTACCTTCTGCAGTAAACGTGCTTGGACTAGATGAAATATTCTGGTATGTCGAAGTGATTTTGTGTTTTATTCCTCTAGTTGTCGTAGATAATAGAGTAGTTGGTGCTGAGTAGAAACAATCAAAATTATGAACATTTCAAAATCATACACAAAATTTAAGAAAATTTTATAGTTTCTAAAAGCCAAGAACAAAAGTTAAAAAAATTGTGATATTCTGCTTTTTTGTTTCAAGAGATTGTTGCTCAATTTCTTGACATCTATTTTATTAGGCCGCGACTATTTTTGATCAAGTTTAATAAATCATAGTTGTGCATTTACCTTTTGTACAATCCTCGTAGCTATATTGTATTGATAGTGGTTCTTGCCCAATATAGACTTTTGCAAGTGAATCTGTTACTTTAAACATTTCACATCCACGTTCGACTGGCTCCACACAATCGGTCCTATAAAGTACGTAACAGCGAGGAGTGTCCACATCAGCAGCTGAACATTTCAGAATAAAAGAAACATTTTTTATGTTAGAAATGAGTTAGAGATGCACAAGTACAGCAAAATCAAACAATAATTTTCATCTCTATATTCTACTTACTCAAATCGAAATTGTCAATCTGAAATTGTCCTGCGCAATTCCCTTCCATTTTCTTTCCATTTTTTGTAACGTTCAGTGTGAGAAGTTTGAAAGTTTTTGATCTCAATACGAACGTGTAATTGCATATTTTGGGACAATCTTCTGAAGGCAATTTTTCGGAGCCACCTAATTTCATTTTCGAACAAAAAATTGCTTCGCTGATCCCTGTAAAATACCAATATGATTTAAATTTTGAACTTATTTTCATTTTTTGTGACTGTGCCTACGAACATGATTTTTTATAAACATATACCTCTTGTGTATGGGCATGGTTTTTAATAACAAATTGGGTTCACTATGTTTCATATTTTTTATTCGTAACGGATACAATTTTAAAAACGATGCATTACGACATCGCTAAATTTATCTATACAATTGCAGCCATAATAATTAAACTTCTTTAATTAAAGTGAATGTGCCCTGAATGTAATATGATACATCGAGACATGCGGAGTAACTAAATGGAGAGGGAGGCACCAGACAAGCACCTATAAAGAAAACGTGATTTTAAATGACTGAATGACACAGATTTGTTCAATAGTCCATATTTGTACTATCCATATATACATAGAGTCGAAACTGTTATTTTTTAGCATACACACATGTTTACGTGGCAAGCTAATCTTACGAAATTGCGACCATCAATACTTGATATAGATAAATAATATAATATGGTTAATGTATATATTATTTATCATACCTGATATTGAAATCAAGCAGATACAGATAGCAAAGATTTTTGAAGAAAATTGTAACATCGTCATACTTTAGTTTATTCCACTGATTAGGCATTAACACTGTTAAAATAAAATAGATATTAATAATTGCAAATTTAAAATATAAAAACCATCAAACACATATTAGCAAACATTATAATGTTCACAGATTATCCCTAATACTTCTATAGTTACATGCGTTGCTCTCGAGTAATAATCTTAAGTTCTTTTCCACCCGTTACTAGACCTTGATTCAAACCAAAATACGTATATATTCATAACTGAATATTAAAACGACTCACTCAAGCCTTGAAACAACACGAATTATATTTAGCTTGCTCTTTTCACCTAACGTACGTTATACTTACGTATACAAATTTTTCTATCTTTGTTACAAACAATACTGCTAATGCTTTTGCACCCATGAGTCATAGTTTGAATCTAAATTTGACAGTTTCACGACAGAAGGTTCAAAAGCAATTCAATAGACATTTATTTCATATAAACTTAGAAATTGAATAATATTTTTCGGATTGAATGTTAATTTCTTACAAACAACTAAGAATAAGTAAAATTGATTAAATTAGGCTATTGGTGATCAAATATCTTATAGGATTATTTTTTTTCATCTAACAGTGACATCCATTTATAATATTTTTAGTAGGTACTTAGATATACAGAATTCAAACAAACTATAAATCAGGGGTCACCAACGCGTTGCCCGCGGGCACCAAGTCGCCCGCGAAGACCATATTAGTCGCCCGCAGGTCTGTTCCAAACTAAGCTTGATAAAGGCTCTTTTAAGTAAGCTACATCAATTATATTTTGTGCTGCTATTTTAGTATAAATCACACTTATATGGGAACTAGAAATGGCACTATATTAATTATTGTAACCATCAACCTTATTTTTATTTGACCTCAGTAATGTGACGGGTCAATTAACACTCTTCCAATTATGACATCACACTGAGATCACTTTCCACGAACCCGCGCTTTTTCTTGTCCGTTGGTTAGCGGAGCAGTAATAATACAATTATTGATTTCAAAGAAAAATCCATCATTTTCACGATGAATGGGAGGTGGATATATTTATACCACCATGAAAACAGCCTGCGTGTGTCTCATTAGGGGGGCGATTTTAGCGACGGCAAAGCGGAGAGGTATTTCACATCTTGTCGCGTAATCTTCCGCGCTACCTACACACTGGTCAGCACAGTACGGACATAAAAAATCTCGCGATTCAAATCATACAGTAATCCTATTTTACGAGACCATCGTTTGTTTCAACCTATCCTTTCGAATCAACATTTTTGACATAAATTCAGGATAGGAGATTTACATATTTATCCCGGGGGAGAAGATAGCCGATAGGACGGCTTAACCATATGATAAACCACGGCTTCTCGTCGGTTACCATTCGATGTCGGGTATGGAATTAGTTAGTTATTTGTTTCCGGAAGCCTGGACTTGATGACGAAGGAAGCCTTAACCGACCAGCGGTTACGTGAACCACCTTACGGCGGCGAGGAGTCCAGCAATCCTTTTGCACATAACAATCCCTGCATGGGATTCTAACCTGCGAACCTAACGCTTAACACGATGGGCCATAGCGCCGCGACTCACTCCACCAGGATCAAACATGGAACACGTCTCACTGATGAAAATCTGCAAGACTCGCTCAGAGTTACAGTGTCAAGTTACACGTCGGAGTATAATACTCTGCAACATTCGATAGTACAACTGTTAAGTCCATTTTATCTTAGACTTGTGCAGAGTGTTGAAAATCAATTTGAAAACACTCAGTTGTGAAATACAAGTGTAATTGGTAGAAATTTATTTGCAACGCTGTGATAATCGTTTGATTTCCTGAAGAATCCTAAAGTTTATTAGTGTCTATACTTCACCAAATACCAGTAATTATATCAATAATTGAAGCTTAATCGAGCAACGGATTTTTTTAGAAGTGTACATTGAACTGGTAGCCCGCAGCTTAATCTGTACCCAAAAAGTAGCCCTCGGCTTCGAAAAGGTTGATGCTATAAATGCTTAAAAATGGGCTTAGCTGTAAGTCTTGAAATCTATTGTTTTATCGCCCAGAGGTAATTAGCTGACTCTGATATACAATATATAAAAAGAGCCTTATCTTCACATATAAATCGAGAAATGGGAAATTAAAGTAAAATTGGAACGATGAGACCAGTGCTTTGTTTGTTAAGGATATTTAGCACTGTTTGTCTCAAATATCAGACCTAACTATGTGGAATACTAATGGTGGAAGAGATTATACATAATATACAGGGTGGGACAAAGTAGGGTAACAGTTGTCCATAATTTGATAAGTCGACTGTTAACCTCTTTTAGGTCCCCTCTATATTGGACGTCGTGACACATAAAATATATACTTTTAATGCTTTAGAAATACGATAGATTGTACAATTTACAATTTACAATTTTGTACAAGTCTGCATCGAATGTGGCGATGAGCAAAAATTTTGAAGAAAATTTTCTTGATGTGCTTTCATATGACTCACAAAGTCCAAAATACAATAATGGTATGATATTTACGTCTGTAAAATTTCACTGTATAAAATGGAAGTATAACGTCGTTAAATATACGCGTGTACTCGTGTACGTATAATAATTTGCTGTTACCACAAAGAAAAACTTCTAACGAGAAATAAATTTTTAGCATTGTCAAACAGTTAGACTGAATATCTTTAAAAAATATTATCGCGGCGAAAATCGAGTCACAATTATATTAAATGAACTATTACGATTTTCCAAACGTTACGCAATATCGCAAACATTTGTAACATCCTAAGATTAAGTTTGGTTGAATGTCCAGAGATATATTAACGGGTTTTTAAACGATACTCGCAAAAATCGTGATTTTCTAAATATTTCTACAACAACAATGGAAATTTATTTACTACTTTAATCTCTGAACATCATTTTGTGTATGATTTACCTAAAAGTTTCATTAATTTAGGACGCTTTTCACAAACCTTATGTCTTCTTCTAAATATTTATCAAATAACCTGGATTGTATTTTTTGGGGGGGGTCAACCGGTATAAAATAGATGACAGTTTTTTAAAAAAACAATAAGCAATCGTTTCGATAGAATATAATTCAAATAAAATATATTCAAAATGTACTTCGTGGATTGATAATCATCAATATCAAATGAAAATATGATTTTTATGTAACACGAAGTCGCACAACAATACCAAATACATTTATTAATTATTATGTTCATATAAAAAGTTTATATTATTAAAAAGAAGACTGGAATGGAATATTCCATTTAAGCGAAATTGCACTATTCCCAAAAAAATTGAAGGCCGTTTTTATTCATTTATTTATTCATTTACTAATTTTCATTCATTACATTACATTACATTACATTACATAATAATCATTCATTTACTAATTTTGAGTCTCGGTTTGAATATTTCTAGTGCAATTTTCGTTGTGGTATTTTAATACAAAATATAATCAAACAAAGAATTCGTGAACGTAGAATCTAAATCACAAAATAAGGTTTTCTTTATTTCTATTCGTATTAATGTTTTAGGGATTTAAAATACCAGCATTTTATACATATTGTTATTGACTTTCTCTTTATATTTCCCAGCATTCTTCATTATCGTCTGAAGATAAATCTGATTCAAAAGAATCAAAAGAATCTGATTCAATAGTATTTACAGAAGTTTCAGCAAAATCGAATTCTAATTGGTTTTGACCAGTAATTGGTTCGCCATTACGCAACTCAACTGTTGCATTCTGATTCCTTGGTTTCTTTCTGAAAAGAAAAAACGATTGAATAAACTTGATTTTTGTATAATTTTAAATTACAAACAAAAAGAATAAAATGTAATGTAATCCAAAATCTAATCTTGTTTGGCAAAACCAGCAGGCTCAAATAATAAGTTTTTAATGTATTTAATTAAAATAAAGCAAAAAGAAGGAAATACGCATTTTCCAACATTGAATCAATTAATTAATTTCAAAATTTTTTGTTTCCTGCCTTGATCAAATTAAACTTGCCATACAGCTCATTTAGATATTTGCAATGATTACATATTTGAATAAGAGAATTCTTGAGCTAATATATCTTCACATACTTATGTAGCAGTTATGGATGAATTGAATTCGCGTTTCGGTATGTAATCTAAATCTGTTTAGAAATAAAAAAAATATATTGGAATGAAAAGATCAAAAGGATACGGTTGATCTCATTATTTTTCTAGTTGTAATTGTAATGTATTGTTTGTTTTTACCTTCTCTTTCGGCACAATAAAATCGTTACTGCTACGCCTCCGAGTAAAACAATTGAACATGGAACTAGTATAGCAACGAGTTTATTAATTCCCGAGATATTGTATCCGTCATTTTTATTTAGAATGTGGGTTGTGGAATGCGAGGTCGTTGTCGATGCATCGTTTACTTGTGATACAGCATTTTTGATTTCTTTAGTCAGTGTGTCTTTCGCTGCTGTTGTGAGCGATATTGAATTTGTTTTATTTGCAGTTTTTGTCATTTCTGTAAACGTAATAAATATTGAAGTAACCATTTAAGCAATTGTTTGAAGTCGTTCCATTCTAATAATCATTATAAAAAAAAACTGATTTTTGTTTAGCAAAATTAAATCATTACAGCATCCAAAAATAGTAGTCAGAGGAAAGCCTACATTTATCTATCAATTTCATCTGATTCAGCTTATATTATATCAATATAATTATGAGCTTATTATTGATCTACTATTATAAATAATTTTAGCAATGCTAATTCGTTGTGCAATATCAAGTTAGCGGAGTTTTCTCATGAAGGTCCCATTATGGGGAAAATTGGGGGAAAACGCTCTGCGTTAAATGAAATTGTGATATTAACCGAGAAGTTCCCGGCGAGTAAAAACACTGTTAGAGTTTATACTAATCTTGATGTATGTAAAATGTTCGTAAAAACCCAGAAACTGAAAATAATGATCAACCGTTGATAACAACTTCATGAATCTTTAATATATTATTGAGTTGTATTTATAAGTATTTACCTTTCAAACAAACTTTGTATTCATAATATATTGTAAGTGCCGAATGAATATCTTGCCCTAAATAAACTTTTGCCAATGAATCTGTTACTTTTAAAGCATTACATCCAAGTTTTTTTGTAAGTTCTACTGGCTCTACGCAATCCATCGGATAAAGTATGTAACAGAGTGGAATATCCGCATCAGCAGCTGAACATTAAAAAACAAAGATATGCGTTGGTTCATGTTGATCAAATAAGAATTAATTGAATGATACAATTCAAAACGGAAATACTCAGTAGTATTAGTCTTTTAAATCAGAATAAAATATATAAAAGTAAGAGTGAAAAATGAACAAGGATTTCTTAAAAAAACAATCCATTTAAATGATATTTATACTACTCACCTAAATTTACAGTGTCAATTTGAAATTGACCATAGCAATTTTTTCTTTCTCCATTGCTTATTCTGTTTCTTGTTACGTTAAGTATAAGAAGTTTTATGTTATTCAATCCCAAACTGTGAAACGTGTATTTGCAGATGTTAGGACAGTTTACAGAAGGTATCTTCCCTGAACCACTGAATTTACTTCCAATACATGGACTTGCTTTGACAAGGTTGAATCCTGTAAAGGACAAAGGTATTTTAAACTTCAAAATCAGAGGCTTAAAGTTTGTTACATTAACATTATTGCAAACGAGGAAAATATGGTAAACAGCAAATTTTTAGTTTTTATATCAGCAACCAACAATTAATTAACAATAAAAAGTAAAAAAAGTCCTATAGAACTTTCTCGATCTTTAATATGAAAAGTTGATTTATGACGATGTTTAGATTGAATGAATAAACCTTATAGGCAAAAACAAAAAAGAGTTGCTCATTATATATATTCCCATCTAGATTTTGAAAATACAATTTTCGAATTTATTCCATTTAAAGTTGCAAAATATGAAAATAAATATTGCACTCTTTATTTCGCACAAAATTACAAAGGAAGATATTTAGCAACGACATAAAAACTGTACTCAGAATAATAAGATTCGGTATTCAATATAAAAAAATATAGTATACGTCATTTAAACTAACATGGGTGATCATGGATCCAACTATAACTGAAACGGACAGTAGGAAAAAAATAACCTGTATTCAATAAGTCCACACCTTCGTGACTAAGTGAGACCTGCTAATATTAACAATGTTATTACATCTTGTATAAAACAATGATAATGGGCTTTAGAAATTCATTTATTAAATTATCACTATATCATGGTTAAGTTCTAACCTAACCATGTGCCACTGAGTCCATTCAAAATTGAGATATATACATATGCTTGAATATACCTGATATTGAAAATAAGCAACAGCAGCAAGCAACAAATTTGGTAGAAATTGTTTTCGTCATCTTGTTGTGGGCAAATTTGCAAGTAACTGAATAATGCTTACTATTACACTATGTCTGTCAACGTAAAGATAAAACTGATAACCACAAGAGTTCCAAATACAAAACAAATAGCACGCGATATATTGTCCAATCGAATCTTTGCAATCGCGTTTATGTATATCACCTAATTGATTCTACAAGGATTACATTGCTGAGCTTTTCTGGTGATCCAGAAGTATGACTTAAATATACATATATTACTTACAACTCGACTCTGTACACTGCACTCGTATCAAGATATCTAAACTTTCCAGTTTTGTTTCTAACAATACTAATATTGCTCATGCGTCCATGACTCAAAATTTGGAACCAGAATTTTAATGTTCAACCTTGGAGCGTTGTGAAGCTTGTTTTTAGGGAATGAATATTCAGAAATATCCCACTACAACATCAAATATTGCACTTAAAATGTAACTAAACTTTATTCGTAACGGCAAATTTTTTCATATAATGTAAATCTCAAAATATAACTTGATAAAGTAATAACAAAATGTGTTTATAGTTGTAAATCCGGTAGCGTGTGTGAGTAGTCAATTCCAAAAGATGCCATAGTTCATTCCGATATGAAGCAATTTTCGGAAATGAAATTTTAATACGATAATTGAAATTATACGTGTATTATCCCTCATTATTCAGAAATTCCTCGCGTAAAATATTTTGGGTTTTCTGGAAACAAAGACCGGAAGAATCATTTTTGTATATCGAAATCTTGTATAAACGTTGGTTAAAAGTTACATTCAATAAAATGAAATCATGTTACGAGTGTTGTAACAAATGCTGCTGTCTCTGAAAAACAAGCAAATACCATATTATATAATTTTTGACTTCAATTTTGTTTTTGTTGTTTAAATAAAATGAGGTTAGCAACGGTAATTTTACCGCTTAATAACATTGAGATCATAACAGAACCAATTCGGAACCATTATTTTAAATGTATTTCAAACATTGTTTTAATAATCATCTCGGTCCTAAAAATAAAATTTTATTTTTAATATGTATTCCAATACAAATGATATATGTAGCATTATATAATTGTGAACAGCAGAAGCGTGAAATAACAACAAAGGAGTACGTATGTTCAAGGTGAAAAAAACGTTATAATATTATATTATAATATAAATTATATAATATTATAATATAAAAAACCATATTATTTTTAATATGTATTCCAATACAAATGATATATGTAGCATTATATAATTGTTAACAGCAGAAGCGTGAAATAGCAACAAAGGAGTACGTATGTTCAAGGTAAAAAAAACGTTATGATGGCCATTTTATTTCAAGCCCGATTAGTGCAATAATTGTATCCAGTGTTTGTTCATTTGTTTATTGAAAGGAAAACCACCTACCTTTAAGCTGTACTATTGAACATTTCAACATGTTTTTTATAGCAAATGACATGTGTAGGATAGCGGATATAGATTAAGCTTGAAATTTAGTCAAAGGAGCATGTAATATAATACCTTTTCATATGCAGGCGTATGATAAATGAGTTTGTGTAAGAACAACAAGAAGATAGATAGCTCGCGATTACACAGGAAATTACCGCTCTTGCTACTTGCATATACAGCATACCGCGTTGTAAGAATTTCACTGCATTGTAAGTTTGCTATAAAAAGCTGGTTTAGAGCCCAGAGGTTCCTATTTTGTTATGGAATTTTCGGATAAAATGATTTTCATTTTCATCGGACTCATAATTTTAACAAGTAAGTGTTGTGAGATTGAATCATTTTTTTTATTCATTCGAGGATAAAGTGAAAGTAAAATATACTTTGGAACCTTGTTGAAGTTGTGCTCTAAGCTGAAGAACATATGTGATGGTACTTTTTACCTTTTGATACTTTAGAGCTGATGTCACAAAACTGCTAATCGCGGGTTCAAACTGTCAACAAACAGATATATTATTTTTAGACATCAAATGACATCATTTTGAAATCATAAAAACAAAAATATTTCATAAATTTATTATTATCTGTTATTATTATTATTCATTTTGTATCATTGGCTACTCTGAGATGTTCATGTTGCGGTAAAGAGCAAGCAACTTTTAGTACCATGACGTCTACTTGCCGAGCGTACCCACTATTAGTTAAAATAATAGGTTGAGTTCAGTTTGATATTTAAAAGTGAATAATAAAATGAAAATGTAGAAATTTTGCTGAAATCAATGTAAATTTTCAATAAGAAATAAGAAAGGTACACAAAACAGTTTTGATTACAATATTTGACACAAAATAAAATTCGATTCGTTACATTCTAGTCGTCCTAAATTCAACACTATTGCATATTTAATGGCATTTAAAAGTTTCATTTTTTAGGTGTTAACATACGCATTGTTGAATGCAAGTGGATCAGTAAAGGTGGATTCACGTTACATGCTTCTGACATTTTTAACGATAAGAAATGGACATTTAATATAATTTTAAATGGGGAACAAATATTGGTCTTTAATGTCACCAAGCAAATGTCATTTTGCCCTGGAAATTTCACAATTAGTCCGAATCAGAGAAAAAATCACACATGTATGTATTCAACTTATTTTTTAAATTGATTTGATGTGTTTATTTTTCTATGACATCAGTCAAAGGCGCATTATTTTCAAAAATTCTCCTCGTTATTTTTGAGGGTTTGTTTGTAACAAATAAACCACTCGAATAGTCATATAGGCTGTTTAAATAGTTAGAAATGATATACTAAAGTTATTTTCAATTTATTTATGACGCTCTTTACTTCATATTGTAGGAAATTCAAAATCATTGCAAAATTTTTTATACAGAATTTTGAAGTAGAATCTCGGAAACTGAATCTCGGGGTGTAATTAAACTTTCTAATGCGTCCAAGATTCATTAAAATGGATATATTGCAATAAAGCCATCTACAATTTATTGTTTATAATATTGCAAACTTTCCGTGTGCTTGACATTGTGGTTGAATCTGCTTTCGTATGAATTGATAATTTACTATAAACAGACTGTTGTAAATGCAATGCTCAAACTGATATTTTGCTAACATTAAATTGTCAATTCCGTTAGATACTGTCTTTCATCCTTTTTGCTAAAATGAGTTTGCACATTTAGTTTCACCAGCCTGCAACAACGTAACCCCAACTTGTGGTATATTTTACCAAACATGTAAAAATGCTAATGAAGAAAATCTCGTACCGCAATACAAGAACTGCCAAATAATAGAAGCTCATTTTATGCTGTGGCAAAATTTGAATTCGATCCTGACGTGGGGGGCTCAGCCAGAAACTTTGAAATGACATACAAATATGAAAATTGCACGTCAGGTAATAATATTTTAATAATTCGAAATTTTTACGTTTCTCTAATTATGTATCTTTTTTAACATAACATGACTTAGTTACTTTTATTCACAGTGTTTGATGGTAATCTTTCCCAATATGCAAAAATGTCATTGACTACGATTGAAACTGAAACTCAAACGACGGGCATCCATGTTGTTGTATTAAATACGTCGACCAGTTCGTATGAAAATGCCACATTGACAACAGAATTTCATACTGTTTTCGAGTACAATGAAGAATCTCATTCCTTTCCAATTGAAGCGATCGTGTCTATTTCAATTATTGTCTCACTTTTATTTGCCGCCATCGTCACTTTTACTATCAGAAAAAGGTAATAATTATTTGCTCACTTTATAGTTTAATCTCGCAAATTTGGCTCTATGCAAAAAATTTAAATATTAGTTTCAATTTGTACAATTCAAACATTGAAACATTATGATGGGTACAGATATACTTAAGATAAGACTAAAAACTTTACTTAATTAATACGCTTTTGAAAGAAATAAAAAAAAATCGTTTTTTTTCCAAATACATTTGCCTAAAAATAAAACAGCAAGGTTAAAAGTTGTTTTTCATGTTCAAAATCATTCTCATCATTCAGAATGAAGAATAATAGGCGCGCAACAGAAACTCACGTCTATGAAGACGGAAGAGTAAAAGAGAATGAAGCACCAGGACAATCAATCTACGAATTTGCTTTAAATCCGCACACTCCAGAGCAAACAATTGTAGCCATTGCCCAATCAAATGAGGAGAATACGGATAACTCACAAGTTCTCACTACTGACAAGGGTCAAGTGAATGATTCAAGTGCGTTTGGGATGGTGGATAACGTCCTATATGGCATGACTGTGTAAATTGCTCATAATCATTATAAATGGTAAAAATACATTCACGTATTGATAGCAAAGTTAATTGGAGCAAATAGACTTTTCGCTGTCTTGATGACTTCTATAGCAAATAACATTTATATTCAGAGTCATATCAAAATTTTATTTATTTTCACAATCGAAAATTGATATTTGCAAAATTATCTGGCCAATTTAAACCTATTAAATATATAAATATTTGGCAATAAGGTACAGAATATTCTGCCATAATAATTTTCAGCTCGATCGATTCATGGAATTTTATATATAGGAAGGCTATATATATAGCTGGTTTTGGCGCAATACAATAAGAAAGGGGGGAAAAAAGCATTTCAAGTTTCATTGTTATTTATGCAATTTTCGTGTTTAATAATATTTTAAAATTAATTGAAACATTTAGTTGGAATTATTTATTATTTTTTTTGTCTATCAAATAATCGTAATTATTTTAAATAATTTAATATTATCAAAAGCATTTGAAAAACAAATTTTAAAAGTAATTAAATTGAATATTGAAACGTTATTGTTTAAAGATTCCGTAAAATTTGATTGAAGTTATGTAAAAGTAGCAAATGATCGAAATAGTTTACGTTGTCTAACCGAGAAATATAAGAAGATTTAACGTTCTTTTAAAAAGCTCTGGGTATAAATCTCAAGATTCATTCTATTTTACGACATTTATGGCATATGGTTGCTTTGCCAGTTGCTTTCTGAGGAAAAATAAAAACAAATAATTTGACAGATTGTTGTCATCTGCCTGGAAAATTTTTGGTTTGTTATGACTCAAGCGCACGGAAAACAATAAATTCTAGATGGCTTTATTGCAATACACCCAGTAAGAGATTGAACAAAATTAGTATTCTGGGTACAATTTATATTTGTTCAATCTCATGTTTATAATATTTTTATTATAGTTATAACATTTTGCTGGAATTATTTTTTTTATTTTGATTGTCCAATGGATGACCGCAAGTTGTTTCACTTGTGTAAATACTTCAATATTATCAAAAGCCTTCCAATAAAAAAAAAATTCAAAATTGTATTTATTAATTTATTATGAATGAAATTGTGGTAACACATTACTAAATTTGTACATCAGAGATCATTGGAAAGGGGGTTATTGGAAACGTCGTTTAAATGTTCGGTAAAGTTTCATGATGAAATCTAAACATCTTTTAAAACAACACGGAATGAATCTGAAAGCATTCATTTTTGACGACATATGGCCAGTTGCTTGGAAAATTTCTTACTTACTTACGTTAGCCGTTTGCAAAATTCCCGGTTTTTATTACTCAAGCGCATGGAAAGTTCCTAGTGAATTGGCACAATTTGATATACAGTAGTATTCACCAGCTATAGGAAATGACGCACAATAGAAAATTTTTGTAGTCCAATAGTGTATGCAATTCTACGCATATTGGGAATTTTCATTCAACTATCCACCAAGGCGCTCTTGTAATAATTCTGAACACACTATATCTCCAAATTAAAACGAAAGCTAAAATAAACAAGGCCAGATCGTATGGATTCTTTAAATTTACACCAAATAACATATAGCATCAAAAAACATTAACTTATTTATCAACGTTTACAAAATGATAAATTGTACAAAAACCAAATATTAAATTAATACCAAGATAACTGATAATTTACAAGCAGTGTATTTCCAGAAAATTCGTCAGTAACGTATGAGGCAAATAGAATATTAATAGAATATATACTTGAAAACATGCTGTTTTAACAAATTGTCAATTAAATAACGACTAGTAATATTTAAAAAATAAAAACGCTGCAAAATATTCATTTTATTTAAGATAAACATTTGAGAAACTAGCGAAAATTGTATTTCAGCTAAAAGTACGTTCTTTTTTGAAGCCCATTGACGTGAATTCTGTTTGTCATACAGCAATTTATTTAATTTCCACTAGATATTTTCCCGCACAATATAATAGTGTTTGTTCATATAGCAATGTGTGAAATATTGACAAATATTGTCATGATGCTAAAATAAATTTAGTGCATGCATCATCAACATTCTATCTAAAAATATTATTAGGTGCAATGGGAAAGAATGGAAATTTCCAAAACTTGATAAATTTAAGAAAATCAATGAAATCGATGAAAACGTTTTTTTTTTATATATCTAACACTATTATTAACTAAATTAAAATCATTTTACAAATATTGCTTCCACTCCATAAAAAAAAAGTGAAACATGAAACATAAACGTTTGGGAAATTGCAGAAAATCATATCCTATATGAAAAAAGGAGAAAAAATCAAAAATATTTTTAAGGGTCATAATGTTTCAACTCGATGATTTTTACCTTTAATGGGCAATATCGTTCTTTTAAAAAAATATCAAAACTATGCTCTTTTCGTTATCCAGAAATAGTGAGATATTTATTTTCAAGTCGGTTAATCCATTATTTGAGTTCGTGGTATGAGTATTATCATTTTATTAATTTCGAAATCGAATTGTTAATTTTTTCCATGAGAGAATCATCTGAATTCTTGAAATTACACTTGTCAGTTACAAAACGGTTATAACCTTTTGGTATTTCTACCTTAATTGTGTTTTCGCAAAAAAACACAATATGACGACTTGAAGACATAAAATATTACATTTAAAGTTGTATTTATTAAATACTGGTTTATATGACCGTAAAGTATCACTTCAGATATCTTAAAGACACTCTGCACTAAAAAGGCTCTATGCAAACTTAAATTGTGAAGTACTTTAAATTTATTCAATGTTATGTGTTTTTACAAATTATGTGACTTTAAAATTTAAGACTAAACAATTCAAGTTTCCTTATTTAATTCGAAAATTCATATAAATCTTATGTTTAGCGAGAAATACATGCTAAATTCGTCAACAACTATAATAATTAGGAGTTGAAATAGGCATGTATTCATACATGCAAGTTGTGACTAAACACACAATAACAACTATATAATACTCTTATATTTGTATCATGCAATATTCTTAATCAGGAAATTATACTAGCGCTCCGTACAATACATTGTCAACTATTTCCGGCAAGTCTACCTCATTATTGGGGATATAATTAATGACGCGTGGTTGTGATCTTGGAGGCATTGCTAAACTGTCATCAAGCTCGTAATCTGTTGAATGCGCCGGGATTACTCCATACGCCACGGAGTAAATAGTAAGTGATGCTTCCTTCTGTGTGTTTATGCTGTTACTTTGTGAAGGGATCTCACGCCTTGCACGGAACCTGAAAATGAATATGACAAATGATGATTGTGACAAAATGTGCAATACTTTGAATTTCATTTTATTTTGTTAACCTAATTTGGGCTCCTTTGTTATTATTTGATGAATTACTTAGGTGGTCCCCAAATTTATGTTCTAATTGATTGGTTTTCTAATTTACTAATTTATAGTTTCTTACACATGTTATTTGGTGATTTGATTGAACGCTGCATTGTCTCTCAATTCGTGTCAAGTTGGATATAGGTCGATTAAAAGTTAGTTATAAAATAGGTGTAGACTGTTAATCTATCATGTTATGAAAGAACGTAAACTACTAGAGCCTTATGAACAAATTACAATAGTACTTAGCGATAAAACAATTTAAATTATAATAGACACTTGTAGCAGATATAAGGTAGCAATAATAGCATTTATTTGATCAATTTCGTAAATATTGCTTTCATTTCAAGGTATATTCAAATCTAAAAAGTATGTATATCAAAATGTGAAACATTTCAAGTTTTGTGGTGGATAACCAATCGTGGTATCAGAACAAGGAAAGTCCAAATTCGAATCACATGTATGTTTGAAACTGCCTTCAAAGAGACACAATGACAATGGTACATCTGCTGATGTATATCTTGGATAAAATTTATAATTTTGTATTTGTATGAGTATCAACCTTAGTTCACATTTTTTGAAATTTTGATATTAAAATGTTTACTCAACTTTTTCTGGCAAATAATAGGCCTATTAAAATTACAAGTATTGCTAATAACGCAACACCTCCGCAAGCAGTAGCAACGATGATGTTCAAATGCCGACGTTTGTCTTCTCCAAGATAAGACGATGTGGTTAGATGTCTGGTTATTTGACCGACAGTCCTGCTGGTAGCGACAAACTTAGGTGGTGAGGTGTAGGGCATTTTATATAATTTTTTAGTATGAAATGAAGTCTTCAGAGGTGCTGATGTGAAACTCAAAGTACTTTTCGAAATATTTGACGATGCGACAGTACTGAAATAATAAGGAACCGGCAATGTCTTTTTTGAATCTATAAGTACAAATACAATGCTTGTTTTGACACATTTCCAACCAACATTTGTGATTAGATTTTTTGACGTATTGGTTAATTTTCCAATATTTAAAATACTCCAATTACGGCGATCATTCCTTTCGCTTGTTAGACATATATATAACATATGTAGATAATAGTTTAGGACCAACAATACTTTTAATAATCTGGATAGATTCAGTTGGAAAGAATATTTTTACTACAAAACTTAAAATAAAGTCATAAAGTTTGTCCATGTAGCTATTAAACATTAGTAGTGTATCAAAATTCCTAATTCAGACAGAAGTTCAAAGCATTGTTCTGAAAACCTTCTATTGAAAACTTTATTATAAATATTTCTATACTTCATCACTTCCTTAACAAAATTTCATTTTATCAACTTATTATTTATATTTACATATTGAGATTGGAAAAACTTTTGAATTAGGTATGAAAATGAACTTCTGCTAACAATAAGTTTATAAATCTCCACATTTCCAAAATGATGGTTATAAATATTCATTGAACAACTGATAAAAAATCTTAAAAATTCACCTGATTCACAGAGCAAATATCTGTAAGATAATTGAAATCCCTTTGGATAATCTTGAGTCCATGCGTCATTTCCCCATATTTTAGCAGAACCTCCATCGGATATGTAAATTACTTGCTGATCTACATTCTTCACGAGCAGTATTTTACATTCATCATACCGAATTGCAGTATCTTGAGATGCTCTGCATTTTTCGGTGTGAAGAATTACACATGATGTATTCGTTGATCTACAATCTGGCACGTCTGTTTCAAATATTTGTTGAATAAATCATAGATTTAGAATTTACATATTATATGTGTAAAATTGTATTGGACACGTTCAAATATTCCATGTATTTTTTTAATTTGCAATCCAGCCGTGCTAATTTTACTTCGCTCTATTTGCTTTTTATATATTTATTGAATACTAAATAAACTTATAAAATCACTTTTCTAATGGACTAATGGACCCCACCGATTTTGAATACATTTTATTTCATATGACGAATGACACTGTTACTTTTATATTTATTTAAATCACTCAGATTGCTTTTTGTCCATATAGTGGAGCATTGACTTTTTTTAAATCAATTCTTTATAAAGAGTTGTTATTTGCTTACGTTTATTGTCGCTGCCGATCTGTAATGAGGCAGAGCAATGTTTTGTTCGTTCGCCAAAATAAAACATCTTCCTGACAGTGACATTGAATAATATAAAATTGTCTTCTTCAACTTCAATTTTGAATATCCATTTGCATGACTGATTTTTAATTTCTGATCCTGGATAACTTGGTGATTGAATTGTACCGTTCCCATTGGTAATTAATTTTGGATCATTGTTGCATTGTGATATTGCCAGTCCAATCAAAACTGATGAATAAAAGTGTATTGGCATGTATGTGTATTGCATGTTGTCCTATTTAATGAATGAGATGCGGTATGATGAACTTAAAATAGTAATAGTATTTGGAAGATCCAAATTTTATTATCAAGTACTATCTGTGAGTATAACCTATACCCCAACAAAGATATAGAATCAATTTCTAAGACACTTATAGCTTTAATGTTTTGTGGTTCTCCCCCATACAGTTCACTGGTGCACACAGATATAGACAATTATGTATGCCACACCAAATTTTCCAAATCCAACTACATATTCCAGATAGTTGCTTTCTATCGCATCATCATTCGGAGTGAAAAACTACACTAACATCAGGACTAAATTCCTTAGCCTTAAAATCTTATTCCGTAAAATTGCTAATTAAATATTCGCCTCTATTTGTCGGAAAACACCCTATAACTATAATACGTATATATACTGACCCCCCCTATCCAAAACAAAAGCAAACTTAAACATGCAGTAGTCATGATTACATCAAAACTACTCCAGATTGAGTTTCATTGCAAATGTAAAATCTTCCGGTTGAATTTGATACTTTTGGTGAAATATAATCTTGTGGAATTTCTGTAACAATTATGTTCCTAATCCAAATATTTCACTGCTGCTGTTATTAGACTTACAAGAGGCAGAACTGCCGTATAAAACTTTTCGTATTTCGAAACGGATGACACCCTTTATTGTGGAGTCAATAAAAGTTCCCAGTTTGAGTTGATATAAAATGCGTTAATGCATAAGAGTTTACTCACTTTTACGTTTTCTATTGTCCCGCTTCCTATGCAAAGAGTAACCTTCAGCGCTGACATTATGCTTAGGGGATTCCATTGTAATTCATTCATTGGTTGAGAATATTAGAACTAAACCGCCAATTTTATAATTGCAATGCGTAAAATGGATTAATAATTTTTTTTTCAAGTGCTCGAAATTAATATTACATGATCAAATCTCATAAATATTTGCTTCTTCTGACTTGAATGGTTACATTATTACAGATTGCTATATTATAAAGTAGTGAGTAAAACATGTTTTACAAGATTGATTAATTCATTGGAAAGCGATCAACAATTTTTTTGTTTTCGTCTCAGCTACTGTTGTCATTACGGTCTACAACAACCTAGAAAAGTGCTGCAACTGAGTTAAAACAATTTTGCACAGAACTTTGTAGTGTCGAAAATGCTCCATACCCTCAATTAGAATGATGAACGATATTTTACTCTTCAAATGAACATAATTCTGAAACCAAAAATGACGAATCACATCAAAAGTATTATCACTTTGTCTACACCTTCCCTTTTTAGTTTATAATACAAATATAAAATACAAACGTTTGCAAGTTATTTCATTGTTGTATTTACAGTAATACGAGTAAATTAGTTTTGACTTACTTAAACTACATTGAAAAAGTTTTTTGACCTCTAAACATAGAACTTTAGGTGCTAGCGGTTGCTTGTTCCTTGTTGAGGAATGTTCACATGGCAATATACTAATTAACACTTCAAAGAATTTTATCATATGTCATTTACATATATTAGCAATGGGCTTTTTTCCAACAGAAACAATCACAATTGCGAAGACCAACCTCACAATCCATAAAATACACCTATTAGGTAAAAAATTATTCCCCAATAATGAAATTAGTAATGGTCAAAATCTATTAAATACCTATAAAACATAAAAATAACATGTTCAAAATTAGTTTTAAAAACCACATGCCACATTTGTAAAGTTAATTCAAATCAAATTATCCCTTTAATTTGTCGTTATTTTAATTTTCACACGAACTCAAAATTTTATACTTATGTTGCAAGTCTCAATAAAAATAAAATGTCCACTAGAATGTTAAAATGAAACTATGATTTGCAAGTTTAAATAGCACGTAAGAATATAATATTTCAATAATACATTCCTACTTAGGATCTAAAAAAGGGTTTACGAATTGGTTGATGGGTTAATGGTGTCTTCAAACTCTTTTAATTCTTTCCGAATAGTTTCGACTTCTTCAATACCAATTCCCTGAAAAAAGAGGTTATATTGTTTTTTTGCTTAACACGTTGTTGGACATATCTTTTTACTCCATAAATCACATTGAGTATTAGCAAAAAATGCCTAAAAATTGAAATTCCAAGTCAACAAAGTTTTTTAGATTTTTTTTAGTAACCGTATACACGCATTATGTTCAGATTATTTATCGCCATAAATGGTAAGAGATAGACTGTCGGGTCTTTATTTCTTTGCAGGTTAAAAATATCTATTTCAGATGACCGCCATCTCATCTAGGTTGTCTTAAACTAGGTGGAAAACGTAGAACCGCCCTTACCTAGCTGTATATTGTTGTACAAACACTTGCATGCAGTGAAAGGCAAGCGTACGAAAATTTTTAGACATACAAATACTATTTGGCGTGGCACAAACATTTTTGCATTTATTATTCCTAATCCCCACTTGGCTACGTCATCCAAAAACTACGTCAATACGACATCACAATCACGTCATAGAGCTTGCTGAGAAAAAAGCTACGATCGCCCGATATTGCATCTCCACCGAAGATAACGAACTCACTAACGCCAGCGATCTCTCTCATATAGAGATCGTTACGACGAGAAGACGAGAGAAATAGCTTGCTTGATTTCATGCGATCGTCTGCGTGTCTTGGACGACAATCCGTATACTTTGACGGGCCATATTTCTCAATGTGAAGTTGTAGTGACCTAATTTTTTGATGTCATAGTCAGGTAGGGGTAGGAAATGACATATGCGAAAATGATTATGCCATGGCAGCTAGAAGTATTTGACGGGGTTTAGGGAACTAGCCCCCCAAAAAGTGCAAAATATAATTATTTCCATTGAAACCCAAATGTATTGAGTTAAAATCATCACTTTCATTTCGTTGTTTGAATGAAATTGCTCAATATAAACATGCAATCATTATAATACCTCCTCGATGCGAAGACGTTCCATCATCTTGTTGCATTCCCCCATTACCTTGCTTTTTTGTTCGTCAGTAAGATTTGGCGAACAGGCCGCATTCTGTACTACTCTCTGAATACGTCTTTCTGTCGATTCCAACTTTGTCTCTAGTTTCTTTTTTGTTTTGATGAGTTCATCTTCATCCTCATGCTTTTCTGCTTCCATCACCTAATACAAATTTTTTTTATTATTCAAATTTTTTCGACGGCATAGTAGGACATAAAAGGCATTGCGGAAAATTACAATTATTACATGTTATTCAACTATTGTGTGTTTTTATGTTTATTGATTAATTAAACATAAAAATTTATTTTTTTCCCAAGATTAAACAAAGTACAAAAGTTCTAATGCATAATATGAAACATAAAAAACGTTGTACCATTCTTGCGGTTTCTTGTTTGCTTGCTCTCACATCTCCACTAACCACGACACTGCTTATTTTGCCAGTTGTGTTGTCGCGCGCTGTTACGGTAAGTATTCCGTCCGAGTCGATATGAAACTCAACAGTAAATTTTCCTTCACCCTTTGGAGCTGGCGGAATATCAGTGAGCTTGAATTTACCGATTCGAATATTCTTCTTTGCTTCCGCTCGCTCTCCCTCGTATATCTGTAGAATTTGAACCAAATTCAGATGTCAGTTACAAGTTAAGTGTGAAAAATGAAATGATTCTATTACTTGGACATTCAGTAAATCTTGAATGTATATTTTAATGTATACGAAGCTTGAACAATGAAAGACGGTATTGAAATAACACATTACCTTAAAATTAGACCAATTATGTAAAATTTAAGTAATCTGAATGAACTCTAGGTTTTAATTACATATCACGGAAACTGCTAGTTTACCTACTGTTAATTTACCACACATTTGGTATATGACAAGGTTCCATTACATTTGAACCCACGTACATTCGAACCCATGACAATTGCACCTGCATACTATTGAACCTATGGAAATATTTTTGGTTTTACGGATATTTGAACCCATACTAACTCTAACCCATGGGTTTCGGCACCCGCATATAGATTGAACCGGCGGATATACATATAGGTTCAAATGTACGGTCACCGTATGACAAGACCATAATATAACAACTTATAAAATATGTACATTTACAATTGGCCGTACATACTCAATTACCTTGACATTTATGTATTTCTGATTTTCCTCTGATGTGCAAAAAGTATGAAATTCCGTCGTAGGAATAACAGTATTTCGAGGAACAATAACCTTCATCGTACCACCAGCCAACGCGACACCAAGTGATAACGGAGTAACATCTTTCAGAACGATGGATTTTATCTAAAATAATTGTTTATTTACATTAAACCTTGGTTGACATTTAAAGATAGGGAGAAAGCGAGAAATCCAAACAAAGACTACTACATAACTCATGCATATCATTTCACAAATTTTGTTCGGTCCGACCAACACGAAATAATACAATCAGGCAATTATGTAATCAAGTGAATATCAATCATTTCATTTTGGGTGGAGGGCTCCAATTTGCAAAAGTGATATGTTACATATTTAAATGTGAGAAAATGTCACCAAAACTTTGTATTATTTGTTTTAATAGTTTTGATTACTTCTGTAACGACATGTAAGACTTCATATACGGCTTATTCATTATTTTCAAGACATAAAATCGTCAAACGACTAAGATTCTGAAAATTTAATTTTTTTTTAGGTTTTACATAATATAGCAAAGTAATAGAACACTCACTCCTACAGATTTATCATCTGTTAGATGTGCAGCATAGGCTGCAGCACCCAGGGCTACTGCTTCATCTGGATTTATTGCTTTGCTAGGATCTTTTGCGAAATATTCAAAAATCAGTTGACGAATCTTGGGAATGCGACTTGATCCACCAATAAGTGCTACCTCGTCAATCTTACAAAAAAAAAACATTGAAAATATTTTATAATCGCTTTTTAAATCAAACTAAAGTTCCACATACAGACTCAGAATTTGAATTGACAAAGGATCATGTATCTAGTAAACTAAACTAGCAAAATGCAATGATATGGATACAGCATTTGCTATACATATCCAATATTGACTAATAAATGACGATCTGAACTATCCTACCTCAGATTTATCCATATTAGCTTTTGCAAGAACATTCTCTACAGTTTTTAAAGTCTCATCAAATAACTCGATATTCAGTTCTTCAAATTTAGTCCGAGTAACTTGTCTGAAGAAATCCTTGTGTTTGAAAAGACTGTCAATGCTCAGTCTAAAATTCAAGGTATGATAGAGAAATATTTTTTAATTTCTTTTTATGGGAAGTTTATTAAACGGCTCAATCATAAATCATAGTAAGTGCTTACAGATATAAAGTATAAAATATAGTGTATGTAGGATTTTTGAGTACAAAATTACTGATCATATAAGATCATTTATAAAAAAAAATTTGCTCACGGGGATTTCTGAGCGTGTGATAAATTCTTTTTTACAATTTCACATTTTTCTCTCAGTTTGTCCATTGCTTTCTTGTCTGTGGTCATGTCTAGATCGTTTTCTTTGTTGAATTCTTCAGCAAAATAACTGACCAAACGATCGGTCAGATCTTCGCCTACAAGATGGTAATAAAACATTATATTTGATTTTACTGTAAATTATCCGGTTAGTACTGATTATTTCAACTTCATTAATTATTAAAATATAGAAGAACAAACTTGACAGTAAAGAGATATTAGAAAATTAAATAGAAACAATAATGAGAATTAGCACAAGAAAAAATGAGTGTGGCAATAAAAGAAAATAGATAAGATATTTGAAAATAAAGCCATTAAATTATGTTTAAGTACCTCCAAGATGTGTATTTCCGCCGGTAGATTTAACTTCATATATGTTGTTCTTTATTGACAGAACCGTAACGTCGAAGGTTCCCCCACCGAAGTCAAACACCAGTATGTTTTGAATGTCGACTCGCTAAATGATAATAGAATTTATTGCCACTAACTGTAGTTTTTGTTTCGCTGTAATTGCATATCAATTGGTCTTGGACACGACAGTTTGTACATAGCTTTGAGACAATAAAACGGAAAATATTTGGAGTTCCCCAAATATTTATTATTAAAAAAATATTCTTTTATTGTGTAAGACTACTACATCTATATCATCTTAGAGGGGAACCTTTAATACTAAATTGACAACGGTATTAGTGTTATATTACCTTAATGAATTCGTAAAATTTAAAAATTTGTTTAATATCAAACTCAACATATAAATTATGGGTATTTAAAGGCTCAGCTTCTACCATTGGAATATTGCACAAAACATTGTGCATTAGGAGAACAAACTACTATTCAAGTGCATGAATATGTGTCATTTGAAACTATTCACAGTTAGAGTATTATTGGGAGGCGTTGTGAAACTCAAAAAATCGTTATTTTAAATCAAAACCATGGCTCCAGAACTATAGGCTTATCTTGGTCATTGAAATTGCTGTATTCGAGCAAAAGGATTCTCAAATTACAATGACTTTGGCTGGAAAAGTATCGATTTATTCACATTACAATACTTGCCTGGTTTTTCATCCCATATGCGATTGCAGCTGCAGATGGTTCGTTTAGTAAGGCAATGACTTCAAGGCCTGCTAGTTTGCCAGCTTCAAGTGTCGCTTTACGCTGGGCAGAATTGAACTGAGCTGGAACCGTCACGACAGCTTTTTCAATTTTCTCTCCTAAGTAGTCCTCGGCGGATTTTTTCATTTCTTCAAGAAGATAGGCGCTCAGTTCTTCAGGAGAAAAATATTCCTTCTCGCCATCCCAATACTGACAAAACAAATGCGGGATCAATATTAATTAGCATGGGATTAGTAAATTCAACGCACGATAATTTTTTCCAATCATAGTGGAACAAACATACTTGTGGCTTCTTATATGCACATTCGTGTTTGGATCTATGGCGTCTAACTCTTCATATATATAAAATAGTGACGGCGAGCTTCTTTTTGACTTAATTTTATATCTCGCACGACGACACTTAGTAAAAATGGAGACATTTTTTATTCCCTTTAAAACAGAGATGCGAAGTAAGAAAAGTTCAAATTGACCTGTCTCGCGCCACTACAGGTTGTCGACTCCGACACTGACTCCGAGTTTAGAAAATTGCTACTCCAACTCTCGACTCCAGGTTGATGTAAACTTTTATTTTAACTGTCGTTTGTCGGATTTTTAATTTTTTTTTTGGTATTGAAATAATTGCAATGATAACAGGTTTTCAAAATGAGTCACAATTTATTATTGATAAAATTTACTTTTCATTTGAACCTACCTACATGTGTTTTATATCTTTTTGTGGTATTTTGGAATATTACCTTATACCAGGTTGTACTGTAGCCCACTTCATTCCTATGTCAAAGATAATTCTGAATTTGTATATATATAGGTTCATTAAAATTAATGGCCATACATTGTTTAATTTTATTTGTAAAATATCAAACTTCACCGCAACCAACAGCTCAAAATTAACAGGATGTATCATGTCACTACTCGCCTCTATATTTGGTTTGTTGTCAATATTGATGACGTCAAAGCTCCAACGTTTCATGTCTTCTTGCAATACAATGTCATGAAATCTGCATCCGATCATGCGTTTGATATCTTCAAATGAAAAATGGTAATACAACTAGATAAATAACTACATATTGCAGAAATGGGAATAAATTGACTGTTTTGCCTGGTATGAATTGTTACACTATAGTCTGCGTAAGAATAGAAACATCGCTAAACAGCGCAAAATTACATCGCGAAACGAGGAAATTTAATATTCAAATTATTGAAACTTGTGGTGTGCTCCCATTATGTTTTTGCCCGAAGATAAGCATAAAATGTTTAATCCAAACTTAGTGTGTATAAGCGAGTATGTTGTATTATAGTCCGGCAAAAAAGGGGGCCTTTTTGGCCCAAGTTTGATTTCAGACATAAAGTTTTTTTTATTTGTGATTATTCATCTTGGGGTCATTGCCCATCATTTCTACATGGGTGTGGAGTTTGCCTTGAGCAATTTTTTTTACGGCTCGATATTTGTATTAGTGTTTTCTCGTCAAACCTGTGCATCATAATGACGCACAACCTGAACCATAACCTGTTACAATACTATGTTCAGGTTGTGCGCACTCTTGGTGCACAAACTACGCAAGCACCAAATTTACTAGGAAATAAAATCAATAACTTTTAGGTATTTATTGAGATATTTGTATTAGTGTTTTTCGTCAAACATGTGCATCATAATGACGCACAACTTGAACCATAACCTGTTACAATACTATGTTCAAGTTGTGCGCAATCTTGGTGCACAAACTACGCAAGCACCAAATTTACTAGGAAATAAAACCAATAGCTTTTAGGTATTTGTTGAGCACAACTTTGTTCGCGACCCATATACAGTATATATGGAAATACTGTCGAAACATATGCGTAAAATAAAGAGTACTATTTCAAAATACCCGTTTTTGTTGCAATTAACAACACAAGCCTGCTAATGCAGTCGCCATTGGTTCAAGTGAATATACACCCGGTGGAGAACAGTCAATTATTTGTTAGCGAGAATTGTTATGCAGCGGGATGATCACGACGACGCAGTAAAAGATAATGATATCACGAGAACAAGAATGAGAAAATTGCTACATTTTATAGTATATCCCTGGAAATGAATGTAGTTCATTCTTATGTTCCATGCCAATGCTTTTCAAACTGCCAAAGACTCTCAAAACTTTTGCTTCTTCTCTTCTATAAAATTCCCCTTTTTAAGAAAACCTGTCATAAACTAAAAGAGGCGACCGTACTTCTCTTGCCTGTTGTCATGCTGTCCCTGGAATTCTGCTACAACAAAAATTTCACGAAAACGAATTTTCAAATTTTATGGTTTTATTAATATTTTCAACAATGAATGATATACGGGTGGTAAAATGCCAAGTTATTCCAACAACATGATCATGTTTTGCAATTTACAACCAATATTTTGTATGTAACTTTGTTTGACAGAGCCCCAAGAGCTCTAACTACAAATATCAAAAATGTGAGGCCAAAAAAGTCACACTACAACATTGCCAAATGTGCTGTATTTACGATAGATAACAGGTTTACCAAAGAGAATTACATGAAAAATGTAAAAATAAAGATCAATTCAGCAATATCTACTTGGTGATATGCATATGTTGATGATTTTATGTGTTTGTTTCGGAAGTTTAATAATAGAATTAATTGGGGTTGTTAGGGATGTTTTAAAAAAAGGTTGCATGGAAAAAAGGTTTTCACAAAATGTCAAGGTTTGATAGTAGTAGAGAAGTAGAAAAAATACTCCGATGTTTTTTTTTCATTTGATAACCACGCCACAGAACTTCCCCGATAAGTAAGAGGCAGAAATGCCAAGATGGGATTTCATCGAATTGCAAACCGATATTAGCAATTCTTATATATATTCGTGCATTCCCACCTGAACAGCGTGGAAAAGATTATACCCATCTACACACTTTAAGAGCTATGTCAGATGAGCGTCATATTATCGAATATCAGTGAAGGAATAGTACAATGGGAAAACACATATAAGGCGGAACTTTCGGTAGTATGCAATTAAATAATCTTATTGTAGAATATATATTTAAAACATTTCGTCACGCCAACTGCAGTCCAAACCTTTTGTCTCTGGCTGAGCTTAGATACCAATTAGCACTCATATAAACTGGTAAGACTGTAAGAGGCACGCGATGGAGCTGATACTAAGAGTATCCATTCCCCAGCTGTCATTTGAGTGGGTACTGCTGTTTTCATTGCAGATGTTACTGATCTTTTTGTATAAAGATTCACTGGCATCACAAATTTAAGGATGTTTGAAACCAACCAACCATATTACAAAACTTACTTTCAACACGCGGTTTGAATGAATGAAAAAGCTGAAACTAGTATTCTTTAGAACAGCATACAAATTCTATGGAATGAAACCATACACAAAATTCGTCAAAAACCTATAGCTCAATAATCAAGTGGAATTTGATGCATCAGTGCAAAAACGTACAACCGAAGCACGCAGGAAAATGTGTGTGATGTACTAGTATTCAAAACGTTTGACTCAACTGTGTTGGCATAACAGGTGTACATCTCGGTTTCGCATATGCATACCTTCTATCTCCACAAGGATATATTAATTTTGCCAAATTCAATGCAGCACTGAAAGGTTGCGGTTCTCCCAAAAGAAAACACGTTACACATCTTTAGATACCAGTGGATGGTGTTACATGGCCTTGTTCGGAGTGAAAGACGAGGCCAAATATTCCAATCCAATTCAATTAATAAAATATTTCCCAAGTCCCTAAGCTTAAACTAGGAAAACGAAATGCGCGCGGCAACGCAAATGTAGTTTGAAGAGAGCAATAAAAAGTGGCTAGATGCTGTCGATGGATCTTGGCTTGTATTATTGAAATAAACTACCATTTATTCAACTAAAATTGAATTTCTGACATTGTAAAAAGATTCAATGTTACTATGTATGCAAAACTAAATCATGTAGTTATGAAATAATTATTTTTAACAAAAAGGCGCTCCTGAAGTATTCGTACCAAGACGACGCACAACCTGAAAATTGTATGCTTATCAGGTTAGGCTTCAGGATGTGCGTCATCTTGAACCGAATACTTTAGATTCACTTAAAAAAATTGCATATACACTCAACATATATAGTCTACACCCACCTGGGTATCATTATATATGTCATATACATTACATTACCCACATTTTTCGGTTTGGGATAGGCCGACGCAATTCAATTAATAATATTCGAGGTGCATGGTGAGAATAGAGTTTAAACCATTAATCTTCAACATGGGAATCTTGCAACAAATTTGGTTCTAAAATGGTTTGTAACTTTTGTTATAATGCACTTAAAAAACTCACCGTAAATTGTATTATCAAGATTCATCGATGCTTGGTGTTTTGCGGCGTCTCCAACAATCACGCTGTTATCTTCTTCTCTATCAAATGCAACATATGATGGCGTCGTTCGGTTCCCTGCTTTATTGGCAATTACTTCAAGCTTAATTTAAACAAAGGTAATATTAATAAGTGTAAAATTATAACACTTGTTAAAATCTTAAACGCAAATTTATACACATAGTTCACGGTCTTATAATGCTCATTTGAATGTTATTGAATAGTTATGAACACTTGAAATTCTGTTTGTGTGTATGATTGTACTCAAATGTTTAATAGAAAAAATAAACTATGCTCTGAAAAATAAAATAAAATATGTTTTCTCGAGAATATGATCCGAAGGACTTCTGTTTTTGGGGTCACCCTATATATAGTAAGTTATCCACTAGGATTCTTCCGTTGCGTATGTATTGAAGCAATGTAAAGTTGGCGGACTATAAAAAAGAACGCCAATTCAAGTTGATAACAAACAAAAAAAGCAGCTTCAAAGTTCTGTGAATGTATGGATATGAGCGGCCACTGAAAATGTTTTTTATAAAAGGTATAGCTTTTTACAACACGAATAAATATACATACCCAAATAATCAGGCGGAATTGGAACTATTTATTGTTTCGAAGCAAACTATGATATAAACTAAGATCAACTGCCAACTTTTAACAGATATATTTATAAATAAAAAAAGAATTTAACATTAAGTGACATAAATTTTGATTATAAAAATGCATAAGTCACGCGAATGGAAATAATTTAAAGTTTTGAATCATTCGACATCTTTATTCCTGGTGCATATATACATACCTGCCCATCTCTTACTGCGGCTACACAACAGTACGTGGTTCCGAGGTCTATCCCAATTGCCTTCATTTTTCTTAGAAGTCCGAGATTACTCGGAAAAGTGAAAATATTATCACAAAGTATAGGAATCCTAAATATTAAAAAAAGAAGGAGAAATTTACTTGCATTGAAGTGTCACAATGACAGCCTATTTGTGTCTAATGTGTAAAATTACCGAACAATTATTTCAAAGGAGTACGTGAGTACAGTGTTTTTATCAGTGGTTCTTAACCTTTTTTGCATATTTTACCCCTTAAGCAAACAATCGAGCCATTGATGATCTATTATTAAAGAAATCGTCAAGCAAAGTATAAATAGCTCTAACTACGAGACTACTCAACTCTCCCTTCTTTTCCCCATCCTCTCCTCTGCAATGAGCTTCAGTTCGACGTGAAAAAATGGGAGAGGGTTGAGGTAGGAAAGTGGCAGGGGGAAGAAAAGTGATTGTGGATGAAAGATAGAGAGGGAAAATAGATTAGTGGGAGTGTCTAGAGTGGGTAGCAAAGTGATTGAGGAAGGAATAAGTGGAGGGGGGGGGGTCAGAAAGCTGCAGGAGTTCACATTCAGGAAAACAAAAAACAATCAAATTTAATGCGACGCGTGTCAGTCAGATATGACATTGAAGCGGTTCCGTGCTTTAGATTTGATAGTAAGCAACGCAAAAAATCCGCACTCGCACATGTAAGACGTAGGAAAGGGAACAAGAAGCTTCATGGTATCAATACCCAGCCTTGGATAAGAACGTTGCATTTCAACTCAAAACTCCTCGAGGATGTAAGTGCGAAATTGATCTCTAGCAAAAGCATCGTTTGTTGATTTTATAAATCCTTCTTGATTATTCCAGGAACATCCTTCACTACACATACAAAAGATTTATTGCTAGTCTCATCAAAATGCTGGAAGTGTGGATTTTGGGGGTACATCGTTCGAATTCCTTCTACAGCGTTTTTAGATGGCAGATGAGATTTTAAGTCCTGCTTTACAAGTTGTTTCGAAATATTCTCTATTTGCATCAGTCAAGAGGGAAAATGATGTAAAATTATCGTTTATTACTCGTTGGCTAGGTGTTGTTTTGGTTTTGCGGGCTTAATTGTACTGTTTGAAAAGGTTTTATTGCACAAAACAAACTGGGAATATGACGACCATCCCGAATAAGATACGTAAACCCAAAATCTAAATAATCGTTCTGGCACTTTCTTTTTTTTCGTGACATTCTGTTCCAACAAATTCAAGTGTGCTACTTTGGTGACTAAATTTAATGTAATGGTTGAAATAACAAAGAAGTCGGCGTATTTAGGTTTTGTCTTCGAATTCGGTTAAATATAGGCCTACTGATAATAATAGGCTAATACTGATTTCTCACAACTTTCCAATAACACAACGCTCCTTGCAACAAAACAAGCAAACAGATGTGATTTTTGTTTACCATAGCTTGCTTTAATGCGATTAACCTCAATTCAATTTCAGCAATAAATACAGTAAAGAGTTGCAATGTAATATTTGTTCGTTTGGCGAAATCAATACTTCCAGAACGATCCATAATCTGTGACTGCTGCATTGTAATAACTGTATACGCTGTTAGCTGTATATACTATGACAATGTCAATTAATCAGAAGTCTAAAATAACAAAGCATATTGATAATGTCAATATCAAACAAGACTGAATATTATAATTCTACAAGCAACAGCGCTTTATGCAAAACTGCAACTTTTCATATGTTACCATGCTTTAACATTTATATCATACGTATATTGCGAAGACGTTCTAACCCTTAAAAACTTGCCATACAGTTTGGTCCAAAACGATACGGCTGACTTATCGTCATATACTGTGACAATGTTCACTTCCTCAATGGTTGCGTAGGATTGAATAATATAATATCCACAACGAATACAGAGCTTAAATTTCTCCATTGTGTACTGCCGTGATAAAACGTGTCACATATTTAACAGCGGTAAAGCGGTCTCGTTAGCCAGAATTAAATCCACGCATATACACCAAAGTATATTGTTCAAAAGTACAGGGTGTTCAAAAAGTTCCAACCGATTTCATAGCAATACCAATTGCAAATTTATATAAATTTTGTTGTATGATAATTGGGGACTACAGAATTCAACATCTATAACTTCCAATTAGAAACAGGTTGACGATAAATCTTCTTTAAAATTAAAAAAAAAAAATTGATAATAAAGATTTTATAACCAGGCGAAACTTTTCGGACACCCTGTATAACTCAACCCGGGGTTCGCGAACCCTCAGGGGTTCACAAGAAGATTTCCATGGGTACTTGGATGGAAGTTGAATTTTCATGTGTTGCTACTTTTTACTATCAAAGGAAAATGCGTGCCGATTAAAATTCAGCGTATATTATTTTTCTGATCTTTGGTTGTTGTGACCCAACAATGTGAAAACCACAGCTTTGCAGCCAAACTGTGAAATCTCATAAGTCAATGTGCTGTTTGCTGCTCGAATTGAGAAACCTATTCGCAATAAACAGAGACAGTCTTCACACTAATGATCAGTATAAATGAAATGAATACTTTTGTCAATATCCTTAAAACAGTGGTTTACAACCTTTCAGGCGGACGGATAAAATTAAATAAAATGTACTCGCGGACCGGCAAAAAATCGAAATGAGTGGAACAGAAAATAATAACATATATTTGCGCATTGTAATGCAATGTTGGACACTCACTATGTTTCTTGATAAAAAAGTCTGAACGCTTGAAAATATTTCACATGAATAAAAACAAATAATGCGCATTCCAAAAATTGAAAAGAGTGGATCAAACTTTGTCCAGAAGAAGACTTATTCTCCTCGGTATTGTTAATAAATATCAAAATGCTTTGTTGGCCAACTGATCTTATATTAATCCCTCTGCAGTTAATTAATTACATTAAGATGACAAAGTAGTCGGTAACTTGGCACCGGGATCACAATCTTGCTGTGCATCACCTGGAAAAGATCTCTGCGGCCCATGCTTTCATTGCACGTCTCATGACCACCTGCAGGGTCGCAACAAGCGAATGAGACGACCGAAAAATAACAAAATTTCTCGCGGACCGACAAAAAAGCTTCCGGTGCCATCGTCGGTTCGCGGACCAGCGGTGGAGAACCACTGTTTTGAACCACAGTTTAAAAATTGTTAGTAAACATGTTACAACTTTGTTTGGTGTCTGATTACTGGGGGTTCGGGTTGATTATTTCATGACTCCGGGGTACTTAGCAGGAGAAAGGTCGAAAACCCTTGATGCAGAGGATAAATAAATTGCACTGCAGCCGCAAGGTGACAATGAAAATTTCTTACAACGATGAAGACACCGTCTACTTCATTGCTTGCCGTTGCGTTATATCATATTCCTGTTATGTTCCCTCAAAAATATGCTGATCAAATAAATGCAAATACCGTAAAATCACGGCGTAAAATTTAACGGTTTGGAAGAACAATTATAAGTGCTCCAAAATCAAATGTTTGACTTGCTTAGAAAAGCTAAACAACAAAAATAAAGGTCTTTTTATATTTTGGTAAATAAAAACTCATGAAAAAAACTTTTTCAACGTGTACATTCTTGCTCATCGATTTTGAAATCTGTTGACGTCGAAAGGTTCACGAGTATGGTGGCCATTCGTTGTCACTCGTAAAATTGAAAAAAAAAATAAAATAAAAAACTGAAAATAAAAAGTTGTGAAAAAACATAAAAATAAATGAAAAAAAAATGAAAAAAAAATTAAAAATAAGAACGAAAAAAAAACGGAAAAAAAAGTAAAAAAAAAAATTAAAAAAAAAATAAAATAAAAATTGAATAAAAAGAAAACAAAGAAGTTGACAACGATGGTCCGCCTCGTGGCCCATCGTTGTCACGCGTTTTTATTTTTAGAAAATTTGCTTCTGCTTGGGACCAACGTTGTCACCTACGCGCACAAATGTGTTCCCTAGGTTTCCAACTCACTACTGATTTTCTTGAGCAATATTCAATATGAAAATGTTCTATAAATTCTCCATGCTACAAGTTCAACAAGAAGTAATATATTTATAATAATGATAAGAGAATATAGAATTGAATACGAAAATTCGGAAAATTTGTTTTTACGTGTAGAAGGTAATTTAATTGGAGAATGCTGCTTAACTACTCAGTTGTCTGGACACTCGCGATGCCGGTACCGTACCGTCTTACCAAATACCGATAGTCGGTTATAGTCGCGCTTTGCTTCTGACCGTACCGGTAGCCATGCAATCACTCATGAAAGAATGGGAGATACGGATAGTCTCGTAGAATATAGACTACTGAAACACTCTCTGCGCCTGCCTCATACCGTACAGCCGTAACGTAACGTACAGCCGGAAAATCTTTGCGGACTACTGTGCGTTAATTGTAAACCCGAACTCTGAAGCAATAAAATCAAAAACCGCAGAATTTCACCGAAGTCAGTTTATAATCCACATTTATAAATTTCAATGAGAACCATAGGGAGGGTGCTCTATCATTGAGACATCGAGAACTGCTCGCTCTGGCAAACTCGGAATATATTATGCGATCACTGGCGACGATTCGCTGAGAAAAATTATAGATAGGAATTGACAGCTAAAAAATAAATTCATTCTGCTCATTATCTGTCGTATCGGTTTTGATTGTCCTTATCGCCTTCGTAAAATTAACAAATTAACAGTATCTTTATGGCTGGCTCCTGGATTCGCTGTCTTTTCTCTGTTTGTATTTTTCTATCCTGTCTATGTTATTTTTGCCTCAAAACAAAACCTCTGAAATGTTGTTACTGCGTATCCGTTGAAATCTGATAGAATTCCTAATGGTATTTCATATTCACCTAATGATATTTCATATTCATTAGATGGTAGTTCATATTCACCTAATGGTATTTCATAGTCACTTAAAGGTATTTCATATTCAAATTAACTCATCCGCGTGGAAAATTTTAAAATGTTACGTTTTTGTTATTTGTATTGGTGATTCGAATTTTTTCAAATTACCAACTAAAAATATGTGCAACTCATGTTTGATTCGGCGCGTTTGCTGTTCGAATATTTTAACCAGCCATAATCGCTAATTATTGACTCACTTAATTTTATGTGAATAAACTTGCCTTTTGTGTTTTATGTAAATACTAACCTAAATCGTAACTTGGCTGGTACTTGAGTCTGGTAAAAACGTTTCAGCCCCGCAATGAATTTTGCGACACTAAAAAGGTCAGTGACCTACATGAAATATACTACTATATAACTTTTATGCGAATAAACATGCCTTTTATGTTTTATGTGAATACCAACGTAAATCGTAACTTGGATGGTACTTAAGTTTGGTAAAACGTTTCATCCCCGCAATGAATTTCGCGACACTAAAAAGGTCAGTTACCTACATTAAATTTACTACTACATAACTTTCTAAAACGGTGTTGCTCGTTGAGGACTCATTCAAACGCTCTGCGGACTCATTGAGACCACTGTCTCGGGTTGGGAAATACTGGTCTAAACTCTAAAGAAGAATTAAGTGTAAAGATGGAGAATTCAAATTTTGAAGTAGGATTTGAAGTTCGTCTCCGATTTGATTGACGGAAATTAGAATCATAAAATGAAAGCTTGTTTCCTAATTTTATTCAAAAAATAAGCAATACCTACAAATAATTTCATTCCCAATTATTGAGGTTTGTGGACGAGGGGGGTCTCTAACAAAATAGAATAGTCGATAAAATAAGACGTTTTCTGATATACGCCTGAAATCTAAAAGTTGAAATTAATTAAAGCTATCGTGCGTGAGAAAACCCAATGATATTCCGGATTAAAAGATTGATGACAGGCATAAACATTCAAAAATTCTCCTGATTGAATCAGGATGTGACAACAACAAAAACGAGAGTATCCTAGCCAATGTGGTGACTGGGTAATTATGTGGGCGTATTAGAGGCTCGAATTCAAGTATTCGAACATTCCACAAGTGATACTGTGGAGTGCATGTAAATAAAGATAAGTCTTGCGCAAATATTGCCTTAATCAGCTTTGAAAGCATTGATGTATGAGTATTGTGTCAATTACATTAATTTTGAGCATTTTTATGCAATAAGTGTTGATTAAAGAATCAAAACGTTTAAATTAGCCTATTTACGGTTTCTTTTGTCGCCCTTCATTGGTACTCCTTTGATACTCTCTACTTTTACTGTCGCACTTTAAATTTGTATTCGTAATAAAACACACATCCTCAAATCAAATTTCACTCAAAATCTTTCAAAGTAAAGCTCAGTTGGCGACCCAAGACCGGAACTAGAAAGTGTTTATTTGTTTAAAGCGACATATATTTACATGTAATACACATTTCAAAAGCTATAAACACAAATATTTAGTTGGGTTGTTTAAGACTGATAAAACGTTGCCACAATCATTTTCCTCGCTGACGAGTCAGGAACGCAATGACGATTCGTCGGAAACAGTTTTTAATTAATCAGTCCTAATACTTATAAAATATCAATGCAAAAAATACAACTAACCACTTCCCCATTTCCCATAAGTTCTAAACAACAGCGGGTGGGGGGTTACATGGGTCGTAACCCCCCAATTTAGTAAGGCATATTTCCATTTCTCCAAATGAAACTAATTCAACCACCGTTAACTATGGCATCATACCTAAAAGTTGAAAAGTTGCGCTGAAAAAGACCTAACAGCTACGATGACATCAATTTAAATACTGGAGTTCGTTTTTTGCTTTCAAGTCATTAATTAATTTTCAATGAAAATAGTAACATAAAATGAATATGTTTTGAAGGTTATTGAGAGTCGCAGGAAGAATAGTTGAGAGCCGCATGCGACTCTAAGAGCCGCGGTTGAGAATTGCTGGGACTATCAATATGTCAAACAGGAATAATAATAAACATGAATAATAATCAGCAAAATTGAAATTATTTTTCATTTCGAAGCAAACTATAATATATAGCTAAGATCAACTGTTAACAGACAAATTGATAAATGAAAAGGAATTTAACAATAAATGACATATAAAAATGTATAAGTCACGCGAATGAAAAAAACTTAAATTTTTAATCATTTGACATCTCTATTTTTGGTGCATATATACATACCTGTCTACAAATTACTACTGCCACACAACAGTACGTGGTGCCAAGGTCTATCCCAATTGGTTTCATTTTTCTTTTCAAGTGCCAGGTTACTCAGACAAGGAGAAAGTGGAGGTTGGTGAATTTGTTTAATGTATTTAAATTTGTCACATTATTTACTAGCATAAAACTACAGTAATAACAACCTATTTCTGTCTTTTGTTCAAAATTCTCGAATAGTTATATTAAAAGGTTACGTGGTTGAAATGTTCAACAATTTTTTGTTGTTTTCTTAATTTTGGACAACAATGTCCATCCACATATCATATATGTACACCCACTCCCGAAATATTATCGAAATTGACAACAGCGTAAGGATTTTGTAAGTAACTACAATTCGGACTCGCATTACTTATGATCTATTTCAGGGGTCAGCAACTACGGGGTGTGATGCCCTCCGCTATTGGTCGCGGAACACTTTAAATTTTCCATAAATACGAGCCATGCGTCTGTGTAGCGTATTTATGTATAACAACTTTATAAATCTCTGATTATAATCATGAATGTTTCCCCGAGTATACACTTCCTTATTTACTGCCGTAACATTGGCCAATCAGCATAAGTGCAAAATTGAAATAACAATAAACGTTTCAGAAGCGCTCAGATACTTTTGCCATTCAGACAGTCTTTCGTGGTTGTGAATATTCTCTCGTTTTGGCGGTTTTCGCGTGTTGTTTGTTAGTTTTTAGTTGTGTTTTGGTAAATATAAGTCCTAATCAAATAACTCAATAATCATTTTGCTCTGTCGAAGTTTTATTTTAAATGCAGTAATCAAAAATTAATCTAGAAATAGCTGTGATAGACTACTAGGCCAAACTTTTCTATAGGCACATGTAAATGAAAGGTTGTTGAATGTATTGAATTTAAAATGCTAGTTTGAAACATATAAACCGGTTTATAGGCGTGAACTCGCAAAACCAATATTGAAATAAGAGCCAATAAATTTGCAATGGTAGAGTCTAAAGCGGAAGAATTTTGCCGGGATCGAAAATAGGGGAAACATTCATCACGTAGATGTTTGCTTTGTTAATTGGTATTATCCTACTACGTAGGTAGACAATTGTATTGTTTCGTATCAATGCGAGGTTAGCAGTAGTCGTGTGGAATTGCTTGATGAAGACAGATGATGAGATTTGTTCATTCTAAATTAAATAGTTAGGGTGCTGTTACATTTGTTATAGTAAGATATTCTTGGTTAAATTCAAAACTTCGCGGGGTTAAGAATTTTAAAGGTAGTTTTAGTCACAAATAATGTTGACAAACTGGTTACTGAAGAATACCCAAAAAATGTCGCGAGCGGAAGATACAACGGAGAAATTAAGTGAAAACAGAACACCGCATGCACCTTCAGACATCTTTGCGTCTTCAAGCAGTGGGGATCAACGCCCGACAAAAGACTCATCTCCTGACCCTCATCGGATAGAAATACATCACTCAAACCATCCTTATAAGCGGAAGTACAGCAAAGAATTTATAAAGCTTGGTTTCACGTGTATTCTTATAAATGATGAGTCACGTCCTCAATGTTGTTTGTTCCGGTGTTCTTGCCAACGAGAGCCTAAAAGCAGTGAGATTGAAACGCCATCTTAGAGCAAAGCATCCAGAATTCATTGACAAACCAATACATTTTTCCGCCGATCAGAAAAAGAATTGTTAGGCAAAAAGAAAACAATGACAAAGTATCTCACAATCTTAGAAAAATCTCAAAAGGCATTGTATGAAGTGGCATATTTATTCGCAAAAGATAAAAAATAAAAAAAACATATCATTGGAGAAACACTAATCAAAACTATTGCAATTAGTCAAATTATGAATGGAGACAAGGTAATTAAGGAAATGAAAGAAATATCAATGTCTGTAGATACCATTCGCCGACGTATCAGCGAAATGGGTCAAGATATTAGGTGCCAAGTGATTGATAGAGTCAAAGGAGGAAAATACGCTTTGCAATTGGATGAATCCACGGATACGTCTGGTTTAGCGAAGTTTATTGTGTTCGATAGGTATATAAGTTACTCATGTGCTTGGCACTTTCTGGAACATGCACTGGTCAACCATATTCTCAGCCGTGGCGACGAGCCTACAGAATGATGGATTATCATGGGAGCGGTGTATTAGCATTTGTACTGATAGGGCTGGGGCCATGGCGGGAAACCAAAGGTTTTTAGCAAGAGTATTACAAATTGCACCACATATCAATTTTACGCATTGCATTCAAAAAAAAAGCAAAACACTGGACACACCAGGGGTCCGCAAATACGGGATCGCGACCTAAGTTTGGGTTGCGGATCTCTCCACGCTGGGTTGCAAAACAATTTAAATTCACCATAAATACAAGCATCGCGTCTGTGTACCGAATTTAGCTATAACAACTATATAAAACTCTAATTATAATTATGGATTTTTCCCCGAGTTTAGACTTCCCTATTTACTGCCGTAACATTGGCCAATCAGCATAGGTGCGGAATTTGACGTAACAATGAACGTTTTAAATTTAGGTTGATATTAAATTTAAAAATAAAAGTGATGTTATTCAAGTAACGTATTACTTACTTTTAGCCTACTGCGATTTTGTAGTTGTCAATTTTGAAAACCCGATCTCACATAAATGTAAAAATGCCTGTAAAAGCTTTTTTTTGTAATGCCGGGGTATTCAGATAGCAGTATTGCCCAAAAGATTGCCAAAGTAGCTACCCTATAAATCGCAATGACTTTTTTCAACTCATTATTGTTTGAAATTTCAATCGACTAAAGAAGTTATTAGGACATTGTCCGTCTTTTGCGTCACGTTTCTGCGGACCGGTAGTAACCTTTCCGAGGACCGGTGATGAGCCGCGGCCGGTGGTTGCCGACCACTGATTTAGTCATTCAGGCAGATTTTCAGGGTTGTGAATATTACCTCGTTTTGTCGGGTTTTGCGTGTTATTTGTTAGATTTTAGTTGTGTTTTGGTAATTATAAGTCCTAAACTCGCAAAACCATTCTTGAAATAAGTACCAATAATTTTGAAAGGGTAGAGTGTAAAGAGGAAGACTTCAAGAGATCAAAAGGCGGGGAAACATTTGTTACTTAGTTGTTCGCATTTTTATATCCTACTACGTAGACTTTAGGTTCTCAAAGTGCTCCGTACGGAGCCTCAGGACTCCGTTGAAAACACTTAGGGCCACAGCAAGCTATTCGTTCACTTGGAAACTGTCCTCGGCCCACTGCCCTATTTCTACCTATTTACCTGTCCTCCACCCACTGCCCGACCTGACTCAACTTTCCTATCCTTGACCCCCTGCCCTATCCCCCTCAATCTTCCTATCCTCGACGCACCACGCTCTCTCCATAACTTTCGCATCCTCAAACCACCGCCCTTCAACCTTTCTCTTCTTCACCTACTGCCCTATCTCCCTCAACCTACCTATCCCAAGCCCACTGCCCTATCTGCCACAACTTACCTATCTTTGACCTATGGTGCTATATTATTCAGTACCTGACTTAACAGCGCTTTATTCACGACCCGATCGCCACACTGAACTTTACTATCTTGCGACCAACTTCCATGGGTTATACTGGTCGTGTATGCCAATGAGATGATTCAATCGTACGCCGACAAAACATGATTGACGGCATTCGTATATATGTAGGCTGGAATCTCAAATGGTAAACAATAACCATAATTGGCAGTTAAAAAATGTGTTACTAATTGGGCTACTGATGGTTTCTTGTTGGCAATGACAGTTATCTAAATTTTAACAAGCCGTTTTATGGCCTTTAAATAGTTGGCTATGTCGTGAGTCTTGTGACAATATGATGCTGATCCGAAATAAGCAATAGTACTCTGGTTCGAATAAAGTAATTTTCAGTAACATTTTATAGGAAAAGCCATGCCAACGATTACGTACGAACTGCGTCCTTTGCAACTTCATTAAGTTGCAGATAAGATAAGCTCAATTTTGGGAATATACGCTGAATTAAAGGGCAGTTGGCAACGCTAGCTACGACAAAACATTTCATGGCTTAAAAATAGTTTGGAAGGGATTACACTCACTGAGCGACTTATATTTTTGACTGTTTTTGACTTTTCAGCCTTCTTAGTCACGTAAAAGAAGTTTGTATATACAACAGAATATGGCAGAACATTCGTTTAAAAAGACCAAGCGTGCAAATATTTGATTATTTCCTCATTGTTATGCTTTGCACGGAAATACAGGCGACATTGAACGGGTATCTGAGAAGGAACTCAGATACGTCGATATCGAATGGCCTGTTTAAATTTTAAAATCAGTCACCTCAAACCCGATGCCATCAGTAGCCTAATTAGTAGCAAACTTTTAAGCCACTAAATATGGTTATTGATTACCAATTGAGAAACCAGCCTACGTTTACGAATGCCGTCAATAATGTTTTGCCGACGTACGATTGAATCATCTCATTGGCATACTCGACCAGGATAACACATGGAAGTTGGTCGCAAGATAGTGGAGTTCATTTTGACGATCGAGTCGGAATCGTAGCGACGTTAGGTTAGGTACTGAGTGGTAGCGTCGTGGGTCGAAGATAAGTAAGTTGAGGGAGGTCGGACAGTGGGTCGGGGGTGGGAAGTTTAAGTCAGATAGTGCAGTGGATCGAGAGAGATAGGGCAATGAGTCGGGGATAGAAAGATTGGAAAAAATAGGACAGTGGGTCGAGGATAGGAAGGTTGAGGGAAATAGGGCGGTGGGTCGAGGATAGGAAGGTTGAGGGAGGTGGAGAAGTTGGTAGAGGCGAGGGGGAAATGGCAGCGGATCGAGAATAGGAAAGTAGAGGGAAATAGGGTAGTGAGTCGAGGATCTGAGATGGGGATCACTGTATAACTTCACTGGCTCTAAAGTCTAAACCAGAGATCGGCAAACTTTTGTCGTTCGCGGGCTAAAATTAAAGGTTCCGCACGTATTTTAGTACGTTAAAAACCAAAGGAATGGCCGATGAATCACATTTTTTCACCCAGAAATTTCAAGCAGTGCGCGAAGACTGATCATTTGAATATTTTCAGCGTCATTAAACCATTTGCACTCAGCATCAACTTTCTTACGTTCTGTTGCCATTTGTCTAATTATATTCAATTATAGGCTCATTAAACGAGTGATTGTGAATTATATACTTGTCAGGTTATAGTATAAATTAGTTTCTCAAAACAAATTTTGTCACGTAAAGAATATATTTGTCAATAAAGCTGTTTTGTTAATATAATTCAGTGAAGCGTCGCGGGTCGAATCCGGCCCGCGGGCGTAGTTTGCCGACCCCTGATCTAAACCCTTCAATGAAAGTTTGATCATTTTACTGTGTCGGCCGATATTTGTCCCATCACTGCATCTAGAAATTACTGATACATTTATGCATAGACCGAATTCGGTATGAAGGTATTAAATATAATATAAAATGTGCATTAAAATATACAAAACATATAAAATAATAATAAAATATATATGACGGCTTCATTACTGCAAACTCTCCCTTAACAACGAAACATTGCGATAATCCTAAGTGCTGAAATAGCAACTCAAAAATACGATTTCAATCCATTCATTGCTAGTAGACGGTTTAACAAGTATTTCATGGTTGCCGTAGTATATTAGTCAACTCAAAGGCGAGCAACGTTGAACAGAATTGAATCGATATGACAAGACATTTTAAATTCTCGGGTTGGCCATGCATTGAGCGATGATTGTTGCTCGGGAATTTCCTATTCTGAACCCTCTCCCTTTTAGAAAACCATGGCTGCTGCGCCCTTAGTTATAGATAAAGGTATATTTGAATCACTACCACATTTCGGCACCATCATCGTCAAATTTTATTAGTGAAGTTAATGCTTCTTCACAGATACAAAATTAACCAAGTCAGTTTTTTAAGTGAACGAATAGCTCGCGGAGCCCTGAGGCTCCGTACGGAGCACTTATAGCATGGGGGGTTTAACGCCCGACAAAAGACTCATCTTCTCACCCTCATCGGACAAAAATACATCATTCAAACCATACATATAAGCGGAATAACAGCGAATAATGTATAAAGATTGGTGTCACGTGTATCTTACAGCAAAGCATCCAAAATTCATTAAAAACCAATACATTTTTTCCCGCTTATCAGCGTTTTCATACATAAAATACAATTACAGATCAAGGCCAGAGGTAGAAAAATATTTCCGAGTTGCCGTCGCCTGAATTAAACCTCGATTTGACATGTTGTGTAATATACACAAAGATTATAATTTGCATTAGTCATAATAAACGCTATTATTCACAATTTTATGTGATAAGTTTCATATAATTTTGTGCAAGAAAAATGCTAGTGTCGACAATAGTCTTAAAATCGATAACTAATTACATGTTTACCAAATGCTTAGGTCGCGAGAAGTTGGAAAAACTTTTTGGGGGTCGCGCTAAAAAGTAGTTGCGGACCCCTGATCTATTTAGTTATACTGAAAAAAATTTGAATATCAACGCATACTGCTTTATTATAAGTTAATTCAACATCGCCTGAATTCAACATCGAATTTGGGATGTTTTCGTTCTGTACTTGAGAGATAGCTTGCTTTAATGTCATTTACCTCAATTTAATTTCAGAACTAAATACAGTAAAGAGTTTCAAGGTAATCAATCCTGCCAGTACGATCTATGATGGTTGTTTTGTAATACCTTATTCTCTGTATATGATCTCAACTATATAGACTTTAGCAATGTCAATTAATCAGAAGTCTAAAATTACAAAGCATATTGATAATGTCAATATAAAACAAGACTGAATATTATAATTTTACAAAAAATAGCGCTTAATGAAAAACTGAAACTCTCCGTTTGTCCCCATACTTTACCATTCATATCATACGTCTGTTGCGAAGATGATCTAACAATCAGAACCCTTGTCATATAATTCGTTTATGGACGAAACGCCTGGCTTATCGTAAAATACTTTGACAATGTTTAACTCCTCAATGTTTGCTGAGGTTAAATAATATAATATCCGAAACAAATACAGAGCTTAAATTTTTCCATGGTTCACTGCCGTGATAAAAAGTATCATATATATGTTAGTAAGATTTACATATACCTGATGATGCGATGAAATCGGTCTCGTTAGCCAGAATGAAACCGACGCATATTCACCAATTTATATTGTTCATAAGTATAACGTTGACATTTCTTACTCTGCCGTGGATAAATCAATCCCACTGCAGCCGCAAGGTAATAATGATAAGTCTCTAACAACGATAAAGACATTGCCTACTATACTCCATTGCTAGCCGTTGTGTTATGTCTTATTCCCATTGTGTTATATTTTGTAACTATAGTCTCTAAACTAGCTAGCGTACTCTAAACCGGTGGTTCTTAACCTTTTTTGCATCATTTACCCATTTAGCAAACAAAATCATTTTATAAAAATTCGTCAAGCGGAGTATAATGATCTATAACTTTAGACGCAAAGTCTGTCTATCTCTCCATTTTCTTTCTATCCCTTCTCTTCCACCATTTTCTCTGCGAGAGTTAGGTTCGGTGAAGAAACAAAGGTGGGGGAGAAAGTGTAGGGGTGGGAGAGTGACGGGAGGAGGTAAGAATAAAGGGGAATATTGAAGGAGAGTGGAGTAGGGGGAGAATAGAGGGTGAATGAGTGGGAAGAAGAATTTTTTTTTTTTTAATTTTCGAGCTAAAAAACTATATTAACAAAGAACTCAAGAATGAACAGAAAGGCTTGGCCAGGAAACTGTTTTCAAGAAAAACAATCACATTTAATGCAACGACTGCTTTTGTCTTTTGGCAATCAGATCTTCAATGTCTGGTGAAATATCAAAGAACTCAAAAATGTACGGTTGCAATATAGGTCTACTGATAATAAGAGGGCTATGCCCAAAATATATAGAGAGAAGAACGAAATATCATATCATTAATTCCCCGAAAATCTTGCGCGGTAACTTACCAGCACCTGTAGGACTATCGAAGTACCGGCGACGGTACGAGGACTATCTCAGGTTACCCAGTAGGAATGTTACAAAACGCACATTTTCGCACCAAAAAAATGTACGCATCACATCTGTAAGGTATCGTTACGACGTGTTGAAGTACCGCTTATAAAAATAACTGCTGCTAGCTCGCGGTAGCTTGTCCTTACATCAAATCTTGATATAATTCAGACGAAATACAGGACTATAATCTCGTTTTTGAATTTTCAGTACAGCCATATATTTTCTTCCATGCGAAGATTTTAAAAATAACTTTTCATCTTAAACGTGCTATGAATAAATGATTCCTTCTAATGACACCTAACAGATCTTGATTGCCATGCCTGTTTTTTCCCAACTAAAACTTTTTTTATGAAGATTGTTTAATTAGAACTTTGTTAATTTTTACCCGGAACGAATCAATTTTGAGCGTACATTTCACACTCCAATGCTGAATTTGCGACAATATTGTGGCGCAATAATAGGCTAATACACATTTCTTCCAAGTTAGCCTACCAATAATACAATATATCTCGTAACAAAACAAGCAAATAGATGCAGTAATATATTTCCCTAAATTATTTTTCACAATAACGAAATTTACCCCTAAGAATGACGAAATTTACCCGCAGGGGTGAATTTACCCCAGACTATGAACTGCTGCTTTAAACATTAGCATAAATCTGCAGACAACTTTTTGACCCAATAATTTACTCCATCGTTTGGCTATTGTAATCTGCTCGATTGGTAATAGTATGTTTTCTAACGAGTATCAACTAAAGATCCAATAAAACCAAATAACGTAAAATCACGACGAAAAATCAAATGGTTTTATGTTCTCCAAAATCAAAGCTAAACAACGAAAATAACAGTATTTTTTTATACTTGGTAAATAATAACTCATGCAACACTTCGGTGTAGTCATTTTTTGCAAATCCAGAAAAGCTTTTTCATCGTGTATTTTTGCCTTTATTTTTTCTATTGGTAACTGATTTAATGTGACGTCTATAGGCTATATCTTATGAAGACGGTAAAAAAAAGAGTGGCAAATTTTTAATGGACAATCTCTATTAATAAAAGCCAAGACAATATGTTCCCAAATGTATTCATATGATGTCGTTTGTTTTATGGATAATTATGCGGGTTTTGTATATTATGGCTTATATATATATATATATATGGCTAGTGATATTTTGAAACCAAGTTTTACATTAACTGAGCATCATTATGTGCAGATAGGTTATCTTGTGGTGTAAAAATCTCAACACAAAAATCTGTCTTCGTGAAATTCAATTCCTAATTGCGAAAGAAAGAGTTAAAGTTCGATATGTATATTTAAACGGTACTTACTGTACATAAAAGAAATTATGACATTTGTAAATTACGGATTGATATACGAACGGAACATACATAAGTATATTGATGAAAATTCCTCTAAAATTTTGAATTGGGTCCAAGTTGATTTAAGGAAATTTGAATCAAAAGAAGAGAGCGTGTTTTCTTATTTCAAAAGAAAAATAAGCCATAACTACGAATACAGATTTTTTTTCCAGTTTAAACTCTGTAGATAAGGGGGGCTCTAACAAAATGAAATTATCCACAGAAAACGACGTTACCTGTTTTACGGCTAAAATCTCAACGTTGAAATGAATTAAAGCCAACGTGTGTAAAAATCCTTACGATAGTTGAAATTAAAAGATTGATGACGGCATTTCAATTTAAAAATCCTACACAATGAACCACGATGGAAAAACTAAAAACGAGAGTATCCTAGTCAATGTGGTGAATGATAAATTATGTGGGCGTATCAGAGGCTCGAATTCAAGTATTCGAACATTCCACAAGGAATACCGATGAGTACAAGTAAATAAAGATAAGTCTTGTGCAAAATTATTTTCATGGCTTTGAAAGCATTTGATTCATTGGTATTATGTCAATTATATTATTCTTTTTGTTTCGATTAGAATGCCGAGATGTTCAAATTAGCCTCTTCACGATGTCTTTTGTCACCCTTCTTTGATAACGCAGCCGCTGCGTGGTCAAGGAGTGCTTCTACATACAATAAAAGTCCAATCCAATACATCGTTATATTATGTTTCTAGTTTATTGAAAAAATAGTTTGAAACTATATGCTCAGTACTAATCAAATATGAGAACCGAATCATACTTTGCCTCTGTTTATGATTCATATTGACAAAATATCTATTACCAAATTTATTTCATTGCAGGTTGATTTTATAGCGAGAATATATTTGCATTCATAAAAATGAAAATTAATGTGATAGAGAAGTTGGTACTTAAGCCGTAATTTTAGATGGCTTGATAATCTTGTGAAGGTCTCAATACCTATCTTTGTAGGATGTAATAAAATAATGTAATTGCCAAGTCATTGGTCAAAAAAGTTTAAATGCCGAAAATTACATATAAGCCATTTGATATAAATAAGAATTATTAGACTGACCGATCGACTCTCGCCAAAAACAAATAGAAGCTTTCATTAAGAATAAACTGTTAAAAAAACTTAAATTTGTCTCTGATTCATATTAGTTTTAGTGAATCAAATTTAATCGACCTATAAAAATAAAAAAAGACAATTTCCAAATCATGAACGAAATAAGAAGACATCGTTGATTATTGAAAAAGACATCTAGCTAAACAACCCAAAATACGCAACTAGGCAGGTAATCTAGTAAATGTGGTGATTGAAAATATAGATGGGCGTTTCAGAGGCTCGATACCAAATATTTAAACATTCCACAAGTATCGTCGAATAAATGCAAATAATGCCAAATCTTGAGTAAACATTGTATTATAGAGGTTTGAGGCATCCCATGTACTACCATTTAAATATGTCAATTGTATAATTCTTCATTAGTCTTATGCACCTTTATTAATCCAAAAGGGCAATCTATGTTGGCTTGTTTCTTACATCTTTTGTCGTTGCCATTCATTTGTATTGCAATACTCAGCAATGCCGTTTATGATCACGATATTAACTGACTAATATGACACAACCATTTTTACATAAATTTCATTTATCTCAAAATTACCCTCAAGTGAGAAAAATGCGTCGGTTTGGCATTAGCGAGTTTTTGAAATCGTGGCGTGGCTTCATTTAGTCAAAATATATACTTCCAAGTTCTCACAATGTTATACTTCCCATATAAACAATGCTATTGAACAACACTTTACCAGAAATATCGAATAAACCGAGAAAAATCAAAGCCGTAACTTTTGGGCTTTTGTTGAAAAAAAGGCCAAAGAATATTTTGATGCGCTCCAATTTTGGGTCGCGGCCCATAAGTTGGGAAATACTAGATTAAATTTCGAATTAGCTTATTTACGGTGTCTTTGTCATCTTTCATTGATAGTCATTTAATACTCATTACTCAGTGAAGCATGTCGCACTTTCAGTTTCATATCAAATTTCACTCTAAATTATTTAAACCGAAATTCAGTTGGCGATCCAGGACGGATATTAAAAAAAGACAAGTTTAATCGTTAAAAAAGCAGATATTTACGTATAACAATCATTTCAGAAGATATATACACAAAAGCGTACTCCCGTAATGTGTGTACAAGTTTGGGGTTACGCCATAATTTTATTCCGATTTTCCCAATTTTAGTTCTATTACGAGATCGGGAACTGTCTGTGTTCGCCGAATGAATATCTCCCTACCCATAGGTTTCAGTTCCTCAACACAACTTGATGGAGGTAGGCGAACAAAATTAGTTACCCCCATATTGGTGCACATAATTCGGGAGCGCTCATAAAAGTTTAGTTTGGTTATTTGAAACTGATTGAATTGAATACCGAGAATTTAATTGGCGTGGCTTTTATACCACAATCTTTATCGGTCACTTTTGATGAGACTGCAACGCTATGACGCAGCGTCGGAAAGAATTTTTTGTGTTTTCAAATCTTTTGCTTGGAAAAAATCAAAAGCACAAAACAATCATTTATTACGAGTCTTAAACAATCTAAATATTCATATTCATACCTTACTAGATAATTACACATCAGTTGGCTTGAAGCTTCAAATAAATGTATATTACAAAAAATAATATTGCAACACCATTGATTTAGTAAGTTTGGGTTATTCCTAGCCTGCGCTCTCTAGCCGAGGCTTACTACCTTTAGACTACTTTCTGAAGAAGTCTTTGGTCAGACAAAACATTACAGAAAGAAACTTACGTTAGTGTGCAACAAGACTCTTTATTCGAACATAATTGATATATTTTTCAGTTATTTTCCAATCCATTACTGAAACTTGTTAAAAATTTTACTTGAAATATAATTTTTTTTTAATAATTTTGCTTATATCAAGGCCGATTGATGGATTATTCAAGTAAAAGTTGTTAATTGATGATAAATCAAGAAAACCAGCCGTCTGGTGCTGTGTCTCTTTCTTTAATCAAACTTTCGATAAATATGGAAATGGCTTTATTTTGAACCCTTGTGATCATCGATTTACAGAAATTGTAATCTAAAACAGTTCACTTTACTATAGTCAACTGATATTAATTGATAATAGATAACAGTTTTATTTATCAGTGCTCCGTACATTTAATTATTTCATTGTATATTGGAAATATTCTCCATGATCTTTGTTTTACCTCATGTTTTGCTTATTTAAAAAAAAAGGATTTCATGATTTTTTCCTTTGAGTGAGTGCTCAACATTTGATGCATGGCAGTACTAAAACTAAATTGTTGTGGATAATTTGAGAATTAATTCAATATTTTCATATAAATCGTTGTCGTTAACCGCATCGTTGTATTATATTTCTAGTTTATTAAGAAATAGTTTGTAATTATATGCTCAGTACTAATTTGTGTACTTTGCTGTTTATTTTGAATCATCAGACAACTTTCATCATTTCGGATACTATCATACGTTCATCTTTAATCCGCTCGCTATGCGAAGGTATATGAATGGGCATTGATCGGCTTTACCTATACTTGCTAGTCCAACAAGGCAATTAACGCAAAGTTTGATGAATCACAATGTTGATAATATGAGTATTTGATGTAACTTCTTATTTTATGATAGATGAAAATAGTCCAAGGGCCGAAAGCAGGTCGTCGAATATCAAATAGGAGGATCGAAATATACTTAGATATTTGACCTTGTTTGTATTCCACACCGACAATAAGTCTATTACCAAAATATCAAAACTGTTTAAAATGTAAACTGATTTTTTTAAGGAGAAAATATTTGCATTCGAAAAAAAATATAATTTGATGGAGGAGTTGGCACCTGGATTTCACACGAACTAAGCATTTTGGTTAGTTTAGTTGATAATCTTGTGAAGGTCTCAATACAAAAACCCATCTCTGTATAAAGCGTCATGATAAAGCTAAGCCCTTTCATATACATTTAAATTATTACAGTACCCGATCGACCAACAAATAGAGGCATGTTTTTAGTTAAAGAAACAGTTGAGGTCTTAATACCCATCTCTGTAGGTTTCATTAAAATAATGTAATTGCCAATTCATCGGTAAAAAAAAGTTGAAATGTCGAATAATATGTATAAGCCATTTGATATAAATAATAATTATTAGAGTGACCAATCGACTCTCGCCAAACACAAATAAAAGCTTTCATTAGGAAAAAAATTGTAAAAAGTAATTAAATTTGTCTCCGAATCATACTAGTTTCAGTATATTGGATTTTATCGACCTATAAAAATGAAAGAATGACAGTTTCCAAATTCTGAACAAAATAGGAAGACATCATTACTCATTGAAGAAGATATCTAGTAAACAACATAAAAGACGTAACTAGACGGGTATCCTAGTGAATATGGTGACTGAAAATATAGATGGGCGTTACAGAGGCTCGAAACCAAATATTTAACATTCCACAAGTGATATCGTCGAGTAAATGCAAACAAAGACAATCTTGCGCAAACATTGTGTTATTAAGCTTTGAAGCATCCCATGTACCATCTTTTAAAATGTCAATTACAAAATTCTTCAGTAGTCTCATAAATGGGTGCCTACATTAATCCAAAACCCCAATGTTTTCCTTACTTCTTTTCTCGCTCGTTAACTTCATTTGTATTGCAGAAACAAAGAGGTTATTATAAAACATTTCATTAAAAGCAAGTCACACTTTTAGTTTAAGTTCTTAAAATAACATATTTTAAATAGAATGCTGAGTCGAAGTTCCTTGAAAAATGATTACATTATTTGTTATTTAACGTTTACAGTGGTGATTGTTTAAAGTTTAAACTATCTAATTCAGGGGTGTCAAACTCGTGGGTATTTGAGGACCGCATTGCATTTTGTGAATTCTCCCACTGGCCGCTTATATATTTTGATAATGCATACTTGAAGCATATTGTTAGATAGGTTTAGTTTGTGACACATACTGTGATGTGATAAAACAGCCGAATAACTTTTGTTACTTTCTTAAATTTCCAATATCATTCACATATTAATTTCTTGCATTTGGCAAAAAAATCATAAATTGTTATATTTACCTATCCAAAACTTTTTAAACATCACTTTGATAAAAAAGAATATTACATACACTACAAATGGCTAAATCTTTATATATATCCTTAAAATGTGCAAAAAATACAGAATAAACTTAAATGTTTATTATTACTTTTGGCATTTCTTTTGGGCCACCAGCTTACTAATATCAGACTGTAGAAAATTTACTATACCAACTCTAGTTGACGAGATCACATTGTCATCGGTTCAATTTGGATCGTTAAGAATGTTTGATCAATTTCAAAAATTAAAGAAGCTTTTCACATCTATATGTGTTTCCAGACATTGATAAGATGCAGCATGCAATTTTCTTGATGGTGCTGTATTGCTCTGAGAAATAAGAATAGAATTCAGGAACTAAAACAGCAACACTGACAACACAACACTTTGTCTTTACACTAGTGTCAGATTGCATTTCTAAAAGTTCCATTTGGAGATTTTCACCTGCTAAGCTATAGCATCAAACTGAATGGTGCTGAGAATATTGCATTTAACTGCAACAGTTTCACGGTTCGAAGTTGATTTTTCAATTTATCATATTGACTGCTGTGCTTGTTCTAATAATGTCTACCTATATTGTATTATTTCATTGTACTGTTGGAAATGTGACAAATTGAACAGTGTGCTTAAGAATTTTTGAAAATGCGGAAAAATTGCAACCGACATTTTTCGTTGAAAAACCGACCTTCTTCATGCACTTTGCATTCCTTATTAATTAATTAATTGTGTATTTTTCAAGTATTCTGTTGCTAGTTTGAGTTGTATGCATAATTGGGTCAAAACGGGAACAAAAAAATTGGCAAATTCCCAAAACTACTTTCTGTAAATTATCAACTTCTAAGTCAATAATCGATTTCACTTTGAAAAGGTTTGAAAAATGTAAATACATTTTGAATCAAAAGTCAAATAGTCTGCCCTATATCTGTATAATTATATTCAAAGCCATTCGATATATATATGAGCGAAATGTCTGAATTATTATAATTGTCACTTATCGAATCCAAGCAATAAAATATGGAAGCATATAAATAAAAAAAACTGATAAAAAGTCCTTCATTAAAAATTCAAATTTGTCAGCGATTTAAATTCGGTAAGGTGAATTAAATATCCATAACCAATAATAAATAAAATATATCAATGAAAAATTATTTTCAAATTCTTATCAAAAAACAATAACAGGGTAACTTGCAATTGCAAATAATTTAATTAGTAAAATTGCTTTCTATGCTTTTCGTTCGAAATCTCTAATTTTAAGTTTTTTAAAAGTACAGTTAATTCTGAATTCACTAATTCACTGAATTCACTAACACTGAATTCAAAATTTAAATCCAACATATTTAGGACGTGACTGAAACAGGCTAATATGCGGGTTTCTTAGCAAATATGGTGGCTGACAAATTACACGGGCGTTTCAGAGGCTCGAAACCAAATATTTGAACAATCCGTTATGCCAATGATTTAGAATTCAGGGTGGTCCAAGGTTGCGAGGTTGGCGGGCCGCAAAAACTTTTGAGAAAGTCTTGCCGGCCGTAGTCGGAGAGAACCCATAAGCGATCAAAACATGGCGAGTTCACTCACTTTACATATATTTAGAAATGAGACTTAACCGTTCTAATCAGTTTTTTAAGGAAGATATATAATGCCTTTGGGTATTTTAAAACTGCTTTGCGAGAAATACCGTGTTATTTTTGGTATCTTTTCTCGTGTTTGGTTTTGTAATGTCGCTTCAAATTATATTATTTCGTGACAGATACTACTTGAAATCATTTCAGACACTGCCGTTTATCGTTGTTGCGAGTTAGGAAATACGTTTTCTTGCAGTTTACCTCTTGAAAATGGAGGAGTTTTTTTCTAAAATAATGGCACAAAAGGTCTTTCCAAATGAAGAGATACTTGACGAGAAGAGCTTATGGTACGAAGTTTAGATAAACGCGCGACCCATCTCATCGGCTTGGTCGTGTCTGCACAAGACAATCCATTCTCCTTTTACTGATCACGGGAAGTCATCTTGGCGTTTATAGAAACAACATTGAAATTCCGTGATTTTAACAAACATGAATCCCGAAATCGGGACCAGAAAACGGGATATTCCAAGTTGGAATATTTTAAAAATAACTCAAAATGTTCTGCCAATAAATACGAATATCTACCAATGATTTAGAACGATGAAAATTGTTTTGCGGGCCGCAGGCAAACTGCTAGAAGCTCCTTTGTTGTAAGCGCCATAAACCGCCACGTTACACACACACACAAGAAAATATATACACAAAACCAAAAATGCAAGTGGTCACATTTTTAACACAATCTTTTTTTGCCATCCGGGACAAAATAACTTTACAACCCTATAATATGGTAATAAAATATTTTTACTTTCATGTAGATGTTTAATGCCACAAGGATGCTCGCACGATATAGTAATATAAAAATCAATAAAAAAAGAACAAGATAAAAGGGCATTTTTTCTCACAAAATAGGAACTATATTAGTGAGCTTCCGATAGATCATAGTCCAACTTTTTTAGACAAAAAAAATATAGACGCAGGTATGAAGGATCAATGGTCAATTAAAGTTATTATGATAAACTTGCGATTAGATATTGAATATTAAGGATACTTAGATTTGGTCAATCTCTACTTCGTTGTTTAAATTTATTGAAATGGAAGGGTTACATTGTTGTCTTTGTTTGTTTTTCATTTAATTTATTATTGAGCTTTAAAAGCATTTAATATATAATTTCTCAGCAAAATTGTGCGATGGATGACTGTATGAATTTATAGATCAATCCCAACTTGGTTTAGGTGGATCTATTGTATTCCTGCGTTTTAGTCTCATCTCATTGATGACTGAATATTGTAAACAGTATATCAATGTGAAAAGTTTTCAGTTCGGCCTCATTTCGTTGTTTTTGGTAAAGATTTTATCCTACTCAATTAGTACTCAGTTCTTATCAAATTATTTAAATGTTTTATTTAATTATAGTGGGTACAAAATTTTTATTCAACAAGAAGTTTTAAGTGCTGTCATTTTTGCAAATCGTACAACTTCGTTAAGAATTTTTGAGTTCCACACATGCATCATTTATATTATGAATGAGGCAAATTCTGTAAATCTATTATGAGGTTCATATGCGTAGCTACAATTTCACGGGCATGGGAATTAGCAAAAAACTTTTATATGATTACGGCATATGTTCTTATGTTTGTATGAGAGTTCGCAAGAAAATTCAACTTTGATAGCATTATATTTTTTCGAGGGTAATTCAATTCCAGTAATGTCACCAGCTTCAATGATATTTCAATTTTCTGTGGTCTATTATTAAAGTCTAAATGTTTTTGTTTTGGCATTATATACGGAAACATTTGCAATAAAAAGTAAAACTGGTTTGTTTCGTTTGATTCATGCCACTCTGAAAAAAAAGTTTCGCATCGGGATCTGCATAAAGTTGCAATATATGTAAAAATATATCAATTGTAAGTTTATGTTATAAATTTCTTGCAAACATCACGCAAACATCTTTGTGGAAAATTTAATTCTATAATATTTTTTAGGATTTTTGACGTTCACCGCTTGCACTTAGTTTTCTAGTTATAAATAAAAACCGCTTAAAAACCGCTTCAACGAAAGTCGACAGAACTTTGATGACGTGTAGTGTGAACTTGTTCTAGAACTTGCCTTCACACTGCTATTGACAACAGCTCAGCTATGATCGATCAACTAATGGAGACTCGTGACAAAACATTTATTTATTGGCATGAATGAATTACATATGATGAAAACTCGTAATAAAATGTTGAAAATAAATAAAAGTTTTCTTTGATGAACTGTATTATAGTATCGGGCTGTGTTTGTCCGAGTTTTGGGAACTTTTTCAAGTAGTATTTGGCGTGGGGGCAGCGCCTCCGCCCACTTGGGTATATTGATTTTGGTCGAAGCGATGCTTGGTCGAAAAAAATATTTAATTGAACAATGCACCACTGAAATATTAGGAATTGTCACTCCCTGTTACGCTCCAGTGAGTTCGGAATGTTGCGCAACTCAGAATGAAGATATCACATAGGAACGTTTGGAAAAATTAGTTTATTGTTTTTTTTTAAGAATTCCCTCCTGTAAGATCCCATACCTGGGCTATACAAAGTGAAGTTTATGACAAAAGATTGTCGTCACGAGTGATCAAGGACTTTAAAATTGATAGGAATTTACTTCTATTAGGGTTGATAAGTATAATTATATTCTTTGCACTTACACAGTGAAAGTTGGTAATCTTCCAATTCACAAAAATAAATAATGAATAAAGACTAAAAAACCAACTATATTAATAGCTAATATGATTCTTCTATGAATTTTATGAACCATACTTAAATATGAGTAAAGTAAAAATCACTTTAAAGAGTTCAATGCACAAAGGGCCTTGTTAATTAAAAATTATATTTAAGCGACAAATTGAATCTATTATCTGACAATTTATTTATTAACATATTTTAAATTGTTGCATTTAATATTTGTTATGATATTGCTAAGTACTTATATCTCAAAATTTGAATGTAACTTAATGTGAATACTAATATAGAATAAAACAAATTTTCAAAGAATTAATCTATAAACACCGGCTCAATGACAAATTCCTCGAGTTAGATACCACGGATAAATTCGAAAAGATATATGAATAAGTATAGCAAAAGTTCACGCTTTCTCTGCGTGCCCATCACTCTATATTATTTGCATTGTTAATATACTAATTAAATAGACCGCGCATTCAATAAATCGTACCTGTTGTGCAAAAATGCAATGCTGGCAAAATTTTTCAGTCAGGTGAGGGGATGGCTGTTAATAAATAACGAAGTTCCAATATACACAGCTGTATTTAAAATATTAATGAAATACATTCACTTGCTGCAGAACTGTTGTCCATGAAAGTATCTAGTACATGAAAGAAGGGGTGCAAGATTTTTAGACCTAGTGCCAAAACTATGGCTTCGTAGACATGCAGGCAATGTAAGTGTGACGTATAAAATTGCAATTTTATTAACGTAATTTTATTTACAGTGGTAAACGATCAAAAGTAGAAAATAAAATATTGTAGACAAAACTATATTTAATGGCAATGTTAACAAATTCTTTGAGTTATATTTTAGCTGAAACATCACAAGCTAGTTTTAGTTTATTTGAATTAATGATTAAAACAGATTTGAGATACGTATCGCTCAATTGAGATTTGTGATTAGATTTGTTAAAATTCATCAGACTGAAGGTCTACAAATGTATCATCAACAAAGCGTAAAAATCATTCGGTTTCATATCTTTGATTTTTCATTTAAAACATAGTCATAGTCATAGTTATATAGAAGAATATCGATCCATTTCAAATATAGCCTTTGCAGTGACTCTTAAAAAAACTTTATGAAATATTCCGAATATTCCGCAGAATTCATTATGAAAATCATTCAGTAATTTGCTGTATCGCCTAGGTTACTGGGTGATTCCTTTACTGTCACTTGCATCGTAAAAGAAGCGAAGGAGTTATAAGATTTTTGTTTTAAATATTCTGGAAATTTCGATTTGAATGCCCTAACATTAGTGTATATTTTATGGACAAAAAGTCTGAGATTTACTGCAGCATCAAGCGTTCCATGTTAAATCACACAAAGGGCCGGATTTGGCAATTTCATAATAGTAAATGGCGTAAATAATCTATGTTTGGAATTATTGCGTGAACCTTGAAAACAAAACAAAACAATTTTATATCAATTAAATTCTTCTTCCAATAGCAGAACGGTAAACATAGTAGACAGCGATTAATAGTAACGATTTGTGCACTGCACGAATACATATATTCGCAACAAGGTGTCTATCTGGTGGCTGCAGATTTATGATTCTAATTTATAATAAATTAATTAAAACGATATTAAACAATATTGGTTTTTGTGGACAACCGTTTTAGGCTAATAATATAAAGGTGTGAGTACAATATTGGGACCTCCTGAAGTATGCGCACCAAGATGTCGCATAAACTGAACCCTAACCTGGTACACATACTATGTTCAGGTTGTGCGCCATCTTGGTGCGCATACTTCAGGAGGTCCCAATATTTTTATAAGTCATTCCAGATCATGTCAAATTTCTGATCATGATATAATTTCAGGTTTAATTAGCATTCTATCAGGCCGGTTCCAACACAACTTTACAGATTTTCCGGTCAAAAATATGCCAATATATCATCAGCACACAGGCATTCATTAATTATTTTAAATTATATATTGCATTGACAAATTTTTATGTTTGTATCTAAAATGTAGTTGAGTTATAGGTACTTCACCCCTAACTGGTACTATTTTTCAGTTTGTAATATTGAGGCAATTATTTGAGGCCGTGAGAGTAGAACGCTTCATAAAAATACAGTTTTGTCCTTGAAACACTATACTATTTTCCATAAACGGATTTATATGAAAGATTTTTACAAGGAAATTTAATCATTACAGCTTGAAGTTGAATATGGCTGTTGTGTATCGATTGATAATACAAAATAAACTTCTCAAGGGCAAACTTGATATATTTTATATGAAGCAAATGTGTCATGAAGAATTTGACTTTGATTTATAATTTTACCTTTATGTACAAAATCACTATTGATTCAAAATTTATATGAATTTTATTCCTACTTTTCAAATCGATTTGTAGAAAATACATGTAAAATTAATTGGTTTGTGGCAGAAATAATTATTACCAAATTCCCGCTAGATAATGTAAATCCACAAAGCTTCAGATTTTTATAAACAATTAACGACGGTAATTTAATTGAGTAGATTTTTGCTACTTTGGTATGCGATCTCATTTTCTCAATGTGGTTCCATATTGGTATCTATAAAATAAGACATCAGCGATACCATTTTATATTGTCATTCAATGTGGGTAGAGGGTTATATTATATATGCACCCACGTACATTTGCACCAAGGGCAATTGCATCTGCGTAATTTTCCCCTGAATGAAATTGGCATCCATACATTTGCACCCGCAGATATTAGCACCCGCATACATGTTATACCCATAAACGTTTGTACTCATAGAAATATGTATTCACGTACATTCATTTACTCGTACATTTTCACCCACATACTCACATACATTGTCGCACGCGGACAATCCACGAACTTTTGCACCCGCGGACAATCGGCCTTCAAATTCGCCGAAATCCGAAATACGTACTTTCCGATGTTATGAGCACGAACTTACTGCGAACCCTTAGGCAAATAATTTGGATTTTCACTCAATTAACACAGATTATCTTATTAGCATCTTTCATTTCGTAGACGATAACTAGCAATTTGTAATGATAAAACAAACCCTTTGTGTAGCACGATTTAAAATAATTTCTTTGTCATTTATCTGAATATTAAACAAAAGTGTTGATCATTCACATGACAAAACAAATATGGTGTGTGTATATAATGACGGAAGAGGATTTATTAAAAGAGGTGAGCATGAGTTTAAGATAATAAAAATGAAATATTGAGACTAAATTTGATGGGACGTTGACACATTGTCCGGGAATAACAAGTAAATTTAATCATTACAGCTTGAAGTTGAAACTGGCTGGTGTGTATCTATTGATAATTCAAAATAAACTTCTCAAGGGCAAACTTGATATATTTTATATGAAGCCATGAAGAATTTGACTTTGATTTATAATTTTACTAATTAATTACCAATGGTGGTTTCCCTTTTTTTAATCATTTATGCTTTTGAATTCCCGAAATACATGGGAATTAAAATATGTTGAATTTGTACCATTCTTTCTAATTCTGTCGTGCATTTCGTATGCATTTCCTAAAATTACCCTATTTTCAAAATTGTCATTCTTGCGTTATATAGTAGCGTCTGATGTGGAACTGTGTCCTGTTTTTGGTTTCGGTTAATTATTCTTGTTAGTTGCAATGCTATTCTTATATCGTATTAGATTAACGTTCAATTAAATATAAACGTTGAAATAGGAACATTGGATGTTTAGAAAATACATAACAAATGCAATGTTATTGCTGAATCTATATTATTACTAATAAATAGTAATACAAAAGTTGAATCAGAGGATTCTCTAGCCAAAGTAAGGTCTCTAAATATCCTGTATCAAGAACTTATAATTCATGGACAAAATAGTTAAAATAATTTTTGGGCCAGTAGAATTTGTGAAATAATATTTTTAAAATAAATCTTTCGCATAGATGCGGTAAAAGTAGATCAACGGTTATTAAAAAAAATGCACAATTCAAATTGACCCACAGTACATTTTTCTTATTTGTTAAATACCACAAATTTTGTATATTTTCAGATGAAAAAAAATTAGTATAATCGTGATTTCTTTTATTTACTGAAATTTGTTGGATAACAAATTGAAATATAGGATTAAATCAGTTTGTCAGATGAAGCTGTGTAAATTATCTAGATATGTTAAAGGGTATAACTGTGTGTATTGGGCTGAGGAAATCCCTAATTTAAAAACAAACACCCTATTCAAATAATTAGCTTTATAGTATGTTTGTGAACCTAATAAATGATTTTATTATATTAAGTACTTGATAAGTAATACCTGATTAAGTGATTATTAGAGTAGTACTGAACAATGAAACAAGTCATTGGAATTGATTTGGGGACAACTTATTCATGTGTTGCTTTCCGCAAAAGCAACGATGTGGTGAGTAGCCGATTTTCCATTTAACGTAAGGTTGCTTTAACGGTCAAAGTATTTGCGTATATTTATTTATATGTAATAAATTCCTTTAAAGTGGTAATATTTTCTTGACTATTGTTGAATCAATAGCTTCACTTCTCAACAATTAACCTATATTTATATATAAATATCAAATAAACTGATGTTTGATGGAAAATTTTGATTTTTCCTGCTGTTAAGCCACATCTTTGTCAATGAGGACTCTGAAAACGTCAAAAAATTTAAAAAAAAATATTTCTTATATTCTGTCTTTTATAGTTTTTCAATTGATTTTGAATTGTTTTTACGTAAACTTGTAAAATTGTACTAGGCTTGTTTGATGCATGATTGATCGATCGTTTTGCGAAGCTGTTTTTTTCTTCTTCACCTCCCTAAGTTATTGTATGAATGCTATTAAGTATCACGAAGAGAACAATATATATGAATCATATAGAAAACTTTTGTCGTGAACCATTGCAAAGTACTTTGTATATTTGTGTTGGCTCATTTCATAGCTTCCCGATGTCGTAAAATGTCCACCATTACCTTGTTGTATATTTGCTATATAATAAAAGCTTGGCGTTACCAGACTTGCTTGGAAATTTGATTTCCGCACATCGTTCAATTTCATCATCTTTCTGGCGTGGCGTGTGACGTTTTATCACGGCCGGCCGAGATGTATGTTTTTCAAAACTGTATATTAATTACATCCATTTGAAAAATAAGTTTCACTATTATTCAATAGGAATCACTATTACTCAGGAAATTAGAGTATAGTTTGCAATACAATACAAAAACTTCAACACACGTGTTCAATTTCATAGTTAACAAACAATATCCTTATTAAATTTGTGAATTGTCAGTTACCATGACGGTCATTAGTATTTATGTTTTAATCAAGTCTTCAATTCTCAATTTTAATTATAAAAAAAAAATTATTTTAAGATTGAAGTTTTTGCAAACGACTCAGGAAGTCGCATTACCCCTTCTTCCGTCACTTTTACTATGAAGGATCGACAAGTTGGCCTTGCTGCAAAAGATCTTGCCAAAGAGGATTACAAAAATACCATATATCGTAATATTGACATTCCAATATATAGTTACAAACTTTGAATCAGCTATCTTCTTTAGCCGTTAAATTAGGTGGTGGTTGTAAAATTCGAAGTATTTTGCATAGCATGATAATTTATCAGTTTTTTATTTAAATGATCAATCAAGAAATAGATGTTTACCAGGAAAATAAGATGAGCATGTATGAGATTGTAAAACTAGGACTTATTTAAAGCGGTTGAAAAAACAATTCTTCTTAACTGTCTTGTTCCTGATGTTACGCATGTATATTCCACATCACTTCTCCATAAAATGTTTCCAAAAATAGCACTTACTCCTCTTAAAAAATGCCTATGCATTTACCCGCCGAACAAACCTATTATTTTTATATTTAGAGGTAAAACGTTTGATTGGCAGGACTTACAATGACCCGGATATTCAATCAGACATCAAGAACTGGGGATTCAAAGTAATTAACGTTGCAAATAAGCCAAAGGTTCAGGTAAATGTAAATATAGCAACAGAATCAAATTAAATTCTAAACATACAACTGATTTGTGCAAAACTTTTCATTCACTATACGAAAATAAAACAGGTACAATAGAAAAATAAAATCATCAGAAGGTTAAATGATGGCCTTATTCGCATTTGCATTATTCGCATTCTCGCGTCAGAAATGATAATATTGTTAGCTTAAAATTGGGACAAGTATTGAACAAACGGTCGGTGAAAGATCAAAGCCGGCACAAAAGATAAAAATTTAAATAAAACCTCGAATTCACTTCGTACTAGCTGCCGATATGGTCGCATAGTTCTCCTCGGGAATATAAAGCTAAACTTTGACGTTCGCCGTTGTGTAATAATTGGTCCGTATGAAAAATATAACGGGCGGAAATAGCTAACCAACATTAGAATGTCTAGCGTTCTGGATATCTGTTATATATGTATATATACAAACAACCCAGGCACCAAATTCATAACTTGAGAGTATATGTCCAGTTGTTTATAACAATTTCTAGCCCTTGACTATCGAACTTCCCATAATTTATAATTTTTTGAAGCGGATGTGTTAAAATAAAGATGGTCACCCATACCCCCCCCCCCTCCCTCACCCCCTTTCACCTGCATTAAGAGTGTATATCTCTTTCTGAGAGTTAGAAGTATGTCTCCCAAAAAATTGTCCACAAATTGCAGCAGTAGTGAAAAAAGAATTAGAAATAACAGCCCTACTGACATTCACCGTTAATATTCCATGTCTGTTACTAAATACAGGGTATACAGTATTTACATGAACAAAATTGCCTTTATCTAATAATCTTCTTTGTTTATCAATATTTTATAGCAAACAGTACTTATGAGTAGAAATGTTCATTTTTTGTGGTAGGTTTGCCGCAAATATTTTAAGAGCTTAACAGTGTGCCGCAATATAAAATAGGTGGGGGACCACTTACCTAACCATAACACTAGAGCGGCGTTAATTATGCATTCATATGCATGCATATTTATCTCAGGTAGAGACGGAAAGGGGAGTTAAAAGTTTTTACCCAGAGGAGATAAGCGCAATGATACTCAGGTCAATGATCGAAACGGCAGAGACATATCTTGATGGTCCTATCACGGACGCTGTGATCACAGTTCCGGCTTATTTTAACAATGCGCAACGAAGTGCAACAAAAGACGCTGCAAAATTGGCCAAAATAAACGTTATAGCGTTGCTTAACGAACCAACAGCAGCAGCAATTGCATACGGATTGGATAATATGGTATTTTATTTATTGCAATATATAAATAATGTCCTCTAAACCAAATAATGAACGCATAAAACGGTAACACAGTATCACTATGTTGAATAATCTAATATTTGATTTTTGCGAGTCAACTTTTTCCTTCGGGATAATTTTTATTCGTGCATTCTGAAGTTTTATCTCGATCGTGCAGTTTTTTTATTTAATTTTTCCCTGCGGGTTACATGAATGCAGGTTTTCGATCTCTGAATTTAGTTGCACATATTAATCGTGTCTTTCTTATAAGAAGGAAAAAAAACACGTTTTCCGAGCCACATTTCCTACAACTTTATCACAAAATGATAATCAATCATTCATACAAGAGTATCGTATTTCAATCAGAAACTTCAAATATTAATCATTGAGAAATATTTGTTCTGAAATAATGATTTTTTCCCGACTTTGTTTAGAAAACAAGTTATTTTAATTGGAGGATCGATTAAATTGTTACTAGATATGAGTGCTGCTCGCCTGAACATCTCATAAATATCTTTGTTGGTAGAGTGAAGAAATAATTATATATATATACTAAAATTTGCATGATGCAATATCACTTTTTTGAAATAAATTGTTAAAGACTAAGGTAAAACCCCTCTTCGAAATTGTCAAATTATCAATAAATGAAAGACTAAGAGATCGCCAGGCGAGATAAATATTTATCTCGACCGAGGAGGGTAAAACTAATGCTAAAATGTGCCTAAAAATTGGCCAAGATTCATCCTGATACACATCTGGATTAAGAGCTGACCAGAAGTTGCGACGAATCTGCTTTTGCTCAATTCTTTACCAGGTCATATGAGATCTTTATTATTTACTAATATTAATATTCAGAGCCAGCAATTACGTACGGTCCTGATTTTCGATCTAGGTGGTGGAACCTTTGATGTAACTATTGCTCGAATAAAGGACAAAGTGTTTGACGTAGTGGCGACTGGAGGAGATACCCATTTAGGAGGTAAAATAAAATAAAATTGTAGTGATGACAACATGGAAATGCCAATTGTTTATGTATATGTACGTTTTTACTTTAAGAACGTATAATAGTCAGACAGTTATTTATAGTTTGAAGCATTGTATTATTTTAAAGTTTCTTGTGCCTGACCATGTGTGATTGAGAAGTTAAAAAATTCAAATTCAATTCCATTACCAACACTTCTCATCCGGTTTGTTTTATTCTGATTGAACAACGTTCAAATGGAAAAATTCAAAGGGAAAAATTCATAGCCAGTAAAATGTACTGATGGTCACCGGTGGCCCTAAATGTCATTGCCCTAATCAGAGGATTAGAATCACGTTATTCAATGTTCCATAATGTAATAATATAAGACAGCAGTACTTATAAAGAAAACATTCTTTTCCATCCAATGCATGATGGCAATAAATAGATATCAGATAGTTTATAGGGTTCCGAAAACAACTCAAAGCCTGACGGTATTAATCGATTGATTTGATATTGTATTGTTAATTATCCGTTTAAAAACTAATAATTAAGTTTAAAACGAACAAATTTCGTGTCTCAGCTAAAAGCTATTAGTCATTTCATGCTGTTGACTGCTTTTTCTGACGCTTGTTTATGGTGAATGAGTGAAAATCCACCACAAATTCACCTCAACGAGTTATTGCATAAATATTTTTATTGATAATGTTGATGAAACAACATTTAGCGGACGTTTTATAGATAACCCTGTTTAAAATTTGCTGAGTGATTTTAAACGGATTTCTCTTGAGTTTTCAATTAGTTGCAAATTGGTGTATTAATTCCAATTAATATAAGTTTGATGTTGTTTCCTAAGTCATGTATATTTGTCCAGTGATTGCATTCTCAACTTGTGGAATTGACGTACTCAAATTATTGTGGTCTCTTGGTTTTGACTGTGTGACCGAACTGAATCTATTAAACCGCAACAACAAAAAAAAATATTAAATATAACTGGCTCCCATTTAGTATTCGGACTCCAACTTCTTGTATAAAGACATTGCTACCAAATTAAATTTGTATATACTCGAAACAAACTTATTTATGTAAATTCAGTCCATCGCTGTTTTTTTCTTGGTGGGGAGGGGGGGGGGGGGGGGGGGGGGGGGGCATATTGACTGCTTCATGTTGAGAATATTCTGTATTTACTGACAATTGACAATTTTTATAATTTTTATGATAGTTTTAGATCCACAGTAACAATGCATTTAACAATATTGCTCTCTAGCAGTACCTAAGTTATTTGTATACTAATTCTTCAATTGTGAGTTGATGTGCCAGACCTTTATAAAGTAAATATTCTTTTAAAAACAATGTATGCAGTTGGAATCCAAAATTGATATACAGAATGTACATTTGCACAAACTCGAGTTCAATCAGAAATTCAGCTAGTCACTGTATATGACTACTGGGCCGATGACTCGATTCAATAACTACAAAATGTCATCATCGGAATCATACTATTAGTTCCAGAAGTATGAATGAAGTAAGATTTTTGTGGACTAACTGATAGTTAATATTATTTGACGCCCAAGGTACGAGGTGACAGATGTAATTGCAAATTTTATACGTTTCTTCAATTTTTCTATCTAATTTGGACAGGCGAGGATTTTGACAACGCCATGGTCAAACATTTTACTACTGTATTTAAACAAGATAGCTCAATTGATATTGCGTCTGACAAAGGAGCAATGGGCCGACTTAAAGTAGCATGTGAACGAGCAAAACGGATACTGTCCAAAAGACTTGAAATAAGGTGATTAGAATTATATATTTGAAGGGTTGAAAGTATAACTAAATACATTCAAGTTTGGCATGGTGAATTTTTCTCAGATTAGATATGAAGTTATTCATATATTTCGTAATTTCGTTATTCATATATTTCATATATTTCATATATTTCGTTGAATTAAACCTTTTCAATGTTTTCAAGTAATATAGCAAAATGAACATCATGAACAATATATTTTAAACTCTCGGATGAATGTCGGAAACTCATCACAGATCACATAGCCTAAGATTTTTGCAAAAAGCATTGCGGAAAATCAAAGTATAAAGACTTTAAAGCAGTGTGACCACCTTCTAATAGCTTATAACACTCATGCCCCCTGTGTATCAGTCCAGTGGCAGCTTAAGTGTTACATTGATTGATCGATTCCTAATCCCATTGTGTTCAAAGAAATCCTGCTCAACTAAGTCAGGGGTGGGCAACTTCTCTAGTCGGCGGGCCAGATGTGAAAAAATAAAGCCCTCGGCGGGCCGGATTATTACAAAAAATACTTTGGTATCCAATCTTTGTTAAATGCTCGACACTCTCTGTCAACTTTACGTTTCTTGGGATATTCCATGGTTAATAAAACTAAATATGAAATCTAATTTCTAAAAGCTTTTCATATTTAGGTTCCAAATATATATAACTGATAACAGTAATGGGGAATGTTTACAACGCTCTCTGCTCTGACCTTATAATGTTTGTTTAAACAATTTTTTGTTCACTAAGGCAATTGTTTATTTCACCAGCTTGCACTGACAGTGCGGTGAGAGTAGAGCGATCGGCAACATTCATGAATGATGCGTCGGACCACATTACAGAGTGTGGTTGGGTGCAGTCAGCGGGCAGGTCAAAATCTCGTCGTGGGCCGGACCCGCGGGCCGTATGTTGCCCACCCCTGAACTAAGTGAAAACATCCTAAGAAATAACTTTATCAGTCAATGAAATTAGGAAGAACACAGAGTTTTTTTTGTGAGGTCTTCTTGGCGGGCCACGAACATCCGGTTGGAAACCACTGCTTGATAGGTTGCTCGTGGCTGTGACTTTGTGCCTTTTCTTGGCTTTTTAAAATTTACGGGCGGCATACAACCTTGTTCAAAGCGAATTGTGGATAGAGACAAAACTCTATGTGGATGGAGTCTGAGTTTATTATATGTAAAAAAAAATGATTTCAATCTGGCATATTTTAATTTTTAATATTTTTGTAAATAGAGTTGTAGTTGATGCTTTGAGTAACGGAAGGGACTTCAGCAGTGTAATCAGCAGAGCTAAGTTTGATGAGTTAAACTACGATCTGTTTTGCCGAACTATTGATATTGTGAAAAGAACATTGAGTGAAGTAAATCTACAATCTGAAGAGGTAAGTCAGGTTACACAACTGAAGTCCGGTCGCTAATTTGGTTTTAAAACTTGGTAATTCAAACTTCGTTGGTTTCGCGGGCCACAAAATTTTAAATTCGAACAAACTATAACAAATCATCAAAATAAATGTTTTAATGATACTTTAATAAAAATGATATTGTTGCAAAAATGTTCTAGCGATATAATACAGTTTGCTAATATGTTATTACGTATACTTTATGTCAGGGGTGTGCAAACTGCAGCCCGCTTACCAATTGCAGCCCACAAGGAAAAATTGTGCGCCCGCGTAGAAGTGCGATATTTAAATGGTGTGCCCCGAAATGCGTTTTTCGTCCAGGTAATGTGGTACGTGTGAGCAATTTAATTTCTTTTGCGTGACAAAGCCTATACCAATATCCGTCTGCCACTGTCATATAAGCAAAACTAGCCAGCAAGATCATGTAATGAAATACACAATATTATGAAACCATGTTTCTCACAGAATTTGTTTGAATTCGGTGTGACATTGATTAAATAGCAGTTTTCTTTCAAAATGTATGCGTTTTTCCTCACCATTTTTAAAAGACCCTTTACAAAGTCACAAGATCAATAACAATTTTTTGTGCGTCTAATTACTAGGAAGGCTATCTTAAATGAAAGCGCGTCTCACGGCTTCACTCAGTTACATGTATCTGACCTTTTTGTAACAAATAAAAGCTGCACACTCCTGCTGTATGGCATACAGTGCAATTTTCGCGTAGGTAAATATATTATTCATAAAAAGCTCATGACCCTGTGTTCAGTTGCATGTATTTTAGTCAATATTATAACTCACTACGAAAATATTGATATGAGATTTTTACGTTTTAATTACAAATAAATTAGTGTAAATTCATGTTCATATATATTTTCAATCTATTGAAAAAGTTTTATCTTTATGTTAAGAAATTTTAAAATATCAGTCATAAAACTTGAAAAGAGATAAATTATATTATTATACTAGCAATTTGCTAACCTGATAGTTTTATTGATAGTCGTAACACTTATTGAATGCCTGATAATTATCAGACTGGAGTATTAAATATTTTCATTTTCAAAAATAATAAGGACTTATTATTAAGCTCAACCACATAGCGAACCACGGCTCCTTGTTCGTTAAACAGATAATATTATTGTTGGAAAATTGTTTGAGAAAGTTATAACCAAACAGTGGTTACATAAAGTCAAACAATGCCGATAATTATTCCACATGACATCAGAGGTGGAAGTACAAGCATGTTCAAATGCTCTACATGATTTGGCAAACTCTGACCCATATAAATACCTAATTAAGGTAGATTTATTAAAGTAAATTGAAGTTTGTTGGTAAGACTGTATTGTATCAATTACCTGAGTGGAAATTGTCACTTTAAAGTTGACATCCATGTTAATTTTACGACGTTGAATTATCAATTTTTTATTTTTTTATCAAGATAGATGAAATTGTCCTCGCCGGGGGATCCACTAGAATTCCAAAAATTCAAGAACTTCTGCAAGATTTATTCAAAAATAAGATCTTGCGAAGAACGATAAATCCAGACGAGGCGGTCGCATGCGGCGCAGCGGCATTTGCAGCAAATGAAACTTCCATTGATTGCAACTCAAAGGTCGCAATTTTCGAATAATTTTAGTCAACTTATTCATTATATAAACTTGATATTTTATCTGGGTTCCATGAGTTGAAAATTAAATTCAAATAAAATAAACTCTGCTAATTTTCAAACTAATATTTTAGATAGAAAAGTTTACTCTGAGCGATGTAACACCTTTGTCCCTGGGAATTGAAGTTTCTGGTGATAGAATGATGTTCATGGTTAAAAAAAACACCAAGATTCCAACTCGTAAACGTGACACCGTTACTACAAGTTGTGATTATCAAAAGAGCATAAGGTTTTCGGTGAGTGTAAAAAATAAATATTAAAAAAGAAAAACAAAATAAACTAAATTTATGGATCTTTTCATAACACAAAATAGTTCAAATATGCCAATACTAATATTTTTGGAATACTTAAAGTAATTTATTTTTGATTGTCCAATTGTCCTATTAGCTGGTTGTGGTTGGGTAATGATTTATAGTTTATAATGACGCTGTAAGATAGTTATTCCCAAAACTTTTGGCTATTCAACAATTTGAAAATTCAATAAAAGTTAATATGCGGCAATGCGACTCCCATTTAGACCCCATAGAATGTGCCGCAATTTGCGCTCTAAATCCTAATAGAGTTAATCTCAATTATTATCTCGAAGTCAAAAAAAGTAATTTTTAATACGATTATGTAATAAAATTATTTTACAGATCTATGAGGGAGAACGGCCGTGTATAAAGCACAACAACTTATTAGGGAGTTTTGCTATTAACGATATTCCATTGCAACTCCGTGGAATTCCAAAATTTTATGTTGTCTTCGAAATCGACAATGATGGCGTACTTGAAGTTGAGGCGTACCAGCAAAGCACCGGATTGAAGAACAGTATAGTCATCTTGAACAATAGTGGTCGATTGAGGGAATCTGAAATTAATCGAATGGTATTTTTCATTAGAAAAATTGATAAATGCATAGGTATTTCTGAAGTAGAGGTAAGATCGTGCCCTAAAAATCCTAGCCCGCCCATGGGTATTAAACCCGACCCGAGCATGTATTGACCGAGCCTAATTGACTGTATTTTCAGGTCCGAGTCCGATTTAAACCAGAAATTTCATATTTTATTTGGGAGTTCTTAAAATTGTCATTGCAAGAGTTTAGTACAGTATGTGTCGTGTTGATGAGGCAACTTCCGTTTTTTGCAGACCACGGTCTCCCGTGGCCAAAACACGGCCGAAACGCCTTATTTGAAAAAAAATCAGCAATAGAGAAGCCCGACCCGACACGAACGTAATGATTGACATTTCAGGCCGACACGGCCCGAATGTCGGGGCGGGTCGGACTCGGGCTCGGGCTTCAGATCTTAGCTCTATTCTAGAAGAAATATCATACGCCACTCACTGTGACCAAGGATCTGTTCAAGTAGATCAGTTGTTTGGAAGGGTTCCCGAGATTTTTTGCCCGGCATTGCATACGCAATTTATAACACGATTAGTGAGGTTGTGGTCATAGTTTTATAATCCAATATATTTATTTAACCTACATTGCCAGAAATATTTGAAACCCCAACGTTATTCACTAAAAATGTGCCCACTACCTAATCAATTCATTTTTTATTTTTTGAAAAAAAAAAAAATCCTATCAAATTCCTATTTGAATGCCCTCGTTTAAACATTAAAGACAAGAAATTTTATACTTCAAATTCTATCAAAATGATTCATTTATTCATATTAATTATCGTGCCGTTAAACAAATTTCAACAAACCAAATAGCATATGTTAGACCTTAAACGGCAATAATTTTCTTTTAATTCCTATACGGTATCGAAACCATTTGCTGTTTATTTATAAAAAAAAAGTTAAATTAAAGTTCGACATACTCGAATTCAATTTTTCAAAAAATGCATATTGTTTAGTGTACTATAGTTTGAATTTAAGTAACAGAATTTTTTATAGATTGCAGAGGCTGAACTGTTCAATGAATCAGACGAGAAATTTAGAAAAAAAAGCGAAGCACGAAATAATCTTGAAAATGAATTGTACAAATGGAAACATGCTGTTTGTCAACCCGAAACAGAGAACAATTTCTCAAAAGAAGAAAAAGAAAAAATTATAAAGAACTGTACCCAAATGCTTGACTGGATAGAAAGTCATAAGGTGACATGTTTATTTGAAAATGATTGTGTAATTGGCTAATTTCATATTGAGAACACACAAAATCGTAACGTATTTACCTCCCCTCAACTTCCTAAATATAAACTAATCGAAAGCACGCAATCGCACAGCAACTGTTTTTCATAACTGGTCGTCGGTTAACCTAAAAATTTTATAGTTAAATACAGCAAGCTATCGTACAAACACGAGCGCTAATAGTGTTTTTAATATGATTGAACCATGTGTCGGCCTATTAATTCAATATGATAGAAATTTAGATCTATCAAAATATTAACCTTATCTGTGATTTTTCTTCCTGCGTTTTTTTTCATTTCAGCGGAAATTCAAAAATAATCAAGCATATTGAGTTTTGATGGTGTGCGTGGAAGACGTAACATTTTTGTATTCACATATGATACGTAAATATAGCAGAAGCATCGAATTCACAGATAAAACTGTTTGTCATCGTGACCTATTCAGATGGCAGACATGTTTCTATGTTTCTTCGATATACTCACAATAAATCAAAAACCCCAACAGAGTACTACGGGCTTGCACAAGCACTACATGAGATATAACCCAGTTTTCAATAGTCTTGTGGTACATTAAGATCGGCCCACCCATTGGTAATGATTACTTTATGCCTTCCGAATGTATAATCTAGTAATAATAGGTTATTGCCTCATCTGAACGAATACGTCACAGAATTTAAAAAAAATGTTGTTGTGGATTTTGGAATTTGAGTATTTATATAAAGTTAGAATGTATAGCTGCGTAACCAGATATTGTAAGTCGGTCGGATAGGCAAGACCAGATGTATAGAACCTTATATTGACCATTCCACATAGAAAATATTCCTTTCAAGTATATAATCTCAACGAAAGAAATATTGTAAAGACCACCTGTGTCCTGGATTCATTCAGTCATTCAAGACACATTGAAAGCTTAGAATACGTTTATGACGTCACAATTTTAGGAAAACAATGGAGAGCCGGCAGTCTCTGCATCTTTTGAAGACAATATAGCTAGGCTTACCATACGTACCGCTTTAGGCGGGACTGTCCCGCTTTTTAGCGTCTTGTCCCGCCGTCCCGACAAGTCATCCAAATGTCCCGCTTTGACGTTCAGCTATTCAAGCCAAATACACGTGCATGTTCTCGATACTGTTGTTTGTGTGTAGCGCAACGCTCGCTTACTTACTGAAGTTTGTTTACCGCTAACATTGTTAGCAAACGTATCGCATGTGAAATCAATACTAATTTAGTCTATATTCGAATTATTTGTAATTCGTTAACGTCAATTCCCTTGTATGTTTCGAACTGAACCCGATATTTGGGCAGAGACTATGCGCATGAACTCTCGATGACAATATGGTCAATGATGTCAACCGGGATAGCTTTAAATAGGGTTACCATATTTTTGTGACTTCAAATCGGGACGCCTCGAAAGACAACGACCCATTAGCTGTGATTTTGTAACTTCACATTTTCCGATTTTACTACATAGGCCTACATTCTTACATTTAAAGCTGTCTTTATCGATCATATTGTTATCGAAATTTCACGCGCATATTCTCTGTCCAAATATCGGGTTCAGTTCGAAAAATAGCAAGGAATTGACGTTAACGATACCGGTACAAATAATTCGAATTTAGACTAATTAGTATTTGTTTTACATGCGATACGTCTGCCATCAATGGGGATCAGCGGGAAACGAACGCATTTACCTTCAGTAAGTAGGCTAGCGCTGCGCTACACAGAAACAACAGGTAACGGGAACATGCTGGTGTATTATGCTGGAAAAGCGGAACTTCTGGCTGACTTATCAGGACGGCGGGACAAAACGCTGAAAAGCGGGACTGTCCCGCCTAAAGCGGGACGTATGGTAAGCCTAGCTTTAAATGTAGGCCTATGTAGTGAAATCGGAAACTGTGAAGTCACAAAATAACAGCCTAAGGAGTCGTTGTCTTTGGAGGCGTCCCGCTTTGAAGTCACAAAAATATGGTAACCCTAAATATAGCCCATCTTTTTTCGATTCAAAATGTCACTGAAGATTTGTTTGAAATGGCAGATATAACGCATTTTAATAAAGTAAACAAATTGTTTCCATCACATCTTTATATATTATAGTGATGCAGAATATAAAAAAAAATGTTCTAAATATTTTTCATCAAATTTTTACTTTTGTCCCACTGCAATACAAACAAAGCCAGTTATCCCTCTCTTGGATGAAAGAACACAAAGAGACCGAAATAACGTTTCCAAAGATTCATAAATAGTGTATTTGGCATAAATAACAGAAAACATATGACGTCATATCGTAATGAAATTCCAGCTGTGGTATGACTTTCCCAATCGATGACTCGTCTCTGGTTTGGATTCAGCTTGTCAGTCTTGTTTCTTTGGAAAGGAGAGATAAAGTACTATTCACGGAAATAGACAAGCTGACTTTGATTGAAAATTCTAATTGAACAACCCATCACGGTAGGGAGAATAGCGATATTGCACTTTGGTAACCTCACGCGGAAAGAGGGCTAAAAATCCATTTCAGAAATACTTGATTGATAATTCTATAGCACGTTTGGAAGGAAGAAAATTGATTAGATAAAAGATGTCAAAAGGCTTTGAGATTGCTCGATTACAAATTGATATTGATAGTACGAATTCATTTTTAGACCGCAACCAAGGAAGAGATAGAAGTAAAAAGAAAATATATTGAGGAGATATTCAGCAAGTTTTCACTGTCGTAAAGTTTTGGAATTTGATTTTTCAAAAAACATACATAACTCAAATTAATATATAAGTGCAATAACTTCACTACTGATTCTGTTATTCATTTATCATTTCTCTTATTTATTATAATTTTGTGTGCAGCATACAATCAGTCTATATTACTTTAGTATAGTGCGGTTATCGTTTATCCACATTTATAGTGAAACTAAATTGTATCAGAATTTTCCACTCCTTGTGATTCAATTTTACTAATTATAGTTTGACGTCATTTAGAAAAAGAAAAACTATGATATACAATTTGTCCATTCGTAACATTTTCTGTCTGAATTTAACTACTAACTTCAATACCATTTGTCATATATTTATTTTTGATTACTTGAATCAGGGGTATGCAACTGCGGCCCGCGGGTCAAATGCGGCTTTAGGGAAAAAAAATTTGCCCGTGGGAAACGGTCGATTTTGAATGATGTGGGGCCCGCGGAGCGAGTTTATAATTCAATACGTGAGAGTAAATTCAATAAATATTCGTTGTGAAGTCTATACCTAAGTACAATTTGTAATCTATGTCTATTAGTTCACAATGTCTTAATAGTTAGCTTGGGTAAACAACCCATGTCAAATGATCAATAACCAACATATTTGTACACGCAATTACAAAGAGCCCATAAAGACGCGGCCCAAAATTTTCAACCAGTTGTTTCTATCTGGCCCTCCTGTATTGAAAGTTGCATTCTCATGATTTAAATTAATAAACTCGTATTTTGTAATACCATGATATTGAATCGGTAACTGTCAAACCAATATATTTGATAAATTCTATATGCATGCTGAAAATAATTCAAATTTACAAAATGTAGGATCATGATTTGAAGAATTGTAGACTTTAGAACTTTAAAATATCAAATATATCAGCTACTATAGTTTTACATTTAAAAATCAAATATCCTAAATTTTTTCCTAAATATATTTATTGTTTATATAAATGATATTCCAGAACAGGGCATTCCCAACTTTTGAGCTCGTAAACCCTTCCAATAGACTGAAAGGATCATTTGTCGAAATCTCTCACCACTGATGCAAAATTTGAAAAATACATCCTCGCCACGTTTGGATATAATAAATTAGTGATTATCAGGTCAGGAACGATTTGTAAATTTGAATTTTTGGAAGAATATGCGCATTTAACCCTAATCCAAACACTTATTGAATAGTCACTAATTCGTATTTTGAGCGGTGGTGGATGTCTTTTTGGTTGGGGCTTTGTACCAATTTTTACTGTAATTTTCCGCGACCCCTATTCACGTTCAAAATCCAAGCAACAAACAAATTAACAAATTGCAATCATTTGAGTATTCAGTGTGATGAGTGCGACTGCTGTTAGCAGGCTAGAAAGTGTCCTATTGATTGTCATTACAGGCCTGAATGCAGTTTAACGTTGTTGGTGATTGAACAAGATTTTGGTTTCGATCGCCGTCAACGTTTAACGATTAAAGGCATTGTTATGTAAGCGTGCCACTTCTCCGGTCTTACGAATTATCTCGAAATCGTTAGAACTTTGTTTTGTGCACTAGTTTAGTAATTGTATTTAGGGAATGTCTCAAAACGTACAATAAGTATAGTGATTTGTGTAAATTGGCGTACTCTTTGGCGCCTGATTAGTCGTAACCTGTAGATTGGGATGCCCTGATCTAGAATATTCTATAATTAGTCACTTCTAACTTCGCATTAAAGTTGAGCGTGACAAAATGGTAACAAGTAAATTACTGATGAAAACATTTAGAACTTGTTCCCAACCATTATCTAGCGATAAAATAACAACTGGTAAATCTTTCCATGATAATATAAATTTAAAAAATCAAACTATTGATCACCATTTCGATTTCAAAAATTTGATTATTTTGTGTGTCCTTGATCATCATGGTCACCCAACGAACATTGAAATTTTAATAGTTCAAGTGTGAATTTTTTTTTTTAATTTTTTTTTTTTTCAATTATGTGACTATGATATTGTTTATTGCTGTGAACATTTGAAATAATTCCATTTTTAATTCAGAAATTATGTTGTTATATAATGTCTTTACTTTAATAAATTCATAGCAAGTGTATGAGAAGAAAAAAAGGTAATTTCAAAATTTTTATTCATATATTTTCGGTTTATTCTATATTGAATAAATTTTATTTTGAAGCGTCATTTCTGTATATAAATATGATGTTATATTGGGATCGTTATTTTTGAGGCATCTAAGACAATTTGAAATGACTGTATTTTAAGGTATATTTCAACATCTAATTTTCTCAAATACCCAAAACATTTTCAATATATTTATATATATATAAATATTTCTGATTTTTTGTAATACATTTCTTTATATTTAGTGTCTCTGAATCCTATCGAATAAAATTATTTAATTTAAGCAGGTCGTCGGATAGTATTCTATTTCTGCAGTTACAAGAATAAGAATTTTAAATGGCAACCATTGGAATTGACTTCGGTACAACGTACTGTTGCGTAGCTGCATATACAGATGGAAAGGTATCAAAACTAAAAAATTTGATAGGTTCTCCTGTAGTATGTAAACCAAGATCAAAGACATCGAAATGTATAGTATGTGTTCCAGATTATATTGCTTTACATACAACGGGAGCACCGTATGATATTTCTCATATATGTAAAAGTAAACGCTGAATTACTCGTTAACCTGAAATTTGATTTTATTTCGGTTCCAGAAACAATACGCATTAAACTTTGACGAACTTTGTAAACATTTGTTTTAAACATTCTGACAGGTGAAAATAATTCCCAATGAACTAGACAAACCTCTGACTCCAGCTTATATTGGTTTCACCGATGTTGATAGACTTTACGGTGATGCAGCTACCCACGAAGCGTTTTTCAATATGGAAAATACTATTTATGGTAGGTAAAATGAACGATGGCAACAACTTAATCTTTAGATTTTTTTAACCATCTAATTATGAGATAACAATATAGATTGTATAATATAGAACAACACTAACAATGAAAATTAGGTAAAAAATAAAAAAAAAGTTCCCAGCAAATTAACCAAGAGCAAGGTTAGCCACCAATCTCTCAATAAACATACAAAAGAAAATAAACCCTCCATTTATTTGTATAATTTTTCTCCTAGTTTTAGCATGTACAAAACAAGAGAGCACAAAACCCTACATCGGTACCGATATCACTAGAATATAAAATGAAGCCAGTGTTAATTTTTTTCGACAGATATCAAGCTTTTGCTTGGGCGTTGTTATGATGACCCCGTAGTGGAGGAAAATAAAAAAATGTGGGGATTTAATGTCGTAAATTGCAACAATCAACTACGTATTCCGGTATGTGATTGTACAACGGAAATATTCATTTGAGATAATCAAAGCATGTCGTTCATATAATCCTAAAATATCAGTAACTACTGGAATTTTATGGCAATATGGCTGGTATGTTAGAACCAAGAATGGCCAATTCGAATATAATATTCAAACATCACGACCTATGAATATGATTTTTTGTGTTCATAATAATGCCGAATATAGCGCACACATCCTAGCGCCGTCGTCCCGAAAAATACTACAATACTTTTTTTTATTATGATCAAGGACAGACTAGTGCGCGCGTCAATAAAATACATCCGACATGATTTTAAATAGTGCCGACAGAAAGTGTATATAACACGTCGAAAATGTTTTTAATTGAAAATATTTTATAATTATTATTGTATATTTCCGCTTAGTCGAGATAGTGTTAGCGGTCAAGGTGATGAATCTAAAAGCAAATTATGTCAAAAATATTTTTTGTCCTCCTTACATGCGATAGTGATCGAACATAAATGGGAATTTTGACAATTCTTGCAAATCGCATCGTATAATGTAGCTCTTAAAAATATTCCTTTGTATCGCGGATTTTAAGTTTTCCGGTCATCGTTCATAATAATATCGTTCTGCTTGAGTTGGCGGGATTGTTTTATAAGCACGAATAAAATCATAACAACCGACATGAAAGATTTAATTAAAAGGAGTCGAAAAATAAAAAACGATTTTCGTACTCAATTCTTCGTCATAGGATGATGAAAGTTGTGGAATCGGTTTCACTCGATTAATTATGACGATGATCGCTCAATACCATTTACGTTTTTCCTGAATCAACGAATGGTGCAAAATAAAATTTAAAGCAAGTGCACAAAATGTAATTCTTGTGTAAAGGTATAATTGTGATTTTTTCAAGTCTCTTAAAACCACTAATTTAAATATTATAACGCATTTAATTTGTATTTGAAAAGTAATTAAAAATAATTTTCAGAATGTATTCGAATTATTCGATGTATGGTCATCCCTGGTTAGAACACTGCATACACCACTTTAACATTTTATAGTTAGTGATAATGACTTGAATGTAAATATTTTTAATATAACAGAAAATTTTGTCCAATGAAATACTCATTCATTTATTTTTCTTCTATTGTTGTTAGTTTACACAATATCTCGGATGTAATATTGTATCGTTTGATCCATTCCTGCCACGGCGTTATTTTATCTTGTTGCTGTATACCTGCTCCTGAATTTTACATTTATTGGTTGGAACCAATTCACGTAATATCCAATGGTTTTAAAATTTGCAATTGTTGTATACAAAATATTTCTATCTGTAAATAAATTGAATAATGTGATAATGCGCCAAATTTATATAAAATCATCGTTCTAACCTCCACAACACTTGTTTAAAATAAAGGTTCAATACCGGAATAAGAAAACTATGTTAACGGCAGATCAACTGTGTGCAATGTTGTTGGACCAGATGAAACAACAGGCCGAAATATATCTGGGAGAACGCATCCATGGTGCTGTCATTTCAGTTCCTTCCAGTTTCAATAATTCCCAGCGAGAAGCTATGAGAAACGCCGGTGCTATTGCCGGTTTAACTGTTTTAGGATTGATAAATGAAACTACGGCCGCCGCTGTTACATTTGACATTAGTAGAAGGGTAAGAAAGTTTGCACTTTCATTTTAAATAAAGAGTTTTAATATTATAATAAAATTAATATATAAATAATTTGAAATAAAATATATGGAATGAATCTTGGTCATAAGCGGGGACAATTTGATACGCCATAAATAGAGGTTAGTATCATCCTTTGTGATTCTATGCTTTTTCATGAAAATTATGATAAGAAAAACTGTTTGTTATGTCTTTCTAAAATGGAATTGCAGAACCAATTTGAATTCTATGCTTTTCATAATAAAAAATGAACTATTAGCTATGTTTTACTGGGAGGAAAGTGCAGAACCAATTTGAATGTTTGATAATTTGTCGTCATAATTTCTCATCATTTCTTAATCACTTTACTATTTATTTTTATTTCAGGTGTCTAATTCATCAATTATTCTTGTTTTTGATCTTGGTGGAGGTACATTTGATGTGTCTATAGTTGCTATTGAAAACGGCAATGTCAAAGTACTTGCAACAAGAGGAGATACTTGTTTCGGAGGTAAAAGGGGGACACAAAGACCGCCTCTATACTTTAATTTTACTTTTATGCTTTTATGCGTAGTACTTTTAATGTTACTTTTATGTGGTATTTTGTATTTTAGGAAGAAATATTGACCAGGCGATGGCTGAATATTTAGCAAATAAATATTTACACGTAACAAAAATTGATGTTAAAAAATACAAGAAAGCTTTAAATCGATTGAGAGTTGCATGCGAAAGAGCAAAAAGAAGTCTTTCAAGATTTCACAAAGCGAGGTATTAGATATATAATGAAATTATCTATTATCTATCTAATTATCTTAAAACGGCATAAAGGAGACTATCGAAATTCAGAATGTATTAAAATTGGCAATCATAATATTTTCAATTTTTTGTATGCTTAGTGTTCGTGTGGATGGGATTTATGAAAATTGGGATTATGAAGGAACTATGTTTAAAGATGATTTTGAAGACATTAACATGGAATATTTCCAAAAACTAGATAAAACTGTCAAATTGGTTATCGAGGATGCTGGTGAAGGAATCAAGGCAAGTAATTAACTTTTGTAAGCGTTGATGAGAGTAAAAGCATAAAGTTTTGCAACAAGTCATTTGAATCATTTTATTTTTATTTTTATGAAGTCATTTAAGCCTAATACCCCTTGCTTAAAATAATATCGTGCTCAGTGTAGTAATTACCTCTGTCATGCGCAAATTGTGCAATAGGAGATTTTTTCTTCTATCATAATTTCAAACCATAATTCGCTATATCACGAAATGCTATTTTCTCATTTAAATTTTCGTAACACAGATTCAGAGATACCAATAAATTCACCGACTATGAAGTAACTTTAGGTTATAGTTTGTTAAGTCCAGACCTATAGGATAGAGTAGGTGAAACCGCGTTACCGCACATATTTAACAATCACGTTTTTGTAGTTACCAATTAGCAAAAACGGTTTTTAATTTTCATTAACATGGAGGCAATTACTTTTAAGATTGACGACATTCTTCTAATTGGAGGATTAACACGTATCCCCAAAGTACGTGAAAATTTGGAAAAATTATTCAATGGAAAGAAATTAAACAGAACCATCAACCCCGATGAGGCTGTGGCTTATGGTGCTGCGTTTGTGGCTGGCAACTTCAAAACAAAAGTACATTTCTCAAGTCATTTTTCCATTCCTAACTTTTATCGAAACGTAGTTTTTATATTCAGAAGAACGCTGAAGATTTAAATCAATTTAAATATTTGTTTTTAGTTAGTCGTATCATCTCAAATTATTTTTGATTGAAATAAATGGCGCCGTCAAAAATTATTTTAGGACGGAATTTGTTTAGGAAGGATTTTTTTTAAAAAACGACAGGGGATAATTATTAAAAAAACTATTTTGGCCAATTTCTAATTTTAAATATGCCTTCAAACGACCAAGCATTTCAAACAGTAGGCATGATTTATTTATTTCATCCTATTAAATCTCTATCTACATTCCCAATATATTATGATATTTCTGAAGCCATTTTAAAGCAATAGTAGCTATTTTAAACATGGGAAGTAACATAAAAATACTGTTTATGTTAAGTTCGTATGATTGAAGAGAACATTATAATTTTATACCGTATTGTACAATATGATACTTTTATACTGTTTTTTTTCGTCCAATATTTTTCATTATATTTAACTTTTAAAGTTTAATTTTTAATAGTTCGCTTGATTTCATTTTAGGTACCGACGATTGCCGATATTGCCACATTGCCGATCGAATTGAAAATAGGTACTAGTAAGACGATAGCCATAATGAAGAGGGGCACTGAAATTCCAACACAAGAAAACGTTAAATTCGTGGTTGAAATGCGTGAATATCAATTGGGCGTGAGTATATGAGTTATATAACAAATTAGTTTCTATGAAAAACAGTTGTCACGCTTTGATTATTTTGGAAAACTTAATTAACGGCAGTTCTCCAGAATTTATTTGGAAGAATTGTTGCGCACTGTAAAAAAGTTTTCACAAATTCAAACAACTTTGAAACCAAGCTATTTCTTTAATTTTCATTCAATGAAATAAGATGATGATATCTACGTCACCAAACTTGTTTATTTAGATATACGAAGGTCATGGTATTGCGGAGGAAAAAGAAGTTCCTTCGTTTACCATGGAAGTAATTCTTGTACCTGGAAAATATGAGATATTGATTAACGTAGATTTCGGCGGCATATTGACAATGCATATACTTCAAGATAAAGGAGAAATACAATATGAAATAAAGGGAAAAAATCAATTGAGTTATTCTGAAATAATAGATATGGTGAGAATATTTGGAATAAATATCAAATTTGATAACATTTTTTATACGTTTGTGTCAGAAAATTCTAGTTTTCTCATTTGTATACTTCACAAACGCCTCCTCTGAAAGTACTAGAGTAGGATGTTTCTGTATAATTCTATAAATCTAAATACCCTTAATTAATAATTAAAATTCTGCTCGTAATCAATTTACAACATTCTTGAGAATTGACATATTATTTAGACTTAACGAAATGAAGGCTAAAACTAAATTTCATTTTTCAGTTTGTGGAGCATCATAAATTTGAACACGCAGACGAGGAATGGGGAGAACAGTGTGAATACAAAAATGCACTCGAAAATTTTGTGTACTCTATTAAACAAGCAATTAAACTTGAAAAATATCAGGAGAAATGGAATGAAGGCAAAGTGTCGCTCTTACTAAAAGCATGCGATGAAGTATATGATTGGATAAAAAATAACAGGGTAAAATATTTAAAACAAAAATATTTCAATTCCAAATATGAATAAAGATCGATATAAAATTTCAATAAATGAAATGGATAATTGTTATTGGTAATAAATATACGACACATATGGATGCGCAAATACCAATTTTTATTGTACTACAAGGTTTCGCTTTATGAACGTACCATTGCTGGTAATTGGGTATATTCGGAATATCAATAAGCAAAAGATTGAAATAATTTATATCAAAACCTAATCAACATTTCAATCAAATAGTTTTGTATGTTATCAGAAATGATTTACCTCTATAAATCACAAACTATAGTACCAAACTACATGCCGCGAACTTTAAGATCTACGAGAGTGAATTGTAACATATTTTCATTTAAAAATGTAATTGTAGTGAATATCATATATTTTAACTGTTTTGATGTTCTAAAGAAATGTGATATGCCCTTATTTTTCAGAATGCCAAATCAGAGGAATCACATGAAAAACAGAACGAATTAGCGAACTTGTGGATTGATCTCATGCACGACGTAGATAATAATAAAGCGGTATGTTGTTGTTTTTTTGCAATATTTAACTTTAGTGTTTTCAAGGAAACTTGATCAAGACAATATCATGCGCACTCACTTAGAAATAAAAGAGACTCATGGAAGTTACAAGCAACAATTGAAGTGAAAAGAGTCAATGATACTCAACAGAGATATAGTTCAGAATTACGCGTTAGTAAATTAATGCGGCAATTATTTTCTTACAATCAGGAAAACTAGCAGTTTATGTCCATTCTATATCAGAAAAACATGAATTTCACATAACTGAAATATTTAGAGAAAAAAAAAGATGTTTTTGAAATTATGTAGTATTAATATTTATTGTAATACATGTTGAACAATAGAATGATATGAGACAACACGAAAACGAAAGAAGAATACAATTTGAAAAACGCAGTCGACTAAAAGAAGAACAAATGAGAGCCTATGAGAGCGTAAGTAAAATAGTAAATATGCTTTATTTATAAGTCTTACATTTTGCTATCAGAGAAATTGTGTAAAACGTCTCAGTGTTTGTTTACTTTGAAAAAATCAATATTTGCATTTCTTTTGCTGAACTCTTTTGGAAAAAATGCACGGCAGTTTTGTCATGCACTTTTATTAAGCAATAATTTCGTGGACTTTCGATGCGGATGCAGAGGAGATGAAATCAAATTACAGTCAATTATAGAGCAATGAAATAAAATTTGATTTGTGGGGTAGAGAGTAGTAGAAAGTGATATAAATTGGATGAAAACTGACATAAAAATTAAATCATTATAGATTTGAGACGTAAGGAACTTGGAAACACATGTTTTTTTGTCTTTTGTAATGTGAAAAAAGGCAAAACTAATATGGTTCTGGATTTTGTCACATTTATATGATTTGATTGTAACAATAATTACCTTTAATTCAAGCTTGTTAAAAACAATGAAGCAAGATCATCTCTCATAAATCGACTACGTGATCATTGTCTAAGCACTAATATCAATCTTCGTGAGCATGAAACAGCCGAAGTATACGAAATTATTGAATTTACGAAAAAAGAGGTAAATTGCAGTGTTTACTAATATATTATTGTTTAACTAAAATTTACAAGGAAAATTAAATTATTCCATCTCAAATCAAAACGCCATAGAAGAATCAAACTAAAATCTAACTGAAACACAATTTTATGAACAATTTCAGATTCAAAAAGAAAAAGAATATTGGATTAGAGAAGATAGACTTGTGGAGCTGATAAATTTATCCGCTTTAAGAATGAAAATAGTGGTACTTTACTGTTTATGTGAAAAGTTTGTTTCAATATTTAATCGTTAATCTATTCTATTATTCATCGAAAACACGAATTTAATGTTTACCCTATCTTATTACGTAAACTTATAAAAACTTGTAGCAAATAACTTGCATCTTGCAATATTCTACAATATATATTATTATTTCACAGATTTATACAATTACGCTCACAAAATTGCCATATTAATTTTTTTACAATTGATAGAATATTGCTGAATCAAAATTTTCCTATATTTTTTTGGAACGTATGCTAGTATAGTATATGCAGTATTATATGCCAACAGTATTTGTAGACAATAAGTACTTTATATATAAACTTTACTAAATGGTATACTACATGCAGGCTACAAAAGCGGAATTGAAACTTAAATATGAAAAGCTAAATGAAATGGACAAAAAGCGTGTTTGTAAGGAAGGAAACATTTCAAAACGGATCGAAGAATTTCCACAGGAGTTTTCTGTATGATTTCCATTGATTCCATTCCATATTCTAGGTTATTTTTGTTGAAATTATACGTAGTATCTATAATAAATATTATATATACAATTAAATATATTTAGAATGAAACCATAGAAGATTTGGAAAAGATGCAAGAACAACTCAATGAAATCGCAAAAGATCTTGAAAAATCAATTACTCGGATGGTAAATTGAATCTGTTAGCATTATTTGATAGTTAGAAATGGAAGGGATTTATTCTAGAATACCAGATAGAAATTTTATTAGTCGCTTCCCTATGCGTATTTTGCATTTTCAAACATTTCCTCTGCCAACAAGCCCTGAGACGTTGTATTTCAAAAACATATGCTAGAATTATAAGAAGCGAGATGACGCTAAAGAGCACTTTTTCCTTTTATATTTTACTTATACGTTATAATTCTCAAATATACAAAATACGTTCCGACATTGCATTATATCACGCAAATATATGATAATATTTTCTGTTTCACTCATTTCATAATTTTACCTGTCCACCATGGTGAAAAGGTTGGGAAGCACTGTTTTAAACTACATTCTCGACAAGGCAGAGAAATTTTAATTTACGTCCTGTTTTCATTTACGAGTTTACCACCGTGCATCGATCAAGTTTTTCAAAACAATACACGAGGATGACATTGGTCACTAGAATACATGCGAAGCCATTACAAAGTAATACAATTATTGAATATTATATCTAGTATGTTTATGTATGATCAGAACGACACTCCTGGAATCCAGCACACTGCCTTCATGTCGGTTATTGTCTTTAGAAGATCGTCGGTGCATTTTCTCATAGCAGAGTATGTTACCTACGAGACTGATTGTGGTAAAAGCTTAGCTGTTCATGATTTCCGCTAATATAGTGGTTACCAATTTGAAGCACCTGAAACGTGCCTGGGAAAAGCTGAAAGACTGAGACACCCGAATTTGCCGGGCTTGTCCATGGGACATATTTTTCTGTCCCATTTCCATCCCATCCCATAGCATTTATGCCTGTCCCATCCCATCCCATCCCATCCCATAGGATTCCCATTGGAATAAAATTCAACAAAAATTATTAAACTAAGGAGTGTCTACTAAATAGGACTACATGTACGAATAGACATGTAAAACAACAAAATCTACAGACTTTGTTAACTTTATGTTCATATCTATTATACATGTGTCCATAGGACCCTTCACGAAGTATATTGTTATTGCTGAATATAATTTGCTCTTTAACTAACAAGAGCGCTATGCTCAAATATATGAACACGAAATTCATAACAAAATGTTTCACCATCATTTCCCCAAAATTCATACGGCCATCCCATCCCACGGGACGTTTCCCATGGAATTCCCATGTAAATCCTTTTCTCATGGACAAGCCTGCGAATTTCCAACCCAACAAATCTAAGGGTGGTGTGTCGTTTTACACTTTTTGTCACTTCTGGCTGTGTCGGTTTGAGCGCTAATTTTGGCAATTTGAGTTACATATGGTTTTACCATTTATGGTAGTTGGACTTTATTCACTTGATAAAGCAAATAGCTTCCATAATGTCGGCTACCCGTTCAGTGTGTGCTTTCATTTCGCCCTTGCTTTCAGAAATTTAAGATTTTGGTGTTTCTACTCCATTGAAGTATTATATTCCATGTGGTTTTCTTTTGTTAGTGTAAATATGTTCTATTTTACTGGAGTCTATCTATCTGTTACGTCAAGTTTAGTCATCTTCTTTACTAAGATGTTTTTCAGTAGAGTGAAAATTTAGTAATAAATAGTTGTCGGGAACCATCGTAGCAATTATACATTATTTGGTCACATGATATTTTAAAATAACTACAACATTCTGTTTATAGCTCCCGTGGTTGGTAGAACATAAGTTGAAACTTTACTGCGATGAAAAGACAGATGTTTGGCACTATCACATGTTGATATGCAGAACCTGCAGTTTGTGGTTTTGAAAGTGCCAAATATTTTTAACCAAAGCCACATTTTTTGCATGCGATCTTAAAAAATATAGCCGTACGATCATACTCTTTCAGATTTGTGAACTTCGAAAAAAAATCTGTTTGCAAGTAAGTGGACTTCCTCCCATTTTATATTTGCTCTTGGTCGAGGTTGATGATATTAAGTTTAGCGTATAGCAGAGTTAGATAATGATCAGTTTTCTATACCATGTGAGTTAATGTAGTTTTATAAGGTTTGAAGTTCGATTTCATTTTATGTCAACTTCATGCCAAATTTTATCCAGCATTTTACTTCCAAAATTGATTCCAGATTACATACTTCTAATTAGGTTGTATATTCTATTTCGAGGCCAATTGAATGTAATACCTAAATATAAATTTGTGTTCTACCCTACTATATATGCCTTTGGGTCATCTAGAAGTAATATTGCCTCGGGGAGGTTTTTTATCTGACAATATCTGGCAATGACATCTGAGTTGTAATGAGCATCTTCCATACGTCCTTGTTGGAGGGAAAATTTTGTGATGGCCTTAATATGCGGTCCTTTAACGGTTCCACGAATTTTATAGTCCACATTTAAAGTGGTAAATGATCGCCAATTTTTAGATGGTATATCGTTTTTATACAAGACCCTTTTTCTATATATGGAAATTTGGAAAAATGGTCGAAAATGTCTAATCCTTACTTTAATCCATTAACGCCGAGAGATCTATTATTTTGCATAGACTTTGTTGCGCTGCATATTTTGTCTTGTGTAACATATCGATGTAAACTGGGATTTTCATCCTCTGAGATCTTTATAGAATTCTTTAGAGAATAGATAATAGATTTGGTATTGTTCTTGAGTTACACTTTCCATCCTCCATAAATTTTTATAAAAGTTTTCTATATTTGACAAGATCTCCCGTTCTCCCTTCCTTGGTGGCTACAGATTGGTTATCGGTCGGTACTTTCTGTCGATATTTATAAAAGTTTTTTGTTTAATTGTACAATTTTTCTTGTACGACGAAAATAAATATCTAAATCTGAAAGCGAGATGCATGTGACGTGCACATTGGTGCAATTGTTTCGTGATATTGAATTAATGTTGTTCAACATTATTGTGTCTTCACAAATGCCAATAAATAGGCGAAGCATAGTTCGAGTTTTTGCTCCGTGGATTCCAACTAAGTGCTTATAAATTTGAATTTACACTAAACTGAAGCATAGGGAAGTGGACACTTGTGATATTCAACTTTTTGAGTCCAATTAATATCACCTTCTACGAGGGCTTTGCCAATAGGTCTTGCTTATCTTGATCTATCTTGAGTATATCTTGAGTGACGACTTCAACCCTGTTAATTTTTTTTAACTTTTCCTTCTATCTACGCACGGTTTAGATTGCCCGAATTTTTCACATCAGATTAGTATTTTTATTTCGTGCCATGTTTTTCAAATATGCTGTGGTGATTTTACTTTTAACTTTTATTGTCTAAGCATTCTCTTAACGTTTCAAAATTTACAATATCAATAATTTTGGCTTGGTGGTATGTGTGCCTGACAACGTTGATACAAGTTGTAATTTTATAAAGTTGGGTATTATTCCTCCACGTTCCTTTGCACCAGCAAACTTTTTTGGTTTGTCTCAATATAATTTTCAGGCATAATAAATAACAAGACACATGTGTTATAACCGAGATAATCTAATTTTAGGGAATTATGAAAATTCTTCGTCCTCGTGTTTTAAAGTATTATGTATAAATTGTTCGTTTGGAGTTTTTATTTTAAAAAGTGTCAAATATGTTGTTGCACTCAATGAAGCATTGACAAATTTTTCAGGGGTCTCATTTCAAAATTGTTTATTTTCACCACGTTAATCCTAACCAAAGCAATATCAAAGTCCCCCTCTAATTCTTGAAGTAAAGTGCTTGCATCGCAACAATTACTTAGTATACTTGACAAATGTTGATAAATCCCAGTTCGTAAGGGTTCATTTCGAACAGGTGCAAATACATTGAAAACTTTCACAATCGGCTTATCTGGTATGCGTATGTTGTCGAAAGAATGTCATGCTCTTGTTTTATCATAAAAAGGGTTCCTTGTTTAAAAGTTTTATAATATTTTTCGTCTTTATTGAGCGTATTATATTAAATGTTATACCCTAAATTGCCTGCCCTTTGTGTTGGGACAGCTTCTTTAACTCTATGCTTCTAGAACGCATATCACGTCATGATTTTTTTGTCGAATAAACTTCTTTAGCTCATGTAGCTGGTGTTGCACGCTAAAGTCTCCTTCGCCCTAGTAAGCTCATTTTCGCAATTCTCGACGTTTTGCAAAGCTGGGTGTAAACCATGATACTTAAAATGTTTGTTATGGTCTTGTTTGGAAGAATAGCTCATTTCCTACCCAGCAATATAAGAATGAACGTTATATGACATTCGGAAATTATAAAATATCGCTTACATTTCACGCGTGTACTTCCCGTTGCGAGAGAAAAACGTCGCACAACAACAATATAAATTCAATAAACCTTGGCGTTGCGCGCTAACCAATGACAAAAGCTATTATGATAAGGTCTTATTTTAAAATTCATTTTATATGCTACATAACATAAGAGAGTGGCCATCTCACAACGTCAGGAAGTTATAAAAATATCAAGTCGTTTGATCGCAGCTGCCTCACCGAAAAAAAGTTAGTTCACATAAGCGTTTTATCGTTCAAATTCTGCTTGTCCCACGATTATAAGCCTTTATGACATATAATAAATGTTTTATTATGACTCACAAAACCTTTCAACGCGATAAAGCACAAAAAACCGAACGATCGATCAATCATAGCCTGGCCGATTCGATGCAGTGACTTCCTCAACGAAAAATTTTCACCGCGCTCAAATGACGCGCGTTATCGGAACTGTTTTAGTATCATATCAAAGAGAAAACCAATACGCAGTCAACTGTATAGCAAATTTGAGCTTTACAAAAAAAAAAAAAAAACGTCCAACAGCTGATAGAATGAGATAGGTGGAAATACTTTTTGGTATTTTTTGACGTTTCGAGAGACCTCGTCAAACACGGGTTTTAGTTTACGTCAGTGACATCTAGCGTATAGTACTCTAAAAGACCTTTCAAATGATATACAATTATTGTATATTGAGTGAATTTTGGGGGTTTTAAGACATGTATAAAATGGGTTTACAAAATTGGGCTCGATTGCTCGTTTGGCAAGGGGTTCATATTTTTTTTTCGTTTTCGCCAAGAAAGAAAAGAAGTTTATGCTACTAGTTGGGGTGAAACAATTTGGTAGTGCACTTGCATGAATTAATAGCAAATCTTAATGAGTTATCCAAATCAAACATAAGTTAATCACAATCGTTTCACTTTTTGTTTTCATAACAGTTTTTTGTTTTTTTTATCTTATATATTGTTTTCGTCGTCTCCCTTGTTCGTTTGTTTGAGTAGTCCAAATTTGAGATTAGTGTATTACTTCCAAGTTTGTCTGGGGCTAAAAGTACCACACGTGATGTCTCACTAAAAACGGACAAACTTGTTGAGTCACGATACTCAATGTTATGCACCATAACGTTTCCGTATGCATTTCCTTTCGATGGGGGCGGGGAACGGTGGGTTGCCAATTTGGAAATTTTTCTTTAGTCAAGATCTTTAATCCTTTGGGTCATGGATCATTTAGTGGTTGTGTTAAAGGACTTATTGCGCTTCCAACATATTCAAACTTCGACCAGTCTTCAATTTCCTTTAAACCATCCAATTCTGAACCCAGATAGAAAAAATCTCAGATACGGAATTACCTTTATCACTTTGAATTAATTGCATACATCGGTCTCGCAATTGTTTGTTTTTCAATTCATCCACTATTCCCTTATTGGGTTTGTGAAAATTTCGGCCTCCATGGAATTCTTGGTACATTGGTATATTGTTGTTCTGACGTTTTTTGTTTGTTGAATGAACGTTATCTTGATTGGATATAAATATATTTTCAGCTTGATTTTGTGCGTTGATCAGATCCATTTATTGGTCTCTTATTTTGCAAGACTAGTGGAAAATATTTTCCATCTGCGACTTTCTCCTCTGTTTAGGATGCGAACATACGCCCATGGAATTTAAAGAAGTTTGGAATTCTTCTGATTTTTGTCCCATCTGTTTACAATATCTGGAAACTGTTTCATTTTAGAAATCAATAAATATATGACCAGTTTTCGAGCAATTCTACACGTCGGCTCATACATTTCACGGCGGAGAAAGGTTTTGCATGTACTTACATCAATTACACAATATAGGTCCTTCTTAAATTTATCAATAAGAAAACAAATTGTTTATCTCCGTTTCATGATGTCAATTTTAACTGCGTTTCCTATTTTACTTACTCAATTAGAAAAATATGTTGAGATCAATTCCCGCCATCACACATAGTTTCAACTTTATTCGTTGAAATGACTAAATGGTTTGAGAGATCAACTCATAAATCAAAGCCATTTGGTAAATGCACCCTAAATATTGTGTTCGCAGTAGACAGGCAGAAAGCAACCACTTGCTGCTTCGCACCCTGTTTCAATCAAGCCATGTTTGTTATTTTAGAACTGTAAAAACAAACACGAACCGTTTTATTTCAACTGGAATTATTTCAAACTGTCAATTTGACTACTGAAGAACTTATAGCATTTGCCGATGAACATATTTGAAAAGGGCACTTACTCAAAACAGCACTTATTCAATATTATTTAACATATGCGGTATTATGACTAGAAATTTGTTAGAAAAAAATCTTGAACTTTTTTGTTTTGGTTCCAATGAAAGGTAAGCACTATGTATAACTAAAAAATAAATTTGACGCTCATTTGGGGAGCAATGGATGTCTCACATTTCAGTTACTTCGATACAGCAAGCGTAGGGGAATTGACCAATACAAACTATAATATCACTAAATTTAACTGACTAACACAGACTAAAATACAACGTGTTTGTGGTGATATCGTTTGGTGAATCGCAACGCGGCAAATCGTGGAAAGTATGGCATAATTTAATAATATTTTGACTTGATCTGCCTTTTTGATGCAGATTAGATGTTATCAAATTCGAAAAGATAAAGAAAATAATTTTATTGTACAAAAATAAATCCGTTTTTGTAATTACACTGAATGATTAAAGGTCGATTGTTGCCACTTACAACAATATATATTGAACAAACAAACGGAAAACGTCAACGCGTTTGTTGCTGACGCGCTGGCATGGGCTTCTCTATCTTTAGCTGTCGAATTCCAGTACAGAAAGTTTAAATATTGCCTATTATTAACGAGATTGATTACATCCGTTGCAATTTAAACAACACAAAATAACACATATCAGCGGATGATCCTATAGTTATTGTTCGAGGCAAAAAGCGTTAAAAATGCCTCATACTAAATGTTGAAATCGACTCTGAGAGTTCTGAACTTTAACGTGTAATACATTCAATTCCAACATCATCATTCTAAATGCGACACTGTAGATATTTTATATCTACTAAACAAGAATGGTCAATATCAAATTTAAATTATATTTCTAAACCACTGATGAAATCTCGTTGTTCAATTTAAAAAAAAAATTGAAAAGCGTGAACTATATAAATTAATTCTTAGTCTTCACTATTTATTTTATTTAATTCACATTTAGATGAAAAAAGAGATCAAGAGTTTGCAGAACATATCAAAAACTATTGAATACAAGAAAATTGTTTCCAAAGAAGATGAGAATGTCATAAAATCATTTCAAAAATGGAAAATAAAAGTAATTTCATGTCATTTTCGTCAATACACTTAACGTGATTGTCCGAATTTTAATGATACAGATTTGATTAGATATTGGGAAACAAGTTTGTACTCTCAGAATTTAAGGAAATATGTGGAAATTATTATGTGGTTATATTATAATTGTTCTTCCGAATAACAGTGTAATCAAAGCACAGTTGCAACAAACTTTCAAGTGTTACTCACAGTTTATAAGAAAAATATTAATTTTAAGTAATTGCTTTAAATTTTTCATCTGATGTTTGTTGTGTTTTGCATGTACATTATACAAGGTCAAGTATTGATAAAGACAAGATAAGATGATTTAATAAGCATTCGGTAAATTTTGCAGAATATACAGAAAGAAGAAATTGAGCAAAAGAGAGAAGAAGTGAGATTATTCAGTCATGAATTGAAGACTAAAAAAGTAAGTATGCTTCAAAACAAGTTACCTTAAATGTAGGACTTAGGTATTCAGCAAACTTTACAATATTTTTGGGATAACAGATGCAGCATCCCAAGTTACATGTCAGTCCAACAACATTTACTTTGATCCAATTTTAAAATCAATTTTTATTTAAGTTCATTTATTTATTTATAATTAAACTATGCAGTTATTATATCAGGGGTGTGGCATTCGTTTTTCTTGAAACTGTACACAACTGAAACGTTGTATAATTTGAACATTTCAATAGAAGGCTGTTGATTCAAAACTAGTGGAGCTGAAAAATATGTTGAAGGATACAAAAAAATGCCAAAATCTATTCCTGAGCGAAGAGAAAAAAAAAATTTCAATTATAAAGAAATGGATATCTCAGCACAAGGTAAATTTTAGTTATATTAATACCTAAATATATCTTAAATTTGTTCAATTTCCTCAAGACTTCTGAGTTACAAGAAATCAATGAAAAACTGGAAGAACTACAAAAGATACAAGAGAATGCCACCGAGAGAAATATAAAGTCCAAAACGGTATTTTATAATAAACAAAGATCTATATAATCTAAGCTTATTCAAATATCGAGTATCGTGATAATATAGAAGTTTAAGCTATCAATCTCATCAATCAATTTATAAATATATTGGAAGCAAGTATAAAATTTGTTCATTGTAGCATTAGAAATGACAAACAACATGATGCAATAAATTTAAAGCAAATACCAATTCAAATTACTATTATATATTATTAACATTTGTTAAAAGCCTGGTATATTGTTTCTCGTTTTCAGCGAATGCCAAAATCAAGAATAACTTCAATATATCGAAAAAAAATTACCAGTATTTGTATTGCTTGTACTGAAAACTAATTTTACAACTGAAAATACGACGAGATGGTCCAATTTTAATTTACCTTCTTGACTAGTTTTAAAACAACGGACTATATAAAATTTCAGTTTCTGAAGGAACTGGTTTATTGATTGTTTTTCATCATTATTTTTATACATACCAGTCACGTGACTTATTTTATGTTGATGGTAACCACGCACTACTTAGTCAATACTTCTTAGTAATACTTCTTCTCAATACTTCTTCATCTTTTGTATGACAAAGTATTTGTAAATAAGTATCTATATAATTTCCAAAAGATGACCTATTTATGATATAAATAAGTTAGTTTAGTGAGAAATGTATACAAATAAAAAGTTTACATAGCGGAGTAAATTTATTTTTGAATACGAATATTGAAGTCTTTGTGTGTTACCAAATATGATGAGAATTGTCTGTGAGAGTTCGTTAAGTACTGACCAATTAAACTTCGACAATGTAGAAAACTACATATACCTTCAAAAATTTGATATGCCGTGACCTTGTGACCAGTCAAGTTCCGCGCTTAAATTTTCGTTGTTTTGGGGATCTAATCTTAATTTGATGAATGTAAGTCATGTTAAAGTTAAACAATTCGTGGTTAAAGTGTACGTTTCAATGCGAATATATAATTAAGTGCATTAATATTTTGGAAACTGGTCATCTTTGTAATCAATCTTTACCGCGTACCTTGCAACATACTTTAATAAATATCCAGCTTTACTACAGAAATGCAGGATCAAAATTTATTAATTTATATTCATATAATCAATGAATTTAAGACAATTTATAAATCATGTGAATCATTATTTCAGTAATATAAACACATATGTTTTTTTTTATATTTTGATAAAATAATGTTTTTTATTGATATTAAACAAATTTTGCTGAAATTTCGCCTGCAAAATAAAAAGAAAGCGGAAAGGCGATTAGATGCAAAAGACAGCTTAATGGAGATGTTACATTCAATCAGCAACATTTTGAATAACGAGGAACGTATAAGCAACTTCACTGCGGAAGAGAAATCAAAACTCGAGCAAGAGTGTAAACATGCGCATACATGGTGCAGTAAGAATCCGGTTAGTTTGAAACAATTATGCACAAATCATCAACTATTGTTTCATAGATCGAAGTTTTCGTTGGACACAAGCGAATAAAAATTGTACATATAACATTGCCCTTAGTATAATGTATATGTTTCGATCGAAGTATTTGGACGATTGTAAACATCTTTTAATTAATTAATCAGTAATTTCAATTCCGACGGTTTTTTAAAAACATCATATCTTCTTACGCCATCTTTTTTTCTATTTAGCAAATGGCAGGCTACTATCTAAAAAATAATTGATGTAGCTGATGCTTTTTCCCAGTGTACACATATTCATATATTACTATAAAATGACTCTGGGTTCTATATAACGCTATTGCTATTCTTATAATCGTATAATTAATTTTTTCCTACTTCCTGGATGATTTTTATGTCACTATTAGTGTATGCGGTGTAGTCAGTATGCAAAATAATTGTATGGGGAGAATACATTTGCATGTGCTTCTCGTCAACCTGATAGTCGTAGAACTAGATTGCTATATTATAAAAATCTTTAAAGATTACAATTTAAAAAATTCATTTCCACCAGAATTTGCATTGCAGAGCATTGCACATCACAAATTGCATTAATATGCGTGGATAAATAAAGTTACATATTTATTGTATTTTAATCTTCAATCTTGTCGAGGTAAAATTTTTACTATCGACTCAAAACATTGTTATTGCTGATGTGGAATAGTAGATTTGACAAAGTTATACAAGTTTATTTACTAAATTTGCTCATAATTATTAACACTAATACCCATAATTTAAATATGTAGACTTTGAATTTAAATCATTTTTCATATTTCAGTATTCTCCTCGTGAAGATTATGCAACAAGATTGGGCAAACTTCGAAACACTGCAATGCCGATTCTCAATCGCATTGGAATTGCTGAACTCTAGTTTACACAATATTTAAAAGTTGCTTGCGATTACGTAGTTTATTCGCATAATCATGATTATTTAGAAAACTAAAATTCTTTATTTTTTGAAATGGCGTAAAATTTAATATTTAATGATAGATCAATTCAAATGAAATAAATGAACTACATTATTACAGTATATATCTGTCTGTCTGAATTGTGCAATCTCGCTTTCACATTGCCATCTGGTATTGGTGTTTGCTGATTATTTTTTAATCAAAGTTATTCGTTGTACTTGTGTATTTGCTTTACAGATTCACATTGTAGTATTACGTGATTTTTAATATTATGCATATGTACATATCAACATATATACAATTATTATTATGTGCAATTTAATTTACAATAGCTTGTGATAACATAAAAATATTACTGAGGAGCTATTATCATATTACTGATAAAGTATTTAATAAATTGTAATAAAGTTCAACACATAGAGATATGAATGTTCACCTATATTTTTATTGTTATTTTAAGCAGAGACGTGCAACTGTTTATCGCCTTGGGACAAACCTAAAATAATGGCGACGTTCGAGGCCGGAGCACCGAAAATCAAATGGCACAGCACGCTTCTGTGCTGTTTCATACTTCTTTTAGTATTCAAAAAAATTACTTTGTTCAACCTTTCTGGGAAAATTTACAGATAGACACTGACAAAACGCTTGGCTCAGTAGGTCTCTATTAGTTCGTAGAATTCAAACGACTAACAGAAGTCCAACAATAAATTGGAATGTCTGTCATTAGCAAAGGTCTCTAGAGTATATTTAAATCTTGTTTGCTAGATCAGGAACATTTCAAATAACAATTTTAAGGTACCACGGTCATATGCAAACGGAAAAACATTAAAATAATCCGAAGTTTAAATACATATACAAAGCTAATCATTAAAAAATTCTTATTGCAAACTACAGATTTTCTCCAAGATGAAGATTTGCCTAAGATTCATGATGAAAATTGCGCAAATCGTGAGCCCTGATTATAGAGGTGCGTTAAGGGTGCGTGTCGCTAAAGACCTGTCCATCGAACAACTCATTAATTGTAGCAACTCGAGGTTGAGTTTGTAAGTGCTCGTCTGCAAGCAGTCATTTTAGTTGAAAAAAGATATTGATAGCAAATGTTCGCATAAGTGATTAAAAATATCTTACAGCGGTATGTTATGCCAAAAAAAAAATCATTTTTAGGCATAATGTAATGTAACTAGTGTGAAAATATATAGATCATTTTCATGGTAGGTTTGTTTGTAATCAACGATTGCTTGTAAATATGTCCATTTTCGACATTTTACGATAGATTGTCTAATCGGCAACCACGATTAAAAATAAGAGACATATCGGATCCAATAAATATTTCTTTTCCGTAGACACTTTTTGACGTATATTTTCAGCCAGTATTTTGTTCAAGGTATCGTCAGATATCAAATATGAGAAAATATACTTAAATGTTTGACTTTGTTTTTGTCCCATACCGACAATATATCTATTATTAGGAAAACAATATTCTTTTGATGGAGGAGTTGACACTTGGGTCTCAGTTTCATATTTCACGACTTGGGGGTACTCAACAGGAAAATGTTGAAAACCCCTGCTGTAGAGGATAAATAAATCGCAATGTAGTCGCAAGGTGGCAATGAAAATAAAATTTCTAACAACGATAAAAACATCGTCTTCTTCATTGCTTGATTTTGCGTTATGTAATATTCCTTGGTATGTTATAACTTTAGCATAAATTTGCAGACAACTTGTTTACACAACTATTTATTCCATCGTTTGGCTATTGTAATCTGCTCGCAGGGTAAAAGTATGTTTCCTCGGGAACTACATGCAGATCCAATAAATGCAAATAACTTAAAATCACGACATAACATTTAACGGTCTGGGAGAACAATTTTAAGTTCTTTAAAATCAAACATTTGACTTGATTAAAAAAGCTAAAAAACGAATATAACTGTCTTTTTATACTTTGGTAAATAAAAGCTTATGCAACGCTTCGGTGCAGTCAGATTTTGCAACTCCTGAAAAACTTTTCCAACGTGTACATTCCTGCTCATCGATTTTGAAATTGGTTGACTTCGAAAGGTTTACGAGGCATATGAACGTGTTCTACAGTTTGTTTAATTCATGTTTGTAGGCAAATATTTTCTGAAATCTTCGTAAAATGTTATCCACGTAATTGTTTTGCTAATTTATAAAATAGTCACTATATTATAGTATATATTTTTTCAATTTATTTTGGCGAGCATTTGCTTATCAAATGACGTAAAGCGGAAACCAAATTTATTTCCTATATTTTGATTAGTAACTATATAGATTCGAAGCTTGGGATTTAAATTTAAAAATCTAAGAAAAAATGAGATCTGCCATGAAACACATATTTTGACAGATAAGTATTTTCATAAAAAATATAATGTTTAAACTACGTGTGTCACGCAAAAGGCGGTTAAGACGACATCAATTGGCGACCCAATACAGACTGCCCCCGTCTTACATTGATGTCAACATTTGATTATAACATTTGCCTTTTTACAAAGTATTGTGGGGTAAAATTTAATTGTAAACGTTCGTTATCCGTGACTGTCCAATCGGGGAACGATGGCTTTCTATCTCCGTGAAATGAAATTGTACTATAGTTGAAATTATGAATATATATATATATTTTTTGTTTTCTAAAAGGTATTAAAATGTGTTTGTATTAATTTCTTCAATATTTCATACATAGAAGACAAAGAGCATATATCTGGAATATCAAAAACACAGAAGTCAGCACCATATTAAGTTATAATAAAAGTTTTCTGCTATTTTATATTACAGAATTTATTTTCATTCATTCATATATTTATTTTCTACAAAAAACGATCTGGAGTAAATCTCCCCATTTACACAAAACCAAAATTTAAAAATAACTGTCAATTTTCATTTAGAGTTAAACCAATGATAAAATATTAAATAATAGCCATGAAGACAAATAGTGTTACACAGTAACATTTAAAATATAGGTTTTACACTTACTAAATTTTGTATGTAGATAGTATAATTTGGTATGGTATAAAATAAAATGGTATAAAAATTTCAACACAAAAATCTATTCCGGTAAAAATCTATTCCAAATTCCTAAAAAAAAGACTGTACGCGATAAAATTTCAATTAATCGTGAAAGTACGATATGTGTATTTTCAACGAAACTTGCTGTGCATAAAAGCGGTTACGACACTTGAAGTCACTAATTGATGTTAGTCCAAACTCTAAAAAATAGATAAGTATAAATATGGAGAATTTCTTCAAATTTTCGAGTTGGTCTCCGATTTGATTGTCGGAAATTAGAATCTGAATAAAGAGCCTAATTTTACGCAAAATAATGCAATAACTACGCATAATTTGATTTCCAAATATTGAGGTTTGTGAACGAGGGTGTCACAAAATACAATAATCGATATAAAAGACGTTCCCTGTTTTACACCTAAAATCTTAAAATTGAAATGAATTAAATCCAACATGTGTGCAAAAATCCAATGATATTCTGAATTAAAAGATTGATGACGGGCATGAAAATTTAAAATTTAAAAATTCTCATAAAGAGAGTATCCTAGCCAATGTGGTGACTGGGAAATTATGTGGGCGTTTCAGAGGCTCGAAATCAAATATTTGAACATTCCACAAGTAATAGTGTTGAGTACAAGTAAATAAAGATAAGTCTTGCGCAAATATTGCATTACGTATTTGAAAGCATAGATGTACGAGAATTATGTCAATTTTATTTTTGAGTATTTTTATGCAATAAATGTTGATTAAAGTATCGAAACGTTTAAATTAACTTCTATACAATTTGCTTCGTCACCCTTCATTGGTACTCATTTGATACTCACTACTCAGTAGAGCTTGTCGCACTTTTGGTTTGCATTCGAAATAAAACACACATCTTCGTATAAAATTCCACTATGAATTATTCAAAGCAAAGGTCAGTTGACGATCTAAGGCCAAAATTTAAAAAAGCAAAGTTTAATCAAGAAACATTTCAGAAGCTGTATACACAAAAGGGTACTCCCGTAGTGTGTATATCAGGTTAGGGTAGGCCATAATTTTATTCTGATTCTCCTTATTTTAGTTCTAGTACGAGTTCGGGGACTGTCTACCCATAGGTTTCAGTCTCTTTACACAACTTGATGTAAAGTAGGCGAATAAAATTAATTACCTCCATATTGGTACACATACTCCTGAAGCGCCCACAAAAGTATAGTTGGGTTATTTAAAGCTGATGGAATTCAAGAACGAACGTTCAGTGGGCGGTGCTTTTATACCACAATCTTCATTTTTCACTTTTGAAGAGTCTGAAACGCTGTGACGCGACGTCGGTAACAGTTTTTCGTAAATCAATACTTATGCTTTTACAAAATCAACACACAATGCAATGATTTAATACAAGTACGAAACAACCTGAATATTCATATTCATGTACCTTACTAAATAATTACACATCAGGTGGCTTTTAAAGCTTGAAGTAAATGAATATTACAAAAAAAATACAATACCATTAATATATTTAGCTTGGGTTATTCCTAGCCTGCGCTCCCTACCTTAAGACAACTTTCTGAACAAGTCTTTGATCAAATGAAATATTATAGGAAAGAATTTATGTTAGTGTGCAACAAGACTCTTTTATAAAACATAATTGATATATTTTTCAGGTAAATGTAAAGTTCATTCCTGAAACGTGTTAAGAGTTTTGCTTAAAATTCATTTTTTTTTCTAATAAATTTGCTTATATCAAGGCGGATTGAGGGGGAATTCTTTAGGTAAAAGTTGTATATTAGTGGTAAAACAAAAAAAAACTAGCCGTCGAGTTTTGTGTCTTTATTTTTATTCAAACTTTTGATAAATATAAAAAGAAAATTTTTTTAACACTTATGATCATCGATTTACGAATTTGTAATCTTAAACGGTTCACGTGACGACAGTCAACTGATACTATATGATAATAGACCAAAGATTTATTTATTATTGGTCCATATATTTAATTATTACAGTATGAATTCTAAATATTATCTGGATATTATTGTTTTACCTCTTGTTTTGCTTATTTTTAAAAAAATAGGTGGATTTGTGTTTTTTATCGTTTATTTTGAATTACCAGACAACTTGCATACATCGTTTGGATACTATCATTCATTCATCTTAGTCTGCTCGCCATGCAAAAGTATATGGTTATTGCTCAGCTTTACTTATTTGCTAGTCCAACAGGGTAATTAAAACAAAGTTTGCTGAATCACAATGTTAATGGTATTTTATGCAACTTCTCTTTTTATGGTAGATTAAAATAGTTCAGGGGCCAAAAGCGACTCGTCGATTATCAAATATAGTAACAAAAATATAATCTATATACGGTCAATATGTCTATTACAAAAATATCAATAATCCTCTATTTTAATGCAGCTGAAATTTTTAACGAGTATATATTTGCATTTAAAAAGTAAAAATTAATGTGATAAAGAAGTTTGTACCTGGGTTTTACACGTACTCGGCATTCAAGTTAGTTCAGTTGATAATCTTGTGGAGGTCTCAATACAAGAACCCAGATTTGTAAGGAACATCAAAATAATGCACGCAGGTACTGCAATCTATGTCAAAAAAGTATTTGAAAATTCTCCAACATATATCTAATCCATTTCATATACATATCAATTATTAGAGTAACCGACTGACTCCCGCCATAACCAAATAGAAGCAAAAAAAATCTATAAAATCCTAAATTTCTTTCTCACCTAAAAAAAAGTGTCAGTGAATCAGAATTAATCAACCCAAATTTTCAAATCCTAATATGAAAAGCATCAGGGTCTTTTACAAATTAAATTAATTCATTGATAAAACAAAGACTTCAACCGTTTACGCAGATAAGCCTAAAGTTAAAGTATAATAGTGAGTACGAAAAAGAAGCCATATTATGAATTGGAAGATCCGCAACAAGCGTGAAAATTTGGATATTTTAGCATCTTGCTTATTGAAGTAGAATCCAGTATCCAGCTTGAGGTTACCATATCTGACAAGACAAAATCTCTGACAAAATTTTAATGAGCCACATTGAGCAATCTTGCAACCAAAACACTTATGTTATGGTATAAATTCACAATGTATCCAAAGGCACAAGCTGTCGTCGTTTTCTCGTGAGAATAAAATAAATAAAGAACATAACGAAAGAAGTAAAATTGTTGTTTAATCTTTAGCACTGATGACTAAACCCTATCACGAAATAAAGTACAGGTAAAGTTAGTGCAACCAATAATATATTACATAAAATATGTATAAATATAAAATATATAAATATAAAATATGTGACATTACAATTATCTGAATGTGGCGCAATCCGCGTTGCACAGAAATGCTAGAAGGTGACATACCTCTAAAAATAGAATTTCGTGGATGCACAATATCTAAAAACTCGAGGATTTGTAACATAGATTCACTGTATTCGAAAATCCCTCACATTTAAACACTTTTTAACATTTCTCTCTGACGCAAATTTGACCACTATATCTCGGACACATCAAGGATAGATATGGCGTATGGCAACTCTAATCTAGCTATACAACATAAAATACGCAATAGGAGGGTATCCTAGTTAATGTGGTGACTGAAAATATAGGTGGGCGTTTCAGAGGCTCGAAACCAAATATTTAAAAGTTCCGTAAGTGATACCTTCGAGTACATTGCGCAGGTATTTTTTACTGGGCCTCGAAAGCATTCGATAGATAATTATTACTTATCGATTTTAATCGGTAAGTATGTTGATAGGTATTTGTCTGTACGTATGTCTGTCTGTCTGTTAGATGCACGCGTTATCTCACGAAAGCGAGTTTGAATCTGCTCCAGATTTTGCATGTACGTTTATCATATCTCGGACCAGAAGCCTAATAATTTTGAGCGAATTATGTCGTATAATTAGAGAGTTATTAAATAATTAGTGATGGGACGCAAGGTGTCACTGTGGAGTAAGAGTGCTGTTTGGGGAGATCCCCTAACTTTCAATCGATAAGTCTTCGGTCTCTGACCGATAATCTCGTTATAATGTTAATCATATATTTCATCATCGTGTGATGAGTGTTGATAATAAGCTAAAACGTTCCGTTTCGCTTGTTTCGACGTCTTTTGCCGTCCTTCATTGGTACTCATTTTATTCACTGTACTCATCACCTATGAATGTATTCACTGCCTGTCGTGTACTTTGAAAAAAAAAAATTTAATATAATCGGCAATGAAATGATTTTGACTATTTATTAAATGTTATATACTAGCATACCTAAATTTAATAAGTCAATGAAAAGTCAGAGTATTCTGTCGAACGTCGAACGCTGCACAAGATGTGTCTATAGTACCATGTTTTATATAATATTTACAACATTAAAAAAAATTGTGGTATTCTCATGGGACCCGATGTTATTACAGGCGTCGGTAGAACGACGGAATCATGCTAAACATTTGAATATGATATTTTTACTCAATAAAATCGTAAGTATAATTTGAGTTTCAATTAAAAGATACCCCGAATTGTAAAGCAATACATCATAGATGCACAAATAATCGTATATTTTTAGTCTTTGTGGTGAATGGAAAGGAAGTGGGTGTGTTAGAGGCTGGAATGTCAATATTGCATCATTCCCTCTGCGACAACACGGCACTTCTAAACAAAAAAATTTATCGTTTGTTCAAATATCATACGAGTACTTGAAAAATATTTGATATTGAATAGCAAGCAAAAAATTTAGTATTCAGCATTTAACTCTGGTTAATTTTTGCAAATCTTCAAAACTTTTTGTCGCTTTTTTTTGGTACGAATACGGATAAATGAATATTACGGATATTTTATGATGATACAAGTTGTAACGAAGATGATCAAAATAAAAATAAATGTTATCTAAATTTAATTGAAATGTCCTCCAAAACTATTATAACTTTTATAAGTAACTATTTTTAATAAAAGTGGATTTAGTATCATACAAAGAAAATTGACAAAAAGCTTTCGTCAAATATTGTACTTCAGGAAAAATTTGGACTGATTTTAAATGTAACTTAGTATTGAAAACGAATGTTTAGTTGTGAGAGGAGACAAGTTGTAATTAGAGGTAAACTCAAGCCGAGTGGCAGATATTTCTTTGTGCTGTTCGCCACACAGAAGATCTCCGTATATAGCAGGGGTGGCCAACTTGCTTTCGACCGCGATCGACTGAAATCTTCAAAATACCTCGCGATCTACAAGGTCATACACAGGAAAACTATTGCATACGCAGATAACTGCGTGTGTGACGCATACAAAAATTCCACCGCTGCCAATAAGCTCGGTTCTGCAGGCGCATTTCCAATGAAATCAACAAAAAACTTTGCATTTTTCATATTTCATTCAATTTGTTAATTAATTGAACACGCGGGTGGACTTATGAATCGTTTTGCTATTATGTTGTTGTTGTCCTTTATCATGATATTCTTCTTCCTATCGTCATTACAAAATCTCTTTTCTCCTCAAATACTGGACCAATTGCTTTGAAATTTTCAGTAGTTAAAGATTGATTTTTTGCCAAAAGGCTATTACTTTTAATTATTCCTCAATTTTCTATGAATCTAATGAGATCTAGTATTTCATCCAAAAATTGCGCTGTATCACTTTTTAATTATGGGAACGCGGTTTTTAATCCGCCAAGTGTGATGGCCGATTCTGACAAACCTTGCTATTGGAAACTCGGAAGTTTTTTGAAGGTACCGGTAACATCAAAGGTAAGGACTGCTTCGCTGTGGCCCACGTGTTCATATATTTGGTCATTGCTCTCATGTTAAATTATATAATTGTACTCGAAGTAAATGTTTCATCATTTATTTTAGGTTTATTCGAATTATACAATTCAGATCTATAGGGCCTGTCTAATTTGTAGTCTCAAGTGTTTTCAATTCCTCAAAAAACCTTGTAAAGTAAACATGTATTATCTAAACAGCGACTAATGAGTATTCTCAAACCATAAATGTTACATGACTGCTCAAACTTCAGTATCTAATTTACAATACAATTTTCTTCAAGTCCGATTTTTGCTCGCTTAGAATTAGGGAAATTTTGCATCCTGATGCCACTGCTACAGTTGCGAATAAAATTTATGACACTACTACATGGAGTGAGACAATAACTTTCGCACAGTGCAGAAATAGTTGTAGGAACGTTTACCAGTCAAGACACACCATATTCTGCAAGTTCATTTCTAAAACTTGGCAGTAGTGAAATTTGCATTTGTTTTGTAATAATATGCTATAACGGGCTTGTCCATACCCAATTACTGCATGCATATATTGTATTTTGCGTAGTACAGTACTATATTCTTCCTATTTTAAAACACACAACAGGCGCTGTATGAAACTGGTTCAAGGCAATTGATTGGGGTATGTTATTACATTTACTCAACATCAGACGCGATCGGCAACTTGAGACGTGGCGATCGACCGGTCAATCGCGATCGACGTGTTTGCCACCCCTGGTATATAGGACTGCGATAGTTGAGAGGGCGATCCGGTAGTATGTGAACCAAGATGGCTGACACATGAACATAGGGGGTGTACCAGGTTAGGGTTAGGTTTTAATTTTATTCCAATTCTCCTTACTCAAATGCGTGAGTAAGCGATGTATAAAAATTATGAATCTATATTTTAGAAACTCTTGAATACACGTTACAGGGACTATAACCTATTATTTATTACAAATTAGATTATGCGTGTATCCATAATAAAGGTGATTATTTTGAAATGTTATAGTTACAGACCGCATCTAAGCATAGAGAGAAAGTTATCCGTGCATGAAATACTTGCATTTACTTTTATTGTTAGCATCCCAAATGTTTATATATTCATAACGATACCTTCAGCGTCATGATCAGATACTTTTCACTGGTCCTATAAATTATGTGAATTCTGTTAAACCGGCCATTCGCAGCCATTTCCACCAAAAATATTTTTTTTAACTTATTTTACTTTATGGTAGCACAGCGCATACAAATATCTGATTTTTAAAATAGCCCAATTTTACTACAGATTGTAAATATGGAGAGAACGATAAATGCCAGAACATACATGAACAAAATTAACATTCAATAATTTGAAGTTATGTAAAAAAAATGTATGAATGAATTTTTAGTTCATTTTAGGGTTTTGCATATTCGAAGCCGGAAAAAATGAATAAACTCACTTGGATCTTGTAACTGGAATATACATGTATTCATCTTAAGGGCGTATACATAATTTAGCTTCGCGAAAATGTCCCTTGTCTGCTTATAGTCCGACATATGAGGGGACCTTTTTGGCCCAAGTTGATTTCAAACATAAAATTTTTCTTATTTGTGATTATTCATCTTGGGGTCAATGCCCATCATTTCTACATGGGTGTGGAGTTTGCAGCCTTGAGCAATATTTTTTACGGCTCGATATTTGTATTAGTGTTTTTCGTCAAACATGTGCATCATAATGACGCACAACCTGAACCATAACCTGTTACAATACTATGTTCAGGTTGTGCGCAATCTTGGTGCACAAACTACGCAAGCACCAAATTTACTAGGAAATAAAACCAATAACTTTTAGGTATTTGTTGAGCCCAGCTTCGGGTCGCGACCCATATACAGTATATGGAAATACTGTCGAAACATACGCGTAAAATAAAGAGTACTATTTCAAAATACCCATTTTTGTTGCAATTAACAATACAAGCCTGCTAATGCAGTCGCCAGTGGTTCAAGTGGATATACGCCCGGTGGAGAACAGTCAATTATTTGTTAGCGAGAATTGTTATGCAGCGGGATGATCACGACGACGCAGTGAAAGATAATGATATCACGAGAACAAGAATGAGAAAATTGCTACATTGTATAGTATATCCATGGGAAAGAATGTAGTTCATTCTTATGTTCCATGCCAATGCTTTTCAAATTACCAAAGACTCGCAACACTTTTGCTTCTTCTCTTCTATAAAGCTACATTGTATTATATATTCGCATTTCCATCTGTTTGTTTGTTCGTGCTACCAGATAAACGATCAGCGGCCTCCAAGGAGGACGGGGTCCCCTTTTAAGAAACCCTGTCATAAACTAAAAGAGGCGACCGTGCTTCTCTTGCCTGTTGTCATGCTGTCCCTTGAATTCAGCTACAACAAAAATTTCACGAAAACTAATTTTTAAATTTTTTGATTTTATTAATATTCTCAACAATGAAAGATATAAGGTGGTAAAATGCCAAGTTATTCCAACAACATGATCATGTTTTACAATTTACAACCAATATTTTGTATGTAACTTTGTTTGACAGAGCCCCAAGAGCTCTAACTACAAATATCAAAAATGTGAGACCAAAAAAGTCACACTACAACATTGTCAAATGTGCTGTATTTACAATAGATAACAGGTTTACCAAAAAGAATTACATGAAAAAGGGTAAAATAAAGATCAATTCAGCAATATCTACTTGGTGATATGCATCTGTTGATGATTTAATGTGTTTGTTTCGGAAGTTTAATAACAGAATTAATTATGGTTGTTGGGGATATTTAAAAAAAGGTTTGCATGGAAAAAGGTTTTTACAAAATGTCAAGGTTTGATAGTATAGTGAAGAAGTAGAATAAATACTCCCACGTTTTTTTTTTTCACTTGATAACCACGCCCCAGAACTTCCTCGATAAGTATACGCAGCAATTACGAGAGGCAGAAATGCAAAAAATGGGATTTTCATCGCATTGCAAACCAATATTAGCAATTCTTATATATATTCGCGCATTCCCATCTGAACAGCGTGGAAAAGATTATATCCATCTACACACTTTAAGAACTATGTCAGATGAGCGGCATATTATCGAATATCAGTAAAGGAATAGTGCAATGGGAAAAGACATATATATATAAGGCGGAACTTTCGGTAGTATGCAATCAAATAATCTTATTGTAGAATATATATTTAAAAACATTTCGTCACGCCAACTGCGCCAAGTCGAAACGTTTTGTCTCTGGCTGAGCTTAGATACCAATTGGTACTCATGTAAACTGGTAAGACTGTAAGAGGCACGCGATGGAGCAGATACTAAGAGTATCCATCCCCCAGCTGTCATTTGAGTGGGTACTGCTGTTTTTATTGCTGATGTTACTGATCTTTTTATATTACAAAACTTACTTTCAACACGCAGTTTGAATAAATGAAAAAGCTGAAACTAGTATTCTTTAGAACAGTATACAAATTCTATGGAATGAAACCATACACAAAAGCTCGTCAAAAACCTATAGCTCAATAATCAAGTGGAATTTGATGCATGTGCGCAAAAATGTGTGCGTTACTACGTACAACCGAAGCACGCAGGAAAATGTGTGTGATGTACTAGTATTCAAAACGTTTGACTCAACTATGTTGGCATAACAGGTGCACATCTCGGTTTCGCATACGCATACCTTCTATCTCCACAACGATATATTAATTTTGCCAAAGTCAATGCAGCACAAAAAGGTTGCGGTTCTTCCAAAAGAAAACAAGTTACACATCTTTAGATACCAGTGGATGGTTTTACATGGCCTTGCTCGGAGTGAAAGACGAGGTCAAATATTCCAATCCAATTCAACTAATAAAATATTTCCCGAGTTCTTAAACTTAAACTAGGAAAACGTAATGCGCGCGGCAACGCAAATGTAGTTTGAAGAGCGCAATAGGAAGTGGCTAGATGCTGTCGATGGATCTTGGCTTGTATTAGTGAAATAAACTACCATTTATTCTACTAAAATTGAATTTCTGACATTATAAGAAGATTCAATGTTACTATGTATGCAAAACTAAACCATGTAGTTATGAAATAATTGTTTTCAACAAAAAGACGCTCCTGAAGTATTCGTACCAAGATGGCGCACAACCTGAACATTGTATGTTTACCAGGTTAGGGTTCAGGATGTGCGTCATCTTGGACCGAATACTTTAAATCCACTTAAAAAAATTGCTCAACATTATATACTCCACACCCACCTGGGTATCATTATTTATGTCATATACATTATATCTAAACAATAAAAATAACTTGATGTCCCAAAACAATGTTAAGGCCCGATTCTGCCGGATTATTACAAATTAATTTTTTGAAAATAACCCTTTGCTTATTTTCCCATTTGAATACAAAACAATATTTTGTGGGGAATTATTATCAGTTTATTATACATATGTAGTTGATGAAATTATACATGTAGTCGAGAAATATTGGATAATAAATTGGATAACAATAAATCCATAGTTATTCATTTTATTAAAATAAATTGTCACGGTAAAATAAACCAACACGGATTAGTCACTTCGATCGCGAACCATTGCCAAACAAATAATAGTTTTATTAGGCGGATGTCTTTTCTATAAATACATTTCTGTCTGTACAATACTATTCAGCTAAATTTATGGGACAATCATTTTAAAATTACATTATATTGAATATTTACAATGAAACTATGCCAGATATAGTTGACGGATAATTATACATATCTCACCAATGAGTAAATTTGAAACGACAAAAAATTGATGCTCTATATATACTGAAAATCATGTCACTATTCATCGATTATGAAATATCAAGAAAGTTATTATCATTATGCAATGTTGAAATAAAAACACAAAATAAATTACGATAAAGATATCTTGAAAGTTGATATTTTAACAATGGTAAAAACAGTTTTAAAATGTAGTTATGTTAATTCTGTTAAATATTGGATCTCCAACGTCTCGCAGCTGTCTTAGTGCCCCAGCATATCCTTTCTTTGGAGATTTCTGAAATAAAAATGAAAATATTTTCTCATATGTATAACTATGTAAGAGTGCTGGCTACATTGTGAATTATCAAAAATGAAGTTTATGGATTCAAATGGTATTGGAAGATTGTCACGAAATAATAACCGGGCATGAAAAATGTCCCGTATACTGTAATTTATAAAAATTATTAATACATTGAAGTTGAGTTCAAATCTATGTCCAACGCAAGAAATGCGGTACTCCTGAAATCATTAAATAAAAGCATATATATACATAATTTGAATGTTTAATGACTCACAGCGTTTGTCTGCAGAATATCTGCGGTTTCTTCGCAAAGCTTATCAATTTGTTTTTTCTTATGTCGAGCCAAGCTTTTCCTGTGAGTTCCATTTTTGGAAAAGTATTGCACAATAAGTTTGTGGTAACTTATGAGCTCTTCTTTGACATGCGCTTCTGTACTTTCCTAAAAAAAGAGATCATTGATATTCTTTAAAATACAGATTATTAAAATACAAGTTGCATCAAAAAAACTAAATTTTTTAGAGATCTAGAATACATATTGTTAGAGTTAACCGCATGTTTCCTTGCAGCTGCAAGCGATATCAATTCGTAAACAAATAGGGTAAAAAGTTTAATTGTATTTCCAAGGACACAATAATAAAATACCAACTTACAGAGATGCTGTAGGTATCATTAATGAGCCATAGCGTAATACTTCTAAATGAGTATTGAATTTCAGCATCGTTTAGTCTGTAAAGTTGCAGATATTTTCAACTTCTTTTTTATTTTACATAAACCCACATGGTATTATATTTTATCTTGAATATGAGTTAACAATTTCCAAGATTGTCCAAGAAATTAGGATAATTCTAAACTGATTTTTGTTGTTGAAATAAAGTTTCGGGCGAAAAAAATTTATATGCTAATATACACTTTTAAACTTAAAAAAAAACACTAAGCGTTTTATTTACATGTTCTCTTTCTTTAACTTTTTGACGTATATCATCCCACACTTTCCTCAATTTCTCCTCTTTTGATTGGAATTCTTGTTCCTTGGCGCTCTGTGTCAGTATAAAAATGAAAAGATATAATAACATAACATAGTGAAGTAACGATTATAAACCCAGATATAAAAATTTGAACATCATATAACAATTTTCGCAACACGTTGAGTGACGCCGATTGGTCGTACGGTAATGCAATAGAGTTTTCAATTCTAAAGATGCGTTGACATGGTGATTTGGTTTTGATACTAAATACGTGGGAATCCGATTTCAGCCTCAACCTGGCCAAACCAACTAAAAATAATAATGTCGGGTAATCTATATAAAATTAGAAAAAATTAAATCACTGAAAAAACAATATGGTGTAGAATGTGTCATTCAGGGACTTGTTGGGACAAAGAATAAACTTACCTCAAATGATAAACAAAATTTGCAATATATTGCAAGCATTGGAAATGAATTTAATATAACAAATTCCTTACCGGATTTTGACTGAACCATTTATGTGCATTTTCATATGCGAGACGAATCATTTTCGTTTCGTTATTGGTGAGTTTTTGACCAAAGTCTTTTCCTTGTGAAAGTTTATAAAGTTCATTTAGAAACTTCGATAGAGCTTGTCGCGCGTTGTTAGTTTCTGGAGGCTAAAAATAGGATTGAAAATATGACAGTCGGGCCAATGAATTCCATTGATATCATGAACAGGATTTTCTCACATGTCTGATAGCATTGTTTTTAGCCAGACACTCATTTATTGTCATAAATGTTGGTGTATCTGATATTGCACATTGTATGAAACCATGTTTGTTCCTCTTATTTTGTCTCTCACCATACTTACGACCATCGTCAGTTCTTTTCTGTATTAAAAACCACAATAAGTTAAATGGTATTTAAAGTAATGTCATAAAAGCTTAAATGTATTTCATAAAAATTGAACTGATGTCCCAAAATATCATAATAAATGATAAATAATCCCTAGCTATACATCCTTAAGTTTGACAAAAATTACTAGGTTGTAATTACCTAAGAACGATATTACGAATACGGTATATAGCAAACTGAGTATTGTCAATTTGTTTATTCTCAAATTTGCAAGTTCTCATTTTCAGTAGTCAAAATCAAGTAATAAACCCGTGTTCAGCTGGTATAGTGAAGCTTACAGCAAAAAGTGGGGACTATTTAGAGTACATTCGTAGGAATACGTCTCATATATAGATTCAAGTAAAAATTGACCAGCATGCATTGACGAATCTTCTAGGTATCAAATAAAATACTTTGTGATATTTTGTCAAGTAGTTCTTAAGATCTAGTAAATCTGCAGTGTTTTGGAGCATACTCATGAGATGTAGACCAGTTTGAAATTTTCAAACTTGAAATAATTTATATTTCCTTTATCTTCTACTATTTTTCAGAAAATAAGACTATCTATCTTAAAAGTATGTTGAGGTGAAACTCTTTTCGGACCCTTAGATCAATTTGATTAAGTCATTTTCAAGAGAATGTTTTTTCAGCCACAAGGCCTTAAAGCTTTGCTCACATATTTTAAAATCGTGTGCTAGAGTTCTATTCGACTATATAACTTTAAAAAGTACTTCTTCAATAGGATTTTATCTATGCGACTTATAGCCCATAAATTTGTAAGAAACAATTTGAAGTTTTATTTGTTTATTAGTGGGTTAGAAATTAATTATAACTAATTAGGTTCGAGTTCCAAATAGCGTCTGTCGAAACAGCGACTGCCACAACAGCGACATCACTTCTTTTATTAAACACAGGCTTACGAACACACGCACTCTTTAGTATTAAATTCATAGTTCTCTAGTGTTGTGCTCCAACAAGGCAATATCAAAATCATTATTACAGATAAAATCGCTAAGGAGAGATTCACTGTAGTAATGGTGTTTACGGAATTTCCAAATTCAACACTTCAGTTAACAATCACGCCACGTCACACCCTAAATATTACGGACCAAGCTTTTTTAATACAACTAATGCCATTTTTCAATGATAAATACGTGCCGCAATCCGTAAACAACCCAACGTTCTTCGTTACAATAAAATTGACGATTAATTTGCGTTTTATTATTGTTTATAATTTTACCATCCCATTCTCTACAAAGCATGATCAAGTAAAAAACACATTTTCACAAGCATTTCAGGGTCAGGGATGAAACGGATCACAAAAATACATTCTAAGAAAGTTCAAAAGTCATTTACGACTGGCAGTTCTATCTGGGTATGAGTGATTCATTCTGATTGACCGATTTGAAATCGATGCTATTTATTTAAATCGCACTTTGCGTCGTGGCCTTACCTTCTACTTTCTTTCATGGCGACAGCAATAAACAGTTGAGAGCAATTCCAGTAACGGATTTGGACAGCCAAGTGTAAACAGGTACGGGCGCAACGGGTAAGATAGATGGGTATAGGTAAATCTACTGACAACTGGGACTCTATCAGCTGTCTCACCGAAACGTTTTTTTACAATAAAAATACAAAAATAAAGAATTTAAGGTAATAATGAGTAATTAATTTAAATTAATGAATAGGTAATTTTTCATTCACATATACCAAAGTCAAATTCTGGAAATCGTCTGTTAAATTTCGCACCCCTGTTTCTGTTGCTGACTGCTGGTTTTCGGATATCTAGAAAATGATAATAATCAAACTTGCTTTTATTGGTAATAACAATTTTTCGGTACATAAAGCGTCCAATAGCATTCCATCATTTCAGGGTAAGAATATATTTAATAATATTCAATTTTGTAAATGATTAAATTTTAGAATAAAAATGATTACTCAAAATCTTTATATTACCTCGTTTGAAAATTTTGCAAGAAAGTTTGTCCATACTTGTCGGACTTCTTCTGTTTTTGTTTCGTACTCTGTAAACGACCGATTCTAGAGAGTTAAAAAATGATCTTTGTTTCTGATTAAATTAATGTGAAATACTTTTTTATCACAGAACAATTGGATATGTTTGTAATATTAAATATAGAGAAGTACATACTCAGAGAAATTCTAAAAACTCAACGATTTTTGGAACTATTTATTTTATAAGGTAAGTATTATTAATTTTAAAGTTCAGAATTTATTTAATATTCGTTTTGCTTTCCACTTTCATTCATCTAAGTCATTTGAATAGTAATCTCATTACCAACCCTGAATATATACTCAACAGATATTTATTTATAATTTCAGTGTTTGGTTACATGGAAATGATTTGGTTTTTCAAAATTCTTGACCATTGAAAAGTTCTTTGTTGGTAATGTGATAAAAAAGAACAAAGTTATTACGATTTTCTGTTGAAGAAATTTCTTAAAATCAAGCATTTTTTTCTTTTCAATGGATGAATCAATGCACTCATATTTCTCTTTTTTAATTGTGGCTTCGAGTTCGTCGATGCTTTTTTCAAGGAGGTGTCTAGCATTCCTTGTTTTGTCCTGTTTAATTAATGAAAAGATATCATTTATTTATCAAATTCAACATTTATTCAGCTAAACTTTTGGGATGTCTCAAAAACGTCGTGTCCCACTTTCCCATGTGTCCCACTTCCACTTGTCCCTCGAGTTTACGCAAAATAATAGTCAATAAAGAAAATTCATAGTTAATCAATATCGAACATTAGAATTCGCTTGCGTTATACTGTTAAGTTGAACCTTCAAGTTAAGTAAACGAAGTGTTTTTGAAGGGCGGTGCGCAAATAAGTTTAGATTCACACTGTCACGCTTTCAAACTTGTTGAAAATACAAGACTTTATAAATCAACAGATTTGTTGATTTAAATCTACACGATTCCAGTTCCTTGTAAACATTTAAAACGTTCAAACGATTTGCTTGCAATAAGAATGCTGTGTTTAACTTCAAAAGTTGAAAGTTAAAAAGAACGAATTTTATTAGCTTTAGTTGATCTTGTCATTTTCATAATCTTTTTCTCATTGCCATATCACCATACTCAACTTACTTTGTCGTTCATTCTTTCTGCGATTACTTTTGACAGTTCATCAAGGCGCTTTTCAAGTTTTTCATACTCTCCGGCTCCATAATTCTGAATATTAAAGTAATTTTCATTTGTAGAATTTAGTTCACAATGCACTGCGTTTATTTTTATTTTTACATCAAGATTATTACCAATAGAAAAGTAAAATTGTAGAAATAAATGATGAAAATATTACTTGAGGATGCTATAATAGACAATTAAAAGATTTTAATTGGTTTTGGAGATGAGAGAAACCTAACAACCAAATTATCTACTAAGGTCTTTGTAAACAAAAATGTTCTGGTAATCAATAAATTTCAGAGATGAATTTCTTCGTTTTAAATTTACCACGTTTCCTGCAAATTGTATCATTTCGTAAACTTCATTTTTTTCCGGATCAGTAAGTAACGGATAGGTATCGGAATTCGCAATACTCAAAGTTCTGAGTCTATCATTTAGTGCGCCTCTTCGATTTTCAATCTGAACATGAAGTCATATGTATAAAAAGACTTGACGTAAACGTTTCAAATTCCAGATAAATCATTTCTGCAAACAATATGGTGTGACTAAAGTGAAATTTTCTTATAGCAGTAATTCCATTCAAAACGTCGTTATTATTTTGGTTCAAAATAATTTTCAAAGACAAAGTAAATATTATATTATTTAATAAAATAATGATTACTGTATTTCTAATAATAATATTTATAGTATAGTATTTCTAATAATGATTACCGAATATTCTTTAATTAAACAAGTTGAAATAAATGCTTAATTAATTACTGCATCTCAAACATATTTAGGAATTCATTTGGTTTGGGATAAACAATACCCATTAAGCAAATATTTTACTAATTTTTTCGAATAATCAATGTCGCTAGTTTATTCAAGTAAACGAATAGCATGAATATACTTTTCTCACCTCTAATTTATTCCGAACTCTTTTGAATGTGGGCACCCATAATTTACCCAGAGCCATTTCTCTCTCTTGTATTACTTCTGGTTTTAAATCCTTTGAAATGATCAAGAAAAAAATTGCAAAAACGCAAGTATGATAACAATTGATATACATTAGAATTATAACTCCTATCAAACCAACAGCTTATTGAGAATTAGCTTGTTTTATTCGATATTATTCGCTTGATGCGAATAATGACTGAATATATGCGCACAAACGCCGCCTGAAAGCGTAAAGGTGAGCATTATATTTAGAATTGATTCGAGAGTTTCAGGCGACTTTTTGTAGTCACTGTACAATGAAACAGACGATGCTTAGTCACTAAACAAACGAATTTATATTAACTAATAAATGTAAAGATTGAGATTTTTACAACATTTTTAAATTTTTAACGTAAATATTCTAAAAATCCTACTTTATTAATAGCATCTTCCAGTTCTTGAATCGCGTTTGCAATTGCTGCTTTTTCCTGGACTGTAAATGCGTTTTTATATTCGTCAGAATTTAATGTTTGGTTAACATCTCTTATCTTTCCCCTACAATATTTCGTTTCTTCAATATGTCTTTGTCGTTCGTTTTCCATTCTGGCCTTTTCTTGCTGTCATAAGATTAATGAAAAATTTGTGAATTTATAATGAATGTTGTATGTTTTTTCAATAAATTTACGGTATATTAGAATTAGTGAATGAAATATTGTTTCCAATATTTAAAATAGTATATAAAATGTAAAATAATGTCTGAATAATTGAAAAAAAAGTTCCCATGTAATTGAATAATTTTGTAATTTTTCAGCAATCGAAAATAACTATTTTTCATAGGCTTTGTGGAGTTGTTTAAAATATTATTATTCAATAAATGAATGTATGACCTGGTCTTGTTCGTAAAAAGCATCAATAACTCTACCAGCTTGTTGTGACAATTCTTTAACATCATCTTCTTGCTGAATTAAAAACATGAACATTTTCACAATGATAAAATCAGAATAACCGCAATCTTATACTGTATATGAGTACAAAAATATGTTGGATGAGCAAGTCGGACATTTTGGCAGAGTTGAATTTATATGTATAAATTACTTTCAGTGTGAACCTTTCTTTAAGGAAAACTTTGAAATACCGTCCCCAAATATACTTCTGTTTAAAACCCATACATAGGAACGATTGTTATAAACACAAAAAAAGTAATAGTGTTCCGCTGTTTATAACATATTATAAAGCTATCGTTAATTCACTATCTTGTACTGAAAAGAAAATTATTATCAGTATGTAATAAAAGTTGATGTTATCACTGGTGAAAAATATTAAGAAAATCGACTTATTTTTTACAATGAAAGCCATAAACTTAAGTTATTAGTAAGTTAAACATAGTAATTTTAGTAGCACTTTAGTAGCATTGCCTAGTTGAATAAATTGGAATACCTCATTGTAAACAATCGAAGTATCTTACTTTACTGTTAAAAAAGAAATGTTTGATCTTGCCAAACGTTTGTTTGATCCACCCTCCAGGAACAGAATTTTCATTGTAATCTGGGTCCTCCGTAATTTTTTGATATATTTCCATATGAGTTCGTAATGTATTTCTATTCTCCACTTGCTGTCTTCGTTTTTCTTCTTGCTGTTGAAATTGTTCCTGTTAATTTCAGTATAAAAGTTGGAATCTGAATTTTAAAGAGTTTCATTCAATTCTAAACGGGATGAATAAAAAATATTTCAAATAAATTTTCATATTTATATGTTCAAGTAATATTAGATTTTAATGATCTAATTACTAATTAGGTAATCCGTACAGAGTAATTCATTTAATACTATTCTGCATGTATACAGTCATTACCAGAGAACATTTAAAGTAGACCAAATAAATGGTTTTTCCAAATCTGTTAATTCCCGATGAGTATATTTCACCACGTTGTCCTACCAAGTTTAAGACCGGGAAATTTCTTTTGCAAAAATGTTAAAGTCTTGAACGGTCATATGGGTGAAAGCGGGCAAAGTCAATCTAAAATTAATTGTTGAATATGAACGGTAAATGAGAAAAAGATTGTTTATATTTTTCAAAATGAATATCAATATTCTAAGACTATATATACTATACCGATCTCTCAGGATCTATTTTTGATAGCACAGCCACCCACGCGTTTGCCAATTGTTGCTGCTTTTTATGCGATGCGTCTGATTTTGCATTCTGTAATGTAATGCAATAAAACTTCAAAGTTAACATTCGTGTATTATTGAAATTCGATACCAAAACTCAAATCAATATCATACTAGCATATTCAAAATAGAATAGAATATAAGTTGTCATATTTAGAATGTACATTTACTCTGTCTCTAAACCAGGGTCGTTCAACTCATGGCCCGCGGAAGCATTCCGAATGGCCCGCGCTGTATTTTTAGGAATTGAATAAAAAAAATTGAGTATGACTGTTATTCGAGTGATGTAGTATACAAAGATGTGATACAAACGATTTGTTTATTTTTCCTAAATGTGCTCTGCTGCCAGCCATTTCAAACGAACCATAGGTGCCATTTTAAATAGAAACCGACTGGGAGGAGATATCGAAAAAACTTGCAGCCATTGTCCCAGTTAAGGGCACGACTATGGGCATTGATTTGTTGGGAGCTGTGATAAAAATGATTAGGCGTCTTGGCTTGTCTTTGGCGAAACTTCTAGGAATAACCCCTGATGGCGCCCCATCAATGGTTGGGAATCAACAGTTTTATTGTTCTAATAATTGTGAAAGTTTAGCGTGAGGGTTTTGTTTGTTTTTTCAATAACCCGTAGTCAGTGTAGCAAACAAAAACATAACTACCATGTTAAATGGACCGCGCATTTATTAGTAAACTACATGTGGCCGTTTGGCCAAAAATTTTGGCCGACCCTGCTCTAAACAATCTCAACCGTATTGTGAACTGTATTACCTGCTTTAATTGAGTCGTTTTAAAAGCACCAAATAAAATTCATTTGAATTTTGCCTCAAATTTCAGTTGTTTTTTACCATTATGTATGTCACTTTCGTAATGCGTAGTCAAATTTTGGTAGTATTGTAATTTTAACAAAATGTTTAGTTTATTTTAAATGTAAAATAGTAAAATTGAAGTTTATGTTTTATGCATAGCGGGAGAAATGGAGAAGTTAAAAATACCCAATTAGTTTCAATCCAAACGAGTGTGTCGTCGCATTTTTGAAGAATGTGTTTTTTATCTTTCTCATCCCACTTATTTTTATATCTTCTATCTCTTGTTGTTTGCTTGACAGAGTATGTAAAATTTTCAAGCATATTTCTCGCTTCACTTTGTTCCTTCCATTCCGCATCAGCGATTTGAAATCTTTGATGTCCCGCAGCCTGAAAAATAAACAACTTAATTTGATGCAGTTTTGATTACCTTCTAACTGAGAATTTATGAAGTGGATTTAAAAAATTCACGGTGAGGGTACTCGATTAAATAATGTAATAATATCGAAATTATTTGACATAACGTTTAAAATAATTTTTATGCACATAATTTTTATATTATAATTACCATTTTTTTCAGCTCGCTACGATCCAACCTTCCTTTTTTGTCGACATGGAAAACTTTTATTATTTGATGTTTTTGGAACACTTGAAAACTGAGCATACCCATATGGTCAACGCTGACATGTAATTCAAAGTCTCCAACGAGTAAAGAGGCTTGAATTGTGCATGTATGTATGTTGTCTCTCACCAAATTACTCTCACCTTCATAAATCTGACAATAAAGAAATATTCATATATGTAGTGAAGAGTTTCATTACGCGTTTTTAAAACCGTCTGATAAAATGGCATATCACTTTTACCCTCAAAATATCATACTACATAGAAATACGATACTGAAAACACGCTGCTGACAAAATGCAGTAGCAAACAGAATATTTTAAATGCTGGCTTTAAGTGCTAATAAGATATTTCTGTACTAACCTCAATAGCTAATGAACCCCTTGATTCATTCTTGTTGATGCAGACCATTGTGATCCATTTCGTGATTGGAAAAACGGAACAACGCGGAACAATAATCATCATGTCCTTGTTTTTACACGGGAGCTTGACGCCAATTGAATAGGGGGAAATGTCGGATACATAGTATTTCTGATAATCAAAATGATAAAAGTTAGCCAACTTTTGTTATTGAACGGAATGTGTTTAAAATTTGTCATAGTTTCATTAAAATCCCTGCATATATATATAAATTACAGCAAATATTTGCACGATTACTTTTAAACACTGACTAACTCTTAACTAAATGGAAAGTTGAGCGGAGTAATGGCATTTGTAGATCAGATTTTTTATAAGAAGAGCGTGTTTCGTGTCCCATATCTTGTAATTTATCTCGGTTTACAAACCCGTGTTTAATTACAGATAAAGCATCCACTTTTGCTTCTACACACCAAAATTAGGTATTGAATTGTGCCCACCTTGTTCAGAAAATTATCACCTATAATGGCTGCTCCTAATGCGACCGCTTCATCTGGATTAACTGTTTTGTTCAACTCTTTTCCTTTAAACAATTTCCCCAACATTTCACGTATCTTCGGTATACGAGATGAACCACCCACAAGAATTATTTCATCAATCTAAAAAAATGAGTTAATTAAAAGGAGGCAACTTTTCATGCCATCGAAATTATCAACACTAACACTGCAATTGTTATGTATTTTTCCATTCATTATTAGACGTTTCTAGTGCAATGCGAGGATAGTCGTTTCTGATAAAAGATGGAAAATAGAGTTCTGAAAACTTTGAACAAAGTACATACATTATAATTTATATTTCGTCTTTATAGTAATGTTTCGTCTCTTGATATATCTTGAAATTCAATACCCAGAAAGTTCATGAAATATTTAATTTATCATTTTTATCAGGATACTTTAAAAACTTGATTCCCAAAAACAAAATGCATCTTCCTACATCAGATTCATCTATATTCGCTTCATGTATAACTGACTTCACAATATCAATTGCTTTTTGAAACAAGTCCTTATTGATATCGTTGAACACGTCTCTCGTAATTGAACTCTCAAAATCAATCTTTCCCGAAATTCCGTCCACGCGAAAACTGAAATTGAAAATATTAATTTGGAATGTTCACTTTTTAACAACCCGTGGGGAAAAATTCATCTTTTTTTGATAACTAATATTATATGATGCCTTTTCTAATATTTAATTCATTTAATTTTCATCAGACAACCTATTTGATAATACTTGAAATACCGTAAAATATACCTTGCGTTGATAGTCTCGGATAGAGTTCTTTTTGCTTTTTCACACGCAGCTCTCAGTCGATTAAGCGCTTTTTTGTCTTTTGATATGTCAATGTTATGTAAATGCTCGAATTGTTTTTGAAAGTGCTCTACCATTCTGTCATCAAAATTATTACCTGAAAATTTGGAATATAGATAAATAAAATTACGCAATTTTACGTTGTTATTTTAGGTTATGCAAAATATTTTGACAATATATAATATCACATTTTACCTCCAAATTGTGTATCACCCGCAGTTGCTAAAATCTTAAAGACACAATCTTTTATCGCTACAACGGACACATCAAAGAAACCGCCTCCAAGATCAAACACGAGTACATTGCATATTGATGTAATCTGAAATAAAAATGTTTACCTATTGTGTTAACAAGCAATACAATGGGGAATAAAAGAATGAAGTAAATTGAAAAAATGAAATTTTATCGATGAAAAGGAGAATATTTGACTAAAATGTGCACTATTAGTCAAGTAATGATAAACCCCACTGATTTCTATCAATTAATTTAACGATACCAAAAGTTGTTTGAATACAAATTACCTTTGTTTTAGAACCAAATGTAATTGCAGAAGCCGTAGCTTCGTTTATCAATGCCTTGATATTGATGCCAGCGATAAATCCGGCATCTTTCATTGCTATACGTTGGGCATCACTAAAATTTGAAGGGACTGATACAACAGCATCAATAACTTCCTCGCCCAGATATTTTTCCGCTGTGATTTTTGATTGACTAAGAAGCATTGCACAGATCTGCTCTGCGTTCAGGTCATTTTTTTCGTTCTTGTATTGAACCTACGAAACAACTAACATTATTTATATTAACTAATACTATTTTTTGTTCGCTTTCAAAATAAAAAATCCAAATTCGAATATTATTTCAAGCCATCTTGTGTTTTGAAAAATTTTAATATATTTATTTTTAATTAAGGAACTGACAAAACGCATTTGTAAACTTAAAAGACTTCTCTATAGAAATTGCATTGCATGGAGATGTAAACAATTCAATTGATGATGTTCACGTTGATGAGTGGCGATACATAATTTATAAGTTAAATAATTGTTTTTGTTTATCATTAATTGATTAGGAATAATGTGTGGTATACATACGGGTATGACAGGTTTATTCCCGTGATCAACAACTTCGAAACCCCATTTTTCCACATCTTTTTTGACTATTGGATCATCATAGCAACGTCCCAACAAGTGTTTGATATCTAAAGTAAATTGATTTATTAATGATTTGATTTCACTATGTCAGAATATCTGAAGTATATACATAATTGTATTCTAGTTATTTTTTAAGTCAAATGTGCATGTAATTGAAACATAAAAATAGAATAACTTTATTCATAGCTGCTACATCCATAGTCCGACAGTATCTGTACAAACATTTTGTATACAGAAAGTCTGAAGCAATGGCATGTATATTCAAAATGAATAAAATTATTGTATTTTTATTCTACCATATACTGTATTTTTCATGTTAGTAAATGATTGATGAACAGCTGCATCGTCATACAGTCTTTCAGCTTCGGTGAACGCAACATAAGATAAAGTACGAGGCTTGTCTTGGTCATTTGGTATTATGTTTACCTACAACAAATGAAAATTCATTTTGGTCAATATAAAAGTTAAAAAGAACTAACATAGTTTGATTTCATATTCGTAAAGTATCCGTGATATAATTTTATTTATATTTATATAGTTATATTTATATATTTATCTAAACTGAGATATTGAAGGTGATTATACTTTGTAGCACATAATCTGTTCCAAGTTTTTAATAACTATTTTCTAATTGGTGACACACCAAAACTGAAGAAAAAAAATATTGATTTTGAAAATTTTTGGTTTTGTTAAATTGGGAGGGGATTAAAAAAGCGTATCCCAAGAAGCGTTTTTTTGTGATATCAAACCGTAAAACTTCATTATAAACCATAGTTTTTCCTCGATGTGTGAAGGCGATGCCGGCTATATTTGAAATTTTATGTCAATTTTATGAATACTAAGCTCGTTTAAATAACTTTTCAGAGTCTAAAGAAACTACAAATTGATCAAACAGGATTTTTTTTCTAAATTTCACACTATAGTACAAGTCGATTTTCAAATAATACCCATATGAAGGCACCGGGCGTTGATCCATTGGTAACTGAAGTTTACAATGGGTGTAAAAAGAGCAAACAGTCACATTTGATGTCGCTCTTACTGCCGAAATACTTTAGTTCTCGATAGGCATTTGTGTCTGTGCTGTTTGGGCATGGTGTAGTGTGAAACTGCGCGTCTTTAATATCCTAATGGCAACATCAACATGAAAGTTGTGAAACATCACTTTGTAGAAATCTTAACATCCGAAATCCATAATTACTAAACACTTGAATTTGTCATGATTCGCCGACAACAATTTATCTCACATATGTGCGGAGCTGACGAATAGATGAAAATGTGTTGTCACTATGAAAAAATACGGCTTTTAGACGCCGCTACAGCTCTCAATGATAAACGCAAGTTTTTGGAAATATTACAAATATCAATTAAAATAGTATATTCAGAATGTGAAAAAAGCAATATGCATGCTTTTGAAAAAAAAAAGGTTCGTTTTGATGTCATTTCCAATGCTTATAACCCTGCAGATCCTTCACTGCTTCCAGGTGCAAAGGATTAATAAAAAAAAATTCGGCATATCAGGTGTCAGTGAATGGAATCCTACAGCTGGCCCCAGTCAAATATTGGTGTCAAAATTAAATTCAAAATTTACCCAATTCGTACACTTTCGCAGCACAATTAGATTTCATACGTCTGTTACCAATGATAGTACATTTGATGAGAATTTGTAACTTCATATGAAATCCTATTTATGAAAATCGTCATGGACTATATTTACTATTAAAAAATATTTTCTTTTTTTAGTCGCTGAAAAATTATTAAAATGGGTCTCTACTAATTTCTTTGAGATTTCTCATGTATAATACAAGAAAGACGTTTCTGGAATTTGAAAATATCAAACAATAGTACAAGACTATGTTTTAATAAAAGTCTTACGCCGATTTATATCACAAAAGCACAATTTCAAAGAAATCCCAAAATTTAGAAAAAAAAAAATTCAAATAGAATGAGGATGAATTTTTCAATACATGACAAAAGCTAACAAGAATTCTAGGTTAAAATCTAGAACAGACAGTGTGATAAAACAGATCATCTTATTGCAGTATACATATTGAAACAAAAGATCGACCTTCACCCGCCAAATCAAAAATCCTACACAAACATCAAGGTCTGTTCAAGTGAAAGATTAATCTTGCACGCAATTTAATTTCAAATATTTCATCAAAATCACATTCAATTTTTACATCATCGCATCACACGTGAATTGAATGAAAGTTATCATTTATTCATAATTATTTTGCAAATGATTACATATTTCTGAGATTTTATAATAAAAAAACAAACACAACAAAATATTCAAAGACTTAGCTTCCCATTGTAAATAAATGAATGAGGCTCCAATACAGAAACAATAAATTAGCCAAATTTTGACTTAGCCTAATTAATTAAATTTGAAGAATTTTATTAAAAGTATGCGCCACTCAATTTTTACAAATCATGTGCATCACATCTTGAAATAATGATTTACACAAGAATTTATCTCAGAATAGCAATAATTCAGTTGCAAATGATTTAAATTTGATTAAATTTTGTAGATTTATATAACTACTAAAAATATCTTCGTCTGCACGAACTAAAATAACTAGTTGATAAATGTCCTTACTACCAAAATTTTTCTATAATAGGTTATTCATTTTATTCTTCAGTCAAAAATAAATTATGTTTTTTACCTTCCCATCTTTATATGCCGCAACAGTGCAGTACGTTGTTCCAAAATCAATTCCGATAGAAGCCATTATGATTACTATTTGAAAGCTTTTTTCACTGGCTTTTAGAAACTTGACTAAACAAAATTAATCTTCAATGTTCTTTTTTATCATATCAACATTGTCATGCAAAACTTGGCTTTTCTAAGAAACTACAAAAAAATACTGCCAATGTAAATTTTGTTACATTAATAATAGTCCTATTAAGTGAGGTTGTGATGAATAGTACCGTGGATATGATCTATCAGCATCTAGGTATGTTTAAATAGAGATAAGTATGAATATTCCTGTGTTTAGCCTTATAACCTTTTATCACTTTGCACTAATTTTTAACATTCGACTATACCAACACTACTACTTTTCTGATATTCATAATAAAAACAACTATTGTTATATTTTCTCACAGTAAGTGGAATTAACAAAAAAGGGGATTGTGTTGAAAGAAAAATAATTATGACATTTAGAAAAATAATGGAGAGGTGACATTTATGTTTTCCGCGGTACGGAGATGAGAGTATGTTTGGAATCATAAACTTGATTCACAGAAGTAATTCCCGGACCCAAAATTGCAAGCGTTCCTCGATTGCGAATTAGTCAACATCGATCAGTGGGATTATTCATAATTAATAAAACAAGTTATGAATATCGATTTAAACATGATTTTGAATTTTACGCACAAATTCTAAGTTAAACTTTGAAACCGTCTTTCTCTACATTAGCAACTTATTTTTACAAAGTATATGGTGAAATATTTTTCAATAAAAACATCACAAATCCATTAACTGAACACACATTTGAAATGATACGGTGTCTCAAACATGACCCACATTTATCATAGCACTATGTAATCGTACTTTTATATATTTAGGAAAGCTTACTCACATTTCACGCTGAAACAGGCTTCAGCACAACACAGAAAACCCGATCTTAGATGTATTTTATGGAAAAAGTTCAAAATATCCGTCTCTTTGGAGCTACTAACAATTTTATCTGATACTATGTTAAAACAGCAACAATAGTTTTTCACTGTAAAAACGAGGACCTTTATGAAATTTTTCAAGTTAGATACTACTAGATCTCTAAAACACGGAGAAGCGAAACTTATTATCGAAAACGAATTATCCAAACCGAGCTTTCGTAAAATTTACAATACCTCATAAAAAGATAATGTGCATCATGTGCTCATGTGTGTGTTCCACGTGATATATTATTCAGTCAATGTCAAATCTTAACCCTTTTTTTCCGCTGTATACAATCAACTTTTTATACCATTTGATAATAAGTAATGACCAGTTAACCAAACGTACAAGGAACACCCCCAATATCTCCATAAAAAGCTTATTTTCGCGTCTTCCTATTAAAACGCGCCAAAATGACGTAGCCGCAAACCGTTCGACCCTACGCCGGTAAGAAGAGAGCAATTTCGAAAAATTTTGAGAGAACGTTTCACACTCTTATCGCTTCAATGAACACGTGTTACAAAGAAACGAAATTCGCGCTCTTCCCAAGCGCTCTTCTGAAAGAGCGTTACGTCAGCTTTGCAGAAAAACCAGACTCAGCTTCGCAAGCGAAGCGAAACGCGAAATAATCAATGATATGTGAGGGCATGTTCACGATAGTTTTCTGGAATCTTTGTTTGTTTATTATGTGCGCGAAATTGTTTCCCGCTCGTTCAAATGACTTATTTTTGAAGTAATGACAAATACTTTCGTGTATCTCTAAGCTTTGAAATACCTACACCAATAAAAATCACTTAGTAGTAAAATAAAAAATTTACAAAAAAAAATGTTGACAGATCAAGCACGGATCATAGTTGGATGCCTAAAATGATTTTAGTTAGTGCGGAATACTTCACAAAACATGAACATAAACGTAAAATAGTCCGAAAATAACTATTATGACCAAGGATGGTAGTACGAATATATTCGTCATACGGAACAAAAGAGTTTTAATGGAATGAAATAATATAACTGCTAATAGTTTTGGCAATGAAGCTATACAAAAAGTCTTTGCTACTATAGCGACGGGACTATCTATATCAGTGGTTCTCGAAGTCCCAGAGCCGCATTTCAACCTCAAAGTTATGGAGATTCGCTCTGCTTGGACACCGAACTCGCGCGTCTCCTACGCAATCGTGAATTGTGCGAGATTTCCCAACGGCGCTCGCTAAGTCGCTATCAGAGAAAAAGGACAACTTTGAAAAGTCGTTGCCTTTGCGTTATGGTGTTATATGCTTATCTTTGCACTTAACGTAACGTTTCAATTCCATATTTTGCAAAAAACGTACAGACCGTTCCGTAAGTATTTGGAAACGTCAAACCAGATTAGGTATTTGAAATAAATTTCCAATACTTTAAATAAACTCTGCATGCTTGGTGACATGCTATTAGCCATTTCTTGCATTACCGAACATAAAGTTGTTTAAAATATAATGTTAAAATGACTTTTCGTCGTTTCATTGTGTAAATAGCGATTTCAGGTCGTTAGAAAACTCTAGTTATATAAATAGCATAGATTAAAAAATGGCCAAAAGTTTTTCCAAAAGCTGATATGAGTATAAGAATTGTCATGTCCTACTCCCTTTAAAGCGCTTTGTATTAGCTCTTTAGTGATCCCTTCCATCCTTGGCCAAGTAATGTATCAAATATGTGAACATTTTACTCGACCATGCATGGCCGTTGAGCCAAATGTAGAACGTAAAATCAATCGTGAATTTGGTTGTAACAATGCACACTGACTCGTTCACGAATTGTTGCGTCTAATATCATCGAAAAAGTTAAAACTCGAAGGAATTAGTTATAATTAGCGTCTGACCTTCTATAAGGTACGAAGGCCTAGAAATGCCTTTATTGCCAATTTATTTAATCGCTATTTTAAATCAACATTCAGGATACACGCAATTGTAAATTTGCTAGGTTTATCTATCTAATACTAAAATAACACGAACATCATAGAAAAGCATGAGAAACTCAATAATCATTTTGATAGGTATCTGCATCTCGGTTACCGTTCACTTTAAACAGGCACAGTTAATTTGCAAGCGGTGATAATGAAGATCAAATTTAAGGAAGAGGATAAAACTTAATTTGGTTTTGAAATCAGTTCTTAATGTATTCAACAGCTGTCGCTGATGTGAACGCAAGAATATACTAGAAATATAAAACTTGGATATCCGGCGACCCCTTATACTTGCAAAAAACGAGGAAGAGCGGGAATATAGAATACCAACTTTAGGATATCGCCGCCGAAACGATCACGGTGACAAAGACAATCAGTGATTGTAATGAAATCAGCCATTAACCATGAAAAAAACGCTTTATTGCCGACTTTTCAATGTTTCTATTAATTTCCAAAAGGAGTATCGAACTCCGACGTTCAAGATTCGTGTTATTTAATAAAAATATTCATTATTGGACTATTCAGTATTAAAAATATTCAAATTATTCGATTCGAAAAAAAGACTCGATTCTGCCCACCCTAGACTAATAGCCATATAATTTGGCTTCGATTCCTAATAAGTTTGTCAAAGCGGGTCGAAATCGTGGAGGATGCAAGGTGCAGTAGCTGCTTGAGATGATCGCCAGATATTTCGAGACTATTTTCGATTGTCGGAACAAATATAAAATGCTTTATATATACGGAAATGCGACAAAATCCACGAAAGCAAGCCAACGATTACAGCCATGTATAAATTATTTCCAAGTGAAAAGTGTCCGAGGTGCCGCGAAAACGCTTACTGTTACGTCACTATCGCATCTTGTAAAATAGTCAACGCTACGCAAACAAACACGGGGGAATCCATTTGACTAACTAATAGACTTCCGCATTTTAATTTCAAGTCAATAATTAGTTTTCAATGAAAAATTTTCTTTCCCTAGTTTGAGAATCACTGATCTATATCAAATATGGGTGATGATATTTAAAAGCATTATATAAAAGCACTATCTATATTCTTCAGTTCATATGTATCTAAAATTGCAAGAAATAAGGTAGTTTGTTGCGCAGCCGCTCAACGGTAGTATATCGGGTTTTCTAATGAATTCACATAGAATAACTACTGATAGTACTGATAGCTTTGTGTAGTTTTGTTTGTATGTTTTGTAGTTTATTTATAAACAGATAAGCATGTACTATAATTAATTAGACATGTTTGGATTAATATATAGTGGATGTACAATTGAAATTCATTTTTGTCTACTTGTTGCCTTCGTTTCGAAGTATTGCCGGAAGACTAGTGCATAATTTTGTAATACCAAGATAAATCTTGGATCACATTTTAAAAAAAGTTTGCTACTGAAAAAAATGATACACAAGGCAATGAATATGGACACAGTTCATTCTACTAGTGTGGCAATTGGGCAAAATATAATAATAATAACATTAACAAATTTATTTTGGGTAAATATTTAACTTCTAGCTCACAAAACTTTTTCTATCGTATTCAAGAATCTCCGCAGAATCGCTGATTAACAAAATGTTTTAATACCTCATCGATGTTGTTGTAAATTATCATTTCCGAATTGACAGCTTAATACAAAGTGACAGCATTTTTTGGGATTCAATTCAGCTCAGAATTTATTGGTATGAGGCATTCTCAATTTCATTTGTGGGTATCTAATTTTTGAAAACAATTCCGGTAATTTTATAACCTGTGCCATACCTAAACTCAGTGGCGGCGCGTCAATAGGGCATTGCCCCGTTGTTTTTTTGGTATAATAAAAAATATTCGAAAAATACCTCAATATCGGTTGCACAGACTGTCTACACTAGCCATATTCTCCCGACATGGTTCATTTTTCGCTCGCAAAGCCTTCGCCGAACGTCGACGGGGCGACGCCGATTTTGCCCCGGTTGCTCATTGTATATCGTATTCTCTCTTTTATCTTCCACTCGCCGCGTTTGTCTCGTTTGTTTTCTGTTTCTTTTACTAAATCATCGGGGCCGATCGGGGCTAGCCCCGAAATTATGACGACACAATGCCGACGTTTCTTACAACAACGTGTTGACATATTCACGCATTCCTTCTCGTTCGTTGGTTGCTTGAAGAATTGATAGTTTCCTCGCCTTCGTTTTTATCGCTTGTTTCGCTATTTGAATCAGTAAGAGACCTTTAGTCCATTTGCTTTCGATTTTCCACATTCCTTTTGACTCCTCACTTCTTTCCGGCTTCGCATTTCTTAGCCTTAGGCCTCATAATGAATAAGGTTGATGCACTACTTCGCACTCCGTTTTCGCAGCTGCCGCAGGAACAAAAATTAGAGGTACAACGTCTTGGACCTTATCAACCAAAAAATTGTTCACTGGAACAATCCCATGACGGAGGAAAGCGTCGGCGTACATTCTGCGCAGAAACTTCTATAAAAAACACGAATGGTTTTGTTACAGCGAGGACATAAATGCACTTTTTTGTTTTTATTGCCTACTTTTTGCTACCGCCCGTGACTCACGTTGGTGTAAATTTGGTTTTAGAGATCTTAAACATCTTTCCGAGCGTGCCAGGGATCATCAATCTTCTATGGAGCATCTAGACAATGCAGTAAAATACCGAACATTCGGAAATGTTAATATTGCAGCACAGTTGGATGAAGGACGCGCGGTTTCTATTCGTCGGCACAACCAAAACGTCGAGAAAAACCGCCATGTTCTCGGTCGATTGATAGATGTTTTGAAGTTCATTGGTTGTCACGAGCTGTCCCTCCGGCTCTTCTAATAGAGGGGTATTTTTGGATATGGTGGAATACACCGCATCCCTAGATACAGTATTGAGAGATCATCCTGATGCCGCAACTGTTTCGAAAAGGACATCTAAGGATATCCAAAATGATTTGCTCGACTCAATGTATAAAATTTATTTACAACATTTGGCTCTGGAAATTGAGAATTGGCAGTTCCTTTCGATTCAGTCTGACGAGACAACTGACATCACGTGCTTTTCCCAAGTGGCTGTGATTTTTCGGTTTGTGAAAGATGGTAAACCTACCGAGAGATTTCACAGCTTTGTACCAATCGTTGATCGGACGGCTTGCGGGATATCGGCTGTACTGAAAGAAGTGTTACAGCCTTACAACACGAAGTCAAAATTGATAGCTCAAACTTATGACGGCGCGGCAGTCATGAGTGGGTCGAAACATGGTGTTCAAGTTTATATAAAAGACGATTTTCTTCATGCGCATTTTTTACATTGTTATGCACACCAATTTAACCTCGTTATTAAAAATATGTGTGGTTGATAACCCTCTCGTCCGTATATTTTTTGCAAATGTTTCGGGGTTTTCTTCATTTTTTTCCGTTTCGCCGAAGCGCTCTGACCTCCTTCGCCAGATATGTAGCCGCCGTCTCCCAGCTTGTGCACCAACACGTTGGAACTTCAGATCACGCGTGGTGCAGGGCGTGTCCGAAATTAGGTCTGAGCTCATTGAGTGTTTCAATGGCATTCAGAGCTTTCCGGTTTGGGACGAACGCTCTGTGAGGGAGGCGGCAGGTCTAAAGCGTCTGCTAGAAGATGGTGAGTTTTCATTTTTACTCGCTTTTTTCTCCACAATATTCTATCACGTGGATGTATTATACGGCGCATTGCAGTCAAGGCTAATGGATGGAGCGTCTGTGCAGTCGTGTATTTCAGACTTCTGCGATGCTGTATCTCGTATCCGGGAAACAATAAAATACGACGACACATGGAGTGCTTCTTTACGCCGCGGGCAAACAACGCAGCGTTTGATTTTGTCTGCAAAGGAATGCTGTGACATTCTGGTGAATCAAATAGGCGATCGTCTGCGCACTGAACACCTTGCCGCGTCCTCTTTGATTAACCCCAAAAAATTTTCAAAATTTGCACGTCAATTTCCCATCCATTTGTTGGCTACTGTCTCCAAATTTTACCCCATGATAAACGTGGGTAAATTGGAAAATGAATTGCGATGTATATACACCAATCAAACTTTTTTGAACATCACATCAACTTGCGCGCTCTATGGGTTCCTCATAGATAACACTCTAGTAACTACCTTTGCGGCGTCTGCAAAATTTCTGGACATCATTTCGACGACGCCTATTTCTTCCGCCGACGCAGAGCGAACATTCAGCACCCTGAAGCGTATTAAAACGTATCTCAGAAACACAATGAAGCAAGATAGATTAAATTCCTTGGCTGTTTTATCCATTCACAGAGACGTTATTTCTGGGATGCATGACTTTAATCAGCGAGTTATTGAGCATTTTGCTTCCAAGAAACCGCGGCGTGTTGCATATATGTTCAAGCAGTAGAAGTCTAGCAGCATATATATCTATGAGTGAGCGACGCATGTCCTTATCTTTGCATTATATTTTCTTTCTTCATAGTAACGTTTTAAACCTTATTTTAGGTTTTGTCTGCTTTCCCGAAGTTTCTGTTAATATGTCATTGTATTTATCTGGGTAAATATTGCCTTTCCTTTTGAAAGAGGTTTCAAAATAAACTATGTCTATATTTATTAATCCCTTGACTTGGACCGGTTTTAAAGACACTTTCTTATCGTTAAAAATTGTCGCTTTTGCCGATTGGTTGTTACCGATGGAATGGTTTTTATACTCATAAAATGATGGGAGAACTTACAGCGCTCATCCTGTCCCCGTAGATGGGGGTGACTTGGTCCCGCAGTAGCTTGCCCCGGTTGTCAAAATGACCACGCGCCGCCACTGCCTAAACTATAGTTGACCCATTAAAAACAAACAAATTATTTCAGGAGGCACGGTAGATGAATAAGCATTGTTCGTTCAATATAGCTGAGCTTCAAAACTGTACTCTTACGTACGCAATTCGCTTGTTTGGAATGCGGTCGAATGGAAAAGTATAGTGATATTGACGAACAATTATTGATACTTGACCTAGATTTCATGCGTATATCAAAAAGCATAGTATATACTCGTGTGATTGGAGATGTATCGTAATAAAGTCGGGCATAATAGTTTATTTCACAATAAAATTGGTGTAAATAAATAATACGCCAAAAAGGCCTCCAAAAAAAACAGAAACTCTAGTCTAAAAAAATGTAATCTTATTTCGTATTTTAAACCAAGAGTTTAATATATATGAGAGTTTTTATTAGGAACATAAATAAATTGAAAAATCTAATGCATAAGGTATTAAGGATAGGATATCTTATTGCTTGAGAGTATCGAATATATAAATTTTAGTCAAAAATTATTTCTTCGTTAATACTTTTGATAAACTGACTTCCTGGTGAGCTGAGAAATAACAACAAACACTCATGTGCGCCTGTATATCAAATATACAGTTTCTAACGTTAATAAAACTTTGTGATTCGAAACCTCATGTCCGGTCATTTTATTTCTTTAACTTTCTACGTTCAATCTTTAAACTAATGTTTAGCATTATCTATAAGTAATTTCAGATGGTAATTCAGAAAACAAACATGCGTCATGGCCATTTCCGAATACTAAACTATTCCGAATACATTCTAAAATAATGTTTTCGAATCTGGAATTCCGAACACATTCTAAAATCGAAAATAACACATTTTTGTTTTAGTTGAAAAAAAAAACAGTAAAATAGGAAATGAGCTTCAATAGAAATATCAGAATAAAGCCATAGACCGACAGTATATGTACACAAAGTAATTGATAGTTTATAGCTATTATGTTTAGCATATTGTTAATTCTGAAATTAGCAATAAGTTAGAGAATAGACCACCACTGCCAGAGTGCAGCCAGGATTTTCTAAATCGGAAATTCACATGCCCGCCAGTAACAGCCACCGCGATTCCGCGCTCGTTAAAAGAGCCGCCTTTTCAGCGTATAATGATCATCCTGTCACGTAAAATATACAATCCTTGACAACTACGAGATTTCAAAATATCTTTATATATTAATTTAATGTGTCCAACGTAACTCGCGGTGGCTTATTATTATGTCAAAATAAATACATTACTATTCGGTCCACGGCGATCTGTGGCCTATAAGTACGAGATAAGCTGCCTGATGTATTTAATTTTAATACGTATTTTTGCAATCTTACCAACTCGTTATCGCCGGTAGAAAAATCTCAATAACTGATATAAAATCCTGTAGAGTGCAACTGCGTTTCATACAATGAATATACCATATAATATACATATAATGTTTAGCAGTAAATTTAAAACACCATTCCTCGCCGCGATTACGCCACCTGTTAAAAAAGCCGACTTTTACAACGAATACACATTTTTCTGTTGTGCAAAGTGATGAATTCCTGACGGATACGGGCATATTTAAAATGTCTTGCTTTATTAATTTAATTGTCTTCAATTTAACCTCCGGTTGCGTCGACAAAATAAAATCCTATACCATGGCAATCCGCAGACATAAAAATAAAAACGAGTAGTAAAAAGCCCGATTATATATTGTTTTGATCCGTATTTTGCGAATTCGGCAAATTTCAGATGTAATTGTAACACTGACTCCGTTCAATCGCTATGCTGCCACTCCGATTATTTTTAATAAAACCGTTCGAAAAATCCATAAATCTGCTGTAAAATCTCTGAGTAAAATTTATTTCAGCACAATAAAAAATGGATCGAATATACTTTAGATTAATTATATTATATAGATCCTCACAACCCGGGAAAAAGTCGCGTTTTAAACCTTGTATAACGTTAATACGAGAATTTTCGACGTCAATTTAAAGTAATGGATAATCAGGCAAATCCCGCCCTCAATTAGTGACGACATGTTTCTAAGCGCCGACCAAACATAATGTGTGTGGGAGGACCATGAAAATTTCGCGATTTTCACTGCCCAGAAAAGCGTTTTTTAAACTGTCGCGGGCCTCAGGAAAACATATTTTGTCAGTATTTTAAATTGCCGCTTTTCAATCGAAAAATTTGCGTTGTCTTTAGAAACTCGCCGCCCATGAACGTATTCACCGGATTCACAATTCCGTGCGAGTACAAAAATAAAATCATTGTCATCGCTATCGTAGAACAAATTTGTGGTAAATTTGCGTTTTATAGAAAATAACACAAACGTAAAGGCGTTTACGGCCTAAATAATACGTCACGCTGATGAAAACAATCGCAAGTTTCTATCGAGAATGTTTCCATTCAACGGAAACGTCTTGAAAGCGGCGTCGAAAATGTCTGACGTCATATTAATATCCGATATTCGATATTCGAATACATTCGAATACTTTATTCGAATTTGCCATCCTTGCATGGGAGCATTTTCTGCAGACGCATATTTCAAGTAGAAATAACTATAGTGTAGAAATACTTTGCAAGTAAATATGGTATACTACAAAATGAATATTATATACCTACTTGAAAACTATCAACAGGAGTAATTTAAATAGCTTCTTTGACAACAATGAAGCATTTACAACAAGTGTCGATCGTATACATCAGGGTGGTCCAAGGTTGTCGCCTTCGCGGGCCACAAAATTATTTTTGCATTGTTCTCGGGCCACAATAGCGTCAGAAATTTGTAAACAACAAACACTTTTATTGTGCAAACGATTGATCATTGTTTTTCATTTATCAAGCTAAATCATACAAAATACGCCAGAAAAATCACTGAAACATGAAAATGTTTAGCTATATCTACATTTAATGAAAGATTTAAAACTTCATTACGGAGAAAATGCTCCCGCAAATGTAAGTGCTCTCGAACATCGGGGTTCTCAAAATAAAATCCTTCAAAATTTGGAAATGCTCATTGCTCACATGATAGCAAAAGGCCGTTTTAGATTATATTTGTCATAACTGCTGAATGATTGATTTATCATATTTTACCAAATGTAAGGTACAGGAGAGTAATTATTAACTTTTTTTGAAATATTAGGAGCATTTTTCGTTATAGACTACTGTTTAGGCCGGTTGCAAAACATCACCCCAATATTTAGTTAATATAATTGTTGGAATGTATTCCCAACCAAATAGATAGGGAGCCAGTGAACAATTTGGACCACCCAAGAACACTCAATTCAACTTCGCAAGTTCCTTCAGCTAGCCGTTGCACTAGTTAATTCAGTAAACTTTGTGATATAACAAGATGTCGAAAATATTTTTTGTTATTTATTATGACGAAACAACACCAAATGCGATTTTTCGATTACCCTTCAGCAAAGGCGACGCGGGCCACAGATAATGACGCTGCGGGCCACATGTGGCCCGCGGGCCTGGGTCTGGACCACCCTGGTATACATATTTAATCAATTTCAAATATTTAACAGTAACAATCTAGTCATTTACTTATATAACATTGCTACCTCTGTCATCCGAAATACTACATAAAACAATGATCTGACCAAACAAACGTTGAAATATTACTCAAATCAAAAAATACATCAACTATTCAACAATTTTAAATTTTATAAAAAAGGTACACTCTACAGTCTACACTCTACACCACAATCTTGAAAGCTTCCGCGTCCAGGAAATGCCTTGTGTGAAAGGATTCCATGAACGCAACATTTCTCTCGAAAAAGGGAAATTACCGGGACCGAAACGAGAAAGTAGTCTCGGGTAAAACAGAAAAGGATCTCGATTTATTAAATTCTACTGCGAAAGCAAACTACAAAAGAAACTAGTTTCTTAGTTGTTTCAACATGCCAGCAGGTATTTCAAGAAGGCAAGCATATGTTGAGGTTGTGGTGACAACTTACTCGTTCTTTACGGAATATATCTCTAAGATAGGACTCAGAATTGGCCGCCAAAGTACAGGATGTGGGGTAACCTACTCTCATAGTGTGTGCGCCAGGTTAAATGTAGGCCATAAGTTTATTTCTACTTTCCTTATTTTAGTTCTATTACCAGTTCGGGGACTATTGGTGTTAGCCAAGTAAATATACCCCCTGCCAGTAGGCTTGGGTCCCTTTACACAACTTGATGTAAAATAGGCGAACAAAATTAGTTACCTCCCTATAAACGCAGCTAGTAAATTCCTATAAACGCATTTGCTATGGGAGAAAAATAATTATATGTACTCAAATAGGTACTTTTTTCCACATTTGCCCATTGATTGTTTAGGTATTTGTTCATCTTAAATTTAAAAACTCTACTTGAATTTTCTATCGAGTCCCTTTTTTGTAATGAAAACAATATTTAATATGAAATATCTCTGATCATCACATCAATTTGTTATGTGCCGCAATAACAACAGCTAGTGAGAGACAAACTAGTACTAAATGACAAAGATTGATTATTGCTCTAAATAAATTTCAGAATACCTCTTTTGATATAACAGTTTATAGCTGAGGTCTCGATATCATTAACTTTTTGAAATCTGGTATTTCAAAAGTTCAGTATAAGAACTTGCTCAAAATTATTTGAGTACAGCTCAATTCAAATTATTTTTATTTTAGTAAGGAGAACCAGCTCAAAATTATTTGAGTACAGCTCAATTCAAATTATTTTCATTTTAGTAAGAAGAACTAGCTCAAAATTATTTGAGTACAGCTCAATTCAAATTATTTTACTTCTGTAACTGTTTTTCAACATTTAACCTGTAACCTCAATCTTTTGCGTCACGTATACCGAAAAGTATGCTCCTAACCATAGCTTCTGCGTAATACATCTTGAAAATTATTTGAACCGTAACGACTGCCAAGGTTTGCCAGGTAAAATCTTTGTTTAATAAATAAAACGTATACGGATGAGGTAGTACGCTGTATGCGAGACGATCGTAAATTACCAAGGTGTTCCCACTTAAAGTCGCACGAGCATTACATACTTGAATGAATGTATTTAATTTAAAATGTAGTCAACAAATTGAAACCATGATGTTTTTTAAATGACTAAATCAATATTTCAATGAGAAAGTCATGGTAATAATAGTATGACACCGAGAGAAGACATGGCAATGATTTCCAATCTGATAGTGACACTACCGGGGACTCAAATCAGATAGTCACAATTGACATGCTGGATCAAAAATATAGACATATCTTTACCGGACAGTTGCTGCAATGGGAAGTCTGATACAATTTAGCAGGCTGCAAACATTCTTACAAGACAATTCACAAACTTCTTCATCTGGAATTTATTAGATGAGCATACTGTAGTACAATCAATAGTATCCTGCTATAATGCTGATTTAATACTCCAGAATGAATATATGTCTAATGTTAGAAATAATATACAATTGATAAGCCAGTATTTACAAGCACCCAAAATGTATGATCATTTGTCGATATATCCCATTGCTTAATATACGTTACTGAGGTTGGAGAATGTATGTAAAAACAAGACTTCTAACTTCTACTACGACAATATTTATACTGCAGATTGGTTTGGTACTATTCCTGATTCGGATTTAACTTGAGGTTCGCGATTGTAGTCAGTCAACCGTATAACTTTTCGGTTCGCATAGAAAGGTTACACAATAGCTATGGAGTGAAAAAACGTTACTTAAGTGGCAGCAGTATGTTACTATATTTTATGAAATTTTCCTCGCTGTGGTCTAGAATTAGCTAGCGTTGCTTAAAACTTATCCGTTATATAAAAATTATAGCCAAGCATACGCACAAATGTTTGCCGACATTTGAGTGGCTATGCATGTATTAGCGAAGTCAACTAGTGGAGTTGTCAAATCAAACCCGACACTCTGAAAACTTGTCAGCCATTCGACTTATCTCGTTCTCAAATTAAGATATTGATTTTGATTTCATATAGATTTGAGAATATAACGGTAAGAGTTGCGGTTACTATAAATATGCCTGCTATTGGCATAGACCTCGGGACTACTTATTCATGTGTGGCTGTTGTCAAAAACGGTCAGGTAAGTCCAAATTAAACATTTAATTGTGTGTGATATGATCGCCAGATTTTCCTAAATATTAAATGTTGGATATTAATTAATAAACATTTGTTTATTTTGTTTGTTTCATTTTGTTTGTGGCTACACGTATATTCATGATTATTTTCAGATAATTAGGAGTAGTTTCAAACCTGTCTTTACAAGTTGAAAAATTTACTATAAATATTGCTTTCTATGCTCACTGCCGACATTTATAAACAATTAACAATCAATGCCAATTTTATTTGATGATATTCCTATACATCATAAGAAATATTTACTTTTTGAGTGTTTTGAATTGCTGTAATTAAATAATTACTATTTGTATTATTTATACATCTTCATACATCTGTTTTGAAGTGTAATTTTTTTTGTTAAGTAGAGGTAATAAAGTCTCGCTTAACCTGTTTATCGTCAGGAACTGAAACATGAAGTAGATATATGTAAAAAGAACGTTCGTTATCCATATTCTGAATAATTTATAGTTTCAAAACTGAGATTATATTTGAGTAGCGCGAGTGTCTAAAATTTATTGTATTCGTGACATTAATTTAGTCAAGTTTATAGGTTGAAGTCATGCAAAACGACAGGGGAAACCGTACGACTCCTTCGTACGTCGCATTCACTGAAACAGAACAATTGGTTGGCGACGCTGCAAAAGATGGAGCCACAAACAATTTCAAGAACACTGTTTTCCGTAAATCATTTAATCAATATGGTTTCTATAATAATTACATATCTTAATTTTATGGCTCAATTGCTACCGACTCTGATTTGTTTAAAAGAGGTTTGTTTATTCGCCTTTCAATATATGATGGCAAACTATTGATAGATCTAACGCAGTTCGAAAATGTCCTAAATTTTCTGAAAGCTAAGGAGCCCGAATATCATTCACCTATATCACAATATATTTTTCTACATACAGAAGTAAAAAGGCTGATGGGTCGTCCGTACGATGATACAAATGTGCAGTCAGACATTGCAACGTTTCCATTTGAAGTCATAAAAGGCACTGACGATAAACCCACTATAAAGGTTGTAACATTCCTAGTTATATCTAGCAACTCAATTAATTTTCAGAATATGGTTTATTTTGCGTTATATGTATTACTATTATATAATTTTGTAGCGAATGTCCTAAAATCATAGAAAAATGTACTTCTTTACAATGTAGACAACTCTCTTTTACGCTATATAACATAATTCTTCTAATTTATGTATTCTGTTACATTTAAAATTATCCCTTTTCACACATTATTGCAACATATTAGATTGTAAACGCCCTTACCAATGACAATATAGTTATATGACTATGTATGGCGTAAAGATGTCCATATGGTTTCCGTTTCGTTTAGAGCTGTATTCGAATGCTTTTCCAATTTTGGGTAAACGTTATTTATAGTGTGCAAAACTTGTCACGTCTCTGCGCGATTTTTTTCGATATGTCGAAAGTGAATGTACTGAAATGTCCGACGCTTGAGCTTTGCCGGGTACCAGTAACCGTCTCCGAGACCAACAATCGTCGGTGAAAATGCACGATTGAGGTAAGCATAAGGCTTGCAAGTACGTACTTTACGGGGTTGTGGAATTTATTTTTAGTTACGAAGGCAAATTTGAAATTACGTAAAGTCGTAATTATTGACAAACCGTACTTAGTTGTGAGAAACATCCCACAAAGTGTTTACTGTCGTATTTTTCGGGCTGCACAATTCTTCCTATACCTCGCCAAACACGCTGAACTCGGAATGAGAATTATCGAATAAGGAAACGGACTTATGAAACTTCGTTCAGGAATTTCACAGCGCTAATTTTGATATAAAAATCGTCGATTGTTTTCGTCAGTGTGGCTTGTTATTCAGGCTGTAATGATTCCGGTGATCATTCTTCCCCAATCGCACATTTCTGGCGACATAATATGCGTTGTGCCGCGAGGAAGATGAATTTTTTTTTTTGTTCTTGCACGGAACTGTGTCTCTGTAGGGAAAAAATATTATATAATATATATATTGATGAGGAGATGCTAATGATAAATAAAGAAATGAACCCACAACCTAAATTTCCCAGATTAAAAAGTGTCATTATAAATACTGAAAATGAAACGGAAAACACCATTAGTTGTGTTTTAGGATGCCCGTAATTCAATCCAATTCAAATTGATTCATTGTATTCAATTACTAGATAACTCACAAGAATGCAACAAGAGAGCTTTGCCCTGAAGAAATAGGATCGATGGTACTAAGATCTTTGCAAGATACTGCACAAGCGTTCCTAGGTGAAAAAATTCGAGACGTTGTCATAACCGTACCGCATTATTTCAACGATGCACAACGTACTGCTACAATAGATGCAGCAAAAATAGCCGACCTAAATGTACTCCGTTTGATTAATGAACCCACTGCTGCAGCAATAGCCTATGGATTGGACAAACCGGTAAGCTTTTGACAAATCAAACAATAACGTAAACGTTAAACTGATACATATAGTTAGCACTAACAATAATAAAATATTAAATGATCGAAAAGTAAATTAGTTTAAATATTTCATTTAAAGCACCATATATATTGTTTTAGAATACCGATCTCAAAACTATTCTGATATTTGATCTTGGAGGAGGAACTTTTGACGTGACTATTGCAAGAGTTAAGGACCGTGTCATTGATGTTTTAGCTACTGGCGGGGACACGCATTTGGGAGGTATTCAGATATTCAGTAATATATGACCTAAGACCCGAATAATATTATGTTTTTGTCATAACATTTCAAATTCGCGAAACAAAATTTGAAAGATGACATGTATAAGAGTAAAATACTTTATACAGGTAGATGTTCCGAAAATTTAAGTTGATAAAAGAGAAATATGCAAATACATAAATTACCAAGAGGAATCCCGCTATAATCATACGCAGAAATTTATGCACTAAAGCTTCAATAATCATATTTTCTAAAGATTCCATTGAATTCCAAAAATAAAAAGAAAGACATGACAAGCTCAAGAAACCAAAAAAAATTGGTTGGCCCATGCAAAAACGAAACGAAAAACGGTTGTTTTTTAATTTTTCTTCTCAGGGGAAGATTTCGACAATCGCATGGTTGAGCATTTTGCAGGGGAATTTCTGAAAAAGGAAGGAATTGCAATTTATAAGAATCCAAGAGCTATGAGTCGATTGAGGAAAGCTTGCGAGCACTCTAAGCGGATTCTATCTAGCGCTACTCAAGAAAAGTAAGAAAGAAGTCTCATTTTATCAACTAATTAATTCTTTTTTGAATGATTCAACAAAACAAAAAGTAATTACCTCAATTGTTTTACTATACAAGTTAGAAATTGTAATTGGCCAAAACTACATTAAAACTGCGTTAAATTGCATTAGAAAGTGGGCAGTCTATTCTAAATTCAATGATATAGGCCGTTTAAAATGAGCAACGAATCAGCATAGTCATTTATAGAACTGTGGGAATTCAAATTTGGAGATTCAATAATTTTGCAATCAATGTTCAACCAAAATATTTCAGATATTTTCATAAAAAGTGTTTATTATCCTTACGTATACAGCTTTCCAAAGCCAGCCGTGACACTCCAGAGTCGTTATATTTCATATTCGTAGCATCTTTCGCTCAATTTTAATCGACTACTCAAAATGTTACAAAGTTTCACAAATATTTGAAACGTTTCTTCAAATTATCCACATACATCATTGCTTTATACCTTATTGAAAACATGTCTGCGATGCTTCCCTCGTTATCATTTCTTCTTTTACAATCATGGCGCATACGTTACTAACTAGCGTTTATCATGAATTTTGAAGGTCAATTTTAGAACAAACAATCGCTATACACCCGGTATTATTTGCAAACATAATTGTATGTAAGTAGGTATGTAACTGAGTATACTTTTATGTAACAAAAAATAAATCTCAGCCGTAATATATTTGGTAGTTGATACATCCATGCAGTGTGTTTTTTTAGTAACTTTCCTAATTTTTTGTGCTCATTATTGTTATTTTATCAAAATTTATACTATATTTCTTCCAAATTTCAAGAAAGTTAACGATAATATGATGATAGCGCTAAATAGAAACAGATTCGGAAATATTCGAATTGGAACATTGTGATTCGAAATTCGATTCGAAAATAAAATATTCGAAACTTACATCCCTAGTCGTAACTCACGAAGCGGAGTCAAAAATCGAAACTCATGGTCATGACTGTTTTTGAATGTATTATGAGTGTTAATAATATTTTTCCATCGTTCCGCGTGACACATCATGGTCCAACTTCCCCCAGAAATAAACGTCTTGAAGTGACCTGGAAAAGATATATATGTTCATATTTGAAATCTTGGCTTCAATAAAATATATTGTAGTGGTCAATCTACATCTCGAATATAGGTTAATATATTAAGTTGATATATGCTATGATAATAGGGTTTAATGACTGCTTAAAAATACAAATGTATATATGGTGCTAGAATATTTTATGCTTCCAGTGTTATTACAGTTGGTATTATTGTGAATTTAGCGTCATTGTTGATGCTCTTTGTGACGGGATTGATTTTAAAGGCGTCATAACTCGTGCTAAATTCGACGACTTAAACAGTGACTTGTTTGACCAAACTATTGACACTGTTGAAAACACATTAAACGAAGCTGGATTGAAAGCAGATGAGGTATATTGTAAATGAGTTTTCTGCTTAACTTATTATCTATCGTAAATCTGGTGATGCCATTCTAACAATTATGACCAAAATTTAAATCGCTGCTTGAAAAAATAAACTTTGGATATACGATATTCATTTGAAATATTTCAAAGCCGGCAAGAGAGTGGGTTGGATGGAAATAGAACTTGACCAAAAAGTGAAATATTGCAGAGTTATATGAGAATCGGAAAGAACCTTGAAGTTTAATACTGTAGAATTTTTGTAGAGTTAATATTGTGTTTACGATTTTTCGTTTGTTATCTTGTAATTAATTTTAAAGCTATACGTTCCGGTTGCGCGCTTTGTTTGCGGAATGCTACGATATGTTCACAACTCAAGCTAACAGGCGCAAAGGCGCTTCTTATTTATAGATATATATATATTCATATCTTATGTATGAGCCATATATAATCTGCATCATTTTTCTTTCAGTTTTATCTGTTTAAAAAGCTATTTTAATTTAACAGATTGACGATGTTGTGCTTGTTGGAGGATCGACTCGTATAATAAGAATACGAGAATTGCTTGGAGATCTTTTCGCAGAAAGCAAGATACAAAAAACAATCAATCCAGATGAAGCCGTGGCATATGGTGCGGCTGCATTTGCAGCAAATTTAACAAACAACGTAACGAATGAGGTACGACATATTGAAACGATGTCTCTGAATTGATTATAATAAATGGGAAATTGAGAAATTTAAAATCAATGTGTCAATTTTCAACCGTTCATTTAATAACTCATTTTAACATTAATTTAAATCACGTATTTTACCAGCAATTCCCTTGCTGCATTAGTACTTTTCTTATTTTAAATATTTTTGTTTCCTTTCAATTTTCTTTTTACTGAAGTGTTCCTGATGTCACTATGAATGACACAAGAAATTTTTCTGCTTCTATTTTATCCATAATTTGTTGTTATAGATTGAGCAATTTACAATTAGTGACGTTACTCCTTTGTCAATTAGAGGAGAGTTGCGTGGACGTGATATGGACATTATAATAAAACGTAATACCAAAATACCAGTTACTAAATATACAAGGAGTACCACCACTGATGACGATCAAACTGCTGTTCAGTTCAAGGTAATTTCTACATTACAAACAATAGCTCCGATGTCGTATAGTCAATCGCCATACACTGGTTCTTATTTATACAGTCGAAAAACGCGTCAATCGAAGCTTATAACTTTTCTGGCGGTAACTCTACCCTTTCATAAATTTACTCTCGACAATATCTAAACGTTAAAGCTAGCGCATGTAGTTAAAATATGGTTTATTATTATGCTTTTGAAATTATTCTGAATTTACCTCATTAGATCTTCGAGGGGGAACGCCCAGCTACAAAGGATAATCATCTTCTCGGGAGTTTTCGTATTGATGGAATACCCCCACAACCAAAGGGTGTGCCAAACTTTGACGAGAAATATCACCTTGATTCAAACGGTATTCTTACTGTTAGTGCATATCATGCAGAGACGGGACAGCAGAAGGAAATTACAATATCTAATGATGCAGGAAGGTTGAATACAAGCAGGATAAATCGCATGGTACGATGTATATCAATATTGTGTTATAGTTACGTCAATAAAAGCTTTCGTTTTGGAAAATAATGCAAATAAAAAATGACAGTTTTTGTGGGTTTTTAATACGACCGGCAACTAATGCTGGGGCTTTTGGAGTTGACAAAAAAATCAAGACACACTGTAAACAATTATTCACGATTTTTAACGCAACTACTACTTTAATTAAAGTTCCAACTTTTTGTTCCCTTCTAGAATGAGTTTGGTCTAGTTAGTGTATTAAAATAACATTGGTGCTTTGAGATACATATACTAGAATTCTTTCTAGAATTTATTCACTGAATTGCTTAAATTGGTGTTTTAGAAAACGGAAGCTGAAATGTTCAGAAAAGCCGACGATGAGTACAGGGCTCAAAGTGAGGTTAGAAATAAACTGGAAGATTTTGTTTATACCGCGAAAAAATCTGCAAATAGTCGTAACGCGAAGCAAACTATATCGGAGAGCAATAGACAGACCATCTTAAAGGAATGCATTGAAACTGAAAAATGGCTCGAGTACCACTCAGTAAGTTATGAATATATTAAACAGATTTCCTTAGAATTTAATTGAGTCATATTTTTGGACGTGATTAACATGCTGTAAATTGAAGATCTTCCTCTATGACAATACTTATTGAATATATCCGCAATTCTGCATATTGTGATAAACATCAAAGTTTCTCAAATAATTTCGTCTGTTTGAGGCTTCATTTTATTATTTTTTTAACAGCGATAGATTTAATATTGAACAACTCTATTTTATTAACACGTCATTTTTATACATTTTTTTAGGCAGCAGAGAAACATGAAATTGAATACAGGTACAAGGCACTTAAAGACTTGTGCAATCAATTTTCACTACCGTAACGCTTATTTGAACTTCGATCACTTGTTTTTTTGATTATTACATGTCATTTCCATTTACTTATAATTACATATTTGTTCTAAATATTTTTCGATTGCTATATCCGCGAACTACATTATTAAAGGATAAAGATATCGAACTAAGTGGCGGATCATCAAATTAAACCCCCGCAAACAAAATGAATTCTCTAAAAAATATTGCTTAGTATGAACTCCAAAATATACTACGAGGAATTTCAACGACTTTATTAGGTCAAAGACAAACTAGCCGTTTGAAACGCACTAACATCGGTATAGAATGTCTCACAACATTTGAGTTTTGAAATCAAACTTGGTTTGTTATGTATGCTTCCGGTGTTATATCGGGGTTAAACTTCGGCGATGATGGATACTTTCAATCCGATTAGCGGATTTTATATCTCAATATTTTGGTACTGTTTCGGTAATAAATAGAATGTATTTACTGCAAATTATAATTTTTAGTTTTACTCATATGTACACCCTGTACACCCTCTACAATTTTTTTTTGCCCAATTTATGTATATATATATTAATTTACTTGCCAACGACTAATTCACAGTGGATTGTAGATTTTAACTGGATTTGACAATTTTGTTATTTAATATTGTGAAACCGAGTAAGAAATTTAAATCAAAGAAATATAATAACTAGTTTAGTAGTGCATAATAATTATTAAGATCTTTTCTAGTTATCATGCGCTTATACATGAATACTCTCTAATAAAAGTATTTTGTTTCGGGAGTCTATAGATTAATCACGACCAATGCATTCATCAAGATTTGGCTGTATTTTCTAATTTATATATTTGACAAATGAAGATGCAAATAGAAGAAATATTGCAAAATTTTAAAAGTAAGGAGACGTGTGGTAGTGGTAAATGGGTAGGGCTTAGAGTTATATCGGTATCGGCAATATCAGCCATTTTTCGGGATCGGTATCGGCTAAAAGTGGACCGACATTTTCGATAAGTTAGCATTTTAATCTGATTCAGAATACTTTTGAAAAAAAGTTAGCTGACGGAGGTTGAACTTATTTTTTACTTATAGGGGTCGTATTCGTGGTATTGACCTCTTAACTACCGTGCTAAAAATACCACTAGGGCTTATTTTTGAGGTCTTTTGTTCTCATTCATCAAAACAAAAATACAAAGAGGAGATTTACGAGACTTCCAAATATAAAAAACCGATACCCATTCACTTATAAAAAACACGTTTTTATCGACTGGGTATTATTTTGTGAGTAGGGCTTTTCTTTGGGTTCTGTTAAAAAATCAGGCTAGAGGTTTTTCAGGCTAGGTCTTATTGTCATGCTAGTCCTCAACTCCGCGAGTAAATACGAAAACATGATTAGGAGCTGTTTTTAGCTATTCAGTCAAACTAATTTGGCTATTTTCGCCGCCAAATTTATATATGAACATTTTTTGGTGCTCCCGAAGTATGCGAACCAAGATGGCGGACATCGGAACTTAACATGGGTAACAGGTTAGGGTTAGGCGATAATTTTTTTCCAATTTTCCTTATTTTAGTCCTATTATCAGTTCGAAGACTAGCCAAGAGCCTCCCGTAGTATTTATACCTAACATTATGGCCTAACCCTAACCTAGTACACATATTACATTCCGATGTCCGCCATCTTGGTTCGCATACTTCGGGAGCACCAAAAAATGTTCATATATAAATTCGTTTCGTTTTCAATATGAAAAATGTGCACTATGGATAATGCTATGCAATTTGAGAGTCCTGTTGCACACTAACACAGATATATTTTTGAAAACGTTTTGTCTGACAGACTTCCTCAGGCAAGCAATTCACAGCATGACATGAAAAGAACAATAAAGCGTTCAAATATGGTAATAAATGATATTGTTTGAAATTAAATTTCACATTAATTGTGACCAAATAATTAAGCAAATATTTTATGTAGTATCAGATTGGTTCTCTTTATAAAATTATTATCCCGCGGTGTACTTGATCTCACAATAAGTTTCACTAGAACATTTATCAATCAATATGTTCTAGGCTCAGCTGTTGATAGTCAGGGTTCTTTAATAGTAATTATTTGAAAGGTGTTAAAGTCCTTTTTGTGATGATTCTAATTTCTTTACTTGTGATAGTGGTCGAGTCCGGAGTTGGTGGGATCTATTACGGATACAGATGTCACGCAAAAAGGCAAATATAACTATCAGTACAGTTTGTTTGCGACTATCAAGAGCTTAGCCTAGATTTAGAACAGTGGTTTCCAACCGTCGGTCCGCGAACATTTTCGTTGTTTTGTTGTTTTTATGCTGTCTCAATCAATTTACTGATGACGAGGTTGCGCTGCTTTATTCTGCAATTTCTCCTACGCCGTCATATTGCGACGCCTTTCGCGAGATCTTGGCGCCTAGTAATCACTTTTATCGGCTCCGATTCATCGCGAATGCGCTCCCTCGAATCTCGCAATATTTACAAACCTAAAAATCGGCACGCGTGCTTTTCAGTTCTGTGTGCTTCTCCTGATTAACCTGACCCTCCATATAAACGTTATGTCTATTTCTTTGTTCAAACTAGAAATCAGTCAAAAACAGTATAAAATTCCAGTAAGATATGAACTTGTTGCAACCCTGCATGGTGTCAAGCATGGTGCCAAGTTACCGACGACTTTGCCATTGTAATGTAAATTTATTTCGTTTGAGGCGTCGATCAACTACAGAGGGATTAATATGATGAACCCGACGAAAAAGAAAAAAAGCTTGATAAAATTGTGATTCCACTTTATATTAACACAATTTTGGATACCCCGTAATATGTGAAACAAGATACATGCGTACATTCCTTTCGCATAATGGGTGCCCAGCACTGCATTTCATTACGCAAATATATGGTATTATTTTATGTTTCACCCATTTCAATTTTTGGCCTGCACCTTATTTGATAGTTTTTCTTCGTTTGAAATGTCTACAAGCATATTGAGTGCCCGACATTGCATTATATTACGCAAATATATGTTATTCTTTTCTGTTCCTGTCATTTCAATTTTTTGCCGGTCCGGGAGATACAGTTAATTTAATTTTACCGTCCGCCAGGGTAGAAAGGTTGGGAACCACTGTCCTAAAACATTTTGAAAATGTGAACTATTGTGTGTGTTTGAGATGTGAACTATTTGTCAAATCTACCACGCTTACGTGATTTAGTGCATTTTATATTTATAAGTCACAGTGCATCAGTATTTTACGAACACGCATTTCAATAGATTACTGGCGGGATTATAGATCACTGGGGTAGGAAAAATCGAATATCTTTATCGAATCGAAAAATATTAACGAGTTGTCGAATATCGGGTATTTGCAATATATACTATTATATACAACATGCGTCCAGAACGCTATTCATTCATACTAATTGGCAAGCTACACTTCCGCCTATCCTCATTTTTTACGAAAAATATTTATCACACGCAACGATGACGTCAAAATTTGGTTCTTATATCTTTATCATTTTTTTGCAATTTTACACCGACTGCACCGGAATTTAGAAATTAATGGATAGTTGACCTTTTATGATTTTTTTTCTTCTATTTTATCTGTGTAATTTTCGTATCAAATTAAAGCATTACAAAGTCGTCATTGCGTCAATCCTGAATGTTACTTTGAGTTCAAATGATGATTAGATGAATGGACAATCATGGAAATTCTACTCGTCAATTATATTACACTGGTAAAATTTAGGGAAACTTCCACAGAATAACTTGTTTTTATACTGTTTGATATTTCTAATGTTACCAAACGGTGTTGGCGCGCTTTACGCCAAACTAAAAATTAAAATGATATCCTAATACGACTTCTCAGATTTATTGTTTCTGTCTGATAGCAAGAGCCGTGTGAGCTAATTGTAGAATTACGCACGAACTTCCTGTCCAGGCAAAGCGGCCTAGGTCACGTGGTACTGGATATATGAAAAGTAAAATGTCATTTTAATATGTAAGAGAATGACTACGAAAGGTTATTGTAACTTAATAAGGTCAATGGGTCGTCGAGTTTCTTGGACGTCGATCCAGTTTGCCCCCCTTCAAAAACTAAAAACACATCACCTTGGTATAATCATATACAAATAGAAGTTCCGGTTTAAAGGAAATTGAATAATTTATTTCATTATTGTTTACAAAATTGAAAAAGGCATGCTTATCTTTTTGAGTCATCATTTTTGATCTTCAATGTGATTGCTTTGCAGTATTTGGAATTATTATAAGTGTGACCGATCGAGTTCAGGCTGTATACAAATAAAGGCATATAATAAATGAACTGATTAAAATTCATTAATTAAAAAAACAAAATTTGTCTCCCATTTGAATTGGGTAAAATGAATTAAATTTTCAACCTGTATCACATAGAAAAATTCATTCGTAAAAAATGGACGTTCTTTGTTTTACGATGAAAATCCCTAAAATTTAAGTAAAATAAAAGTATAGTGGGCGAACATAAATTTAAAATTTACGTCCAACACATTCAGGACGTGACTAAAATAGGTCAATACGTGGATATTCTAGCAAATGTGGTGACTGACAAATTATGTGGGCGTATCAGAGGCTCGTAACCAAATATTTGAACATCCCACAAGTGATAGCGTTGAGTACATGTAAATAAAGGTAAGTATTGCGCAAATAATGCATTACTTAGCTTCGAAAGCATTTATTATATAATTTTTTAGAAAAATTATGCAAAAGATGACAGTATAAACTTATTGATCAAACCAAGTCGGGGGGCTCCCGAAGTATGCAAACCAAGATGGCGAACATCGGAATGTAATATGTGTACTAGGTTAGGGTTAGGCCATAATTTTAGGTATAAATACTACGGGAGGCTCTTGGCTAGTCTTCGAACTGATAATAGGACTAAAATAAGGAAAATTGGAAAAAAATTATGACCTAACCCTAACCTGTTACCCATGTTACGTTCTGATGTCCGCCATCTTGGTTCGCATACTTCGGGAGCACCCAAGTCGGTTTAGGTGGATTAGTTGTATGTCGGCGTTTTAGTCCCACCTCATTGATGACTGATTATTTTAAACTATACATCGATGTAAAAAGTTTTTACAGCGGTGCGTTTTGTAAAGATTCTCTGGTACTCATTTACTTTCAGTACCTATGGAATTATTCAAAATTTGTATTGTAAGCAGGACAAATCTCTTTTATTAAATGGGCCAACGATTATATTTTTTATGAAAATAAACACTGTGGGTCACAGATGATGTGGCATCTTTTTTGCAAATCTTACAATATTTGCTATGAGCTCCACTCATGTTACTTTTATTAGGACTGTGGCGAAATTTGTAACTCTATTTATGAAGTTAATCTGCGTAACTACGGCTTTGTATGCATAAGAAATGTTAAAAAAACGTTTATATGGCAACGGCGAATGTTTTTATGGTTATATAAGAGTTTGCAAGCAAATTCCACTTTGATAACATTATATTTTTTTCAACCTCAATAATGTCACAAGCATTTAACTCCATTGTTATTTCCATATTCTGTAGTACTTCATTCGAGTCTGAATAATCTTGTTTTACCATAGACATTGTATACGCAAAAAAATGGGTACTCTCGAAGTATGAGAACCAGGTTAGGGTAAGGCTACAATTTTATTTTCCTAATTTTAGTTATATTATGAGTGCGGGAACTGTTTGTGTTAGCCAGGTGAATATATTCATGTCTTCCATGCCTTTACAAAACTTGATGTAAAGTAGGCGAACAAAATTAGTTTCCGTCATATTGGTATTCATACTTCTGGAGCGCTAAAAATTGCACTGCAAAGTAAAACTAAGTTCTCGTATACACCTGGAAAAATGCTTCAGCCTTCGTTGGTTCGTGTACTTCTGAAATGCTGGTTCCGCATCCGGATCTGCATCAAGTTGCAATAAAGAAAAATATACATCAATAATATATGTTTATGTCATAAATGTCGTAATGCATTGCCGTCAGTAGACGACTGAGCTTTTATAAGTTTTAATATCATCAAATCACAAACAAAATTAGACTTTTTAAAGAAATGATCAAAAAAATGAAATTTAATTTACGTTTTATTTTATGGATACGAAATATTGAGGATTCAACATAGAATATCAAGCATGATATTATTATTTTATTCGGCCATACAATAATGTGCATTTTACTCTGTGCTTATGGCAACAAACTAACTATAATAAAATTACCAATTAGAAAGGATTGACATTAATATCAATCGAATGTTGCATTGAATAAATCTCACTTGTGGTTTCAAATTTGCAATGCTAGCAAAATCTTTCAGTGACGAGAGAGTTGACTGTTTAATAAATAACGTTGTTCCAATACAAAGCCGTATTCAAACAGATAATAACATTTATCATGTGTATTGCATACACCTGCTGAAAAACAGTTGTGCTTGGAAGAGACTGGTAAATAGCCTAAATATTATATATTTAAAATTTACGTGTAGACCCTTTATTATATATAGAAAAAAAATGAAATGACTGAGATTGATGAGGACATATTGATCATTGCATGCATGCATATAACATAGAAAAATGCAGTCTTAAATACCACGTACCAAGTCATCTGTGTCAGATAATTATTAGCTTGGCAGTATTTAATCTTACAAAAAGGGGGTGTTGGAGTGCAAGTTATATTATAAAATTTTTAACTTAGTCACGAAATGGCTGTAGGTATATTAATTATGCCATCATATTTTAAATTAGCATTAGGATATCATATTTTAGTTGTCGACCCGAAAGCCAATTTACTCTAATAACATTAATGTGTGTAAATTTTATTCATCATTCATTCAAAAATGAGTCAAACTTTAATCTACTGGCTTACTTTTTACTTCGTCTTTTTTACAGTGTTTTTGAGAAATGTTCAAGGACAAAAAATATGCTAATAAATCACTGGTTCAAGCGTATTGCTTTCGGTATTTCTATATATTGAACGATTTTCGGAAGGTGCTCCAATTTCCCATAGAAATTGCACCACCTACATGCCAGCTGTGTCGTTTTAGATTTTTGGCAATAAATTTATGAAGACTGAGCGCTTGAGTAGTAGCACGGAACGACGACCTTGTAACAGATGATTTCAAATAATTCGTCGTCGTGCATTTATTTACTCATTAAACAAAAGTGTTGATCAGTCTCGTGATGAATCAGATATAGAGTGTACATAGTGACGCACGACAATTGGAAATTAAAGTTAACTGAGGTTTATGACCTTATTACAATAAAACTCAATTATTGTTTCTGAGTTTGTTTGTAAAAGACGTTGACACAAATGTTTTAGAAACACAATTGAATCAAATATTTCCAAAAGCTCTGCAATACCCACATTGGGTGTGGACGCATCATAACTTAACTCTTAGAAACGGCTACTGTAAATGGATTGCTAACTTAAAATAATCCTCAAAGTCAAACTTGGTATATGTGTTGCCAAAGCAATTAATGATTTGTGTATAACCAACGATAGTTGGTATTTTATTCATTTAATAACAAATGCAGTTTTTCATCCTCAGGTTTTCATTTATGCATTGATAATCTCTAAAAAAAGATAGTTTTTTCAATAGAAAATTTCTAGTCCAGTTTGTTCCGTGAAGCTACGTTTTTAAGTATGATATTACATATATTGGAATGTCAACACCTAGGCAACGTATTGCTTGTTTATACGCATGGTAAACTAATAACAAGGAAGAAATGCTCAAATATATTGACACGAGTTGGTTCGGGTAGGCAATTTTTAACTGTAGAGTTGTAGACCATCGGTAGCAGCGTCACGGTGTCATACAAACGTAGAAAACAGTCTGTACAATGTCATAAAAACGTGTTCCCCGAAAAAAAAAAAACCGCGTTTGTTTTTTTAGAGTAAATACTTGACAATTATTGAGTAATTTGATTCAGAGGCCTTTATTTTATCATTTGTGTCAAAACAAAAAGTAAGATCGCACAGGATCTTGAATAAAATCGCAACAGATTTAGGCAGTGTAATGCATGAAAGTGACAAAATATCACTGCACCTACCACTGCGGAGACGACTGCATTTGCTTTCTAGCCATTGTAACTATGATTTTCGTGAACATCTCTCATTAGACAGGTCATGTGATCTTCAAAAGTATACTTGGCACTTACTATAAATGTAGGTAATGCTCCTACTATGATAAAAATGTGAGTTCCCACGAAGTTCTTAAACTCAGGTCTTCAAATTATTAGCAGCAGAGGATTCAAAATATTATAAAGCTGATTGGAATTTACGGAAATAATATCCTTATCTTTTATGTAATTTACCCGGAAAAAAATTTGAAATTTACCCGTGGTGTACTCTAAATTTAACTTACATTCTAGCATTTACATATGCTATAATGAACCAATTGATACCAAAATGTTTTAAATAATAGCGAAGTTTATGGTTAAATAGCTCATTTTATAGGACTCAAAGAACATCTAGGAATAAAAAATAGAGACCAGTCTACTTCCAATATTGAGCATCTGAAAATCGAAATTGATTGGTTCATTATTCGCACGGAAATAGGCAATATTATAAACACCTATTTATATATTTTTATATCAAAACCCTCACATAGGTATACAGTTCGTATACAACAATCTAAAGTAGAGTTGGAATTTATTGAATTCGTTTTGGTAGTAAAACTGTGATTTCTGTTGTGTTCTAAAAGTTATATTAGAGGCTACTTTGGTACAGGAAGATAAATTTTTAATAAATCGTATGCATTAATTTTGGAAAGAATTTTGGATGCCCAATTTTTTGTGGAAATATATTTGTCGAAAATTTTAATTAAAGGGGAAAATTAATTTGTTGTAATTTATGAACAAGAAACAGTCTAACACGGAAAAGTCGAGGTCTGGTTTATTTTGTGGAATTGTATCACCAAAGCAACTATCTGCGCAAAGATTGCTATGTAGTGTTATTCAAATAAAACTGTAGTATCGGTCTTGGGACATTTTTCCACGACTCGACAACTATATTGTTGAGCATCGTATACAACCTGCCTGATCTAATACTTATGCAGACAGGAGAGGAACGTAAAGTTTTAGTCTAATATCAGAACTTCTGGTTATATGATATAAGTACAAATATAGCTAAACGCTGACCACTTATTAAAATAGCAGTGTCGTATGGTTGGGCTGTGACCGGACGAAGGAAAATATCAGAGAATATAATACCATGCTCTAATAGGCGGTTTATTTATATATACTAATTTCAAACGTCAGGAAAAAAGCGTATTGAAAATAGACTCACGTATTGAAACGAATGTAATGCCCAATTTTTTCAATACCATAGACAGCTTTGTGGTGAAAATATCTCTTCAAATATGTAGTCTCTAAAATGATAGTTTTTTCTTGACTTTCTATCAGCCATCCAGCGGAAAGTATCATTTTGTCGAATGATAAAATGAATTATGTTAGTGAATAATTAAAAATATAACGATTTATTGTAGTGTATAGTACTTATAAGACGCTACGCATAAACGAGGACACGCTTGGAATTGGTCAAGGTAATATGAATCTAGTTTATATTTTATTAATATTCGTTGTATGGACGAGGTTTCTAGTTATAATTTGGATTAAATCTACAAAACTATCTGTCAAATATTATAAATACAAGCAATATGAAAATGAAGTAGCCCAATAGTGATATTCTTGAAACCTACAAAATGATTCATTATTTTGCTTGCGGCTTTGTTCAACCATTTGGAATTTGGGAAACCTTAACTAGGAATAAACAAATTAACAGGGTATCGAGGAATCTGAATGAATGAAACAGAATCCGGCGACGTTGTCCCCATTGTTCAAAAAAAGCAGCTTCACGATCAATTTTCAATTTAACTAACAGTTGGCGTTACGTAAAAGTAACTACATTTCTCTGCTTCATGCCTTTGCGTAGGTTGATCCGTATGCGTATAACGCAAGGATGCCATAGCAAGAGTGAAAATGATTATTCCATTTATTTCAAGAGTCTTAGTTCACACTTACACAAATATATCGCATCGTATGCATTCATTTTTTGTAAGAATTTTAAACAATTCTAAGTGCTACTGGTTTACATTCATACAAACTATCTGTGGAGATTATTGATTTTATGGATCATAAATTTTGTACACGACCGCACGAACGATATAGTTGAATGAATGTTACTCCCTCAAAAATATTTCCAAGCAAAAACGGCCTGAACCTAAACAATGCCTTATTGAAGGTTTCGTGATTGCTTTCAAACGCTTATTTGGATCTGAACAACAAAATAACGCTTTACTCGGTTACTCACGTGATAAAAGAGGAATTCCCAACTACACGGTCTGATGATTTTGAATATATGGTATTAAACTTCCTCAATGACGTTACGTTTTATCATTTTATTGCAAGATTTGTACATAAGTTGTATATGAGCTAGTCGAATTGTTGTTACAAATGCACTCGTAATATTTACTGAGTAATATGGTAGGAACTGCTAAATATGATTCAGAAGTATTTATTTATTCTCATGCGACAATGTTCTGGTGTTCAGCATCCAAAGGGCAATTGTAAGCAGCGATTTAAGGATGTTAGATAATCTGGAAACAGTGGTACCTTGAAGTGCATAGATTTTACAAAACGCATGCGTTATAAATGACAGCTTCCCCAATATCGCAATTAGTGTTATTTGCTCAATCATTAGAATTGCAACTGATATTGATGATTACTCAACAAACTCAGAGATTATGCAAAAAATTCATCAGTAAAAAGCATGCACCTATTCCATGTAATTTAAATTATCTATAATATTTAACTAGTTGGGTAAAAAAACTTCGAATTTGTCTGCGAAAGAATGGTATCGTTTCTAACACAGCATAGAGAACATTGTGACGCCCTGGTCAAGATAAGCTATGATCTATTATCTAATTGATAATTGTTGGTCAGGCAATTATGAAAGCATTTATTTACAAATTTAGGCTAAGGTTTTAAAAAAATAATAGGATGAAAGATACATCAATTTTATGAATCCGAGTCTTCTATACTTTAATAAACAATTATTTCATTAGGCTAGTTTCACGGAGAGGGCCAAATACCATAATTCTGATATAAATAGCTCATTAAGTGTCGGGTGATTGCTTAGAGGTAGACAAAGTATTGAGGCGATTGTATTTTTTACCGGTCACTAATTGTCGAGTATATTTATAAGTGTGTTTATTTTTGGTCGTTTTTAAAGTGAGGTATGAATCAAGTACACGAAAGGCAGTCGAGGTCGAAATTATTTTGTGGTGTTTCATAATCAATTTAAATATGGAAACGTAATGTAGTAGACACAGGCAGTAAGGCCATGCATCTGAAACTGCTGTTTTAATTCTGGGACTTGGTCTTGTGCACTCGACAATAGCACTTGCAGATCTCAGACGGAAAAATTCAGTATTTGCAATAAAATAGTTAACCCCAACAATGTATGCTGTCAATAAACCTATTGTTTCCTCTCCGCATATTTGTTATCAGTAAAAAATCGATCATGTCACAATAAAAGAGATGATCAAGTCTCTCACTAATATGAATACTATTATTCAAGTGATATATCTTTGGCCGTGGGAGCGCCAACAACAAATTTATGTGCTACGTGCTGTTTTTGTTCGAAGCACATGCCAGTTCACCACATCCCAGTCCAGTGAATAGGCTAGTCGCTCCAATACAGTTCATTTTCAACAATTAGACTTTGGTTCGAAATATTCTCTAAATATATTAAAAACTCGATATTGTAATTTTATATCATATTATAAAAAGGTTTGGCAGCTTTGAATCTATTTTGTATAGGTTCAGCAATATTCATATATCATGGACGAACCTATACTCTTACAATTACAAAATCTTAGAATCTTTCGAAAGGTCCGCGTTAAGAATATCACACTTTGTCGATCAGGGCCACTTTTTCAATTTGCGTAGAACACTTCTTTTCAAAACTAGTTGTGCAGATTCTAAGTCAATAATCAAACAACACTAAATCAGATGCGTCCATAACAATGTTGAGCGCTGCATTTGACTCTTTTAATAAAATATTTACAATAAAAATGCCAAACACCTTGGCTAAATAGTGTTCATTTGTACGTCTTGTATAGACCATAACTGAAACAATAAGTGACATCTTGGAAGTATTGTTTTATATTCAATTTTGAATAAACGAAATTCTTTAGGAATACCGTGACACCTCACCTCAGTCCCACTCTATGTGTTGCACTTGTTTGCGTCGGGTATTTCTCTGAGTAAACGACGCTTTTGTGATCCCATCAGTCGTAAAACTTACTGTGTTTGCGTTGTGACGCACAGCAACCCAGAATAGGAAGTTATACACAGCCTTAGTAAAATGAAACTATGGTATCGCTTCTGAGTAATTCGCTTAAGACTGCCGATAACATTCGAAAATTGCACCTCAATGTTTCCCACTGAATTTATATGTATCTGTGTAAATTAATATATTCCTTATTCGATCTGTGGTATTTTGAAACTGGTAGTTGCAGCCCTCCTCATTCGATAAAGTTTTCTGATTGTGTGTGAATTTTATTCTTGTTAACGATAAATATGATCCTAAATATTGGGTGAATTTGTGGTTTCATCCCAAAGAGAGTCCCAAAGTAAACATTTTATGAGTCACCGTGAAGAGCATTTTTGTACAAAAACTTGCTTGATCATTGCTTTGTAAGCAAACTACTAAACGTGTTGCTAGGCGTGTTTGTCAAATAATAGGGCTAATCACTAGAAAAAGAACTCGGATCATTTATATTCAACCACTTGACAAGAAATTGATTTCATTTGCTCTTTTTCGACCAAGTTTAGGGTTATGACTATGAATATAGAATTCAATTTTGTTGGTTAGCTGCCAAAACGTCAGATCGTTTTTCCAGAGTTTTCTAATTTTGTCATTGCTCCTTTTTTCATTTGTCTTATATCTTTAAATTTATAATTTGTAATAAAGTACTTGCACTGATTTAAGAGAAAAGAAAAGTTACAAGTCATAACTATGCCGGCAATTGGTATCGATTTAGGAACAACGTATTCGTGTGTTGCAGTTGTGAAAAATGGAAAGGTGAGTTAAATTTGAATTACTTTTATAACTACTTATTATTTATTATTCCTCAAATAGTAGACAAAGTTTTGATGTCTAAACTTTAAATTAGCTATTCTAAGATATTCAGTTTAGAGCTTGAAACTACTTATTTTCTAAAGTAATAATGTTGGTTTGGGTTTGTTTCCTATTTAATTTGATCAATGCAAATATATGCTGAAATAATGGTGGATTTCAAAACATTTATTGTACATATAGGGTATATTAATATTATTTATAAATCAACTACCATCACAATGTATTACTGAACATATCGTTTCATCGGAGTTGTTTGATTTGATTGAATACGTTTGATTCATTAATATTTTTTGTGTGCATTTTAAACAGGTCGAAATCATTGCCAATGATCGTGGAAACCGCGTAACACCTTCTATTGTCTCATTTACGGAATCCCAAAGGCTAATAGGAGATCCAGCCAAAGATGGCGCATCACAAAATTACAAAAACACAATTTACCGTAAGCTAAATAATAGGAATAACTTAATTTGAACATTTATGCAGTATGACATCTAACTTGATTAATGTGCCATTTCAACTTCAGCCAGAGATAACAAATATTTTTATTTGTTGAATTCGACCCATTTGTTTTAATGAATAACTGCCTCATGGTATCAGCTGCCATTTATATAGGAAATCTCATTAAATTTTGCTTTACTGGAGATACAGATAATGGGTTGAAAAATATATTAAATAAATATGATGTTTTTCCACTTTTGCTTTCATTAATCAATACACTTCTGCAACATTTTATTTAGAAGCAAAACGTCTAATCGGACGTCAATACAGCGATGATACTGTTCAGTCAGACATCAAGCACTGGCCCTTCGATGTTATCGACAAAGCTGGCAAACCTTATTTTCAGGTATGATACATCAAATCGCATGTTAACTGTATACATAGATCGGAATATTGTGAGATAACAATAGTATTAATTCAATCAAGATTGGCGGCGCAGTCACCCAACTCACATGATTTAACCTACCCGAGAACAAATGGAATGGAGTTAGTTGAACATAATCAGAATATATATTTTTCAATTTTTTTTACATGTCTACTTTGATTAGTAATTCGTCCCCATAACTTAAACTAAATAGCACTACTTTTATTTATGTCCTACGTTTTGATAAAGCTCAACAGAGAATAATATATTACATAATATGACAGGTACAACACAAGAATGAGACAAAAATGTTTTGTTCAGAAGAAATTGGGTCAATGGTTCTCACTTCCATGCGTGAAACTGCCGAAGCCTTTATTGGACAAAAAATCGAGGAAGCTGTGATAACCGTACCTGCATATTTTAACGATGCACAACGGAAAGCAACAAAAGATGCCGGGGAGATCGCAGGCCTCAAAGTTTTGGAATTAATAAATGAACCAACTGCTGCTGCCATTGCTTATGGTCTTGATCAACTGGTTAGTTTTAAATTCAATTTTAAAATATTTTTAATAATTTCCAAATTCATACTTGAAAAATTGTTTAAAAAAGCTGATAGCACGGAAATCGCAGCAATTTTTCGTAATCCTTCAAGAATTTTATGAATGCTTACATTGTTAGTCTATCATGTTTACCAAAAAGGATTCTGATAATAAATTGGTATGATTATTAAAATTAATTTCTTAGAGCGAAGATATGAGAACAATTCTTATATTTGATTTGGGAGGCGGAACATTCGATGTGACAGTGGCAACTATTAAAGATCGCGTAATTGATGTGATTGCAACAGGAGGAAACACGCATTTGGGAGGTTATTTTTGTATTATACTATTATTCATGTAATGGAACCATGGATCGTTTTGAAAAAGTTGTGGTCTTTTTTCTGATGAAAGGGGCTGTTGTTGTGTAAAATAGCTTTTTACTCATCTAATGGAAGTATTTAATACACGTAGATGCAATAGGTAGCAAGAAGGTTAAGATTTTGGTGTTTCCGAAGTATGTGCAATAAGATGGCGCACAAACTGAACCACTTACACATACTATGTTCAGTTAGGATTTAGGTTGTGCGCCATCTTGGTGTACATACTTCGGGAGGTCCAACATTAATTATTATATTTCAAATTTCCTGAAATCTAATACCTCGATATTTTATACTAGAATCCATATTTTTTATTACAGTCGTCGATTAGTTTTACTTTCTGTCAAGAGGTTTGGGTAAATCTATATTTCTTGTATAAAATATTTGTTCAGAAACCACAACAGTTACATACTTTCAATATATGAAGTCTATTACATTTTCATATTGAATGTAATTGGTTTTGCATTTTCAAGTAACTCAAATGTAAAAAAAATGTTATTACAAAGGAGAAGACTTTGACAACAGAATGGCGGAACATTTGTCCGCTATATTTTTAAAGAAACATGGAATTCCAATTTATTCCAACACAAGAGCAATGAGTAAGCTGCGTCGAGCGTGCGAGCACTCCAAGAGAACTTTATCCAGCGCTACGCATGATACGTGAGTATTCTGTAAGTTTTTTCCTAAAAAAAAATAAGAAAAATGCTCAAATAGATACACGGAGACGAATATTGGGTGGTAATACATTGGATGAGCACCGAAATTTTCAAAAATATTACGTAACTGCGTAAAGTGTTCACATACTTAATAATTGTTCTCATGAATTAAAATGAAACAACATGGAATTTTAAATTAAACAAAAATTAATTGGTCTATTGGTCAATTGGTCTATTCGTTTCGGGAAAAGCAAATTTTTACATCAGCAACAGCAACCCTAATAACTCCGATTGAAATTGGAAAAATCTGAATTAGGAAATAGTAATACGAGGAACTTGCGTTCAATAATTATACCTATGAATTTAACATTGGATATTATATTTTATAGTGTTGTTGTTGAAGCTATTGCAGAAGGAATAGATTTTAGTGCACCCATCACTCGAGCAAAATTTGACGATTTAAACAGCGATCTTTTCGATCAAACAATTGAGGTGGTAGAAGAAACTCTAAATGACGCAAAATTACGCGCTGACCAAGTTTGTTTTGAGAATATTAATTTCATTTGGGCATGTAATGTGAAATGATAATCTCCTACACGAGATTTTTGCGTTTGCCTAATTGCAGCGCATTTTATGCAACTTGAGGCACATCATGTAACAGTTTTAAATTTGTTTAAACTCAACTCGTAACGTGAAGTTAGAAAAATTGAGCTACTACGCAAAACAAAGTATTTCCATTTATTCCCGAACTAAAAGTTTTCTTATCTGATGTTGTTGTCTGATTTTGAGGATTTGTTTGTAGCTATCATTATTATAAAATTATTACATATTATAAAATGCACTCAAGGTTTCATTTTTTGCTGACTTTGTTCAATCTAAAATATGTTTGAATTTTTTGATATTTTGTATTATTTGTATGAAATTTCGAACCTTGTTTAGATTGATGAAGTTGTCCTAGTTGGTGGTTCAACGCGAATACCGAGAATTCGCGAACTCTTGGAAGAACTGTTCGAAGGAAAAGAACTCAGACGAACAATAAATCCTGACGAAGCTGTTGCTCATGGCGCAGCAGCGTACGCTTCTAATTTGTGCAAGGATGTATCAGAAGGGGTAAACTGATTTTTACAAATTTAGAATATATTTTTTTCGATATCTCTTCAATTTTCCAAATTTGAAACACTTACAACTTGCAGCAATGCAAAAACAATGATTTTTTAAACATGTGACAAAATTGAACTTGTTACAAATTGTTTAATCTCTGAATATGCATTTGAGTGAAATATATCAAAATTATTTTAGATTGAGCAATTCACCATAAGGGATGTGGCTCCGTTATCTTTGGGCATGGAATCAGACGGTAGAGATATGGTGACTTTTATACCACGAAATACAAAAATACCTACACGCGTGTACCAAGAAAATTGGACCACGACAAGGGACAATCAAACATCTATACTTTTCAAGGCAATTTTTATTTCAAATCAATATAATAGGATTGATTGTTATAAGTTGATTTATGTCTAATTTACAATGGCATAGGACAACCGCTGTATATCAGAAATATCTTTTTGACTATCTTTGGTTACTTTGTGCCTACAAATAAGATGTCTGTGGTAACAGAGGCAAACATGAAATGAAATGTAGATATGAATTGCTTTCGTTCCATGCCACAGGTAAACGTATATGCAAATAATCTTTCACGAATCTGCCACTAGGCGGCACTATTTTTTTTTTTTTTGGCGGATCAGAAGTTTTCCAGACTCGGATCAGTGTCTTGAAGACACGTCATATCCGAGTTTTATTGGTCAATCGCTTCATAAGCATGCTACTACATGCAGTAGTCATACACTTCCGGGGGCCTCAGTATGTGCCGCGCATCAGCAAGCACAGACTTCAACCTGGGGCTTCAGTCCATGCCATGCAGGGCACAACTTCGGCCACCCCGGCTTCCGTACATACTGCGTATACCGCAGCATGTTTTTTTTTTTTCTTTACGGTTCAGAATTTTCCCAAATTCGGATCAGTGTCTAAAAGACACGTCATATCCGAGTTTTATCGGAATAACGCTTTACAAGCATGCCACTGCGTAAGCAGCAGTCATACGATTTGGTGGCTTCGGTCTTAGATGCGCCATCATAGCACGGCACAGACTTCCACCCCGGGGGTTCGGCATGACATCCACCGAGAAGCTCCCGATTCATCATTTCCGCTGTATCGGATGGTATTATCGGGGTTAAAAACAACGTTCTTCGAGCAGTTTTGAATTTTGATTTGATCTACCATTTATGGTGGCTGATTAAGAGTTTCCAAGTTGCGATTTTATTTTGCTAGAACGTCAGGTAGCCGTTTAGTATTTCCTTCCAGTTACTCATCAGTCCTAAAGGTTGCACGTCATTGAATTTATGTTCTATCATTATGAAGAATTCCATGATTTGGGTTACAGTTTTGGGTATGATGTTATTGTCCGTGGGGGCCAGATATCGATCCAGGGTGTCTAGTTGTAGTTTTGGTTTAATTACGTTCTTTTTCAGTAAAACAAAGGCTTTGGTCACAGCAATAACGTGTCCACATATTTGAGCGTAGCTCTTTTGTTTATTTTTATCCACATATGAGTCAAGCGGGTATGCCGACGCAACGCGCAGTGTTTAAATGAACTCAACGGAACGCGCAGCGTTTGAAATAGTGTCGCCCATTAGCTATTACCCGGTAGTAACTTAAAATGACGCGGGGCGGAGATCCAACTGAGCGTCTAACGGCTTGTATATTTAGTTTTTACTATGTTTTAGGTATTTGAAGGTGAACGTGCTGCAACAAAAAACAATAACCTTCTTGGTAGTTTCATTATTAGCCGCATTCCCCCAGAGCAGCGGGGTGTTCCAAACTTTTCTATCAGCTTTGACATTGACGCAAGTGGAATATTAACTGTTCACGCATATCAGCGAAGCACTGGTCTTCAGAATAGTATTACTATTGAAAACGACCAAGGGAGGCTAGACGCCAGCATGATTAGTCGTATGGTAGGTAAACTATTAAAATAATTATCAAAATATGTTTTACAAAGCAAAAAAAAACTTTTTGTTCTATTTTTGTCGAATAAGGCTATTTTCTTTGTTACAAATCTGATGACATAATAAAAAACATTGAAAACATTTTTTTCACCTGTGATGTAATAATACGTTGTCATGAATATTTGCCCATATCAGAGATTTCTTATTTAGAAAGCTGAAGCTGAAGTATTTGAAAAAGCAGATCAAGAATGGAAAGCTCAAAGTCAAGCCAGGCACAAACTTGAGGATTACATTTATACCATTAAAAAATCCATTCGTCGCCCATTTTTCAAAGTTGGAACATTGGAAGAAGACAGAGAGAAAATGATGAACAAATGCAGTGACTTACTTGACTGGTTGGAAATCCATACGGTATGTGACAATTTTTCATATACAACAGGTGCGTGTATTATATAAGTATGTTTCATATTTGATAGATTATATAGATTTCATTTCCTCGAAAACGTCTGGTTGGAATATGTTTGTACAAGCAAACATTTTCATTATCAGGATTTAATCGCATAAACTCAATATGGCCATCAAATATTATTTAGTGCATTTATCTAAACTTGTTTAAATAGTTTTGATATTTTCCGAAATATTTGTTGTTTTTCAGAACGCCGGGAAGGATGAAATAGAAGCATGGCACAAAGACATAAAAAAAGAATTCGATAAATACCAGCATCCATAAAACCTTTCTGTGAACATTTCATTAACAGCACCTTCAATTTTTAGAATTTAAATCATGTCATTTTGGATCTCTTCCTATAGGTTGACTACTCGTATTATCATCATATCTGAACATTATGCCGGAAAATATATGTAAATAAAACGGCTAAAATTAACAAACTTGAGTTAATAATACTTGGTCTGCATTACTCAGACACATATAATGTCAATGGTTTCGTTTTAATACGTAAATGTGCTTCTAAAACAAATGGAAGACACAAAAACATATGTATATATATTATGATTTGTTTAATTCAATATTATAATTTTTGATTTTATCATAAAGCATCATCCTCTCCACTATCATTGGATTTTGCGGTATACTTGAAGTATGAATACCAGGATTGCTGACACCGGAACGTAGTTTGTGTACCAGATTAGGGTTAAGCCATAATTTGATGTACAAATACTACGGGAGTCACTTGGCTAGTCACCGAACTCGTAATAGAACTAAAATAAGGAAAAATGGAATAAAATTATGGCCTAACCATAACCCGGTACATAATACGTTCCGGTGTCGCCATCTTGGTATGCATACTTCAGGAGTACCTTTTATGCTTTTGTGTGTATATAAATATTGGGCATTAGAGCTTCTATGTGTCAATCTAAATTTGATGTGCTTATTCGACTATTACTTGAATCTTAAATATTTAACTGGAGTGTGTAAATTATACCAGTTTCGAATAAATTAATATTGTTTTCAGTTTAAATTTGTCAAAATTTATTTCACGAATTTGTTTCATGCTAACCGATAATTAAATTTTTATGACAAATAATAATTACTGTCTAACTTGACTATATGACTTAAGAATAATCTGTATTTCTTTACTTTAGATTATTATATATTGTTTTAAAATAGTAGAAATTTATTCGGAACTTTGCAAAATATTGAAGTACACCTGGACTAATTTTCTGTATTAAAATTTATGCGGTAGGTTTCATTTAATGAGGGTATTAATATGTTTGTATTTAAATCCAGCTAATATTTATCATATATATATACCTTTTCCGACTCCTTATTGCAATTTGTCATTCGTATCAACATAATTTATTCTTCGATACCCAATTAAATTATGAGTTGTGAATATATGATAATGGACACAACTATAATGTACAGTGTAAATTTTCACAAAGTAAATATAAAAAAACATTAGAGTTCAGTCATTGCATTGTCATAATATACTTATATTGTTTTCCAGGTTCTCATATTTCAAAAATTTGACAGAACCGACATCGCCCTGTCTAATTCAACGTCATCATTAAATTATGATTGTCCTAGGAATTGACTTGGGCACATCTTATACATGCGTGGCTGCTTATTGTGACGGAAAGGGGAGTATAGTTTAGTACTTTGCAGTTAACATCGTCTGTTAGATAAGAATGCCTGACTTTTGTGTAATTGTATAGAACAGGGACTTTTTCTTAAAAGACTGTATGACTTAAATGTCTGATGATAGAGGTTATGCGTATTAATTAGGATAATAGATCTAAGTGAATATTTCAAATCACACAATAGCTTAGCTGTAGTAGTCAAAGTTTTATGCTACTATATGTGCATAGCGCGTAATGCCTGGTTTGATATATATAATTACAGTATTTCAGAAACATACATGATGATTAATAACGCAATAGCTACTTTACATACTAAATACGGAATGTATCTACACGTTGTATTTGACTAGTTTGGTCAAATATGGTATATACAGTATGTTATATAGCTGAATAATTTGTCATTTATTTTACATATCATATTATTTTAGGTGGATATTGTTACCAATGACCAAGAAAAACGTCTCACGCCTTCCTGCGTTGCTTTCAACGACGTGGAAAGGTTATACGGCAATGCTGCTCTACAACAAGAATTTATTAATATGGAAAATACAATATGTGGTACATAATAAATTATTTTATGTAATATTTAAACTCGTCCACAACTGTGGCGGATTACCACTAAAGCAGCACATATAATTAACTCTCTATTAAACTGTATCTCTTAAAACGCCTCTTCTCACCTCTTCCAACCGCCGTCCTATCACTCCACGTTATTCGCTAAGCCAGTCAAGTTTTGTGGGGGCTTGAAACGGATTATTGCATTTTCAGGCAAAGAGCCTCCGTACTTGAGGAATTTGTAACTTACGAAGTTGTTTGGAACAAATAAATTTCGTTCCTATTACGGAAACGCCTTAGCAAGTAGAAAATTCTGTAAAGTACATATGTTAAGAAGAAAGAACAGAGAAATACCGAATAAAAACTACATATTTTTCGTATCAAGAGACTTTCTTGGTGCGGCCCGCGGTCTCACCCAGTTACTTGTATTTGGCCCGCCTGTAATGAAGGGTGGAAACCCCTATGCTAAACCAATAATAAGTCATAATAAGGGAGTAATGTTATTGATTTCCATCGATTTTTCTGAGACGCGTCGACAATTTTAGACGTCTGACAGGCGATTTCGAAATGACTCTATTTATGCGATTCGCTCTCCGTGTCACGACTGGAAGCGTTTTTCTCTTGTCTCGCATAGAGGCATTACGTTAATAAATAGCTAAGAGCGATATTAACAGTAGGTTACCCGCGCCTAGCGTAAATACAAATTTATTCGCATATGCGCTGACGCGCGCCAAGAGAGTTTTAAAAGATTTATCGAAATCTTTCCATAACAAATATTATCATTGATTACATTGCTGTAAATACTTCCACTTTTTAAAGATAAATTTAAACATCTGTGAAGTGCTATTTTTTCAAAGCATAGTTCCCTCTCACTTAAGGGTTCAAAAGGTTTATGGGACGCTGCCGCGAAAAATCATTGGGAGAAGAAACAAAATTTCCGCTGGGCAATGACTTGATAAATCAAGAAAATAAATTTTCTTTTCTAGTAAGTAAATTTTCTGTATTCTTATATACATTCAAGTCTTTCCGATCAATACTTTATATGCTATGACTGGTATTTACAACCAAGTCATTATTTAGCATTATGACCCACGCGATATATTACTTATGGATCTTAAGATCGGTAAGTATGTTGATAGGTATTTGTCTGTCTGTCTGTTAGATGAACGCGATATCTCACGAAGGCGTGGTTGAATCTGCTCGAAATTTTGCATGTGCATTCATCATATCTCGGACCAGAAGCCTGTTGATTTTGGATGAATTATGTCGTATAATTATGTCGATTTATTAATTAATTAGTGATGGGACACGCGTGCAGTTTTCCCTAAAACCGTGTGTTTTGTAATTTATTAAATCTTATAAGAATGTGATACCAATACGTAAAGTTGTATCCGAAAAAAATTGGAAATTTTTATTTGGAAATTCATGTGACGGTATGCTCTGATAGACCTTTTATTGTTATAGGTTCGGTATAGAAATGAAGAACTGCATTTTTATCCGGAAGAAATTAGTGCGATGCTACTGGCCGAAGTTAAAAAAATGGCTCAAAATCATTTCCATGTTGAAGTAACCCAAGTGGTTATTTCAGTACCTACGAGTTTTAATGACGCTCAACGTCAAGCTACAGTTGATGCAGCATATATTGCTGGACTAGATGTTCTGGCTTTAATCAATGCACCAACAGCGGCAATACTTTCATACGGACTGGAAAATAAGGCAAGAACATTGTTTTCGGTTTATCTGCATTTTTTTTTTAACATTGCACCCTTTAATGCATGATGTCACGGAAATTGAGGAAAAAATTTATAGTGGTAGCATGGGGTGTGAAATTCACGAAATCAACATAATTTTTTCGTGTTCGCAAACTACTTCCACGGGGAGGAGTGAATTTCTCATGTGCCATATTTGACTTTCCATGCATTCACGGGTAAATGGCACAATATCTTGTGATGTTGAAATACCTTAATTTTATACAGCACTATTAAGCAAAACAAGTATACACTATGAAAATAAACAATCATGGCTTATAGAAACCCCTTTTTTATATTTTGTCTAACCTACGATGTCCAAACCAGCTTCAAAATTGATTGAACTTAATGCAGAACGATATCTTCAGCAATATGTTGATAGAAAATATTCTAAAATTGACAAATTAGAACAAGTTGAATATTAGAAATTGAAAAGAATAATCATGAAGTCAAAATGCTATTGACGAAATTCTCAAAAAACAGTTTTGAGATTGTCTCAGGCAAACTTATACATCACATTTGGCACAGCTCATGTTACTTTTCATCTGACCTCCACTTTTTTTGCAACGGATTCTATTGGCTAACACGAGACATTCTTTACCGTATCGAGCATTCATTGGTGTTAGAATACTACTTCAGCACTTTTTGGTGTTGGTGGGTGATCACTAGCAATACCTGTTCGATCACAGCAAGTTCCAATTTGACCGCCATGCACAGACATATAGCGATTTCAGTGCGGAAATCCCTCATTGAGAGCGAATTACGAGAGTGTATTATTTTGCAAAGAAGCCACGAATTGACAATATTTGATAGATACTTAATTCTAAATCTGGAAACAGTGTCTCTTTACGTCTATTTAGGTATTTTAGTATTCAAGTCTATTTTACTTTGCGTTCAAATTATCCTGTCATTACTTACATCCATAAAGACTTAATAAAGGTAAAAAACTGACAACAAGGAACTACTTAAGCTAGGTTTACCTTTTTAGGAGATAATTCAACAATTAGTCTACTGGCTTACAAGTGAAATGAGGCTGAATTTTACCAATCAAAATTTTGAAACTAATTACCAAGTGATATAGAACTAATAAATACTAATATACAAATATATACTTATATAAACAGTATACTGGACAGAAAATACTCATTTATTAAAAACAATCAAACCTACACACCAATATATTAAAAAGCACAGCCTAAACGAAACTTAAAATTTATACCCCTAAATGCATGATGTGCCAAATTTGTCACACGCATTACCACGTAAATATTTCAAATTTATGGAAGAATAGGTGAAACCTGCTTAGCTAGGCCTCTTCATTGCTAAATTACCCACCACTACGAATTTTTTCAGGTCCCACAGCCCAACTTGCTTGAAATTACGATCAGCGAGAGATAGCCTGTCAGCGACTTTGCACGAAAACTTCAACTTACTTATGAAATTCAGAACATTTCCCCGTTTATTACACAATAGAGAAAAAGCGTCGTAGTTGCATAGTACCTAGTTACTCAACAGCGTAACCAAGTGGAACAATATGAAAAACAACACGTGACCAAACTAGAAGGTGTTTTCCCCGATGTGCCAAATTTGACCCGACATGCATTAAAGCAAATATTAAAGCAACTTGCCTAAATTTATATATTTTATTTGTTATATTTAATAAATAATTTTAGGTTTCATCTAGTAATGTTCTTCTTTTTGATCTTGGAAGCTGCAATTTAAACGTTGCTGTAGTAAATATTAAAGAAGGAATATTCAGAATTTTCGCAACAAAGGGATATTGCAACTTCGGAGGTATGGATTATTGGGGAATGATGTATAAAAAAACATAATGAAAATTTGGTACTCCTGAAGTATGCGCACCAAGATGTCGCATAACCTGAACCCTAACCTGGTACACAACCTGAGTCAGGTTGTGCACCATCTTGGTGCGCATACTTCAGGAGGTCCGAAATTTTTTTATTTAATTATATGATTTTTTACGAGAATTAACACAAATTGAGTATAAGCATCTAGTGTTGTTCATATTGAGAAACGCAAAGACAACATTTTATGCAAATTTAGGCATAAATCACTGATTCTTTTTGCAATAAATCAGAAAAGCGAATAGACATAAAATATGTTAAAATAATTCATATCATTTTTTTCAGGTGACGATTTTGACTCTAGGCTTGTAGATCATTTTGTGGAAGAGTTCAATGATAATTTTCAAGTAGATATGTCTAAAGATAAGCGGGCTATGAATCGTTTACGAAAAGCTTGCGAAAGAGCTAAAAGAACACTGTCCGGCTCTGAACAAGCCAGGTTAGGAAAATCTATATAGTGTTGTTCAACTAACAATTCCGTGACCTTGTTAAATTTTTATTATTGTTTGTTTCAAAATAATAAAAAAAATTATTTATTTATTTAGTGACCCTTTGACATGTGTTCTTACTTATTTATAGCATTGGCGTTGATGCACTCTTTGATGGGAAAGATTTTGATAGTGCTGTAACTCGGGAAAAATTTGAAGAATTGAACGAATCTCTCTTCCAGAAAGCTATTACTTCCGTTGATGTAGTTCTCAATAAAGCTAAAATGACTACTAACCAGGTAATCATTTAAAGAAAAGTTTTTTCTTTATCCAAATCATTATGGATGCCTCAATTTGCTGACTACTACATAACGCCTACAAATGGCAGAGGGCAATCATAGCAGGTGTTGTATATGTGTTTTGGCTTAAATTATATTTACATTATTCTCTAATTATTCTTGTTTCGATCTAGTGAACACATACTAATATTAAGTATAAAGTATAAGTATCAGCGTCAAATTTTAATATAAATTATTAAGTGAAGTTTGCCGCCGCACTATGTTTACCTCGTTGCATCAAATTTAAGTTTTTTATAAAGCGAGCATAAGGAAAGTAGTTTTCAGTCTAAATGCAAAATAAATTTTCCCAAATTGCAACCTATATTGACAATCTATTACCTATATTATTATACATCATCTGAATTTACAACATCCAAGGGTTTTTCATAATGCATTTTTTTCAGATTGACGAAATACTCTTGGTCGGAGGGTCGACACGAATACCAAGATTACGCGAATTGCTTGCAAAGGTTTTTGAGAAGACAAAACTTAACAGAATGATAAATCCTGACGAAGCAATAGCCCGTGGAGCCGCATTTATGGCAGAAAATATCAAACGTCAAGTAAATAAATTTACAACGGGAGAAGAAAATCTTTTTGCTTTAAATAACCCAAACTAAGATTATTTCCAAATATTCGACGTTCAGTGGAGGACAAAATATTTGTCAACGACTGGTAGAGTGTCTGCAAAATATATTATGTCGTTGTTCATCATAGTGGATTTTAAAATTATTACAGGTCTCATTGTATTGAATATTTATAATTGATTTAATTGAGAATAATGAATGAGAAAACAAAAAAACAAATAAACAAATGCAAAAGAAGTAGTTATCTTTTGTCCATCTTTCCATTTTCCAACATCTAAACTCGTAACAAACTCTGTTTGTTCAGCGAAAGTTTTTCAAATTTTCTCCAATCAGACTTCAAATCGCATTTTTTTGACAAAGTTTAAAATAGTAAGAAGTATGCCTCATAACGTTAAGTAGAAATATGAAACAAAGTTCTCTGTAACTTCAAAATGTTAAAAAATTGAAATTAAATTATTATGTCGATTGATAGATTGATTGGTTGGAAGAAAATAACAAAATCAAAAGTAAAATTTGATAATCGTGTTCGTTTTTTAAAAAGCGCGGTATTTCAAACTAAATGTAAATTTTGCAATTTTATCATGTTGGCTTCAGTTGACTTGTAATTTAATGACTCTCCCTCATTAAATTGAACATTTTTGTTTCAGCGTAAGGGATTTATAGTCCAAGATATTTCTACATTTTCTATTGGAGTCAAAAGAAATAACTGCAAAATGATTGAGATTATTCAAGGAAATGCAGAAATACCAAGCCAACAGTGGTATAAAATTAATGAAGGATTCACTTCGCCCGTTTACTTTCAGGTAGGAATTAGTTAATTTGTATTTATTACGTAATGACTACATAATTTAATTTTTGATAAATGACAACATGTAATCGATTCTCTGGGTAACTCGAAGATATTTTGACACAATCAATTTTTTTATCACAATGCTATAATGTTGGACGTCATTTCTATTTCAAGGTAAACGAGTTCGAAGAGACTTCGATGGAAGATGCGCAATGTTTAGCCTCTTATATGTGTTTTCCTTCAAATTTGGAACTGAACGCTCCAATCGAAATCAGTTTCGAGCTTAACGGAAGTGGAATTTTAACCGTTCTTGGTTATCAGAAAAATCAAAAACTGAGCATAATTTATGGCGATGCAAAAGGACGATTGACATATGAAGTAACACAAAAATTGGTAAATTTTGTTTCGAATAATTTTATTTATATCATTTCACCATGCGGGATATAATACGATTTCCAAATTTTCGAATTCAATATATCTGTTAGCATAGGTTTGTCACCAGAATTCATTTTTAAGAATAAAAACTAAATTCCGCTGATTATTTACCTCCGTGTGCTATATTATTGACACACAATTTCAAAGCGATCATTTGCTAGTTAGGATGGAATGAGCCGCATTCAGGTAGAAAATTTAGTAAAACCGGAGATATGAAACAATAAGAGATCAGCTGTTACTAGCGGGTTAACCATGCAACGTTAAGCTAATATTTAAAATGAGTCGCAAACTCGCATGTGAATCGAACAGCTGATAATTTGTTAAAACGGTAATGACGGGTTTTGGATGATGTAGGTTGTTGTAAAACAATATGGTTATTATCGTGACTTGATATATTGAAAACAAACTCCAATTTGTTTGACCATGTAAATTTGATCCAAATTAGGTAGCTTTACATTAGTCTGATACCCAAAGTAAATCTTGGTACTCAGAAAAATTTGTCATAACGGCCAATTTTCCGCCGAACCCTTAAATTTTAGCACAGTGTTGAAACATTTTGAGCTCATAAATAAGCTCATGAAATAAATTTAATAAAATAAACGTAATCCAATCTATATCATCTTAAAAATGATATTTTCAGATTGCTATTTTGATTTTTGTTTAATCAACTTGAGCCTAAAACTCATCAAACTGGGACTATTTCACTCTGCAATTTAAAATGAGATAGCATCAAACTTATTTATATTTAGGATACTAACACAAAACTTGGTTTTTATGCATCAGGCCGATCGTGTGCAATCTTTTGATAGAGATGACGAAGAATGGAGAGACAGAAGCAAAGCGAAAAATACACTCGAAAACTACGTTTACGACGTGAAAAAGTCAATCCGTGATCGAAAGTATAAAAATAAGATGACCGCCGAGGAGAAGTCTGATTTAAATGATAAATGTGATGAGGTGCTTGAGTGGATAGAAAACTCCAAAGTTAGTGCTCCAATATTAAAACAGAATAGGAATGTCAGACCTGTATTTTCTCCGTCAAGTTAATTTTAATATTATATTAGCTAACTGTTAAATTAGAAAAAAAACGGCATAATAATACATCATGAGCGTCATTGATGTTAGCCAAAAAAATGGTCAACGAAAATGTAATATCTTCGATGTATAACTGGTTGGTTTTCGTGGGTATTAGATATTTTAGTAGCAATCCATTTCAATAACCTATATCATTTAAATTTCATAAGTTATTTCTCATTTCAGTTGGGTTTGACATATCGCGATATTTTGACTTATTTGAATATTTTATATGTGTAAGACCTTGACAACTTGCTATACTTATAAATATATCACCGATGTTACATACAAATCATTAATCATCTATAACTTGTTTTGCGTTTGTCACCTAGAATGCAGCAAAAGAATTATCAATGCACAGACAGGAAGAACTCGAAGACATATGGTTGACTATTCTTTCTCGGATTGATCCTAAGAAAGCGGTACGAACATTTTAATCGTTCGTAATACGTAGCCGTCATCCAACTTGAAACACTAGCAAGTTTCCAATTTATGTTTTATAGGATGAAATACGCATTAGAAAAGAAGCTGAACAGCGGAAAAAACTTGATGCCTTGAATACTCTCAAAGAATCAGTCACTTTATTCTCAAAAACTATCGAAGAACCTGGCTACAAAGAAAACTCCACAGAAGAAGACAAGTCGATAATTCGATGGTTGTACGATGCTGTGATGAATTGGTTATCTGGAAACACTGTAAGATATTTGGTGTCCTATTTTAGAATCAATTTATTACCTAATCGAAAATATTACAATGTTCTCAAAACTATTTATTCTCTGATAGGTGTAAAGATATTTTGTGCTTTGTATTTGTACATATTCATTGCAGCACGATGTGATACTGAAAATTTCATGAGTTTGAATTTAATTTGTAATAACTTTATGCAATATGTTTTGAATTAAGAATGCCGATGTTACTAGTATAGAGAAAAAAACAAAAGAAGTTGAAAGATATGGCGCGCCTATTTTTGAGAGAATCACTAAAAAACAAAAGGTACCACTTACCTCTTTCCACTGTTTAAAATTAAAAATGTTATATTTTCATCGAAGACATGCCAGATTTACTACTGAATTAAAGTATTAAAATTAACTACATCAATCAATAGTAAATGTTGATAATGTAAATTATACCCTTTCAAAATTTGAATTTTAGTGAACCACATAAAAAATGAAAAGAAGTATTCGCTATTAAATTAAATAGAAGGATATATAAATACAACACTATTTGTCGATTATAAAAATTTTCTGTTTAAAAACAACGTAGTTTTTTTTTTTAACTAAAATTGTATTGTTAGGACATAACAGTTTCTATTTATTGGAGAAAGGCCCAGGATGAGGAAAGAAAAAGAGAACAAGAAATTAAATTACAAAAGTTGAAAAAAAAAAGAAAGGATTTGGAGAGGACTGTAACCGCGATTAATAATAAAATGAGTGAAGCTGGGAAAGAAATGACAAAAGTTGATAAAGACCAAATCGAAGTCCAATTTTTGGAGGCAGAGAAAATGATAAACAGAAATGTAACATACTGTAGTTTTTAATTTAATAATTAAACGTTTTGAGAATATTCCTCATTGAAGATTCATAAAAGATAGCAAAATTGTTTGACTTGTATTGTGTCATAAAAATTAATCTATTTAATTATACTACATACTACTTACAAACAAAACATTTTCCGAAATAAACATTCAGAAAAGTTGTAATAAGCTGGGTGTTTTTCTGCCGTATTTATTATATCCGTGTTTAGTAATATCAAAATACATTGAATATAGTAAGGAGAATGCAGGAGTTCGATTTAAAATAATATCAATTTTTAAGGACGCCACCATAACCGAGCTCACCAACAAGGAAAGGGCGATTCATGATTTGTTGAATTCAATATGTTCCAGAATAAAAAAAGAGAAGGTTGTAGTTGTTTATATGCCAATTCAATTCAATTTTCTAAAAAACAAAGTATTCTGGTTTTGTGTAAATGTAAACAAAATTTTATCAGTCTCTCTTGATGTTTGAATATTTCATATTTTAACATTGTTTTCTAAGGAAGAGGAGGAGCAAAGATTTAAAGAAATAGAAGAATCCAGAATCGAGGCACGAGGAATTCTGAAACAACATTTAAGAGATCTCGTTAAATTGACAACCGAACAGTTCAAAAATGATCCCATTCCAGAAATAGAGAAACAGAAAATAGGAGAATTAGAAAGTTGGATCAAGAATCACACGGTACGTAAATCTGTGAATTGTTTTTCCAATGTGTGAAGTGTTTCAACATTCCAAAAAATACATTAAATTATTATTCAGGATGCTGTTAAAAAAACATTCGAAGAAAAAGATAAAGAGGTGCTTGCTATGTTGAACTATTTAAAGTCGCAGGACGAGGTGTGTATATTTAAAGAAAATTCCAGTTGTTAGGTTAACAGTGAATTATCTTGAATTTAGTCGTGCCTCACTATCTTTAATCATGTTTTCGAAACATGTCTTGGATGTTGTTACATGCAAATATTTGGAAATTAATTGGAATTAAGAAGTAATTCATTTTGATGCAAATATCAAAGAATTAATAAGCTGTTTTACCCGTTGAAAGATATACAAGGAGTAATCAACAAAAGCAGAATGTGGTTGTTAACTCTTCAAAAAAGACCAAAGATTTTTTATAATATCTTTTAAATATATCTCCAAAACAAAATTGAAAAGATATCCAAATTTCAAATTCTTTTTTTGTACGGCCATCTGAAAATTTGTGTTTAAGTGTCACACTCACCTAAAACTCAATCAATACTCACGATTTTTTCATTTTTATCTGTCTACCTAACAGGAATCAAAGAAAATAATTGAAGCCAAAGAACGCTTGAAAAATACAATAAATCGATACAAGGAGTTGCCTAATAAACCAGGATTCAAACAATTATCTACATTAGATGGCTTTTATATTCTAGATGCATGCGACTCCACCGAAAAATGGCTCAATGCAAACGGTGTACGTTCATGTGTTTAATTTATAGGTTTACATCAGGACATTTTCCTAGTAAAAGTGAACTACAAAATGATATTTTATTTATTTATAATAAAAAAACATATAGATACTTATTTTGCGAGAATAGAATTTTCAACCACTTGGCATGATTATTGCGGCTGGGCTGCCCGAGCGAAACATACTTCTGCTACCGTAATTAATATGTTTTGAGAGAACCAGGTTTTTAGTGGACGCGAAACCAATATTTATATAAAATATATTGAATACAATTTAAGATGCATCAGATTTTAAATGAAAAGCACAATTTCCTACTGTTTTGATTTCTGTTTAGAATGCCCCGGTGTCAGATTTGATAAGAAAGACAACGAACCTGAACCAAGTCTGTACTTCCAAACTGGCGGAATACATTCCATTAGATCGAATACAGGTAAAAATATACAATAAATTTTATCAGTATGTGCACTTAAAATAATGTTTCGGTGCTCCTGAAGTATGTGCACCAAGATGGCGCACAACCTGAACATAGTATGTGTACCTGGTTAGGGTTCAGGTTGTGCGCCATCTTGGTGCACATACCTTCGGAGCGCCAATGTTTCTATATATACTATAAGTAAATGATTTATATAAAATTTATTCATTCAGCAGTATAATCAGGGCAGTAGAAGTACATCGTGCGATGACGTATCCAGATTGATAGATGAGATTGGAAAACTGTCTATCACAGTGAGTGAAATGTTATGCAAGAAGCTGTAATGTGGGTGGTGATATCTACATATTTAACTAAATACATTGAAACAATTAAGTTAGTATTTTGATTTAAGAGTTGGACATATTTACAATCTTTTCACATTTGCTAGAGGTAATGATGAAGCATGTGTCCAAATACCTTAATTAAGAACAATAATTCAATATTAATTCAATCGGAGACGCAATAAAATTAATGCATCTTATGTTAAGGGTGAAGGAGCCAGAAAACAACAACAATTACCGATGGCTACTGGTAATCGTATGGATTCTACACATAAACTTGGCTATAGGAAGGTATTATAATTTAGCCTCGTTAACCAATGATAAAAATTGAAATGAATACTTATTCCTAAAAATTTATTCCTATAAATTTGAAACTGCAAATAAAAACTGCATTTTTATCGACTACCAGAATAGTATGTTATATAGAAGACAGCTTTCTATTATTCATTTGGATTTTATAGTAATACCCACAAAACTGCTCGATACCCCAAAACTGGAATTATTTGTCTATTTCAATGTACTTTTTATATTTTCCTCATACAAAATAGACATTTAGTCCAATTGATCAAGGTGCAAAGGCAAAATTGCAGAAGTGCATTGCAGACATTACAGAAAACATTGAAAAGGTTGATCAAGCACACATAAAGAAGGAATGCATCAAATTGAGAAAATCATGTGAAGAAACTCATGCTTGGTTACAAAAACATCCTGTATGTTTTGTGTTTTCATCATTAACGGATCATTAAAAGTTGTTTATTTTAAATTCGAAATATCAGATTAGAAGTCAATGATTTTATTAATTCATTGGTTCATTCATCGTAATGTTTAAGTGTTAATATATTCGGTATTTATATACAAAACTTGATAGAAATTAAATTCCTAATATTGGAGCTGGAGATATAATATTTACCAAGTATATTTTTTTAATTAAGAATTGTTCTCAACATATGTATGAGATGAAAATGAACAAACTGAACAAAGATTGGGATAGAGTTTTACCAAAATTGAGGGAAAAAGAGAAGGTATTTTATTTTGATTCAAATGTGTTTTAAAACCAGAAGACCAGCATCTGCTTTTAAAAATCAATAATGGAACAAACGCCGATCCTTTTTCACGATGTTTTTTCATATAATATTTTTTCATTTTAAAATACTATTTGATAATACTATTCTAATCGCGATTTTTGATTTCAATCGCGACAACAGCGTCTGTCATATTAGAATTCTCGTATTTTCACGCTTCTTGATTTTACAACCGTTTTCAATAACAAAATGATATAAAAATTGAAATTAGTTTTCATCCATATGAAATAAATAAATTTCAAATTATACTTCATTTGAGCCATGTTACTAGATCAATTATTAAGTTATGGTATCAGTTCTAGAAGTTTTTGTATTAAACATTAATATCACTATTAAGTATATCAAAAATACCAGAAAGTTCAAAATTTATCATAACGGTTAATTCCAAGTTTATAAAACCATTATAGATAATAAACAATCGAATAGGATATTTCACAAAACCACTGTAATAAAATATCATTCAGGAAACATCAGAGACATCAACATCATTGAAAGGTAGATTTTACAAGCTTTTGAATTCATTTACTGGCAAAGAGACTCATTCTCAAGATTCAGCAAGTTTGGAATCAGGAGTCGATAGTTGCAGTCAGAATCGCACATCCTTCAAAATTGAGGTTACCTGACGTTTTTTAGAAAATTCACAAGATTTGATGGTTTTGCGTATTATTTGCTTCCTTTCGTTTTATGTTATTGGATATTGGTTGGAAAGAGAATATTTTTTCACTTACGAAAGATTAGCTTATGTTTATTAATAAATAACACACATCATAAGTGGAGCCATACTTTTCTCTTCTTTTAACAGAAAGAGAAACAAGGTCTTAATCGACACAAACCGGGCGTAAACACTTCATGGTTAGAAAAAGAGAAACTGGTCAAATATACGAGTACAACTGAAAATCAGTTACTGCTCAGCAAAACTTATAAAAAAAATCTCCGTCCAGAAGAGAAGAGAAGGCTCGATGACAAATGTCGTGAAATTTCAAAACTTTTGTCTCCAAATACTGTTGTGAGTAGATTTGAATATTTTTATAGAATAGATTGCGCACACTGTGATTTTCTGATATTATTTCAACTGAAAATTTATACAACATATTTATACATTTGTTACATTTCAAAAAACGATATTCATCCTCGAAATTAACAAAAAACGAAAACAATCAAATTTGACCGAGATTTTGGTTTAACGTGAAAAAAACTGAGACGATGAGCCGATAGATTCAAAAATGTGCCACACAATGGAATGCGAACTAAACGCAATTTTGCAATCGGGGCGAATATTATTTAAAACGTAGATTAAGTATGAAATAAAATTATATAGATATACTATAATACATTGGTCCTCAACTTTTTTCTTTCGTGGCCCACTTTTTTTAGCGCGAATAATTCTTTGGCCCAATGACTTTCTATTATGCAAGGGAAAAACAACAAAGAGAACAAAATTTTTTTCGAAACGATTTCGAATTTTCACTTAATAATATTAATGATTAGAATGAGAATTGCACTCAGTTGCAAAAACTATTAAAGTTCAACTAGTTCATCCACTAGCAATTTTTAATATGTTTGTGAGCGGTTGTGACCCACCTAAATTGTTCCTGGCGTGGGCCTGGTTGAAAAACAGTGTACTAGGAGGACAGAATGCATAACAAAATAAATTATTCACTAATCTATTCTATAGCAAAGTTCCGAAATTTTTTTTATTATAAATTTACCCTATTTTTTTGTTTTTTAGAATCTCGAGGCTGAAGATTATGCGAAGAAGAACCGTGAACTTCATGAAATTGTAGAACCCATATTACAGAGACTGGGAATTCCACATAGTGTTATATGAAAATGATTGCACTGATAGACGGTAGTCCCCCCATCCACACACACACGAAGATAAATGCTCTTTCGAACAAGCCATTTCTCACCTCGTTAGTCCTTGAACTGGAGAAGCTTTAGGCTTTTTGGTAAACATTATTTCATTATTAGCCGCTCATGAAAAAAAACCGACGAGACGCGCATCGCTCAGAATGAACGGACAATTTTGGCCTCCAGGTTACTGCAATATGCTGTCGTTATAGGCACAATTTTGCGTGGATGAAAACGGTTTACTCCTCGTGTATCAGCGGAAATCCCGAGCGCATACCGGCCTAATTTTGCGTGGATGAGAACGGTTTACTCCTCGTGTATCAGCGGAAATCCCGAGCGCCTATTTGCCTAAACTCGCTGCTATAAATCTACATTACTATTAATTTTGATTCGCTTTTTAATTGTTGAACTGTAATAAATATGTGATTTTAATTGAGTATACATATTAGATTCTCTTTCATCCTACTCTTCAAAAATTAAAATTCGCAAATAATGTAGATTATATTAATTTAAGACATTATTTAAATGAAAATAAATAGTCAAATATTATAAGTTTGAATTTCATACTGAAAATATCTAATTGTAATATGTTTCCAGACTTTATAGAGACATCCGGTGTATTTAGCCAAAGAATATGTGTGTAAAATAGTTTTTTTTTCAAAACAATTCACAGTACAGTATATCAAATTATGAAATTTAAAATCAGATATATCTAATTTCAAATAATTTTGGCTTTATTTTTTTCGTTGGTTTTTGATCAACTTTTCGGATAACCATTGTAAGTTGTCGCAAGTAGTAGAATATCTATTTAATTCATGTATGAATAAATATCTATAAAATGTTTAGGATTCTGCTTTCTTTACTATGCTTTAATTTTTATGTTAATGATTCAATCCCATAGTATACAATTACAAATGAAGTGATATTGGCTTTATCGATTTGATAAATATTGGTGATCTTGACAGTATATTATGTTATTTTTGCTATCAGATTTATTGTGTGTTATACTTCAATATTATAGTTCCAATTATCTTTAAATTTGGCTTCATTTGTCTATTTCATATCGCATTTAAATTTAGGATTCATCAAATTTCATCATTCACTAGTTGTAACACATTTTGCCCATTCTTCAATCTACCTAAATGAACTTGTTATAATTGAAAATTAATTTTTTTTGATGAATTTATGATTGAAATAAATATTAAAATAATATACAATGTTTTCCGTATTTGGGAATGAAAATATTCAAGCTGACTTATTTATATAATATCTGAGATTTAGGAAATTTCTGAAAATACCATTATTTAAGTAGGTTGATACAAGACCCTGATGTATAATATTTCTATAGTGGATATATGGTAAACCTAACTAAATTAGTGTTTACGTCTTGAAAATACATTTGAATTATTTCCGTTACAGAATTTGGTCCAAGCAAAATTTTTCGCATCCACTCAGAAGTAAACGTGACTGATCAAAGTTAAGGAAGACCACTAAAATACAAAAAAAGTTAATCGTATTCCATTTTGTCCCACTTCTACTACACTTGCTTTTTTAGGCCCTCAATATGGCTCATTTGTCCCCTGTTTCGAACTTTTCAAAACATAGCCCTAATTTTTACTGTATGAGATAGTTTTCAGAATTTTTTTTTTCTACACTTTTAAACCTAAATGGGATACGTCTAGGATAATGAGGTAGGATAATACGTCTAGGATAATACGTAGGATAATACGTCTAGGATAATAGTGTAAGGGAAAGGTGAGACAAATGTAAGAAATGTGGAGGAAATAGGATCAGTAAAAAATACCTGGTACACGTAATTATTGGGACACCGTGTGCCGATATTTATTGGGAATAAGAAAAATTAATATATTGTCCGATCATTTATTAGTTAGAGCAACATACAGCAATACTTGACGCCAGCAGTTAGGGTTGATACAATCAAAATTTCACATATTTGAAGAAAAAATGTCGGCATATTTCTTCATTTAGTAGGTATTTAATCAGTGTTTTCATTTTGTAATTTTGTTGCAATTTTTTACTTGATAAGGTAACTAACAATACGTAATCGGTTAAGGCTTTTTAATAAGTATTATACATAATTTATATAAGAGCAACATCAGAGATATGAAGTAAAGTATACAGTGTATGTCGACTTGTTGTTTCATAATGCAATCTTCTAACTACGGTGAATGTAGAACGGATAGAATGCCATTGCCTCTCATTTACCATAAACCCTTCGGAACGCCACAAATAATTTGGCGATAAAGTTACACTGGGTAAGCTAAAGTCAGAAAAATATTTTTTTCTAACATATTTGAAATTATTATCCCGGCAGCGCATGCATCTGCCAAAACGCAACATTTCGGCGTAGTTTTCAACGATGCGAGGGGGATTTGAAAAAAAAAAAACTACAAAAGATGCAGAAAAGAATTAGAGTTTAAATAAGCCATATATTTCAATAGCTTTCAATTTCCTAAACGTCACAGATTTATAACCTATCTCACACAAACAAATTAAATAACACAGCCATATTTATTTTCTTATTTTCAGCAAGACCATTTTCAAAACATACTTGTATTTGACTATTGTGAGTAGTAACATCTGCGTTACGGTACTGTTAATAGTGAACAACATATATGGGGTCGTATCTACCAGCGGAAACACTAATCTTGGAGGTACTTGACATAGCTGTAATTTGCCCTTCAAAAATCAAACCACTTTTCATTTCCACTTTTTTTGTCTTTTTCCTCATTCAAGTTTCTATCCAATTTCTTCTTACCTCTAAATTTACATATATAATACAGTTGAAATAAAAGTATGCTTTTATTAATTTAAAGCTAAATCACATACACTTTTTTATGTCGTGTTATAGGTGGAGATCTGACTGGTGGTATGGTCAGTTGTTTTGCTCATCGAAGAAAACGATGTAGACATGACTACAGATAAGAAAGCAATGGACAAGCCGAGGGAACAATGTGAAATTGTGAAAACACAATTAATTTATGTTCAGGAATCCCCGTAAGCAAACTTTTTTTAATCATTTTCGAATAGTATAGTAAAGTCCGACACATCTAAAGTCGTACATACATGGGTGGTGTGCGCGCAAGACCATATATCTGGTATCCCTATCTCGGAATTAATATAATTAAGAAGTTCATGATCTTTATTAATTATTCAAAGAACACGCCACATATATCCGACACGACATTTTATATACGGAAATATCAATTGAATAATATGTTTTTTAAATTTAGACTGAGCATTGACAGTCTTTTCCATCACAAGAATTTCCTCTAACAAGTCACTCTCGCTAAATTTGAGGAACTGAATATCGAGTTATTTGATGAAACTGTAAAAACTGTAGCGAATGTTGTTCTCGCAAAAGATAATATGGAAAAATCTGAGGTAGGTCGGATCTTCAAGTAGCTAAAGACATAATTACCCGATGTAAATTTAAAAATAAAGTGGTTGCATTAACCATAGTTGTAAGGTATCAGAGCGCCTAAAATAGTCATTTTAGCTCATATTATACTGTAGTAGTAGTTACTCATTCACAAATCGTCGTAGTATACATGCGCGGAGCTATAGATTTAAAACAGAAAATATGCATAAACATAGCAAATATCGACTTCTCGGTAAATATTTGAAAAGACGACTCGATATTGAAAGCGTGACTATAGTTTTATTCACACTTAATATCGCATAATTCTCGATGTATTTTTTTTTATTAGATTGATAAGGTTATACCTGTTGGCTGATCAAGTCGTATTCAAGATTTATGAACTGATTTCTTATTATTTCGCACAAGATACCAGCAGCGCAATCAATCCAGATGAAGCGGTTGCGCTGAGTGCTGCAGCCTTATACTGCTTGTCTAACCAATGATAAATTTATAGGAGTGATTTTTTTTATATTCTGTAATCCCATCTATATTCTGTAATCCCAAATCAATTATTTGTTTTCAAAATCTTCACCATTTGACAATTTAAATCTCTGAAACATCGAATTAGCCGCATATGTAGTCGTACACGTACATTAGTGAATTTGTATGCACTGAATTTTAGTATATAACAGAAGTAATAAAAACGACTTCTTCGGAGTTTTTCATGAACATTCCTCTAATTTAGTTATGCCGACGACAGGTTACGCAAAATCAGAACTGTTCAACATAGACGTCTCGGTATTTAAAACTTGATTTAGAGATTACTCAGATTAAGTAAATCGCAAATAATCTATCATTAATATATTTTATTTTTTATTTTACCTCTTTGATTAAAATACATATTTTTGTATATTTGTCGTGCTATAACATAAGGGTATTATTTTATTTCTATGACGTTTGCCGTTCTTCTAGCTCAATTTTGAGAATCCTGAAACTGTAAAATTTACTAAATGTCAAGTAAATACTATTTAAATATTTGTCTTACCTTCATCTTGTAACTAACAAACATGCTGATGTAGGAAAATAAATAGTTGAAGAGGATGAATAAACAATTGACATAAATATTGTGTAGTATTTTTAGATGTGGGAAGAGTGTGATCCAGCTGTGAATATACATATATATACCTGATAGTTTTTTTACTGTCAGTATATATGACCGATCATATATATATATATATCTTTTATTCACTTTATATTTACATCTAAATCTTGTTTTTATTTTCCAAGATTTGCGAGGGAAAGCGAGCGGAAGCAAAGAAAATTATTCATTTGGTAAATTCAAGCTCACTGATATACCGCCAGTACAAAAGCGCTCGAGAAAATTCACATAAGAATTTCATGTAGACTCCATTGGAATGCCGACCGTGACAGCAAGTGACAAAACAACTGGAAACATATGCAGTATTGTTGTCAGTGGAGACGCGGGGGCAAATATACACGGAACCTCAAAAATGGTATAAAGTTGGCTATGATTGGTATTTTGTATTTGAATTTATTTCTAATATTTACATTTTTGAGTCTAAATATTCCTGACCAGGGGTTCACAACCTTTTTATCTCAATTTCCCACTTCCGATTAGGCTGAGTTGTTATTTCCCATTACATATGGTCCTATTTGAAAAGAATAATTTTGCAAATAGGCTTGCAATTGGTGTAGACATTGAAACCCTGTGAGAACATTCATTGCGCCGTGTAGCATCCCAAGATAGTGACGATACGTGTAAGGAAAATCAGTGTTATCCATCGAATAGAACAATACAACGCTTCAAATTACAAAAAACGCATCAAAGTTTACATAACATTATACCGTCCATATCAATTCTGCTGTTTTTTTTTAAATGATAGACCGGAAGTCTGAATCTATTTTTGAAAATGCGTATTGCAATTGGACAAAGAGATTTGTTCATCTTTGACGGCTCGGACTTACTTGGCAGAATATCATCACACTCCACGAGACAAAGTTTCATTTATGTCCCAGCGATGTTATGGAACTTTTGGTTCTTGCTATTCGCAGGACATCTACATGTGACGCAGTTAATATCATTTTTAAACTCATTTGAAATTGTCCATGTTGTAGAATCTTATCCTGCTTTTATTTTGCAATGTTTTTAGCAAACTGATAAGCAAATGGGTATTTGAAATATGTTGCCTCATTTCATGGGGCTTATACATAGAACCATTGGAAATGGTCTTAGTGCAAAAAACGCATTGCGGCAGTTGCTCAAAAATTTTCGTTAAAAACGTGGAACGTAGCCGAGATGACTATGATCGTACTTTATTTTTACATAAGCCATTACCTTTTATTAACAATTTAGCAGAATGAAGGGACGGATCAAATATTTCTTCATCAGAGCGCGTGCTTACCCAATATCTCCCGAGACATTTGAATAAAAACTGTTCTCTGTTGCGGCTCTGCAACGAAAATCTTCTTGCGTAACGTTTAATTTAAAGCATTGGTGCGCGCTCGAGACATGCCTGTGAGGTTGTCATCGGCCGACCAAAGATCAAAATGAGCTGCGTAGCACGATCAGAATATCATGCCCAACAACGTGATATTTTACTAAAGTTTTGATTATTTGAATGAGAATCTTTTTCCGCTTCATGGCATATATTGTGATTTTCATTGTGTAATATTTAATAATTGTGTTGTTGTGCGTACATTTTTAGAAAAACATTCAATTTCCCACCTGCAACCACCAACCGGTTGGGAACCACTGTTCTAGACAAATTTGTGAAATACATTCAAAATAAAAGAAAAATCTTGTCGAAGATGATAGTGTTTATACCTGCTTGCTTCAAGTTTTATTTATATATTTGATTCATTGGTCCGATGTTGTGATAAATAATTTACTTCTAAATTTGAAATCACACGATTACGTTGAATATTATTACGACTACTATTACTGTAGGTTGTAAAATAATTTGTTATATACGAATAGAATTGTCGTTATAGAATTATCTTTGAGCCGAGAGATCAAGTGCATATATGGGATTATACACGGAACAATATTGTGGTGTGTGCTCATATTGTGGTATTTTTTGACAATTGTTTATTTTTGCAGTAGTCTAGTCTATTCAACAAACAATATCCTTCCATTGCGATTTGTGAAAGTTTTTATCCATTTACAGATTGTCATTTTTGTAAATTAAAATACAGCCAAGTTATCTCACGTTTCATTGTAAGTTTGAATCCATTTACCTTTTGGGGGCTTCAAAGTTTTATGTATAAAAATGCAAAACAAAAATATTTATACTTTCTCCGAATCTTTCTGACGAACTGGAAAAATGCGAGATGAGTAAACGCCTTCGTACCGAGGAGGTATAATATAAGATGGGAATGAATCAATTTAGCAATTTGATCCTAATAATGAAATGGAAGCGATCATGTAACTCAGTACATTGCACATTCATGCTATCTTAATGCAAAAATAGCTTCAAGCTATTTTTATCCAAATAGTATAATTTTTCAGTGCATAAGATGCCGGAAAGATAAAGAAATGTTGGTTAAGTTCTAATTTCGCTTTTGCGGTATTAAATATTCTCAGTCAAATTTAAAAATCATATTCTCTGACGCAGTTGGCAAATAACAATATTGCCAACTTACGTACAAAATTAAAGGAGTTTGAAGACACCATAAACCCATGTTTTGAAGACTTATTATTACGACTAACCAGGAATATTTGATAGACTAATATAATCCCCACCAAGTAATGTCCTGATAAAATGTCGACGCGTCTCAGATTACAAAGCAGAAAAGAATATATATAGAGGCAGTAGACCAGGTCAGGAAGATTTTCTAACTCGGATCTAACTTGGATATATCAACCTCATAAAGGATGGATTACGCCACAGCAGACTCCGCCACATCAGCCTCCTCGACTGGAACAACCGATGCTACCGCGACACCAAGAACAAAAAGACCTCGGACACTATTTTTAAAAACGGAGCAAAAATTGGACTTTCCAGCACTCATGGACACACTCAGAAATAATGAGTCAACATCGGAATACTGCCAACAAATTAAAGGACTATTTGGAAGCCCGAAAGGAACATGGATCCTGACATTTGCGGCCTTGGACAACCCCAACGAAAGCTGTCGTGAGAAATTCTTACGAGCAACAAATGGACAAATTCGAAAGGCGGACGTATCAATATCGGTCTCATTACCAAGCGAGCCCCCTACTCGAATTTCAGTAAGAGGGTTACAAGGTGAAACATTCTATGCAATAGTAGAAGCGGCCATAAACCGACTAGGTTGCGGTAAAATAAGCAGCGCGATAAGAACTTGGTACAGTGGGACAGATGTGTACAACAGTAACACGTCATTCCTGATCGACGAATTTAAAAAACCACACCTACCTGACTTCGTTACTATTGACGGATTCAACTGTAAAACGTTTCTCCCTCGGAAATTATACATTCCGACATGCGGTAGATGTCCTCAAACCGGACACATATTTACCAGATGTAACAGCGAAGCCGTGTGCAGATACTACAAGATTGCCAGGAGAGGGCCAAGGAGTTCCCCAAAATACCAAATCTTGGAAACACTTGGTCTATCTCGAGATCAATCATAGAAATAGAACAATCGGAATACACAAACAAAAGAAGTAGGGATGAAACCTCCTCATCTGAAGCCTCCACGACAACCCAGAATGAAAAAAGAAAACAAGAAACAAAGCACCTGGTAAAAGAAGAACATACGTGGGTAACTTCTTTTCAACTTAAAATAGACAGGTACACATCAAACTGTTCACTTTTTGTTTTAACAAAGTAATATTTCCAACAACCCCAACCACCATAAATGGTAGCCCGATACAAACGCCAAAACCTTCAGAAAAACACAATTTTCAAATCCCGGTAATACCATCTAACACGGCGGAAGTGATGAATCGGACACTTCACGTTAGATGGCTTGCTGTGTGCGTGTTACACATACAGTTATATACAGAAGCCGGACCGGCGGAAGTTGAGCTGAGCTATGCGCGGCATAGACAAACGCCCTGGGCGAACATCGTGGCTATTTGGCACATAGCATGCAGAAGAGCGCAGGACCGAAGTCTTTGCCGTGCGATGCATGGCAGATACGGAAACCGGGGAGACGGAGGTTGTGCTGTGCCCTGCAAGGCGTAGGCGGAAGCTCCGGGAAAAAGTTGTGCTGTGACATACGGCATGTACTGAACCCTGGGGGGGAAGTCTGTGCCGTGCTATGGCGCAGCCAATACCGAAGCCTTCTTAAGAGTATGAGTGCTGCTGACGCAGTGGCATGCTTATGAAGCGTTATACCGATATGACTCGGATATGACGTGTCTCTAAGACACTGATCCGAGATTGGGAAACTCTGATCCGCAAATAAAAAAAAATGCTACGAAAATTACAATGTTAAACAATTCAGATTTCCTTTTTGACTCAGGCTATAACTTTATGTACATAGTTAGAGAATTGTACGTCAGCAAATCGACAATGATTTACGATTTTGTACTAACCACGTCATATTATCTAGAATACAATACCCAGCAAACAAAAGAACATTCCTTGGTGATTCTCATCTGACCACGAGCACTGAGAAATGATATTCTGTAAAAGTAATACAAAGAATTACAAAATGAAATCCTCATTAATTTGCAGCTGCTTTCAAAATAAGCACCTAAAACCAATGTACTGTATAAGTATGCTATAAGAACACTAGAGAATGGAAACTCTTATAAAACACTGTTATTCTGGAATCGGACAAACATTTCTGTTAGACTTTTGGAAAACTGTAAATAAGACTTCCACAATTTTCCGGGTCGGCCCAACAGAGACGTATCAAAATTTTTGCGGTGAATGATTGATATAGAACATTGCCGTAATACAATGTCATTTTAAATAGAAAACCGTGGCTTCAATTGAAGATGGTGAGATTACCTTGTGCAATATCTTTGAAACACATTATCCTATTTTCATCACAGTACCAAATGAAACAGGATAATCAGCAGCATAGGTAACAGACATTCAACGAAGAATTTGATCTGACTTTCAAATCTTAGAAATGATGTACTGTAGAAGTATGCAAGAAGAATTGGGGAACGAAACAAGTTAGGAAGTGTGAAACTTTAACATTTCTTTTCGTCATTCCTCTCAGACTTTTGAATAGGTATATATAAGACATTCATCAACTTCTGGGGTGGATTAACACAACTTATTTTTTGCTGTGATTGGTTTGCTACGAAACATACAATGTTAAACAATTCATTTCCCCTTATTGACTTAGGCTATAATTCTATGCACATGGTTGGAGAATTGTACGTTATCAATTCGACGATCATTTACGATTTTGTACTAACCTTGTCATATTATCCAGAATACAATACCCAGCGAACAAAACAACATTCTAAGTTGAATCTCATCTGACCACAAGCACTGAAAAATGATATTCTGTAAAAGTAAGACAAAGAATTACAAAATTAAATCCCTATTATTTTGCAGCTTGTTTCAAAATAAGCACCTAAAAACAATGTACTGTAGAAGTATGCTATAAGAACACTAGAGAATGGAAATTCTTATAAAACTCCGTTAGTCTGGAATCGGACAAACATTTCTGTTAGACTTTCGAAAAACTATAAATAGGACTTCCACAGTTTCATGGGCTGGACCAACATAGAGACGTATACAAATTTTTGCTGTGAATGATTCATATGAAACATTGCCGTAATATAATGTCATTTTTAATAGAAAACCGTGGCTTCATTTAAAGATGGTGAGATTGCCTTGTGCCATATCATTGACACAATCATCCTATTTTTATCACATTACCAAACCCAAACGGGATAATCAGCAGATTTTTTTTTTAGGTTTTTGTTACGGATTAGAGTACGATCTGTCTCGGATTAATATCATAACAATACGTCATGCCCGAGGGACGATATTACGCTTCATAAGCATATTGTCGCATACGCAGCATTCAGCTTGGGGGACTGCTATGTTAGCTGCCACCCTTGGAGCTTTCGTTCGTCATTTCCGTTGGGTTGCTCGATGGTATTACCTAAAAGTGTTCTACCATTTATGGTTAGCGCCAGTGGCGGCGCGTCAATAGTGCCAACCGGGGCAATGCCCCGGTTGTTTTTTCGGTATAATAACAAATATTCAAAAATACCTTAATATCGGTTGCACAGACTGTCTACACTAGCCATATTCTCCCGACATGGTTCATTTTTCGCTCGCAAAGCCTTCGCCGAACGTCGACGGGGCGACGCCGATTTTGCCCCGGTTGCTCATTGTATATCGTATTTTCTCTTTTATCTTCCACTCGCCGCGTTTGTCTCGTTTGTTTTCTGTTTCTTTTACTAAATCATCGGGGCCGATCGGGGCTAGCCCCGAAATTATGACGACACAATGCCGACGTTTCTTACAACATCGTGTTGTTGGTTCTCGTTCGTTGGTTGCTTGAAGAGTTGATAGTTGCCTCGCCTTCGTTTTTGTCGCTTGTTTCGCTATTTGAATCAGTTAGAGACCTTTAGTCCATTTGCTTTCGATTTTCCACATTCCTTTTGAGCTCCTCACTTCTTTCCGGCTTCGCATTTCTTAGCCTTAGACCTCATAATGAATAAGGTTGATGCACTACTTCGCACTCCGTTTTCGCAGCTGCCGCTGGAACAAAAATTAGAGGTACAACGTCTTGGGCCTTATTAACCAAAAAATTGTTCACTGGAACAATCCCATGACGGAGGAAAGCGTCGGCGTACATTCTGCGCAGAAACTTGGTATAAAAAACACGAATGGTTGTGTTACAGCGAGGACAAAAATGCACTTTTTTGTTTTTATTGCCTACTTTTTGCTACCGCCCGTGACTCACGTTGGTGTAAATTTGGTTTTAGAGATCTCAAACATCTTTCCGAGCGTGCCAGGGATCATCAATCTTCTATGAAGCAACTGGACAATGCAGTAAAATACCAAACATTCGGAAATGTTAATATTGCAGCAGAGTTGGATGAAGGACGCGTGGTTTCTATTCGTCGGCACAACCAAAACGTCGAGAAAAACCGCCATGTTCTCGGTCGATTGATAGATGTTTTGAAGTTCATTGGTTGTCACGAGCTGTCCCTCCGTGGGCACGATGAACGGACTGGCTCTTTTAATAGAGGGGTATTTTTGGATATGGTGGAATACACCGCATCCCTCGATACAGTATTGAGAGATCATCTTGATGCCGCAACTGTTTCGAAAGGGACATCTAAGGATATCCAAAATGATTTGCTCGACTCAATGTATAACATTTATTTACAACATTTGGCTCTGGAAATTGAGAATTGCCAGTTCCTTTCGATTCAGTCTGACGAGACAACTGACATCACGTGCGTTTCCCAACTGGCTGTGATTTTTCGGTTTGTGAAAGATGGTAAACCTACCGAGAGATTTCACAGCTTTGTACCAATCGTTGATCGCACGGCTTGCGGGATATCGGCCGTACTGAAAGAAGTGTTACAGCCTTACAACGCGAAGTCAAAATTGATAGGTCAAACTTATGACGGCGCGGCAGTCATGAGTGGTTCGAAACATGGTGTACAAGTTTATAAAAAAGAAGATTTTCCTCATGCGCATTTTTTACATTGTTATGCACACCAATTTAACCTCGGTATTAAAAATATGTGTCTTGATACCCCTCTCGTCCGTATATTTTTTGCAAAGGTTTCGGGGTTTTCTTCATTTTTTTCCGTTTCGCCAAAGCGCTCTGGCCTCCTTCGCCAGATATGTAGCCGCCGTCTCCCAGCTTGTGCACCAACACGTTGGAACTTCCAATCATGCGTGGTGCAGGGCGTGTCCGAAATTAGGTCTGAGCTCATTGAGTGTTTCAATGGCATTCAGAGATCTCCGGTTTGGGACGAACGCTCTGTGAGGAAGGCGGCAGGTCTAAAGCGTCGGCTAGAAGATGGTGAGTTTTCATTTTTTCTCGCTTTTTTCTCCACAATATTCTATCACGTGGATGTATTATACGGCGCATTGCAGTAAAGGCTAATGGATGGAGCGTCTGTGCAGTCGTGTATTTCAGACTTCTGCGACGCTGTATCTCGTATCCGGGAAACAATAAAATACGACGACACATGGAGTGCTTCTTTACGCCGCGGGCAAACAACGCAGCGTTTGATTTTGTCTGCAAAGGAATGCTGTGACATTCTGGTGAATCAAATAGGCGATTGTCTGCGCACTGAACACCTTGCCGCGTTCTCTTTGATGAACCCCAAAAATTTTTCAAAATTTGCACGTCAATTTCCCATCCATTTTTTGGCTACTGTCTCCAAATTTTACCCCATGATAAACGTGGGTAAATTGGAAAATGAATTGCGATGTATATACACCAATCAAACTTTTTTGAACATCACATCAACTTGCGCGCTCTATGGGTTCCTCATAGATAACACTCTAGTAACTACCTTTGCGGCGTCTGCAAAATTTCTGGACATCATTTTGACGACGCCTATTTCTTCCGCCGACGCAGAGCGAACATTCAGCACGCTGAAGCGTATTAAAACGTATCTCAGAAACACAATGAGGCAAGATAGATTAAATTCCTTGGTTGTTTTATCCATTCACAGAGACGTTATTTCTGGAATGCATGACTTTAATCAGCGCGTTATTGAGAATTTTGCTTCCAAGAAACCGCGGCGTGTTGCATATATGTTCAAGCAGTAGAAGTCTAGCAGCATATATATCTATGAGTGAGCGACGCATGTCCTTATCTTTGCATTACCTTTCCTTTCTTCATAGTAACGTTTTAAACCTTATTTTAGGTTTTGTCTGCTTTCCCGAAGTTTCTGTTAATATGTCATTGTATTTATCAGGATAAATATTGCCTTTCCTTTTGAAAGAGGTTTCAAAATAAACTATGTCTATATTTATTATTCCTTTGACTTGGACCGGTTTTAAAGACACTCTCTCATCGTTGAAAATTGTCGCTTTTGCCGATTGGTTGTTACCGATGGAATGGTTTTTATACTCATAAAATGATGGGAGAACTTACAGCGTTCATCCTGTCCCCGTAGATGGGGGTGACTTGGTCCCGCAGTAGCTTGCCCCGGTTGTCAAAATGACAACGCGCCGCCACTGGTTAGCGCATTTGGGTGATAAAAAAGGAAAGTGTTTTGTTTTTCCCAATATCCAGGTTGTTGTTGCTTTATATCCCGAAAGGATTTCTTTCCAATTGGATTTCAACTCATGGGTGTAGGCTCCGGGAAAGTTTTGCTCTAGTTGGTCAAGGAATTTAGTGAATTTATTTATCGTTAGCGGGATTATTTGTCGGTCATTTGGTTCAACTTTTGTGTTATTCCTGTCCAGTTCTAATTTTAGCCTTATTGTTTCTAGTTTAAATATGAGATAGAATTTAATTATTATAATTTGATTGGGTCCATCATAGTTATTGTAATGAACAATTTCGTTCGTCATCGTTACAGGGGTTTGAAGGATCTGATTGAACATTTGTTGAGTTTTTATTTGACGTCGGGTGATGTATTCACATCTTAGAAAGATATGCTCAGTGTTGTCCGATTGAAATCCATAGAATTTACAATTCAGCAGTTTCTTTTTTCCCTGAGGATCATAGTACATTGTTCTCTTTCGGGCTTTATCGCCGAAGATATATCCGTTTATTACTATTCTGTACGAGCAGATTCTTTCGGTGTTACTTGCTTTTACTTCCAAGGCCCCTTAGTTGGCGTGGACCTCGTTCCAGTTGGTTCCTGATGGCAGTGGTAGTGATTCAATTCCCAGATTCTTTAATAGTAGCTTGTATAAGTCTCTATGTTGTGCATCGTTCCATTGTTGTTTAGTGTAGTTGATTTGTTGAGTGGTTCCAAATATTTTTTCCATATTTTTGGTATAAATGGGAGATGTGGTGTCGAATTGTTTTAGAATTTTTGTTTGATTGCTTTCATTTTTGATCCCAAAGAATATATTGCGTCTTGGTGCCAGAACTGGGGTGGGGTCGCAATGCTCTTGATTTGTTTGAATCTCTCTGCTATGCATGTATTGATTTTAATGCTCAGATTGAGCGCATGTTCATGCCCCCGTTTTCCCACGGCAGTTGGAGGGTAGCTCTCTTTATAGCCTCTAGTTTTTCTAGATACCATATAAACAAGGCTATTTGTTGTTGGGTCTTTTTCACATATACTGGTGGTATCTCAATAGTTCTGGCATGGAAAATGACTATAGACATGATTATTGAGTTTATAACGATTATTTTCCCATACCAAGTAAGGTTTTGAATAACTGGGGGATCTCACTGTGTTAAAAAATACTTCATCCCATGTTTTAGTATCTCGACTCTGGCCATAATGTATTTCTAGGATTTTGACTATTTCCTTAAGGTATGCTTTGAAGGGGGATTTTAGAAGTAGTTCTTTTGCTTTGTTTGTAAGGCAGAGTATTTCAGTTTTTTCAACATTAGTTTTTTGCCCTGTTGCTTTTTCATAATTTTGGAGTTAGGTTTTTAACTGTATAGGTAGCGTCGTCTGCGAATTTATGATGGTATTTCCCAAGTTCAATTCCTTGTATATGGGTGTTGTATTGCACAAATCTAATTAGGGGTTCCGCGTAAATGGTATACGACAGCATACTTAGTGGGCATCCTTGACGAATTCCTCCATTAATTTTAATTAGTTCGCTAATTTTGCCGTTTATGTCGATACAATTATATATATTTTCATACACGTCTCTAATTGTTCTTATGATGTTTGGGCTGAGATTGATTTTTTGTAGTATTTCAAAAAGAAAGTCGTGGTCCACTCGGTCGAACGCTTTCAGTTTGTCCGTCATTACCAGGAATCCTAGTTTTGGAAATCTATAAATAGGAATTCCACAATTTTTCGGGTCGGACCAACATACCAACGGATGGACCAACGTATCAAATTTTTTGCTGTGAATGTTGAAATGAAACATTGTCGTAATACAATGTCATTTATAATAGGACCGTGGCTTTATTCAAAGATGTTGAAATTGCCTTGCGCCATATCATTGACACAATCATCCTATTTTTATCACAGTACCAAACCAAACAGCATAATCAGCAGCATAGGTGAAACCGACATTCTACGAAGAATAGGGACAGACTACAAAACTTAGAAATGATGTACTGTAGAAATATGCTAGAAGAATTGGTAACAAAACAAGTTAGAAGTGTGAAACTTTAACAATATTCTTCGTCATTCCTCTCAGACTTTTGAATAGGTATATATATAAGACATTCATCAACTTCTATGGGGGACTAACACAAATTGGTATTTTTTGCTGTGATTAATTTGCTACGAAACATATAATTTTAAACAATTCAGATATCCCTTTTGACTTAGGCTGTAACTTTATAAACATACTATAATTTTATGTACACAGTTGGAGAATTGTACGTCAGCAATTCGACAATCATTTGCGTTTTTGTACTAACCGTGTCATATTATCCAGAATACAATACCCAGCACACTAAAACAACATTCCAAGGTGATTCTCATCTGACCACGAGCACAGAGAAATGATATTCTCTAATAGTAAGACAGAGAATTACAAAATGAAATCCTTATAAGTTTGTAGCTTGTTTTAAAATAAGCACCTAAAAACAGTGTACTGTAAAAGTATGGTATAAGAACAATAGAAAATGGAAACTTTTATAAAACTCCGTTAGTCTGGAATTGGGAAAAAAATTTTGTTGAGACTTTTGGAAAACTATAAATAGAACTTCCACAATTTCTCGGGTTGGACCAACATAGAAACGTATCAAAACTTTTGCTGTGAATAATTCTTATGAAACATTGCCGTAATACAATGTCATTTTTAATAGAAAACCGTGGCTTCATTTAAAGATGGTGAGATTGCCTTGTGCCATATCATTGACACAATCATCCTATTTTTATCACATTACCAAACCCAAACGGGATAATCAGCAGATTTTTTTTGTTTTTTTTTGTTACGGATTAGAGTACGATCAATCTCGGATCAATATCATGACAATACGTCATGCCCGAGGGACGATATTACGCTTCATAAGCATATTGTCGCATGCGCAGCATTCAGCTTGGGGGACTGCTATGTTAGCTGCCACCCTTGGAGCTTTCGTTCGTCATTTCCGTTGGGTCGCTCGATGGTATTACCTAAAAGTGTTCTACCATTTATGGTTAGCGCATTTGGGTGATAAAAAAGGAAAGTGTTTTGTTTTTCCCAATATCCAGGTTGTTGTTGCTTTATATCTCGAAAGGATTTCTTTCCAATTGGGTTTCAACTCATGGGTGTAGGCTCCGGGAAAGTTTTGCTCTAGTTGGTCAAGGAATTTAGTGAATTTATTTATCGTTAGCGGGATTATTTGTCGGTCATTTGGTTCAACTTTTGTGTTATTCCTGTCCAGTTCTAATTTTAGCCTTATTGTTTCTAGTTTATATATGAGATAGAATTTAATTATTATAATTTGATTGGGTCCATCATAGTTATTGTAATAAACACTTTCGTTCGTCATCGTTACAGAAGTTTGAAGGATCTGATTGAACATTTGGTAAGTTTTTATTCGACGTCGGGTGATGTATTCACATCTTAGAAAGATATTCTCAGTGTTGTCAGATTGATATCCACAGAATTTACAATTCAGCAGTTTCTTTTTTCCCTGAGGATCATAGTACATTGTTCTTTTTCGGGCTTTATCGCCGAAGATATATCCGTTTATTACTATTCTGTACGAGCAGATTCTTTCGGTGTTACTTGCTTTTACTTCCAAGGCCCCTTGTTTGGCGTGGACCTCGTTCCAGTTGGTTCCTGATGGCAGTGGTAGTGATTCAATTCCCAGATTCTTTAATAGTAGCTTGTATAAGTCTCTATGTTGTGCGTCGTTCCATTGTTGTTTAGTGTAGTTGATTTGTTGAGTGGTTCCAAATATTTTTTCCATATTTTTGGTATAAATGGGAGATGTGGTGTCGAATTGTTTTACAATTTTTGTTTGATTGCTTTCATTTTTGATCCCAAAGAATATATTGCGTCTTGGTGCCAGAACTGGGGTGGGGTCGCAATGCTCTTGATTTGTTTGAATCTCTCTGCTATGCATGTATTGATTTTAATGCGCAGGTTAGGCATGTTTATGCCCCCGTTTTTCCACGGCAGTTGGGAGGGTAGCTCTCTTTATAGCCTCTAGTTTTTTCTAGATACCATATAAACAAGGCTATTTGTTGTTGGGTCTTTTTCACATATACTGTTGGTATCTCAATAGTTCTGGCATGGAAAATGACTATAGACATGATTATTGAGTTTATATCGATTATTTTCTCATACCAAGTAAGGTTTCGGGATTTTGAATAACTGGGGGATCTCACTGTGTTCAAATATACTTCATCCCATGTTTTAGTATCTCGACTCTGGCCATAATATATTTCTAGGATTTTGACTATTTCCTGACTATATATTGACTATATGAGGTATGCTTTGAAGGGGGATTTTAGAAGTAGTTCTTTTGCTTTGTTTGTAAGGCAGAGTATTTTAGTTTTTTCAACATTAATTTTTTGCCCTGTTGCTTATTCATAATTTTGGAGTTAGGTTTTTAACTGTATAGGTAGCGTCGTCTGCGAATTTATGATGGTATTTCCCAAGTTCAATTCCTTGTATATGGGTGTTGTATTGCACAAATCTAATTAGGGGTTCCGCGTAAATGGTATACAACAGCATACTTAGTGGGCATCCTTGACGAATTCCTCTATTAATTTTAATTAGTTCGCTAATTTTGTCGTTTATGTCGATACAATTATATATATTTTAATACACGTCTCTAATTGTTCTTATGATGTTTGGGCTGAGATTGATTTTTTGTAGTATTTCAAAAAGAAAGTCGTGGTCCACTCGGTCGAACGCTTTCAGGTTGTCCGTCATTACCAGGAATCCTGGTTTTGGAAATCTATAAATAGAAATTCCACAATTTTTCGGGTCGGACCAACATACCAACGGATGGACCAACGTATCAAATTTTTTGCTGTTAATGTTGAAATGAAACATTGCCGTAATACAATGTCATTTATAATAGGACCGTGGCTTTATTCAAAGATGTTGAAATTGCCTTGCGCCATATCATTGACACAATCATCCTATTTTTATCACAGTACCAAATCAAACAGCATAATCAGCAGCATAGGTGAAACCGACATTCTACGAAGAATAGGGTCAGACTACGAAACTCAGAAATGATGTACTGTAGAAATATGCTAGAAGAATTGGTAACAAAACAAGTTAGAAGTGTGAAACTTTAACAATATTCTTCGTCATTCCTCTCAGACTTTTGAATAGGTATATATATAAGACATTCATCAACTTTTATGGTGGACTAACACAAATTGGTATTTTTTGCTGTGATTAATTTGCTACGAAACATATAATTTTAAACAATTCAGATCTCCTCTTTGACTTAGGCTATAACTTTATATACATACTATAATTTTATATACATAGTTAGAGAACTCTACGTCAGCAATTCGACAATCATTTACGTTTTTGTACTAACCGTGTCATATTATCCAGAATACAATACCCAGCAAACAAAACAACATTCCAAGGTGATTCTCATCTGACCACGAGCACAGAGAAATGATATCCTGTAAATGTAAGACAAAGAATTACAAAATTAAATCCTTATAAGTTTGTGGCTTGTTTCCAAATAAGCATCTAAAAACAATGTACTGTAAAAGTATGCTAGTAAAACAATAGAGAATGGAAACTTTTATAAAACTCCGTTAGTTTGGAATCGGACAAACATTTCTGTTAGACTTTTGGAAAACTATAAATAGAACTTCCACAATTCTTCGGGTTGGACCAACTGCTGTGAATGATTGATATGAAACATTGCCGTAATACAACGTCATTTTTAATAGAAGACCGTGGCTTTATTCAAAGATGTTGAGATTGCCTTGTGCCAAATCTTTGACACACATTATCCTATTTTGATCACAGTACCAAATCAAACAGGATAATCAGCAATAGGTGAAACCGACATTCTAAGGAGAATTTGATCCTCCAGAATACAATACAGAAATAATATAGAATTTTTTTTGCTGTAATCGGTTCGCTATGAAAATTTTATTTGCTCTGATTTTTTGTGTGGTGAAACACGGGCGCCCAAATACCTGCCAGCAGAATGAGCACTACTTGATCTCTTACACCAATGAGGTAATCCTAAAAATCAATTGTCCAGCATATTTCCCAGGTACAACAATGAAATATTTATCGGATTAAAGGCTCGTTTCTTTCATTGCCAAGGAAACCTTTATGCAACAGCTCCAAATGCTGAAACGTTTTACTAGACAGTATTACCAGTGGTGTAAATCCAGTTCATATTTTCAACAAAACTCTTGAGTAGTGTCATGTGGCGAAACTATAATGTCAACCTCCGCAACGCCTTTCATATACTACTCACTCAAATCGGATGTATTCAAGTGACGCCGAGGCAAATTCCTTCAAATTAGACACCAACTGAAATATCTAACTAATCGAAAAGCTAATTAAAATAAAATATCTTGCAAATCAATTCAAATATGTCGTTTTAGTTCAACTAAACCACGCTATCCATAAACAACGTTGTTTTTCCGAGCAGTTTTTTATTGCAATTCTTCAATAAATTTGCCATAGGAATGTGTATATAGTCGATCATTAACCAATTTAATGCCTCTCGCCGAGGATTGTCGACATGCAACAGTTGGTTACACCAATAAAAACTTAAAAAAAAAATCAGCAGTATGAATTCGCACATGATAAAGTTAAATAAATCGCGAGGTTTGATAATAAATCGCGAGGTTCGCACCAGTATGAAATTGCACATAAGGTTAAATTAATTGTTAGGTTTTTCATCAGTATGAATTCGCACATGACAAGGTTAAATGAATTGTTAGGTTTTTCACCAGAATGAATTCGCACATAAAAAAGTTAAATGAATTGTCAGTTTTTTTACCAGTATGAATTCGCACATGATAAAGTTAAATAAATCGCGAGGTTTTTCACCAGTATGAAATTGCACATAAGGTTAAATTAATCGCTAGGTTTTTCACCAGAATGAATTCGCACATGAAAAGGTTAAATGAATTGTTAGGTTTTTTTACCAGTATGAATTCGCACATGATTAAGTTAAAAAAATTGCGAGGTTTTTCACCAGTATCAATTCGCACATGATTAAGTTAAATAAATTGCGAGGTTTTTCACCAGTATGAATTTGCACATGATAAGGTTGAATAAACGCGAGGTTTTTGGCCAGAATAAATTCGCATATAATGAGGTTAAATAAATCGCGAGTTTTCTGGGCACTATGTATTTGCAGATGATAAGGTTAAATGAATAGAGAGGCTTTTCAACAGTATGAAATCGCATATGATAAAGTTGAATAAATCGTCAGGTTTTTCACCACAATGAATTCGCAGATGAGGATAAATAAATCGTGAGGTTTTTGACCATAAACAATTTGCACAATTATGATGAAGTTAAATAAATCGCGAGGTTTTTGGGCAGAATAAATTAGCCTATGACGAGGTTAAATAAATCGAGAGGTTTTTCGATGTCGATATGATAAGTCTGTTTACATCACTAAACTACGCTTGCCAAAGATAACGTTATTTTTTTAAGCAATTTCTAAATGCAAGTCACCAATTAGTTTGCCATAAAAATGCGTATATAGCCATGAACCAATTTTACGACCATAAACAGGTTAGTCACATCATCAAAAAAAAAAAAAAAAAACTTCTGATATAATTGTAAACTACCACAGCATCGGTGTTACTGTAACCATGGGACGAGACGACGCTAGGTATATTTTGAGACTTTTCGAACTACATAGTCACAAACACAGTGATGCTAAAATTATTCTTCAACAAATTATAGATCAAATAAATCCCAAGGAAAAACGCTCAATGAGTCTATCGAAACAATAAACAACCGGCTTACCAGTACTCAAACCAGTACTTAAATTTATTATCTAATTCAAATAACGTTTACTTTTCTTGTACAATCTTCCAGATTCATTCTTGTGTCTCGCTGAAAATCAGCCATTCTCTATTCCGTAATGCGAGAATCTCTTTATCATTTAGGATTCAACCTAAAGAAGAAAACAAGTCGGAATATATATATATAATATACGGTTGAATTTAACAGTAAAACACATTAGGTAGGTAAATTAATTAGGTACAAATTTTACAGACTTCTCAGCATGAAGTACACATAATTACCTTTGCATTATACATGCAAAATACTGTGAAGTTCGAGAATATTATCATAATTTCCAATTCTTTCCGAAATGAAGACTTATATGATATTGCAATCACTATAAATCAGTAAAAAATATAATATTACTTAAGAGGTAAAGACATAATTACCTTTGAATGTCGCACGCAAACGACAAGGAAAAGCCGATAAAAATGTCGAAGATATAAACGTCAGAAGCGAGACAACACCTGATTCAACTGAATGTAAACGGCAAGGTCGCAATCCTCAGCGAAGGACCACATGTAACGATTGCATTTTGGGTAATTTTGGTCGGAGTCTATATTAATGGATGATATATTCGGAATCCACATTTTATATCCACATTTTATTTTTATTTATGTTAAATGGATCGTGTGGTATTTCATCAGTATGGATTCGCGTATGACGACGTAAAATGAATCGTGAGGATTTTCACCAGTATGAACTCGCACATGATGAGGTTAAATGAAACGTGAGGATTTTGGCCAGAATAAATTTGCATATGATAAAGTTAAATAAATAGCAAGGTTTTTCACCATTATGAATTCACACGTGATATAGTTAAATGAGTTGTTAGGTTTTTCGCCACTAAGAATTCGCATATGATGAGGTAAAATGTATTGTTGAATTTTTCACCAGTATGAAACCGCATATGATGAGGTTAAATGAATTGTTAGGTTTTTCACCAGTATGAAATACCATATGATAAGGGTAAAATGAATCGCGAGGTTTTTCACCAGCATGAATTCGCATATGATGAGGTTAAACAAATCGTGAGGTTTCTCACCATTAATAATTTGCACATGAAGTTTGAATGAATTGTTAGGTTTTTCACCAGTATGAATTCGCATATGATGAGGTTAAATCTATTGAGAGGCTTTTCACCCGTATGAATTCTCATATGATAAGGTTAAATAAATCGTGAGGTTTTTCACCAAAAAGAATTCTCACATGATGAGGTTGAATGAATCGTGCGGTTTTTCACCAGTATGAATTCGCACATGATGAGGTTAAATAAACTACGCTATCCAAAAATAACGTTATTTTTCGAAGCAACTTCACCAATTAATTTGCCATAGAAATGTGTATATAGTCGGTCATAAACCAATTTGATGACTCGTCGAAGACTGTCAACATGCAACAGGTTAGTTACACCAAAAAAAAACTTGAGAAACTTGTGATATAATTATCAACTTAAACAACATCAGTGTAACCGTGAGCATGGGTCAACCGCTAGGTAGCTGTTAAAACTTACCGAACTACATAGTCACAAACACATTGATGCTAAAATTATGTTTCAAGTAATACTCCTACTCTAAATAAAATCCCGAGAAAAAACGGTCGAAACAATTATCCCCACTGGCTTACAATGTTACTACCAAGCATCTTTTCATGGCGAACCAGTACTTGAAAGTATCATCTAATTCAAATAACGTGTACACATCTTGTAGAATCTTCCAGATTCATTCTTGTGTCTCGCTGAAATTCGCCATTCTCTATTATGTAGCGCGATAATCACTTTATCTTATATGATTTAACCTAAAGAGGTAAAAGATTAAGAGCATTGAATATATATACATTTATGCAAATTATATATTGTTGGAATATCGGTAATATCCACAATATACATATATATACATCGGCGGCATTACATTAGTATCGACAAAAAGTTGCCTTTGTCATCTGCTCAATAAACTGAAAAAACGAATCTAAGCTAATTCCACAACCGAAATCTATTTCTGAGTAATGTTTTACCTATGCAACACTAATATCTAACCATTCCCTTATGAAAACACATAAACCCTTTGGGGTTGCAATCAGTTCGAACAGGTTGTGTATACACTATTCTTTTGTCCCGTGCACAGATATGACGAATTCGGTGTATATTATTTGACGCTTTAAGAATGACCATAGTTAACCAGCCTGACACGAGCACCGGAGACCGCCCCTTTAAAAGTCGCTTGTAGCGTCATCAGGCGGCGCCAATGAAAAATAAAAGTTGCATGTACCACAGTGGTACGTTGGGCAGAAAAAAAAGCATTCTGCGGCAGAGAATGTGGGACACGGCTGATTTGTAATAAGCTGGTCCATACGTGTTACGCTTTTCCGGGAAAAGTTAGATAAATTTTAAGGTTTATCACCATTATGTATTAGCATATGATAAGATTAACTGAATCTCGGAAAATAGTAGGAAAATCCATAGGTAAGATACAGGGATGAGTAACCGCACAGAAAAGATTTGTTTGTAACTATCGCTGCTGCGTATCAAGTTACCTCCTATTTTAAAAACATTAGGATAGGAGCAAAAATAATTATTTCCCAGAAACAATAAAAACTCAAAAAATAAATTGCTAGTTCGATATCGATGATAGAACGATAATATTGGTATGAAAAAGTCAATTTTTGTGACAAGTGACATTGTAGGCCTGCCCTACATAGTTCCATAAAACAAATGATTGTGCATTTCAAAGCCGAATAGTCTAGACCAGTGTTTTCCAACCCGAGTCCGCGGTCTCAAATGAGTCCGCAACGAGTCAGAAATTCACTGCGAGCCGCAAACGTTTTTGCAAAACTTAATTAACTATTAGTCAAGTTAGGATTTGCGTTAGAATTTACAAAAAAAAAAAGTCAGTTTATTCACATGACATTAATCGCTTCAATAATTACTGGTTACTGAGTAGGGCTGGGCTAATATTCGAATATTCAAGTATTAGAATAGAACATTTACTAATCGAAAATTTGGTAACATGTGACGCGACAGGTCACTTGCGAGTCGCTTGATCAAACGATTGGATTCCACGACTCACTTGTGGATTTCCAACGAAAACAAGAGTCTGTACACGCTTCGATAGATTCGTAATAGGTGTTTCTCGCGAGTTCGAACAACGAGGAATAAATTATTTTTCTGGCAGGTGTAAATGGTGGCAACCCAAATATTCTAAATTGAAAAGCGGTCCGCGACCGATTAAAAACGCTTTTTTAGACATTGCAAATTGCAAAATTTCGGGTGCTACCGTACTATACATACCAGGGCATTTTCTTTATGATTATCTGCTTTACTGCCTCCACATTAGTCATGTCGCCCAGTAAGTACGCACAGTAGTAATGTCGAACTCACAAAAATACGAATCAAAATAAGATATATTCGAGCACTTTACCACGCATTTTTGCGTCCTCGGATTGTCATAGTATTTTCTGAGTAGTATTGCACTTATTTCGTCAACACAACCGCAGATTAAAGAATCACACATGTGAATGGATTGAATATTTTATGCAACAGAAAAAATCCATAAAAAGTCGGCTCTTTTAACGGGTGACGTATACGCGACGATTACTTCAGAAGTTGTTCGCAAGAATTTCAATGCGATGAATATGTATTTTCGATTTACTAATATATATACTTTATATATATTATTATTAAATACTAAATTAAGTTGTACATTCTGGAAATTTATAGCAGATAGTATGATTTTTTCTAACAGCGATAACAAATTAACAAGATCGCAAAAAATATGTATCAAAGCTTAATATAATCAGGCAATATATTCTCTCATTATTAGGTTCGCAGATGGCAGTGGAATTTTAAAAAAGTAATGGTTTCATCTTGTCGTAAGTCGACGCAACCGCGATGAACACAACTAAATTAAAATAGAAAGACATTTCAAATTCTCGTCGTTGTCATGGATTAAATACTGTGTGGCAGAATAGTCCATTATACACCAAAAAAGTCGTCTCTTTTAACGAACGCGTAATTGCGGCGAATTTCCGATTTTAAAATACGTTAAATTTCTGTTGTGTTTGGTTTTATTGCTTCTTTACGCAGAGTACGGTTGCAATAAACGCACCTTGAGTCCGCAAAGGTTTTCTCCGGTGAGAAAATAGTCCGCGAACAAAAAAGGCTGGGAAACGCTGGTCTAGACGAAGAAATTATAAATTTGTAGTGCCTATTACACTTTGTCTTTTGCGGCATAGTAAATTTTTATTCCACGATAGCAGGGACAGTATTCAAGCGACATGAATGGATTTCAAGCTGACCATAATATGTAAACCCGCGCGTGCCACTGAGGACCGCACATAAATTTTGAAGCAAAAAAAATGATCCAGGAGCGATGAAAACAATATATATAACGATAATATTAAAATAAAAAAGTTCGGCTGTTAGCCTCTCCAGCGCAGTTTTATAAATTAAACGACTGTGCGATTCAAAATAATATGCCTGCGCGAAAATATAGACAACCGACTGATCCGATGTATACTTTGTAGAATGAACAAGGACTGAACATTTGAATACTTGGAACAACTTTTTCTTGTTGCTCATGTGATATAATCAGAAAAATCTTGGACCGGACCACCCCAAAGTAATATTTTCAGTAAAAAATGATACAGGCGAAAATGAAATGATATTCCGACTTTTAACAATTGAGCTATATACAAGGGTGAATAACTTCACTCGAACCATTCGGATAAAGATGTCAGATTCTAAACTCATGATACAAGAAAACACTACACCAAAGCTTGTCTTCTTTCTAGCCTAACCAAGGGCGCAAGTCACGTGGTGGAAGTTTTCAGGAATCAAATTGACTTCAACTCATATTGTTCAGAATTACACTGCTCACGAAAGAAGTGTGAGTTAGGTAACAACTAGTATCACCAAGAGGTATGGAGTGGGTGTGATAGATCCGAGCCCTGTTGAACCTAATTATGATGTCGAGTTATAAAACCTGGTTCATAAAACCTGCAGCTATGGTACGGAGATGATTACTGATACTGGCCGGATGATGGAGATACTGGCCTCAAATTGAAAGATATATTTTGTGTAGATAATGTTTCAAATACTCTACTAATCACAAATTTTAATGTCTGAAAGCATATTGAAATCTTCGTTGTTAAAGATCGTTTTTTTTTTTTGTGTAAACAGACCAGATTGTAGATTCACAAGTTACGCGAAACCAATTCACTCCCGATCGTAATGAGACATATTTACGTTTGAACCTAATGACAGAATGTCTGACTATTTGATTGTCACAATCATCGATCAAATGATACCAACTTACAATGGTTAACATTTTTCCACATATCACATGTTATGAATTATTTATTATTTTGCAAGCTTTTTGTATTGAGATGTTTATACATGTATGTATTACCTTTGCAAAGCGTTACTCATTTACTTCCAACAAAGTACTCCAGAACCACTCTTACATCGTTATATGCGGTAACGTAATCGACATTGTAAATGATATATAGGACCTGTCGCCCTTCCAAATCTGACAGGTCCAACAATCCGATTTTTTCAAAAACATCAATAGAAACTGCAAGTTTTATGTTTTAAATTGCAAATGATCTTACTAGAGGTTGGAAGAAATGCTATTTACAATGTGAAAATAAATTTATAAAACTGTTCATTCCATATTTTTTATTCATATATTTCAATAACAATAAAATACATGTTAATATAACTATGATATGCTATATAATGTATGTAGTACACAATTTACAATTGATGTAATGCAAACGTATAAACGTAAATAAGTTCTTAAACACATAGATTTACTACCATATTCATATAGAAAAAACTATACCCAGGAACTAAAATCTGAAATCAAACAATATTTGACATTTATTAATTTTATTAAACAGGGTGTCCATAAAGTCACTCTACACTTCTAATTTTGTTAAGTTAGTTCTCAATATATCTTAATCAGGTTTATTATTTTCAGTAATTCAAATATTTTTACTTCATTTAGTACATCTGTGAGGCTCAAAACGATATATGGTATCGATAACAATGAAAGCCCAGAAAATGACTATTGTGACCAAGCAATATTGGTAATACGAAATTCGCTCAAAAATGAATTTAAAACTATCCTCATATTTGATACTAACTAAGCTAAAATGTAACTACTTATACATCTAAATACTAATAACATGATACAATATTGATATATATATAACACAATTCCCAATTATTTTGGCTTTATAGTCAAAATTAATCATTAACCATTGCGGTTTGAAACATATATTTATTCCTTTTTGTCACTTTGGGTTGGAAATTACTTTCTCAGTTCTTGCAGGAGTTTGTAACCCCCCGAACTTCCATGGAATATATGTCTGCATGTTTCTTCGAGTTCTTCTTGCTTATCTTTTGACTCATGAACTTTTGGATTCTGGCAATGTGAAGCTTATTTTTAGTTTTGTATTGTAATATATGAGTAACGATGTATGATAATGGATAGTTGACCTGGTATTCAATTGTAATTAACTAATGAATTACAACACGGTTCTATTCATTCAAGAAAAAAAAATCTAATCCAAGTTTTAGTCCAGAGTATATGTATGATACTACTAAAAAATTGCGTCATATATCACTTGCTTTTCAATAGGTAAATCATTATCTAACGAACACTGAGGCTGAAGATATGTTGCACGAGAGTACGTTTTCAACTAATACAAGATGTATTCGAATCGGTAAAAAAAATTGCGCGTCAGAGATTCTCAATTTGTATTCATTCTGATAAGTATGAGTAATTGAATAATACCAAAAAAACTTTATTTATAATGTGCTGCAAGTTTGTGCTTACTTGATTTAAAAAAAATAGGTTTTAATTCGGTTTAGATAGGATTTTGAAATCTTATCATATATTCAGAAATAGGTTATACGTGAAAATAACATCAAAACAAAACAAAAAATCGAATATGTCAACTTGTCTATTCGTTTTTAATTTTAACTCGAGCTTATTCAAAGTTCGACAAATGATAATTGAACAATTTTAGAAAATTAAACTTTTCTGTCACTCAACTCAAATGAACAGAAATATATATGCTTGTCAAACAATAAATATCAATAAATTAGGGCCCTATTTTTGTAGAAGAAGTTTATAACCTTGTTAAATTTTATCCATTTTGTTATTTCTTCGCACTTTTCTAACACTTTCGCTTTGTTTTTTTCGGTGACGTGTTTTAATCGTGGATCGTCGAACGAATGTTTGACAGAATACATGAAGTCCTCAAGCTCGTGAACTTTATCACAACGTGACTTCCACTCGGTATCTTCTTTCTTGAGTATTTCAGCTCTTTCAACCTGAATAAGATTGCAAATGCACATTCATGACGTTGAATACTTCGACAATCTATAGATTCTATACTATAGGAATATTGCATTTTACATTCTATCTAACCCAGTGTTTCCCAACCCGAGTCCGCGGTCTCAAATGAGTCCGCAGAGCGTTTGAATGAGTCCGCAACGAGCCAGAAATTCACTGCGGGCCGCAAACGTTTTTGCGAAACTTATCCTTCAGCCAAATTACGATTTACGTTAAAATTTACATATAACATAAAAAGCAAGTTTATTCACATAACATTAATCGAGTCAACAATTACTGGATACTGAGTAGGACTGGGCATATATATGAAAATTCAACTATTAGAATAGCAATTTACTATTCGAAAATTTGGTAACAGGTGAAGCGACAGGTCACTTGCACGTCGCCTAATCTAACTATTGGATTTCACAACTCACATGCGGATTCCCGACGTAAACACGAGTCGGTACACGCGTGGTTAGCTAAGTGGCGTTTCTTGCGAGCTCGAACAGCGAGGAATAATTTTTTTCATGTGGCAATGGTGGCAACCTAAATTTTCCAAATGGAAAAGCGGAAATACAAAAAATAAAACGTAAAACACCATAAGTTTTGTTTTATGATGGTCCGCTACCGATTAAAATCGCTTTTTAGACATTGCAAATCGCAAAATGTCGGGTGCTACGGTAGTATACGTATCAGGGCATTTTCCCTTAGGATTCTTTGCTTTACTGCCTCCACATTGGTACGTACATTATTGGAGTGCCGTAAGTGTTGTACGAACAGCTCAGATTTGTCGAATTTACAAAAATAAGAAATAAAACAAAATATAATCGGGCACTTTACCACGCATTTTTGTGTCCACGGATTGTCATGGTATTTTCTGAATAGTATTGCTTTTAGTTCGTCAACACAACCTCATATTATAATGATCACAATTAAATTAATATTAAAGCAAGGCGATGAATAGTTTTTTTGATTTACTAATATACTTTAATCACGTTTTCAATAAGTACTAAATCAAGTTGTACTTTCTGGAAATTTATAGCAGATAACAAATTCTGAAGATCGCAAAATATATTTAACAAAACTAAATATAATCGGGCCATATATTGTCACATTAATATGTTCTCAAATTTTCGTGGCATTTTAAAGAAGTAATGCTTTCATTTTGTCATTAGTCGACGCAACCGCGAGCCATGAACACAATTAAATTAAAATAGAAAGACATTTTAAATTCTTGTCGTTATCATGGATTGGTTATTGTGCGACACAAAAGGCCATTTATACACTAAAAAAGCTCGGCTCTTTTGACAAACGCGTAATTGCGGCGAATTTCCGATTTTGAAATTCGTTAAAATTCTGTTGTGTTTGGTTCTATTACTTCTTCACACGGGATACGGTTGCAATAAACGCACGTTGAGTCCGCAAAGGTTTTTGCCGGTGAGAAAATAGTCCGCGACCAAAAAAGGTTGGGAAACGCTGATCTAAACAAACAGATTTTCAAATTCCGATCAAACGTTATCGATTAAATAAACCTTCGTAAAGTTCTAATATTGTAAAACTGTGCACAATATATAGATTTTATAGCATATGCTATAACGATATACGAAGGGTTGCTTTCTTTTATATACACAGAAGTTGCAGTGGATTTAGAATACGCTAATTCAGTGTGCGGGTGAGTAGCATCGACATGTTACTCAATTTCATTTGAAAATCAGATTCTGTAGAACAAAAATGATGCTCACCATCGCTGCAACTTCTTCAGCGCTAAGTCTACTTTTGTTTCCAACTGTGATATATTTTGACTTTCCAGTGCTCACGCTATGGTCAACTACAGTTAGAATTCCACTAACATCAAGAGAAAAGCATGTACGAAATTCTTCCACGCCTTTAAGCGCTGAAGGTACATCAATAGATATAGTTCCGAGATAATGATTGTCATCGGCAGCAGATCTTTCTCCTTCATAAAGCTTGGTAAAAGGATTACAACATGTTTAGTTCTAACCTGACAGTGCGGGCATACGAAGTGTTAATAAAAAATATTTGCGAAAAATTAAAACAGGGTTCAATCATGTTCACAGTCACAAAACTTTTGCTTGATTACCACTGAAGTAGAGTAAATTTTAGACAGCTAAGTAATATTTAAGATGCTTAAACGTGGTTGTTTTAGGAGCCAACGCCGTCAAAATGTCCGCGTTAACAAGGTGTCCACCAATCGTATCGTGTAAAATAATTCACTAGGAATTCTGGAGTTTCAGGTCTAACACATATTTGTTTTTGTAATAGGATACTAAGACATAAATATAAACTTTGATAATGGCTTTAGAGCAGTGGTTCACAATCTTTTTTATATCGCGGCACACTATTGAGCTACTCAATAATTTGCGGCACACCCATCACAAAACATGAACATTTTCTATTTATAAAACCAAATGGTTAATAGTAACCGATATTATAACTGTTTTATTACAATAATAAGGTACACACAAAGTGTATTTGGAGCAACTCACATTAATGTTAAAGATACGCACCGCGCGGGTAATACGTGGTCTCCAAACGCAGCGCCAATCACGCTTTTCGGTTTAGCTCGCCCTCTCCCGCTCCACGTTACGCCCTTAATGCGAACGCTGAAATTTTTCTCATATTCCTAGGAGAACTATGCGTTCATATCGGCGACATATGTTGAAGACATATTAAGTGGTGAGTTAGGGATTTGATTCCGGTTTCTATCTCTTGCACCGGCTTTAAACTTTCTCGTCGCCGGTTGTAAATTAACTGTGCCAATTTTGAGCTAATAATATTATGCGTGTTGGTGTTGGTGCGCTATATGCAAAACTAAGAGTTGAAACAATATGCAAATACAACTCATCAAATTTGTCGTCTCCATTAGTTAGCAAGAGCCGTGGGGTAATTCTTGCTGAATTCAAGGGATCGGTTTAGCGACACCTGGGTTCCGTGACCAAGCAAAGTGGCGGCCTAGGTACTGGACATACAAATAGTGAAATGACATGCTAATACTTAATAGAATGACATCGAAAGGTTATTGTTAACGATACACGAATCAGAGAAGGTTCCAAGCGTCACCCGTTTATAGTGCTTGGCTTTCATTGTGACTAAATATCTGAGTAGCTTAGTTACTCTCATGTTCTTTCCAAGTTTTGAATTTCTTGGAATAAATTCAAACATGAAACATCTTTACGGCACATCAAAATCATTTCTCGGCTCTCTAATGTACCGCGGCACGGCGGTTGGGAACAATTGCTTTATAGGATATAATGAAGTTTATAAACCAGAATTATACAAACCTTCATAGTTGCTTTAGTTTGATTATCATGAGCAGTTCGCGATTTGCACCATTTTTCTGTTGGTATTTTTGTATTGCGCTTAATCACTGGAACCATGGCTCCTTTCGAATTTTTCCAGCCGATAGAAAGTGGCGCCACGTCTTTAAGTGTGAACTATATAAACAGTAAAGTGATTTGAATAAATTAATTGTGATTTCAAATTTTATATGTTGATGAAACAACAATACATTCTCACCCACAGCCACGACGGCAATGTGGAATTACCACATATCTTTATAAAATAGAACGTACGTTTTCCGTCCTATAACTCGGCTCTCGGCAAACCAAATAAGATATTCACTCATTATACTAAGTAGCTATCCGAGCAATTTGTCACGTAAGCATTTTGAGCAAACACTTGACATTTGTAAATACGTTATAGTCGACAAACATGCCATAGGTGCTAAAGAAGATAAATGATAACATTCCCAATCAAACAAGCAATCTCGCTGAAATACCATCAGTCAAGTATAAAAAGTGTAAAACCCATAATATTTAGGAATTTTGCACCATTTGCGAGTGCACCATTCGCATTACGTTGCGAGTATTAGCCATATTCTCAGCAAAGAAGCCATGATCAACATTGTCCAAGCGAGTATTTCTAATACTCCACCAACAATTATTATATAACCATACAAATTAATATGATAACAATTAACATTAACAACTAACTTATTCAACGATAAGTCTACTTTTGTTTCCAATTGTGATTTGTTTTGACTTTCCAGTGCTTACGCTGTGGTCAATTACGGTTAGAATTCCACTAACATCTAGAGAAAAGCAGGTACGTAACAACTAACATAAGCATCGGGGGTACCACTCACACAAACTTCTTTATCTTATGTAACTTGTTTAACCATTATGTAGTGCGATTATATATTTTACAATGCAAACAAAATGCATATATTACAATTTACTAATATTAAAGTAGGAAACAATAGTAAATACAGCTACACAGTTTATGTGTTGGTATACCTTTGGTGGCAAATCCTCTGAACATATGAGTGCTGCCAAAGCAGCGGCTCCTTGCGCAACGGCCTCATCTGGATTTACACTTCCGTTTATTTTTTCTTTCCCAAAGAAATTTTCAATAAGTTTCCGAATTTTTGGAATTCGGGTTGAACCTCCAATCAAGACGACGCTATTTATCTTAACAGAAGGGATGTTCATTAAAAGATTTAAGCTAATATAGACAGAATTAGAACATAAAAACGCATTTATTTCACTAAAATATAAATTACTTGTCAGAGTAATTGTAAGTTTTACCCAAAAATGAAAAATTTATGAATAAGAGGAATAATATTTGAAAACCAAAAATTTAAAAATGATTTATTTAGTAGTTGTTGAAGAGAAATAACAAAAACAAAAGATTTCAAATTTGTCTATTTCTCGTCGTGTTTGAACGCAACAAGCATGTTTTCCACAATATATTTTAAATGCATTATTTTGCTTTAGATATAACCATTGAAAATTGATCAAACTTGTTTAATATTTGTTTGCAAGCACTTTATAGTACATTTGGGCTTTGATATAAATTTGAATTAATTCAGGACGTTTTTGTTATATCTGGTTATATTTTTCTGTAATTGATAAATGTACATATTCACATACATGGTGAATAGATCAAATATTTTTTACATTTTTGTTTTACCTGATCGTTAGTCATGTTTGCATCTGAAAGTGTATCTTTGATCGTCTTCATGACTTGTGAGAAAAAATTGCAGTTCAAATCTTCGAACTTTGCTCGACTAAGTTTGCTTCTTATATGAAGACCATTAAAAATCCCATCTACTTGAATTCTGATAGTGTGTAACAAAAAAACAAAAAGTAATACCAAATAAAAATTATAAATCACTTTAAAAGCAGAATCAATACCAAATCACTTACGTTGCAATAGTCTTTACTGAAAGCAGCTTTTTCGCATATTCGCAGGCAAAGCGTAGTCGAGAAACTCCCACTTTGTCATTTGACATGTCACATTTGTTCATACTATTGAATTCAGCTACAAAGTGTTCCACCAACACATTGTCAAAATCATTGCCTAAGCAAAATAAATAAAATTATGACGCATTGTAAGCAAACGTGTTGAAAATAAAAAATTCTGAATTAAAATATTTGTCCTAGTTTGGCCGATGGGCCTGCACGCCAAAAAAATTACAAATTTAGATTAATATATGTTTGTTACCGTATAATTGTTACCTCCCAAGTGCGTATCTCCTCCAGTAGCTATCACGTCAAAAACACCCTCCTCAATATTGACAATGGTGACGTCAAATGTACCACCTCCTAAGTCAATTACAATCACCGTTTGCTTCTCTTTGTTCTAGATGGCAATCAGTATCAAAGTTAATGGTTGCCACCTTGGCGTGTTTAAGTCACGATGAACTTCTTCTTATAGGAAAACAAATTATAAAACAAATGGGAGAATTGTACCCAAATATAAAGCATCAAATATTTTTCTCTGAGTTTGCTTTCAATTTGACTGTTGGTAACAAAATAATTTACTTAGAACGCAATTGTTATCCTTATGTACAAAATGCTTAATTTTAATTCAAGTTTTAAATTCATTAAAGCAAAAACTAATAACTTGACCATTGATGAATGAGCATCACGCTTGCCATAGCATTCAATAATGAACTGCGCGTATATGCAGATTTTCATTCTGTTGAGGTATATTTATGTAATAAATGAATGATAAATCACTCGCTGCAGTATGTTCGCGTAGCTGCTGGAAATTATGTTTTCAAGCCAAGAATGATAGGCTGCATTATCACCTCAAATTTTTGCCCATTCGGTTGAAAATGAATACTCTATAATCAATTTTCTATATATATATTCACCTCTTGGTCCAATCCATAGGCGATGGCCGCAGCAGTTGGCTCATTGATAATACGTAGAACGTTGAGTCCCGCAATAATTCCGGCATCTCTTGTTGCACTCCGTTGTGCATCGTTGAAATAGGCTGGCACCGTTATCACAGCATCTTTGACTTGTTTACGCAATTTAACTTCAGCTGATATTTTTAAAGACTCGAGAACCATTGCGCTTATTTCCTCCGGAGAAAATATTTTACGCCGACTAATTGAAATAACCTGAACATTGATAACAGAATCGTGTATTAGAATAAAAAGTAATGAAATATCTAAAATCTGAAAGAATGTTGTTTGCTGTAAACACAAAATTGTTTAACGATTTGGAGCGTAAGTGTGGTGTTTGTTATATAAAGCGAAAAAAATTCATTTTCACAATGAATTCACTCCACGTGTATTATGATTTGAAATTCGAGGATTAGCTTGAAGATGGCAGATGTCGCCACATGGTGTTGTTCAGCATTTTCATTTATTTTATGACAGATAGATAGTCACAACATGTATTTAATTTTTGAATTGTTTAGTATATAGTTCAACTTTGTGTAAAAAGCTTAATATTTAATATAATTATAAATTTTAATACGGGTATTTTTGGCCTATTATCTTCATTGATAACGGTGAATCCCCACAGTTTCATGTCAGCTTGTACAATTGGATCATCATAGGTTCGACCGATCAACCGTTTGATTTCTGAAATATATTAAAACTTATAAAAGCTACTTGTGTATGTATTGAAGTCCAATGAAAGAGCAATAAAACGTTTTCAAAACCAATTGTTTTTAGATATAACAATTTGGCTGAAAATAACAATTGGTGGTATTTTGAGGGTCTTGAATAAACTTAAGAGTATTCTTATGAATACCGTGGCGGATTTAAGTTAACGGATATTATTATTTTATTTGGGATTCAAAACATTCAAAAAATTAAATGTAAAATAACACTTACCGAACAAACTGTTTTCAACATTGAAATGCGCTTCTAGTTTTGCGGCATCACCTACTAGCCTCTCATCTTCAGTGAACGATACAAACGATGGAGTTACTCGATTGCCCTCGAAGTTTTCAATGATTTTAATCTGCAGTATATAAAATATTGTAGGATTTTAAATTTTAATCGTACAGTGGTTTAAATATTTGTGTAATTTATGATTTTATTTTATTTTGAGTTCGAAGTTTTCTTTGATAATACAAACGTAAACGTACCTGATTTTTTATATAAACGCCTACACATGAGTTCGTTGTACCAAGATCAATTCCAATAGCTGACATAACTATAATTTTGTATTCTTAAGATCTATGATATCAATGCAGAATTAGTAGTTGCCTAGCAGTTCCTCAGGAGTTTTTTGTTTAAAAGGAAACATCATGCATAATGATACGGAACTAAAGTCAAAGCCAAATATGACAAAAAAAAAACATATTGAAATTGCCAAATAATCAAGACCACCTACTTTATAAAAATTCTTGATTTATTAATACATGGAATTGAGTCACGTGACTTCAGCAGTGTTGCATGCCCTACAAAACATTTTTGCAATTCCTGCCTACTGGAATTAATTTTCTTTCTGATGAACTGGGGTGATCTGGCTGTACATTACGATATTATAACTTCACTACGATTTGTCACAAATATTAATGTCTAGTCTACTGGAGTATTCGGGCTGCGCATTACAATATTATACCTCTACTACTAAAAACCTTCACCTCGAATTACATTAATATAGACCACAAATATTCTCTCAAAATTAATCCCTCATTCATTTGGCAGCAAACTTGGGGACAACAAAAAATTGCTAAAGAATATTCAACACCTAATATTTAAAGTTGGGTTAAATTTTATTTCTAAAGTTTTTAACATTACATTCGGCCCGACTGATCAATGTTTAAATGTATACATGAGCGTGAAATCAACACATTTAAATTGGCTACCAGATTGAAAAACGCAATGTAATAATTTAACTGTAAGGCACTTCAAATTTTTCAGCTTCTTGTAACGCACATGATTCTGCTACATTACTCAGTTATAACACATATCTATATGGTTATCTCTATAACACATATTTTATGGTCCTAGCCCAGGTAAGCGCAAACGTTCTATTTGATAAACTTGTAGCTGATGAATTAGACAAAGTCATATGCGCATTTGCAGATAAAATATTTTTTCAAATAAAAGGCTCATATATATGTGCTATACAGAAATGAGTGAACCACTGCCCTGAGACTTACTCAAATTAAATGTTTGAATACACCTTATTGAGTTTACACCGATCAGACTAATCTATGCTCCCAACCTTTCATAATATATATTTTAAACTAGCTTGCGTAATACTACATTTAACAATTTCGAATATAATTGCATCTACCTAATCCGAATTATCAATAAGTAAACGGAGACAGTCAACAAATACTAAGAATTACTTATCAAGTGTATGCTTTGCCAGACAGTTGAAGCATTTGTTCGCGTGACAGTACTTTTTTCAAATATTTATTCAAATCTCTGTCACATGAATATTCGAGAAACTCGATGGCAAATGGCTGTTCTGGATTTTCCGATCATATCTAACATCTACATAAACCAGTTTACTGCATACAGCGTGTTTATTTTTCCGATTTGTTGCTACTTTCTTCACATAAATTGACTTTTTGCTTACGTAACTTACCAATACTTAATTTCGTGTAAAATTCAAGATCCATTATCAATTCCGAGTTTTGTTGACTTTTACTGGATAGATTGAAATTCGATTTTTTGTCCAACACTACCGAGTCCACTTGTGACTTCTGTCGCGTATGTTCTTATTAATGAAATTTTGAATAAGACATTGTAATGTGATCCACTCTAGTATTCTTTAAAATTGTAACTGATATCAAGCTGTCGTTTAATGAATTTTAGGTTTCGAAAGTGTCTGTTATCTTATCTGGTCGATATAAACATTTTGAGCTGTTGACAAATCGTGTCCATAATTAAATATATCAGAAATATAACGAAAGTCCGCTTTTCTTCTCAACTATTCAAACGAGAATATCGGTCAGAGACCGAAGACTTATCGATCGAAAGTTAGGGGATCCCCCAAAACAGCGCTCTTACTCCATAGTGATACCTTGTGTCCCATCCCTAATTAATAAATAACTCGCTAATTATACGACATATTTCATCCAAAATAGGCTTGTGTTACGACATATGATGAATGCACATGCAAAATCTGGAGCAGATTCAATCTCGCTTTCCTGAGATATCTCAAACAGACAAACAGACAAATACCTATCAACATACTTACCGATTAAAATCGATAAGTAACAAACGAGATAAAACGGTTATAAACAAAGCTATAGATGGCAGTAGAGAGTCGATAAGAAACATGTCAACCGGAAAATCGTATTGCGGAAAGGCGAAGTGGTGGTTTCCCTCGCATGATTAGATGAAAATTCGATTTTTACTTGCCAAAATTTAAATTTCACAAATCTATTAATAAGTATCTTATTACTCTCAAGTTACTGTCAAATTTTACTAGTATGAGTTTATTTCTATTTGTTTTGCATATTGTCGCGGTGTCGCTGCTCAAGGACCTGCACAATAGTTCTACTGACTTCCTCAACCTGCTATATTATGAGTCTTTTTGTAATTTCGTAATTTTAAAAACTAAAGTTGAATCATTTTTCAACAGAACCCAAAATTTAAAGAGTAAAGAAAAAAGCAAGAAGAGCTCGAAGAAACATGCAGACAAATCTTTAGTAGAATTTCAAGGGGTTCCGAATTTCTGCGAAATCCTAAAAAGTGATCCTCAATTAAGACAAAGCTGATTCAGTGATACACACCGCAAGGGTTGTTTCTCAATTTTTACCTTGAATAAAGATTACGAGTAATTCGGATTTGTAATAACCATAACTATATCTTTGTATTCTGTTATTTGTAATTAAAAAAATAATTGATCTCACCCCTAGAGATAGTGTTGAACTGATTTGTTGACTTAATTCAAAAGTTTTTTAGTTATAATGATCTTTTCTATGCTTCAACTATTATTTCAACATACAAAGGTTCAAAATCTCGTTATGTAATTTTTCGAAGTTGTATACATGTCCTTAACTTCATTGCTTCGAACTTTTATTAAGCAGACATCTATTTTTATTTTGAAAAAAAGACTATTATAAAACAGAAATTAATGAAATGTTTGATTTCACTCTTTACTAATATTTTATTTAATATATATATGATTATTGTAGCAAGCATATAGGTTATTAAAGTAATTTACGTTCATATGTTAGCATAGTTGGAAAATCCGTAATACGGATATTATATCGTATATAACCATTTTATTAACATCGGATTGCTAATAAAATGTACTCTGCAAAAATATGAAATGAACACTGTAATAAGAGTGTTTTCAAAGTATATGTTTCGGAGCCAGAATATTTTATATTTGCAACATAGAAGGCGAGCATATAATCTGGGTACGAATTTTTAAGAATTAAGATTTTTTTTATTCATATCAATTTGTGTTGTGGTTGATCATTAAGCTGAAGACTTGTACAATATTATTTGTGCGTTCTACAATGCCTAAAACATATTATTTTAACTTGTCTTGATCCCAAGACAAACAAGACACCATATATTTCATAACAGAATTGTCAATCTTGTCCCTCATCTAACAAAAAGAGCATGTCGGTTCTGAAAATTGTAAACAAGAATTTTCGTTCAAGTCGATCCATTCAAGGCCAGGGAGAAAACCTGTTTAGTTTACTAGTTCATTAGCTTAGCTCACAACTTATAAACTTATCACGAGACTAGTTTATTAATCAAGTAATAAAATAGCGATTTTGGAAAATTTCTACCTATTCAATTACGCCATTTTAATTTTATGGTGAGTTGCGGAAACATACGGCAGTATTCGAAGAATTTAACTAAACTTATCGATATCAAAAAGTTTTTGAAAAGCAATAAAAGGGCAATGAGTAAATCGTGACAAGAGATTTATATTTACTGAAACTGCTGTATCACAGCATAACACTCATGACAATATTTAGTGTTGTTTTTAGTATGTCAAGTATAGCCATGTTCGAGAGCAAAATCTAAAATGATGTTTCAAACAGTTTTTATTTGGTAATGGACAAATCAGGAAGAGCCGAACGCGAATGCTTCTCGATCCCGAAATACATTACAAATCTCGCTGTGATTGCAATATATTTCACCAGTTTAGTTGAATAAACCTCTATTTGAATTTTCGTATTTCTGTAACAAACGTGATTCTGTTACTATATTCATCTCCAACTATGTGTATCTGGAAATAACTGGCTAACTTATTCCAATTTTTGTGGTCCTCCAAATAATCCACGAAGTCTCTAACCCATATTTAATAAACCTAGGGGTCATGAACGCGCTATTTGATAAGCTGATAGCTGAAAACCATTTGTACATATATTACTTTTCAAAATGTTAGATTTTTCAAATACGAAGACTTCTGAAACGCCTGCTCTCTATCAATTCCCAATTAACAACAACGTCCACGATATCACACATGGTGTTTTGAAATGGGTTCTGGTTTTCCAAAATATGAGATCAATACATATATGATAAACTGCTTGCCCGAAACTTGTTCAAAGTGAATGTTCGAATACACCTCATAAGTTTTTTAAACTGTTGAGTTTACACGGATCAGGCTAATCTATGCTCCCGCACTTTTATAATATGTATTTTCAATCAGCTTGCGAAATACTGACTGTAAAATACTCCGAATATAATTGCATCTATCTAATCCGAATTATCAGGGAGTAAAAGGAGACAACTAACAAATACCAAAAATTACCTACCTATCAATTGTATGGTCTACCAGAAAGTATTTACGAGAAGCTTTCTCCGCGTGACGGTACTACTTTCAAATATTTATTCAAAGCTCTGTCAATGGAATATTCGAGATATTCGACAGCAAATGATTGCTATAGATTTTCTAGGTGATATAAAGCTATCTCTTATTATCAGAAATTTTATGTCACGGAAGTGTCTGTAATCAATTCTTGTAGATAAAAATATTTTGATCTGTTGTCAAATCGAGTCTATACTTAAATATATCAGAAGTCTAGCAAAAGTCGGGCCTGTTTTTGTTCCAAACTGTATAAGTCTTTTAAATTATTTCGAAAACGCGAAATGTTTAGCCATTTCACACTATATATAAACCGTCCAATTAAATTTCCCAAAATGGATTCACCTCTACTCGTACAATAAATAGACTTGATCTTGTAACGCGATTCTCGACAATTTAATCAAAGCTTTTGATTTTTCAAGTACAATGAATCCAGTGATATTTGAATCCCAAAAAGTCGGAAAGATTGAGATTGCAGGAATTGTTCAATAATTAAACTGTTATTTTGAATATGTTTGAAATCCTATAAGACACGTGACGGCCGAGCCTCGTTCAAATATTTTCTTCGATAATTTAAAAATTGAAACAACCACATTTGTCTGGCGTATGTGGTGTGACTATTAATTCTCCTCAACTAACCAAACAAACAAGATAAAACGACTTTAAACAAAGCGATATATGGCAGTAGAGAGTTGATAAGAAACACGTCAACATGAGGGTCGTATTTTGGTATGGCGTAGAGGTGGTTTCCCTCGGATGATCAGCTCAAAATTCGATTTTACTTGCCAAAAGACTAATTGCTGTTAAATGTTTTGGTAAAGCAAAATAAAAGCCAGGAGAGTTAAAAAGGGTTGTTTGAGTGCAACGCAAATCAGGTGTAAATTTGATTCTACTTGCCAAAAGATTATCTATCGCTGTTAAATGGTTAGGTAAAGCAAAGTGAAAGCCAGACGGATTTAAAATAGTTGTTTTGGGGCAAATGCGGAAAAGTTGAAGCCATTAGTTAATGTTGTAGCAAAGATCGTTATGAAAAGCCAAAAGTAAATGTTATATACAGAGTGTATATGAATAGGTAAATTCTCAATTGATCATTTATAACTATTGAAGTCAAAAAGATATTCGTGTCTACGAGTCAATTCGTTTTTTTGTTTTTCAAAGACACGCTCTTTTCTTCCTTTGAGTTTACTCTTGATTTAATTAAATTACTAAAAACCCTATACATTCGCATATAGACTGTGCATTATTGCAAGGTATCAAAAGCGGAAGACTTAACTAGATCTCGTGATCGCCCATTGCGGTAGTTCAGCAATGGTGACATTCCGAATGCCAGAGCTTGAAATGAAACCAAAATTGTTATAAAAATCGATGATATAGAGCAGTGGTTCTCAACCTTTTCGTCTTTGCGGACCCTTCTGGTGCTCTCAGAGCGGTCGCGGACCCCTCAAAAGTTTTTTTAATTGAAATTTAGTTTATAGCTTAAACAGCAACCTAATGTTCCATATAGATTCAACCAAATCAAAAATAACGCCAAACTAGTGGACATTTTCATTTATTTTGTCAAATCGAATACACTTAATGAGATTTCTGCTGTTGCATATCAGAAGCAAGTCTTAAAATACGTGGTCGTGTTTTTGATAACGATAGACGCATATCGTCTTCGACGTTTAGTTGGTTACGAGCCTTGAATTTGATATAAACGAGAGCAGAAAATGCATTTTCACAAAGGTAAGTGAAGGCGAATGGAACAATAACGCGAAACGCGATACTTTTGGGTACGACGGCAAAATGGCACACCAAAACTGAGAAAGTGATCACTGTAGCTACGTGCTCGTATTTATCATTGTGATGTCATAACCCGTATTTGTCACAATAAGTCTACGGGAGATGGATCAAAATAATTTTTGTAGGCTATTGTCACATTGTCATAGGCAGCAAATTTCCGAGCGTATTACAAAAAAAAAACGATATTGAACTGTAAATAATTTCCTAAAATCCTAATTTAATCGCGGACCTCCTGGAAATGCTTCGCGGACCACTGGGGGTCCGCGGAACCCCGGTTGAGAACCACTGATATAGAGTCTGTATAATGTCTGTCCGTTTGCGAATGAGATGGATGTGTAAAATACATAGCGAAAATATCGAGTAGTTTACTAGCTTTTAGCATAATGAGGTACAATATTGCAACATTACTCAAAATCTAATATTTATATAAAGATACATTCCAAATTCACCTATTTTTGTCTGATAACCTCTCAGTGAAGTGAAATGCCGGCAATTGGAATCGATCTTGGAACTACTAATTCATGTGTTGCAGCATACAGAAATGATCGGGTAAGACGGATATCATGCATTTACTTGTCAAGACCGTTTATGCAATTGGACCATGTAAAATATTAAGTGGAGAATAAAGATTTTGTATTTGTAAAGATTTGTATGTTTTTAGTTCACTTGGATGATAAAGTTATACATGTCTTACTAAAAAACTGTATTGGCGGTTCACGAAACTCAATATTCACGCATTGTAATATTATTTGTTAATACAACATGAGGAAACAAAATCAAATAAAATATATACATATATAAATATACAAGAATTATCCAGAAAAGTATTTGATCAATCAAGGAAAAGCGCGTGCCTAACTGTGTATTGTTTAATTGTGTAAAATAATATCAATAATAATAATGTTGAAGGAATTAATATAGCATTGCTGTTAATGCGGCTATTCAGAAAGGCCCACTGACAAGTGCCGATACTATTTGGTGCATGAGTTTCCAAACTGGGGTACATGTACCCCCAATGGTTCATTTGGACTTTTCAATGGGTGCATTAGATTGAGTATAAAGATATTATTTCCATAACTTCTAATTTGCCTCATCGACTGATGTTAATAATTTTAATATCTATGTCAAGCGACTCCTTCGAGTCACATTTCACCCCAGTAGAAACTTTAACATTCGTCTACATTCACAGTTCATAAATTTTGTCTAATGAATTACCGCACGCAAGGCAATGTTGGGGTACCCGAGCGATCTATAAATGGCCCAAAGGGCACCTATACCAATTGAGTTTGGGAAACCCTGCGTAATACAATATATTAATAAGCTCAATTGGGAAATTCTAGATAAAATTTGACAAATAAAACCGCTATTTGGTATATTTTGTACAATATTCTAAGTCTTGGAATGGGAACTTTTATCACCTAAATATTGAACAGGTTGAAATCATAGCGAATGATCTCGGGCATAGAATAACTCCATCATTTGTTTCATTTAACGACGATGAAAGATTAGTTGGACATGCCGCAAAGGAAGAAGCGTCATCTAATTTTGAGAATACTCTTTTTCGTAAGTCACTTGTCCATATTAACAATCTGCTAATAATATTCTATGATATCGCAGTTTGCTTGTTATCTTTGCTCCACCTATATTACTATAAATATAAATGGTAATGATACAAGGGGTATCAAATAATTGAATTCGATTATTTTTAAACATCTCACATGAATAAATATACGCAGGAAAATATTTTCAATTTAGTAAGTCATCGATAAAAATGCAACTTGACATTTTCAGAAATAAAGAGACTGATTGGGCGCCCGTACGACGATCCTGTTGTGCAAAGTGATAAGGAATTATGGGGATTTGAGGTTGTCAACAAAAACAATAAACCTACTATTTCGGTGAGTTATTCTTATTGAATTTAATGGATAACCACATCATAGCACTACTGTGCCTATGGTCTAATAGGCGTTTAGAATTTACTCGAGGTCTAAGTTCATAGTGCGGACTATAGGAGATGAATATTCAACAAATGCTTTGTGCCCAAAGTTTTCCAAACTAGCTGATAAAAGACTAATGGTTGAGGGCAACAGTCGAATTTATTTTGGAATGTCATTTTATCGGTTTTGGTTATTTTCACGGTATAATTTGGCTGCTTATTAAACGTAATGTCAATAACACATTGAATCTTTTTATCAATTTAATGTATTCAAATCTAAGTCGTATATAGCATTCGTAGTTTTATTCTCGTTCCATCAATTATAACTTTCTTTCATTACAGATAAAGTACAAAGGCCAGCGAAAAATGTTTTGCCCCGAAGAAATCAGTGCAATGGTTCTCGAATCATTAAAGCAAACGGCGGAAGATTTTTTGGGCGAAACTGTTACAGATGCAGTTATTACTGTGCCTGCATACTTCAACGATGCTCAGCGCAGTGCGACAAGAGATGCTGGGAAAATAGCTGGACTCAACGTTATTCGAATGATCAATGAACCAACCGCTGCAGCACTCGCATATGGCCTTGACAAAGAGGTTGGATCTATTTTTGTATTCTTGCGTTGATTTGTCCACGCACATTTAAGTCAGTTATCTGTGAATTCAGAATGTCATTTTTCAGATTAATTTAAAGGTAAAATGGTAATAAAATTCAAAGTGCATAATAACATTATTTAGTTCTCGCTTCGCTGTAGTAACCAGGCAGTATTTACGGCTTACCTATGTCGCGCAATGGTATATATAATATATAGGATATTTTTCTGGCTATTAGTTTACACTCACTGCAGGGATAGGAAGACAGTGAAAATGTCACATCTAGAAATGTTATGCTATTCTGAAAACTTTAATCTTCGTTTACTCATGATGATAAAATGACCACGCGTCATCTAATTCTCAGTACGTCACGCTTCTTAAGTTAACCTCGATTATGTATGGTAGGTGTTGTTGGCAACCCATTTTCTTATATCTCATAACGTATTATATTAACAGCGTGAGGGAGCGCAGAAAGTTCTTATCTTCGACCTTGGCGGTGGAACATTTGACGTAACTGTTTTAACTATCGACGGTAGAATATTCGACGTTCATGCTACTGGAGGAGACACGCATTTGGGAGGTATATTTGACGTAAAGTAACCACTTGAAAACAATGCAAGCATAATTCCCCGTTCCAATCATTTATGTTATATATTAAAATGTTTGTTATAAATCGCATAAAATTGTCGGCACTGTCTTATTACTACTCTTATCATAAAAGACGCATGGAGCACCCGTCATCACGCCCACACTCTAGATAATGAACATATAAAAATGAACCTTTTTTGCCTTCACGTAATCGAGCCACACCGTGGAACATGGTCGCACAAAATCCACTCGCAGTACTTTGTGCTGCCATAATGACGTAATCATAATAAAGTTTGATAAAATGACGCTACATTCTTATTGCTCACTTTCTCATCCAGTCGACACAAGATAAAATGAAATTTGGTTGATTCATATTAGTTAGCTAAATGACTTCGCGAGAGTTGTTGCATATAGCTCTGGGAAATGCCCGCGCAAATTTTGCTTAATGATATTATTTATTTAACATTTATTTTTATTTTGAACGATCAACTGCAATTAATCTGTGCATTTTATTCCCAGGTGATGATTTTGACAATCGTATGGTGGAATTTTTTGTGGCCGAATTCAAACGTATGAATGAAGATTGCCACTTTTCTTTGTCATCTAACAAAAGGGGAATGAATCGTTTGCGGATTGCTTGTGAAGCGGCAAAGAGGAAATTGTCGGTCTCTACCAAGGCTAAGTAGGCTATTTATTACATTGAAAGTTTTATAAATAAAGAAAATGTTTTATTATTGCTTGAGTAATAGCATTCTTGGAGAAAAGTATTTAATTATCACATATAATTTTGTGACATGTATTTGTGCATTTTTCTCCGCTTTAGGGACTTGAAGAGAATGAACCAAATCGGTATATTATATTCTGAAAATGATGATGATCTAGAATAGATTCTCGAGTACCTGCTGTTTTAGTTCAATTTATTTACACCTGTGATTTTGGCGATTGAAACATTCACATTTTCTCTATTCCATTTCTACGAAGGATACATATAGATGGGCTCCACGATGGCATTGACTTCGCCAGTAACATTTCTCGGGCTAAATTCGAAGAGCTCAATTATGACTTCTTTGCGAAAACTATGCAAACGGTTGAAGACGTGCTATCTGACGCAAACATGGACAAAGAAGAGGTAAGAAGAGGCAAATAATGTAAAATTTGATGAAAACATGAAATTTTTCATTAAAATTTAAATAAATATTCGATGGTGACAGGGATTAAAATAGCTTTCTGAAGTTGGAAGGTTATGACTATGTTTTACAAAAATAGTTTAAGCATAAAGTATAAAAAAGTAGTTGATCTTCAAATAAACGTCCAAATATTTGGACATGCGTATGTGCCATCAGCACTGAAGGTTTTAATTACACAATAATAGTTTGTATTCATGCTTAGTAGTGCTCCATGGTATTTACTACATTTTTGTTTACAGATTGACAACGTTGTAGTAGTCGGTGGATCAACTCGCATTCCAAAAATACGTGAACTTCTGGAAGATTTCTTCAATGGAAAAAAAATAAGTAAAACTATAAACCCCGATGAAGCTGTCGCATATGGAGCTGCTGCTCTTGCTGCAAACTTATCAAGTGGATCTCAGAAAGAGGTATGTATATAATAAAAGAGCACTATTAGTATTAACGAAATTACCAGACAATGATATATATAATATATATACATATATGTGTTTTTTTGTTTTACAAGATAAAAGAATTTACCCTGCGTGATGTTGCTCCGTTGTCACTTGGCTATAAAAATAGTAGAGGAGACATGGTCACTGTAATTAAAGGAAACACCAAAATTCCAACGGAAGAATGGGATAGCGCGAAAACAGCGCATGATTATCAAACTGTGGCAACAATAGAAGTACGTAACTTTTTTTGTCTTCCGTCCAGTGAGAATCACTATAATTTTTATAATTTACTGAAGTCGTTTATATAGCGGCTTACATCGCATCTAAATTTGTTCATGTAAAAGGTATTTACTTGCAAGTCGCTTGTTTTTGGTGTTGTTTAAAGCAAAGTAAAATTAAATATCATTGTTTTGAACGTACAACAGTGTAATTTTTGGAAGGCATTGAACTAAGTCGGGTCACCATAATGCATTTAATCATGAATATTTCGTGTACTTTATTCGGTACTACTATAAGTCATGTTTAATAAATAATATGTTTATGAATTGCCTCTTTAGATCTTTGAGGGCGAACGAGCTGCAACGAAGGACAACAATCGCCTTGGTAGTTTTGACGTAAATGACATACCGTCTGCATTGCGTGGCGTGGAAGAGTTTTCAATCTGCTTTTCAATTGATGCAAGCGGAATATTGACGGTAAAAGCGAGTAACAAAAGCACAGGAAAGTCAAATCAAATATCGATATCAAATGACAGGGGTAGATTGAGCGCAAAAGAGGTTTCAAAAATGGTGAGATAATTGTAAATCCTGTAACAAATATACTGCAGGTTTGGACTCTTGAGTTCTAACATTAAACCAGCTGGTTGTTTACAAGTTGATTACTTATGTGTTTTAAATATTAATATTTTTAATCAATATTATGTAATCTTATGTGAGAAACAAAATAACGAGATTGTTACATTAAGCTCTATACAATAACACGCGTGCTTAACACAAACTGTAAATTCTTGTTTTTTAAAGTTCAAAAATGAATCAAACCGTGAAGTCTAAATAAATATGACGTCACAATATTCACGCGAAGAGGTGCGTATCCCAAAATGTACAAGGCATTTGAACACCGGTTCAGCGCCATGTCATCTCTAAATGAACCATGCGTCAATATGTGTCATTCCCAACTAATTTAAAATGTATTTAACAAATCCTATTTCCTTATAAATAAAAGCCTTCTTATTAACTTACGTATTTTAAGCGTTGATATTCCTCCCGAACTTTGTATCGGATCTGTAAGTACAATATTTTGTTTTTGAATATTGAGTAAAATAGAAAGTATTGTGACCATGTTATTTTCAAACGTTAACGAGAAGAGATTTTATAAAATAACATAATAAAAGTCGCATGCTTTATTTTTCACTTTTAGGTTGCAGATGCAGAACGATTCAGAAAAGAGGATGCGGCATGGAAAGAAGGAAGTAGAGCAAGAAATGCACTCGAAAATTTCGTGTACTCAGTTAAGCATTCGGTGGAACAAATGGAAGAGGGCAGTGTCATAAACAGTGATGATAAGAAATGCGTGGTAGATAAATGCGCGGAAATACTTGCTTGGATCGATCTTAATGAGGTACGCATGGAATTCTAAACTAATATTATATTGAAACAATATAGGATAAAAGAATATATGAAAAAATGGTAGTGAATTTTTTTTTCTAAATATCATAATTCGAAATACATTTTCTTTATAACCTAAAAAGAATTTTTTCTATAAATCAGTAAAGCTCGCTTTGAACGGGATGGCATGAGTAAATTAAATTTTATTTTCATTTCTACTCATATTTCATAGTTGAGCCCAAATTTTCATTTTAAATTGGAATTGGAACGATTAAAAATAAAAATACCAGTTTAACGATAGAACGATTGTTCGTTTAAAATTCCTTTCTTCAAGTAAAGTAGTAACATTTTAGTATCTTTCTATTACCAAGCACAACTGTTTGATCAATCATTGCAGAATCCCAAGAAAGAAGATTCGGAAAGAAAGCAACAAGAATTAGAAACTTTATTTCAGCCGAAACTCGCCATGATGCCCGAATAACGAGTTAAACTATTGATATGTAGTCAAGCTTTCAGGCTGCATTACCGTTACTTTCTTAACCCCAAAATAAATATATTGTCAGATAGTATAAGCCGTGGTTTCTGTACATAAACAATAAATTTATTGGTGAACTTTTTAATTGTATTATATCATTTTGTTTTTACATATATCCGAAGTTTAATTATGCATATTATAAGGAAATTAATAAATTATCCATCATTATAAAACTGCTTCTAGTTTGTCAGGAATGGACAGAAAATATCGAGTGAACTAAACAGAATGTGAACTTTTTTATTGAGCAGCTGCTTGAATGAAGGGGTTCTGATTTGGCATATTTAAATGTTACGTATTTGTGTTAATAAGAGAGAAGTAAAAGTTTAATCAATGAAAAATTAAAATGCAAGTCTATGTTTTTCCGATATAGACGATTGGGTTCCAAGCTAATGATTCGTAAATACAAACATGCCAACACGCTAAGGTTCACAATAAAATATTGCCAATATTGGATGCACAAATGCGAAAATAGTTGGCACATATCAGATACATATTTGTGTTTGTTGATATCTCCGTTCAAACGAGAATCCTCTTCGATCGTGATCGGCGAAGTAGTTGTCTCTACAAACTGTGTGTTGCGGCATAGTTTATTAGCTTTCAGATTATTTATTCGGTAGGCGTAGGCTTAACAAACAGATAAGAAAAAACAGTTTGCACTGTTAACAAACGCGTTTTTAATTTTTGTTCGTGGATAATACAAAATATCATTTTGACTGGTTTAATTTTAAATTTTGCATTTTTCATATTAATGATGTTCGGAAATCATGGTTAATCCAAGTCAACCGCCTATAATATAAGCATATTGCCATGAACAACAATTTGAAAAGACTTCATTTTCACAAACAGTAAATTGTGAACACGAAATTTAGTAAATTGTGACTTGCCAAAACGATCGCAAAAAAATCTTTACTGTAGTCATGTTACCAAGGATATGGATTTACCTTAGGTGGACGTGCATATATTAATTTACACTTATATAATGATATATATCATTATAATGATTGATTTAGTGAGAATACTGAACGCAAGGAAATGGCTATGATATTCATTTTGTATTCGTTATTAGTTTGATAGAAAATCTGTAGACGACACTTTACATTTAAAGCCTTTTATGTGCGCTACCTTAGAAAATGCTTTACGGTCGATAAACTCTAAAATACCCAAGTAAGCATTACCAATATCACGCGATATTTACCGCCCCATTTACTCAATAAACAAGTACTTTGGAACGGCAAACAGAATGGCTGGTTTTAAGAAATAGATGAGAGGCTAAATTTAGCAGACGTAAAATTATCAACGTAGTATTACATTTCCCAATTTAGCACTAATTATAAAATGCCGTATGTGATGGGGCGGCTTGCTGAGGACATATTATGGTTACGACACTAGAAATGTATGGATATTAAATTTAGCAACTCTTTGTATAATTAATTTTATTTTTAGATATTAATTCTACCAGAACTAGAACTTCACCACAAACATAAGTGTCAGGACAAAAATATTAATTCACTGTAAACATGAAACCAATAACGTACATTTGGACCAGGCGGGTGTGCATATGATATTTTAAACATACCGTATATACAATTGAATGATGAGGCCAATAGTGTTTCTTAACACGAGGATATTGTTACGATATTTAGTTAGGGTTTATTCTGTGACAGATAACGCGTGTGGGGGAAACTTAATATTCGAGTCTTTTATCTATGCTACCCCGTAATACTTTACGGTAGACATCTGCAAAATTACCGAAAATGAAACGAAGCGAAGCTCTACTTCCTCAATTTGCTCAACAAACAAGCACTGCGGAACGGACAAATAAGAATACAGTTCCTTTAAGCAATTGAAGCGTAACTAGAAATGGCAGAGGTAAATCAGCATAACATTGTTGCATACAACTTCGGATCCTTTAAAAACTGACAGTCCTATATATACGGGCAAACGGAAACTTTGCTTATAGTTGCGACGTTATAAATTTCGAAGCCAGTTTTGCCAGCACTTTGTATTTCTTATTAAAATTATCACTTGTAGATGATACTTGAATTTATCGTTTGTCTTCATAGCCAAACAATAGTCGATAGCAGGTATACACACACCGCGCATTTAATAATTTTACGAAGCAAATACCAAGCTGAGTGGGCGCATCCTTCAGCTATAGGTATTTCAATATCAAGAGAACAGACATCAAGTACTGAATTGATCAAACGAGGAAAATAAAGAAATCATTGCTGTCAAGACGTCGTCGCTACACTGTAAGTTGCAAAAATTTATAATAAACTTGAGATATAAACGTGTGATATACAACGCAGGGTGCAATTTATATGCTGTTTTCCCAATTTATTATATTTTGTGCACATTACATGTGTGACTCAAATAAGGAAATCGCTATTTTTCTAATAAACCTATTTAGGTCTTTAAATTTGAATATTGTATATATATGTGACTAACAGTACGATTACATTGTTATTACTTATATCGTTTTAGCAAAAATTACCCTTTTTGTACTTTGAAGAGCATTCAGAAACTACTGGTGTTTTTACTATGTGAAATAGTTAAAAATGAGTACTGTGTACCTCTAAATTTCCAATTTATCAAAGTAGCTATAATGAAAACAGTCGAGAGTGGTAGATTTGAGTGAAGGAAGTAACTGGATGAATATATGAAATGGCTTAGTTGGGTGCCATTAGACTAGGATAGTTGGTTGAATGAATTTTTTGGAAAGAAAAATAGGACCTCCTGAAGTATGCGCACTAAGATTGTGCACAACCTGAACTCAGGTTGTGTACCAGGTTACGGTTCAGGTTATGCGACATTTTGGTGCGCATAATTCGAGAGCACCGAAGAATATATGCCAGTTTGAAGTAATTCATTCAATATCCAAAGTATTCAGCATCTTTATTTAGTCTGAAGAGTTCGGGGAGCAAAAATCGAATCATGCTAATTGTGTTTGGTCACAGTTCTAAATGAATAAATTGGTCGACCGTTGATTGTGCAGGGTAGTTTAATCGGTCAACCGTGGCAAATACTGTGCAGCTTCCTATGTACTTTGATGTACCCTATGTACTTTCAATTTGAAAAATTCTGTTTATTAAGTGTAAATTATATTTTGTATCATTAAAATTATTCATATTACTTCATTACTGGGGTTAGATATAATTTCATATAATTAGAGGAAAGGTGGTTTTAGAAAGTAATGAGATTTTTTCTTGAGACCCATTATTTGTTCGACAGTTTAATTGCCTGCATCCTTTGACGTGAAAATGAAAATGCACCCTAGTTTACCTCTCACATGTGAAATCCCTATTGAAGCTGATAGATTAAATAAAAACTAGATTTCTTTAACTTGCTATCATGTCCAACTAAGTATTTGTTTAAATAAATTACTAGAAATAACAAATAGACGGTAAATGATGCAAAAATGTTTATCCAATTACATACTTATATGTGGAAATGCTAATAAATGATTACATTTTTTTTTCAGTTTTTTATTTTAATTGGTTTTCAATGTATAATGTTAGGGCTTATTCACAAGAGGGCGAAATATAGCAGGGTATAAACCAACGCTAATTTCGCAATATACGTTGTCAAAGTAACATAGTAAACACGAGCGAATAATTTTCGGTTTAATGTTGCCTACCAAAATAGCCTTTAAATTATGGGTCTGTAGACTTATAGTTGGTAAATATAGAACACTCTACTGCTGCTATTACTAAGTCTTCCGTGACACAGCATTGGCTTAAGATTTCATTGTTCCTAAGCCCTGGTTTAGATTTATGTCAAGCATGATAAGATCAATTTGAGACTCATTTAATATAATACACCGTTGCTTGCACATAAAATGTTGTTTAACGACCAAACTCCGATAAAGGTCAAACATGTGATATGTGTTTGAATTCCGTTGCATGATTTGTTGATTTAACTATTAAAATGTTGAACAAAAATGAGTTGGCTTTATTCATATATTTAAATAAAATGTTGATTCAACTCGCGTTGTATTCGAATTTTTCGCAGGCAACATATATATACATCGTTCCGTGAGTCGCATTGGAATTGAACGGGGCTGGGGAAATTTAGTGAAATAAAACCCGTTTTTTCTCTGAACTCTATTTTTTCAAATAAAATGTTTACAAATGTATACCAGTAAAATATGAGTAAAAATTCAGAGTATGCATATTATAAATTCCGTCCAGTAATGCTACCTTACAAAATGCTTAACGGTCGATAAACTTTAAAATTACCAAGTAAGCAATACCAATATCACGCGATATTTACCTCCTCATTTACTCGATAAACAAGTACTTTGGAACGGCAAACAGAATGGCCGGTTTCAAGAAATTGACGAGGGACTAAATTTAGCAGAGGTAAAATTTTCAACGTAGTATTACATTCCCCAATTTAGCACTAATTATAAAACGCCGTATGTGATGAGCGGCTTACTGAGGACATATTGTGGTTACGACACTAGAAATGTATGAATATTAAATTCAGCAACACTTTGTATAATTATTTTTATTTTTAGATATTAATTCTACCAGAACTAGAACTTCATCACGAACGTTAGTTTTATTTCAGCTACGTCTCAAGCACATAAGTGTCAGGACAAAAATAATAATTTAATGTAAATATGAAACCAAAAACGTAGATTTGGCCCAGGCCATATACTATTTTAAACATATATACAACTGAATGATAAAGCCAATAGTGTTTTCTAACTCGAGGATATTGTTACGATATTTTGATAGGGTTTATTCTGTGACAGATAACGCGTGTGGTGGAAACTTAATATTCGAGTCTTTTATGTAGGCTACCCCGTAATACTTTACGGCAGACATCTGTGAAAATTACCGAGAATGAAACGAAGCGAAGCTTCACTTCCTCAATTTGCTCAACAAACAAGCACTGCGGTACGGACAAATAATAATACAGTTCATTTAAGCCATTGAAGCGTAACTGAGAATGGCAGAGGTAAAATCAGCATAACATTGTTGCATACAACTTCAAATATTTTAAAAACTGACAGTCCTATATATACAGGCAAACGGAAACCTTGCTTATAGTTGCGACATTATAAATTTCGGAACCAGTTTTGCCAGAACTTTGTATTTCTTATTAGAATTATCACTTGTAGACGATACTTGAATTTCTCGTTTGTCTTCATAGCAAAACAATAGTCGATAGCAGGTATCGCGCAACACAGCGCGCATTTAATAATTTTACGAAGCAAATACCAAGCTGAGTGGGCGCATGCTTCAGCTTTCCGTATTTCAATATCAAGTGAACAGACATAAAGTATTGAATTGATCAAACGAGGGATATAAAGAAATCATTGCTGTCAAGAAGTCATCGCTACATTCTGACATTGTAAGTTGCAAATATTTATAATAAACCTAAAATACAAACGTGTGAGATACAACGCAGGGTGCAATTTATATGCTGTTACCTCAATTTATTATATTTTGTACACACTTCATGTGTGACTCAGATAAGGAAAATCGTTATTTTGCTAATAAACGTATTTAATATCATTAAATTTAAATGGTGTATATAAATGTGACTAACGGTACGATTTCATTGTTATTACATATATCGTTTTAGCAAAAATTACCCAGTTTGTAATTTTAAGAGCATTCAGAAATCACTGGTGTTTTTACTATGTGAAATGGTTAAAAACGCGTACTATGTGTCTGTGTACCTCTGAATTTGAAATTTATCAAAGTATCCATAATGAAAACAGTCGTGAGTGGTTGATTTGAGTGACGGCAGTAACTTGATGATTATATGAAATGGCTTAGTTGGGTGTCATTAGACTAGGATAGTTGGTTGAATGAATTTTTTGGAAAGAAAAAGAGGACCTCCTGAAGTATGCGCACCAAGATGGCGCACAACCTGAACTCAATGAAAATGCACCCTAATTTACCTCTCACATGTGAAATCCCTATTGGAGCTGATAGATTAAATAAAAACTATATTTCTTTAACTTGCTATCATGTCCAACTAAGTAATTGTTTAAATAAATTACTATAAATAACAAATAGACGTTAAATGATGCAAAAATGTTTATCCAATCACATACTTATATGTGGAAATACTAATGAATGATTACATTTTTTTTTCAGTTTTTCATTTCAATTGGTTTTCAATGTATAATGTTAGGGCTTATTCATTCACAAGAGGGCGAAATAGAGCAGGGTATAAACCAACGCTAATTACGCAATATACGTTGTGAAAGTAACATGGTGGACACGAGCGAATAATAATGGATATACGCGATAATATATATTTAAACTTGCTGCGGATATTTATAAATTTCCGAACCATACCTGCAACTGTCGCCATAGCATAACACACAATGATGACATTTACTAATCTCTTAGTCATAGACAGGCTTGTCTTATAATATCATATTAATAGTAGAGAACTATTGTTTGGAATCAAATATAAAATAATTTAATATCATAAATGACCATGCTGAGTTTCAGGCTTGAATAATAAATATGAAATGAAAATATCATAATATTAAGTTCTGATAATAATAGTTTATATAAAATAACATTAATTTAGAACGTATCAAATTAATTTTAGTCCGGATAAGTAGTTTTTTGACTTTATTTATAATACCATTTTGTTTAATCATGCCGATTACCCCTAAATTTACATTAAGCACGTTTTCCCCTGATTTAAACAAGTGGTATCGATTGCCTGATAACTTAAGAAGGCACTCTTGTATTGACAGAGTTAGTGATATAAGTCAGGGTGGTCCAAACCCAGGCCCGCGGGCCACGTGTAGCCCGCCGCTCTATTATCTGTGGCCCGCGTCACATTCGAAGAGCAATCAAAAATCCTATTTCGTGTTGTTTCGTAATAAAATTATTCAGAAAAATCTTTTGACATATTGTTACATTACTCCTGTCACTGAATGGACTAATGTTATGGCTAGTTCGGGCAACTATCGAAGTTGAATGATGTGCTTGGCAGTATAATTCATTATCTGGCTTTCTATCTTTTTGGTCGGGAATATATGCTAAGGTGACCGTACATTTGTGAACCCACGTACATTTGAACCCATGCGTATATCCGCGGGTTCAATCTATATGCGGGTGCTAGAACCCATGGGTCAGGGTGAGTATGGGTTCAAATATCCGTAAAACAAAATAATTTCCATAGGTGCAATAGTATGCAAGTGCAATTGTCATGGGTTCAAATGTACGTGGGTTCAAATGTGATGGAACCATATGCTAACAATATAGGCACCATAGAAACTAAAAATCGAATGCGGATTTCTATTAGCCTGGGACGGCTATGTCTGATAACTAAATAAAATTTTTGCACAATAAAAGGGTTTGTTTTGTATTGCACTGTTTACCTATTCTTGGCACTATTGTGGCCCTATTTGTTACCCGCGGAGCCGACAACATTGGACCACCCTGATATAAGTCATAATTCCCATGTCATAGTTATAAAGATTACCAAAAAAATACTATGTCTATCGATCTATTTATCGTGGCCAAAGGGCAATGATACTTTTATTGCCCTCCTAGCTTTTATGTCACAAAAGGTTCTAGAATATTTTTCTTCTATTATATTATCAGTTCTATGTTGCCTACCAAAGTAGCCATTAAATTGTCGGATTGTAGACTTCGAGTTGGTAAATATGGAACACTCTACGCTGCTGATACTAAGTCTTCCGTGACACAGTGTTGGCTCAAGATTTCATTGTCACCAAGCCCTAGTTTAGATTTATGTCAAGCTTGATAAGATCAATTTGGGATTCATTTAATATAATACAGACGTTTGCACATAAAATATTGTTTAACGACCAAACCCCGATAAATGTCAAACATGTGATATATGTTTGAATTCCGTTGCATGATTTGTTGATTTAACTATTAGAATGTTGAATAAAAATGAGTTGGCTTTATTCATATATTTAAATAAAATGTTGATTTACCTTGCTTGTATTCGAAATTTTCGAAGGCAACACATATGAATACATCGTTGCGTGAGTCGCATTGGAATTGAACGGGTTTGGGAAAATTAGTGAATTGAAACCCGTTTTTCTCTGAACTCTGATTTTTCAAATAATATGTTTAAAACTTATACCAGTAAAATGTGAATAAAAGGAGTAAAAATCAGAATATTCATGTTATAAATTGTTCGAAATAGCGCTTAATTGGCATTCCTGAAAAATTCTCAAATCAGTTTCACGATACATGTATACTGAAACAATGCTCGTCGAAATCTTGTAGGAATTTGAAATTCATAAATACATTTTCAATGCGAGTACAACAGAAAAATCGTCCGGCATGACCAAATTTCATGCTATAATTTATCGAATTACACACTTGTGTGATTGTGACTTTTCGCGTTCTTGCTCACCGGAATAGCAGTTTGTCGTCAGAAAATGGGACACTTTAATCTTCGCAAATCCTGTTCAAGAACCAGATTGAAATTATTCATAAACCGGGGTTCATATTTGACAACCGTCCATTTGCATTTCATTCTCATCTCTGTTTTTGTTTCCAGAACATTTATGTTTGACTGAGACATTATTTTAATAAATTACAAAGCGACAATGCTTTTAAATGTCGCTATTTAGCGTGTTATTATATCAGGGAATTTGTTTTGCTCCATCGTCACTGAGGTTTGATTAATATAATGTTTTGCTCACTCACATATACCCAGTTAAATTTATCCGTAACTTGTATATATTGCTACCATCATCAAGATAGACCAAGGCTGCAGCGAATATTGTAAACGGAGTGGACCTATGAATCGTTTTGTTATTATTTTGTTGTTGTTAGTCTTTTTCTTGTGGTTACCGTATGAAAAAATCGTTTCGTGCTTTTTTGTTACATCAAGTACACTTCAACCGGAGCAAAATTAAATTTTTGACAAAAATCAAATGTATCTTTCCCTTGTATACATTGTTGCCATGACCCTAGGTATATAACAGGGCTGTAGCAGTTATTATTAATATGACCGCTTTAATCAAAGTTTAAATTGAGAAGGTCGTTTGTTTGCCGTTAATTAACTGTATTTTCGACAGATCCCATATAACGATTTTCTAGGATTTATAAGGTAATCACCAATATAAATGGCCAAATGATGCACCATATGATATTTATCGAAGCTCCATATTGCAATCATATACGGTGCTTATGCTCTTTCAGCTGTCTGTGTAAATAAAATTGTCGAATATTCACAAGTGAGAAACATTTTTAAATGTAAATCGCACATAACCCAAATTAGAAAATGATTGTATTGTGTCCCTCGATCTATATTTATGTGCGAGCCAAACTAGATAAGTAAAACTCCCCCGGCGAAGTTGTATTCCTAACGATATTTTTCTTTGTAAACAAACTAATCTTTATTGCGATGACGCTAACAGTTTATTACGTGTACCGAGACAATAAAAATTAATAACAACGAGTTCTATGTAATTTGATATTCAACATCGTATGAATGAAAATGCGAAACATTTCCCGAATAAACAACAATTTCGCAATCGGTAGTACTGAGGGCTCAAAAGAAATTTTTACTGTGTTATTAATAATAGAATTAAATTAAAAATAAAATAAGTCAATAAGAACAGGTACTCGCGTACTTGCTATTAAATTTGGTTATATATATATGAGGTTGAGGCAAAGACATATCTATACCAATTTGCAACTAAGATAAAACGTTTTGTATATAGTATCGTGGATGCTCAAACGTGATTCATTGCATATGCATTGCGTTCACGGATTAATTCAAATATATTAAAGTTTTTACTTAATATTCTCACATTCTCAACTTTAATATGATATATAAATTTCACTTAAATCTGTTCTATATCAAGATTAAATGATAATTAATGACTTTCATGTTTATGAAAATGATAATTTATCGGTTATTCATGATTGGTTATTAATATTGGTGTATTAATAAAGGTGTTGAATAAAAGCATTTTATCACAACAACATTTTAGCAAAACGATTTAGTAGACCGCTGCGTGAATAGTATAATATCGTTCATAGCAATAACAAATAGACATTTAATCGAGTGCATAATTTTTTTCAATAAACTAGATATTATTCAAGAAAGGTTCAAGCAATCCTTTCTTTAGTTTAGTACCGTTATTGTCTATTCTATTTCTCCACAAGATGGCGAGAATAAGAAGCAAGTTACAGTCCAAAATAGTGCAATAATAATGCGATACGTTGTCACGGGAGCTTAGTAAATGGGGCTCTATACGTAAAATGTAACGCATCAGCCAGTACGCCACTAAGGTAATAAAAATGGTTGTAGATGGCTAGTCGACACATCGAGTGGCTGTTGTCCCAATGTCAAATACCATTTGGCAGCTGTTAATTTGTCAGCCACTGAGAAATAAATGTTTTGCAAAATAAGTTTCCCATTCAATCGTTTACACTCTTGATTGAAAAGGTTCGGCAACCAAACCCTCGAGACTGCAAATCAACAAAATCCAAAAAAAATTGAAACAAGAGAAATATAGTGTGATTCTGATTGGAAATCGGCTAATATTAAAATATTGCTACTAAACTGTCATTTACTGACAACTAACAACAAAAGTAACTTAACTTAATTATGCACATCTTATTCATATTTCTATCAGGACATGATCATGAGACTCAGTAAGAGCAGATTTGGCATAACAGTGGCGTTAAAATGCGATCATTTGATGCGTGTACTCTCACGTATATGTACAAAAGTACAAACGAATTATATATACGTCTGATGTGAATTCGTTTTCAGAGGCATGTAGCTTAGTAGAGATATGAGTTCACGCAATTGAGAATAGCTTTTTGTGTTCATGCACAAAATAACTAGCTTTTAGAATGTGAACAATATGCTTTATATTTTTAACGAATAATTTTTTCTGGAATCGAGTGCAGCCCTGGTCCAGTTAAAGATGAGCTAAAAGTATTCTATGGTTGTGGATTTTTTTTTTCGATGGTGATCAATGTAACGTATTTTTTAAAGATAAAATTTTCATATCAGGATGTTGAAGATTATCAAAAATATCGATCTCCGTCTGCTATATCCTGCCTTGCACGACTAGGTATTGACATAGAAGCTTATAGAACAAGCTTATAACCAAGTTGTGATTAATGACGTTGTTTGCATATCTGTTGTCAAAGCATTATCAAATTTGATGTTGAGGCATTTTGAACTCGTTATGAAGTAAATTTAGCTGCAAACAATTTTTTAAATACAGAATAGCATGAGTTTGTTTTCTTTAAAAATAGTTGATGATGTTAATTTTCGGTACTTCCGTAGTGTGTGTACCAGGTTAGGGTTATGGCATGATTCCCTATTTTAGTTCGGATACTGTCTGTGTTAGCCAAGTGAACATACCCCCTAGCCATAGGGTTCAGTTCCTTTATACAACCTGGTGTAAAGTTGGCGAACAAAGTTAGTTGCTTCCATATTGGTACACATACTTTTGGATCGCAAAATTTTGTCTTCACTTAGGTTGGATCTTATGATATGGGCGTTGGGGTATGAGAGTATGAGTTGCAGACAGGGTCATCTTAAGATCAAATCACTTTACATATGCTTTTACAGCGCTTTCAATTCTGGGAATTATTGTGTTAATTTTTTAAACTAATGTTTCAGAGCTGTTTCTATTTCCATTTAACGCTCCCAATTTTTCTTACAAATATAGACACATTTCTGAAGCCTACTACAGGGTGAGGCTAATCAATTGAACTAAATATAATTAATGAAATATTGATGCGCATATACGTCAGGAGGTCCCAATCAAATATTTGTCATGCAACTCAAGGGTCCTGCTGCATATTAACACAAATTTCTATAACGTTTCATCTGACCAAACTAAGACTTCTTTAGACAAGCAGTTTACAACAACGACAAGAAAATAACAATCATGCGGTTTAAAAATACGGCGATAAATAAATTTGTTTGAATTAAATTCTCAGATTTATTTTAACTAAACAATGAATAAATACTATTTTATATTTAAAAAACATATTGCCATGTAAAAAATACGACAGGTTCTCGGCATGGGATAAATGTTCCACGGTATACTTGATCTCACAATATGTTTCACTAGAACATTTATCAATATGTTCTAGGCTCAGCTTTTGATAGTCAGGGACAGGGTTCTTTTGCAGTAATTTTTTGGAAAGCGTTGAAGTTCTTTTGATTCTTGGCAGGATCCATACGCTTTTGATGGGTCAAAATAAAACTAAATCAGACTTTATATTAGGGATAGACTTTCGACAATACTCCCCGTAAACTAGTGCCTGTGCTACAGTAATAAAATAATGATACACACTTGCGAATAAAAGATATCTCATGCATGGTATTAAATAGAACTGGGCATTTCTTAACGAATATGCGAATTGAATGCGATAGTTATGATCACTGGAGAAATACTGGGCATCATCAGGTATTTAAACATACCCAGCCCCAGTAAAAATAATCATTACCCTACTGTACACCGCCAAGCATTGATCTTTATGTTAATTTGGATGGACAAATTTCCGGCATTTTTATAGCCTGTGTCATCATATTTTATTTTTCGACCTTTCTCTTGCAGTCTCTATTAATAATAACTTGGTAAGTATTCGAAAGTTGAAATCCATAGTAAATTTTTTTATACCTTCACAGCTTGAAAAGAGGCGATTTATGAGCATTTAGGATGATATAATACCGTGGTATTGTTTTGGCATGGGAATGAGATTGCATTTTCTAAACGTTGCTGTCAAATATTAGATAAATTTTACTAAATATGAGAAAAAAAGCAGAGAAACCTTATTGAAAGAAGTAAAACATACAGCTAATCATAGTGTTTCACTGGCTCAGATATGAATCTGGCTAATGTCAAAAATTAAGAAGGTGATGTAAAATATATGAAATTAAATAGATTTTCCCTTCTGTTACTTCAAAATTCCTAATGCATACTCCTGGCGTGAAAAATACCATGTATAAGTTGCCATCCATTCTGTTCATTCAAATTTCTGGGTATACTTGCTTCCACGAAATTCAACTTCATCTAAATCAGGACTAAACCGGAACGCTTTAGTACTCATCCGCATGCTATCAGATTATTTTGTACGATAACAAAACAACCAAATTATCAACGCCAGTGTCGCGGCACCCCACGCTACGCTACACCAATACTAACTTGAAACACTGAAAGTCTTACTTTGCCAACAAACACGCCCTGTATCTAACTGTAGTTGCCAGGTTATCGAAAGAAAAAACGCGAATATTAATTTTTATTTGTGTAGTATATTTTCGTGAACATCAAACGTATATCAAAACACTGGGCTTTATCTAGATGAGAAATAATTTTTAGGAAAAAACTTTTTGTCCACATGTAAATAAGTAAAACCATATAAATAGCCTTACAAAAACTTGAACAGTTTCTTGCAACAGTTCTCACGTCTTGATAGCAGTGGCTTTATGACGACAGACAAGAAAATCAAACAGTTGGAAATAATGAACAATTGAGAAAACACTTGAAAATATTACGCAGAGTTTCTATAGTTCACCATGTGCAATAGCTATCTCAAATATAATAATCGGCCTAGGATTTTTCACAACTGCAAAGTGCAAGTTCCATATAACCGGAAATTCTTATCGTTCCGAAAACGATAAATTATACTTCATCGTTGTTTTGCTTGTTGAGCCACTAGCTTGTAAGTGTTTATCAATTTTTGACAATATTCGTTAAAACTGTAAATGTACTTTCACAACTTTTTTAATTTAATAAAAGACAGTTTCTGTGTACCAAATTACGGCCATTATGGTCCACAAGGACCCGAATTCACTGATATCTGAAACTTAGCGGTATATCCTTCGTTTCAGATTCTATAACGTTCAACGATGGGAGATGTTGGAATCGGAATTGATTTCGGAACCTCGTTTTCTTGTGTTGCAGTTTGTAGAGATGGAAAGGTGAAGTATAGTTTTATTGCTAAAATACTTCTCGTAGTTATTTTATTATTGGTTATACATTTTATATATTCTATATTAATTCAAACCCAAACACATTATTACATAATATATAGCTTTGTTAGCTAGTGTATATTGCGATATATCTAGTTGCCGTGCAATGTCCCACTTATCAATACCTTGCGCTTTCCCGTCTACAATATATGCAGTAGCCTTTAGCGCGAAAATAAATTGCATGGTGCATTATTCCGTTCGGTAATCGGTATACACTATACATCATAAAATAAGGAATATTACCATGCATCACTCGAGTTTTATTCATACAATTAGAATCCCTTTTGTAAATGAAATGATAATTAGTATTTTAACACACAAGTTTGTTTTGTTTATTAATGTTTAGGTCGAAGTGATTGCGAACGAGCATGACAAGCGATTGACACCTTCGTACGTTGCATTTACTGAGGAAGAAAGATTGTATGGCGACGCTGCAAGACATCAAAACCCATTGAATCTAAAGAATACATTCTATCGTATGTGATAAGGATATAATTTATATGAATATAAACATTGAAATGACGTTTGAAAATTAAATGAACCGATTATTGACGGTTCACTGGTAATAGACAAAATGCTATAAGGGCGTCCTAGAGTAATGGTTAACTTATATGTACACATATATCAGCAAACGTTAGTTGCAGATAGATAGTTATGCTGGACGGCTTAAAACAAATTCACTAGTATTACTTCAAAGAAAAATATCACTGAAAAAAATCACCTTTCACTCGGGCCAAAGGTTACATATACAACAGTGGACAACAGTAATATTATCGGATGTTGTACCAAAATCGGATGTTCCAAAACGCAAAAACAACTAGCGAAACTACTGTGCATTGCAACAGAGATTATACATGAACAATATGTATGTTTGACCAGGATCTAAAATTTTCTATATTTAGAATGATTGAACAGAACAAATATTTAAAATGATTTACGAAAATATTCTAATTTAAGCTAATGAATTCAATTTTGTTTTAGAAACTAAAATGTTACTTGGGCGAAAGTATGAAGAGATTCCAAAAGGCGCATTTATTGGATATGATATAGAAGCTTCAGACTCTAAGTTGAAATTACCAGTACGTCTTATTGCTTTATATTGTTGAATTGAGTAGGAAACTTTTCTTCACACTTCACTTGTCGCTAATATTAAATTTTGAATTGCAGTTTATCTACAAAGGAAAAAATAAACCTTTAAGTCCGGAGCAAGTAAGCGCCATGGTTATTGGTAAAATGAAAAAAGATGCTGAAATTTACTTGGACACTGAAGTGAAGAGAGCAGTAATATCAGTTCCTGCTAGTTTCAACCACGCTCAGCGAAAGGCCACGATAGATGCAGGAAAAATTGCTGGTTTCGAAACTGTTGAGTTAATCAATGGTACTACAGCAGCTGCCATCGCATATGGACTAGATAGAGAAGTAGGATTTAACACCCCATTTTTATATTCATTGCAGTATAATTTACACTTTGTTGTTTAATGAATATATTAATCTTTTAAAATTTACTAATTCCTGAAATTAATGTAATTTTGTAATTAAAATTATTCGAATATGATAAAATTGCTTAGCAAAAACAAAGCGGAAATATTTGTCCAATCAAATTTGTTAAATGATGATTAAATCAGATGTCAAACCTATTCTAACTTTATTTTGTTCATGAGATTTTGCCATTCCGATTTGTTTTATTTCTGGGTAATCCAATGTAAAGTTTTTATAACAAAAGTTTCCGAATCTGTAACTTTCCTCTTGAATAGTCTACTACTGCAAGTACAATTTATCTGCGAATGCAAACCTTTCCTACATTTTCAGAAAGACCAGGAACGAAATGTCCTCATCTTAGATTTTGGCGGTGGAAAATTTGATGTCTCCATCGTGAAAATACATAAAAGAAATTTTCAAGTTATGGGAGCTTACGGTGATTCTTGCTTTGGAGGTAAAATTCACGATACAGAACAAATATTATAATTTTTCGTAGTTTCAAATTTTAATATAAAATGGTATTGTTTAAGTCAATTCGGTGGAAGCTGGATGGCTGCACATTGTAAGACATGGAACTCCACATAATAGCATTTTTGATTCGTGGTCTATTAGGTATAATGTATAATACCGTTTTTCTAAACTCTAGAATCTGGAGGATTGTGACTGGGCAAGTTTGCCATGCTTAAACGTATGCTTTCTGATTCGTAATTAGTGTTTAAAATGTGAAGCCATACAATTTTTTTAATTTCAATTCATATTTATTTATAAAAAAATATGGGCAAGAAATGGATTTCTGGTATAAAATACAAAGTTATTCTGCTAACAGGTGAAGACTTTGACAACAATCTTGTTCGACACTTCACAGGAGATGAAAGTAATTTCAACGACAAAAAAGCTATTTGTCGATTACAAGAAGCGTGCGAGAAGGCAAAAAGAACACTATCTGGTGCTTCGCGTGCACGGTAAATTTCGAAGTTTTCTATTATTTCCCGAATTATTTAGAGAAACTGTGTAATACTAGATTTCCACGAATTATCTCAGATAATGATAATCAGATACATAGCAATCATTTTATGTATATGCTATTACAGCGTTAAAGGTTAAAGTAGATATTTCTTCATTTTTTGACACATTTTAACGTGAATCTAAGCTTTGATTGCAATAGAATCGATTAATAATTTATTTCATTGATATTCTCAGAAACTATTGAAAAACTTTTAAAAAATATTTTAACAATAGGAATGACATCATGAAAAGTAGTCTGTTATTTGTATTTTGAACTATAGTGAAGTTAACACTCTCACGACATTAACTATTCGCAATGCTGTCTAAAATTTTCCGATAAATGCTAATCTTCATTCTCTGTACATGAACCAGTAAGTTTTATACCCACGGGTTTGCTAAGACTAGTCATCAACTCAATAAAAACATGCACAAACGAATACTAGATGTGTTCTATAATAAGCAATGTTTATTCTTTATTTTGCAGAATACGTGTGGACTGTCTTTTCGGTGGGAAACCTTTTGGTTCTGAGATTACCCGTTCTGATTTCGAGGATATTAACAAAGAATATTTTGATAGAGCTTTGGAGATAGTTAAAAAAGTTTTTAGATGCGCCAATGTGAAGGAATCGGAGGTTAATTAAATTATTTAATGTCGACATTTGTGTTTATGGGCCATATGCTACTGTTGTATATTTTATTATTTCAGAGTCAGACGGCATATGACAGTTGATATGTATATATATACTATAGACGAAATAGAGTACGATTATTCTGACGACTTATCAAATAAGCTTATTGCTAATAAATATCTTTATATGACAGAACCAAACATTTAAATAACGCCTATGTAAACAATTATATGCCTTAAAATTCTATTTTTTTTTAAAGATCACCGAGTTGGTTCTTGTCGGGGGATCAACTCGCATTCCGAAATTTCGTCACCTTATTCAGGAATATTTCAATGGAATGGAATTAAGTAGAACAATTAATCCAGATGAGGCGGTCGCTTGTGGCGCAGCTCTTCATTGTGCAAGCAAGAAGGTGGGAAGTGGTACCTCATTTCAAAGACATGATTAAAGTTTTTACTCGATTTTATTTAGTATTGTTAGAAATCTTGGCTGCGATTAAATTAATTTTATAGTAAAATAAACACCAAATATATTCATATACACAGCAGTAGTTGGTAATATAAAAATTTCATTTACTTTAGATGAATGGTTATACGATGGTAGATGTTGCTTCTCGACCAATTGTGATCAAGGGTGACAGGAATACACAGGAATATACTCTTGTAAAACCTCTAACTAATTTACCCTCAACTACAAAACTTACGGCATCACCCGGAAGCCAGTGGCAGGTGGAATTGTGATATAATCTATTCAAAATTTATTTATACTAACTTCTAACGCAATGAGTGACGGCGTTTACGCATAGAATAAATTTGAGCTATATTATTTTTATGTTTATTACATATGGTGATACAATGTCCAGAACACAATGCTGCTTTAAATTTTTATAGGTTTTTGAAGGTGAACCTGTTGTCGATAGCTCGACAGACTCGATATTCACTGTCCAAGCCGATTCCATGACAAGAACCGAATTTGTTTGGGTAGTTGAAATGAATGGCCTAGTCAATGTTGAAACTTCTGTAAATGGGGAAACAACTAAACCGAATATAGTCAGCAGAAACACACGAAATGTTTCAAAAGATGATATTCAAAAAATGGCAAGTGTTTTAGTCTGTTATTTTTGGGAATTTTACCTGTTATTCCTCAGAGAACTTTTACAATATACTCTAATCAACAGAATATTAAATACCCTTAAATTACTTGCATCTCTGTATCAAGTAAGAATATGTTCGGGGAGACGACGTATGAATCTGTTCTCAAATAGTTAATAGGTTGGTTATTGTTGTTATTGAGTAAATATTTCCTTCACTAATAGTCTAATACTAATGAAACAATAACTTCTAGTTCTAGTAATCCAATATGGATATTTTCACAAAAATGATAGAAAGTAGTTTTAAACTATCCCTGAATAATACTTTAGAACCCAACATTTTTCGTTAAAATCTTGATTTTTATTGTCAATTCACGGAACATCATACACCTGGGTACACATTTGTGTGACTTTTGACCTTCTATTCATAAACTTGAGCAATGCTCTCTTTTATTTTCTAGATGGAACAGCATGCAGAATTTCAGATGGATGATGATCTGATAGCAAAAGCAAGTGACGAGCGCAATGATCTGGAAAAATCTGCATACAACATCAAACAATCCATAACGAGTGCCGTGTATAAAGACAAACTAGAAAACAATGTTAAAGAGGAAATCACTTCTGAATGCAACAGAATTTTAGAGTGGCTAGATGAAAATCAGGTTTGTCTTGGCTCTGTATGTCCTGTCTTCTTTGAATAATTAGGTGATTATAGATAAATTAAAACTTTTCCTTCTCTCAAGTTACCTGAAACAAGAAATATGACTCAAACAGCTGCTTTGAAACTAACATAGTGAAGTGAAACTAACATAGTGAAACTAACCGAGTGATGATTCAATATTTGAACAAAATATTACATAATATTGAAATTGTAAACGAACAATTTTTTTCTGTAGTTATAAATGACTTAAATTGTTAAAATGTTGTAAATCACCAATCGAACAAAATTTTAAATCTTTATTTATTTTGATTGTTTATGAATTATACTGAATTTACATTTTCGTCTAACAATCATCTTTTTATGTATGTTTAAAGAATGCAAGTGTCGATGAATGCTCCACTAAAAGAAATGAATTGGATAGAATTTGCCTTCCACTATTAGAGAAGAAACGAGAAGAACAGGCAAGTTGTGTTTAAGTTAATTTAAAAAATGCATATTAAAAATATCTTAGATTGTTTGAAAAAAAAGTCGGATTCCTAGAGACGCTACACTGCAATACCAGAATTTTGTTTTAATTGTTTGAAGATTAAAACAGATGATACCTAGTTGAAATTTATATTCCATATAATCAAGAGGATGACCAAGATTTGCTATTTCAATAATAATTCTTTATTGAACAAGAATATTGATTCCAAAAAAAAATAGGGTTTTTGAATGACAAAAAATTAGGATTTCATCCATCCTAATTATATTTTGAAACTGAATGTTTCATTGCTAATTTATAACATTCTGAACTGTAGATTCGAATCTCAAAAAGCTTATACCTTTTTTATGCAAATGATTTGGAAAAGCAGAAAAAGAGAGAAGAGGAATATAAATTGCGTCAGAAAGCAAGGAATGATTTGAAATTTTTCATCAATGATGCAGAGAATAAAGCCAAACTTGAGCGTTTTAAGTTTGCCCCAGAACAACCTATAATTCTGAGAGATTGTCAAAATTTGACAAAATTATTGGTCGACAACCAGGTTGGATAATTTTTCTTGGATAATATCTTTATTAACTTATTATTTACACGTAGGATTTTCTACAATATGCAATTGACTATTCTATTCTGACCAATAATAATTCAATACGAGAGCAAATGTTATAGAAATGTTTAAAATAATAGCTGTCATTGACGACAGAAGCAAAACCTTAAATTCAGGACGATAGAACATTAGATATATAAATGTCACTGTTATTTTCAGACACGATATAATTTTTTCACAATTCTTTTTACTGTACAAATGCGCACTCAATGGCATAATCTTAATAACTCCCCATACATGTAATAAAACTTACTATATTATAAAACATGATGAAAGCCTTGACAACATTGGGTATTCTTTCAGAATGCGACAATAAACGAAATAAATGACAACTTGCAGAAATTTCGAAAATGGATCGAGACGATGTTTGAGAAAATGGAACAATCCGTGAAGGTTTGAGAAAATATTTACCATTATAAATTACATTAATATTAAAATGTTTAAACTGTAATTACAAATTACTTGACCACCGCCTCATCGTTTTCGAGAATTAGAAAAAATGCGTAATGCAAGTTTATTACAAAACAAAAATTAAACTTGCTCTTGTTAAATATATATATATATTCAGCAAATAAATTTATGCATAGGCTTAAAAAATATCAAAAAATCTCGAGCAATTTCGATGATATGTTCGAACGAATGATTTATTCCTCATTATTTGTATATATTTATAATGTAAAATTAGGAAATCGTGACTCTGTAATATCTTTAGAAATTTACCCATCGAATTGGAATATTTAAAATGGATGCTTATTTAGTTTATTAATTATTAGAAAATGTTGTTATTTAATGTAGATACACGAAACTAAATCTCGAAATGACGTCATAACATTTTAGACCATGAATTTGAAACAGCAAAAAATTGAAGACGAAAAACGAGAACTTTGCAAGGAAGCCCAGAATGAGTTGAAAAACTTTATCGAAGATGCTGAGAGCAGAGTCAAACTTCAGGACTATGAGTTTGCCAGGGATAAACCAGAGATTCTTCAAAATTGTCAAAACTTAAGAAAATGGATGGAGGACAATCAGGTTGAAATATTAGTCATTATGAGTCATTTTTTTGAGTTTATACAAGATAAAACATATTTAGTACTATGTATTGAATATTAAATACTATCATTGAATTTTCTTCTAATCAAAAACATCCATTCAGGAGGAGAGAAAACTAGGTATTAAAATATAACTGTTACTGTACATATGCGCACTCAATGGTACAACCTCAATCACTCCCCATACATGTATTAAAAATACTATAAGATAAAACTTGATGGAAGCCTTGACTAAATTGTATATTTTTCAGAATGCGACAATAAACGATATAAATGACAAATCGCAGAAATTTCGAAAATGGATCGACGATACGTTTGAGAAAATGGAACAAGTCGTAAAGGTATGAAAAAAATTGGCATTATAAATCGCAATGATAATCAAATATTATACCTGAAATAATAAATTACCTTACTACCACCTCATCGTTTACGAGAGATTTAAGAAAAAATGATGTTCTGTTGTTACAATGCTTGTTTAACTATTATTACATGAAATGATTTTATTCAATCTGATTGGATGTCCTGTTTTATTAGTAATTAATTATATTTTGTATACAAAGGCCGCAACTAAAAAAAACTTCAACTGATATCTGAATCAAAACAAAAACTTGAGGAATGTCTTATCGAAATAAATAAAGCTCTATCTGATCCCAAAATTGAGGAATACCTTGTCGACACAGAAAAAGAAATAATAAATAAATACTGTGCTAAAGCAAATGCTTTGCTCAATAAATCGGTGAGATTTTACATAATTTTTACTTAATCTAACATTTGAAACGAAACTCACTTCAAAGTACAGTCTTTTGTCAAGTTTTTCTTATAGTAGCTTTCTTCGGTCCATGCCAACATATAATTTTATACCACCTGTTTGTACGCATTTGGCGCATAACAAGGCCCTGCAAAAGTACCAAGCGCTATGCAAGGTGCTATTGTGCTACCTACCAAATTTAGTACATACACCCTTGATGGAGCGGCCGGTTTGGGATCGGAACCCGCGATTTACCTTGCGAGACCAAGATAATTAAGTAAACCCCTAACCAGTGTTTCCCAACCCGAGTCCGCGGTCTCAAATGCGTCCGCGGAGCGTTTGAATGAGTCCGCAACGAGACATAAATTCACTGCGGGCCGCAACAGCCAAGTTACGATTTGCGTTAGAATTTACATAAAACATAAAAAGCAAGTTTATTCACATAACTTTATTCGAGCCTGAGTAGGGCTGGGCATATATTCGAATATTCGACTATTAGAATAGTAATTTACTATTCGAAAATTTGGTAACAGGTGACGCGACAGGTCACTCTCCCGTCGCTTAATCAAACGATTGGTTTCACAACTCACTTGCGATTTCCGACAAAAACACGAGTCGGCACATATGTGGATAGATAAATACCTAAGTGAGTATCGAGTTCTCGCGAGTTCGAACAACAAGAAATAATTTTTTTTTTCTGGTGGCAACCCAAATTTTCTAAATTGAATACAGCGGCAATACAAAATACTGAAAATAAAACGGAGACACCACAAGTTTTGTTTTATGATGGTCCGCGACGGATTAAAAACGCTTTTTTAGACATAGCAAATCGCGAAATTTCAGGTGCTACAGTAGTAGGCTATACGTACCAGGGCATTTTCCATTAGGATTCTTTGTCTTACTGCATCCACATTGGTAGGTACAGTACTGGAGCGCCGTAAGTGTTTTACAAACAGCTCAGATTTGTCGAATTCACAAAAATACCAAATAAAAAAAATGTATAATAGGGCACTTTACCACGCATTTTTGTGTCCACGGATTGTCATGATATTTTGTGTCATGATTAAAATGATCAAAATTAAATTAATAATAATAATAATAAAGCAAATCGATGAATATGTATTTTTTATTTACTTATATACTTTAAATATATTTTTAACAGGTACTAAATCAAGTTGTACTTACTGGAAATTTAGAGCAGATAGTAGGGATTTTCTAACGGCGATAACAATATCGCAAGATCGCAAAAAATATGTATCAAAACTAAATATAATCGGGCAAAATATTATCACATTATTATGTTCGTAGATTGCCGTGGCATTTTAAAGAAGTACATTTATTCACTAAAGAAGTCGGCTCTTAACGAACGCATAATTGCGGCGGATTTTCGATTTTGAAATCCGTTAAAATTCTGTTGTGTTTGGATTTATTGCTTCTTCACAGAGAGTACCTTTGCAATAAACGAACCTTGAGTCCGCAAAGATTTTCGTCGGTGAGAAAATAGTCCGCGCCAAAAAAAGGTTGGGAAACGCTGCACTAGACCAATCGTCCATAATTGTTTAAATTTTCTTGCAGAATCCGAGTAAAAAAGAGTTGGATAAAAGAAGAAATGCCCTAGAAAAAAACTGCTACCCAATTTTTGCTCAAGTAGATAACAAGGTGAAATAAGTTCCTCGATATTTTCGTTTAGCTGACTCAAAGAAGCGTAGAAATTTATTTTATGAAATATACCGAAATCGAACTTGTAATAAGTGCATAAAGCGTTCTATGTTTAAATTATTAAAATTAACGATATAGGTATTCGCGCTAATATGATTGTTTTGTTTTGGTATATAATATTATACTAGGCTTACCTGTTTATTCACTGCGAGATTCTAATCTAAAATATTCAAAATTTGTATAACAGCCACGATACGGAATCTATAAGATTATTAAAGATTCAAGAAAGTGCGTGTATTATGTAAAACCATGTCCGAATATGCTATTTTAAATAGAAATTACGAGGCTCCCAAAACTTCGAATACCACTTGGTTAAAATTTTTAAACGCTGTAATTTATTGAATTTACTTTGTCGTAAACTTCATGAAATTCTTACCAATTGTTATGGATCGAGTACTTCTTACTTTTATTACTCCAGATACTAACGACGGAGAATGAAAGAAAAGGAATGCAATTGCAGAATGATTTATCGTCACTTGAAATTTTTTCCAAGAAAGTCTTAGATGTCACATCTGAATTAGTTCTGACAAATAAAATATCTTCGAATGAAGAAACGCGCATAAGCGCAACATGCAATAAGATATTAGAACTCATAAGGAACGGTGAAGTACGTATAGATATTTAATACCATATTTTAGAAACAAAATATTTACTCACAACTATCGTGGAAATATCTTTAATAAAATAATGTGAACAAATTTCAGATAAAAACTACGGGAAGCTGTGAAACCTATCTTGAAAACATTAATGAAATTTATCAATCATTAAAGAAGTTGAAAAAACATCAAAATATGGTTAGAATAAATGATTTTTAATATGTAAATTCTGAGAAAATTTCCTATTTTCATCCTAATACAAAAATATAAACAAATAAAATATACCATCTATACAAAAAAGGATATTTTAGAGCGTTACGTATGTAAATTTTAGCAATTGGTTTAGGAAGCTGAAAAGGAACTGGTAAGCTTTGTGAACTATGTCAAAAGTTTGGCTGTCCGTATTCAAGGTAGTGATGATTACAAAGTTTCTGTCATCAAAAGTGTGACAAAATAAGCAGATGGATCTCCTATAATAAGGTAACTAATGTGAATCTAAAATAAAATTTTGTTACACAAAGAAAGCATTTTTAATGGTAAATACGAAGTAATTTTTGGTAAAGCAGGTTTAAGTACAAATATGATTATTTCAGACTTTGTTTCATCAGATCCAATGGGTGTAAGAATATTTAAGTATCTTTAGAATTGTAAATAGAGAGTAATTTTTTTCAACTCTTTCACAATGTTGAATTATTCTTTGATTCTATTGCAGGAAGCGAATGAAAATGATTACAATTCAAGAAAGGAAGAATTGAAAAAGGTTGCGCAACCTATGTTTGACATGTTGGATCGAGAAAAAAAAGTATTTGGCCAAAATTTTAACAATGCAGACAAATTTAAAATAATAAATATGAAGGGAACGATGAAAAAGAAAATTTTAATAATGGGGTTATTGAGTTTTTAACGATATTTTCAAACATTCGAAAAATTGAGAGATTTATATAATTATTTCCAATATGTAATAAAATTTTTTAAGTAGAATCCACTAGATAAGCGTTTTAGCAGGGTGAATTATGAATTTGTTTTAAAACGTTCGCCAAAAAGATTGTAATTGTTAAAAGGTTTGTTTATTTTTATCTTATAAACAAGGTGTGTGCAAACGGCGGCCCGTGGGCCAAATGCGACCCGCAAAGAAAAATTGTGCGCCCGTTGTGGAGTGGCAATTTTTAATGGAGTGTCTGCGAAACGAGTTTTTAGTTTAGGTAGTCGGATACTTGCAACAACTTTAATCTCTTCGCGTCGCGAAGCTTATACAAGTACCACTGTACCACTGTGGTTCCACTGTCATATTAGCCTATCTAGCTAGCAAAATACTGTTAGAAAATACACAATGGCATAAAAGCGGGTTTCTTGTTGAATTGGTTCAAAGTTGGTGCGGCCGCGCATTCACTCAGTTACTTATAACTGGCCCTACTGTAAAAAGGTTGCACAGCGCTGCTATAAACTACTCATCACTGTTCACCATTACTGTAATTTTTTACGTAAAATTCATTTGCAATATTAATGAAAGGAGTTTTTTTTTTTCGAGTCTCTATGCTGTTTGAAATGAGTAAAAACCATAGCTAGGGCAACTAACATGTTCAAAATTGGCATGGGGCACTTCCGCACTCTATATTTCATCTGCGAAGCACCTTCGCACTCATAATATACTTAGAGTGAACACTGCTACTCATAACAAGAATTTTTGCAGAAAGTGTTATTTCAAAGCATTATGTATACTAATTTGAGCAATTTTTCTAGCAAGCTGAAAGAGACCTAGTAAGCTTTGTGGAACATGTCAAAAGTTCGGCTGCTCAAATTCAAGGTAGTGATGACTATAAAGATTCGGTTCTCAACAAGTGTGTCGAAATAACCATGTGGATCTCAAGTAATAAGGTAACCTAAATAAACCTAATAAATTGCTTCTAATGATGTAATTTCTGATCTAGTAACGTTAGTATTATTTTGAGTAATAATAACACGGTAATACTTGACTTTGTTTATTTTATATAATAGTATTTGAGTACACCGTACCAATGTAGGTTTTATTCCAATCATTGTACTAATATTTAATTGCAGAGTTACTGGTATTATTGATAATTAAACGTTGCTTTACTCTATATAAATTGCTGAATTATTCTGAAATATTTTACTGAAGGAAGCAAACAAAAATGATTACGATTCAAAAATGAGAGAATTGCAACATTCTTCTCAATTGTTGCTTGACCAGATGGATCAACAAAAAAAGGTATTAATTAACAAATAGGAGAGGAACAAGAAGGAAATATTTTAAATAATTGTGGCATTGAGCCTAATTTGCCAGTGTTACAAGTGTTTCTTAGTGATGCTATTAAATTGTAGCTTTTGTATTATTTTTTTCTCATTCTGTAACATTCTGTCACATTGTTCTTGAAATTGTTAATAATTAGGTCACAACCAATCCACAGTATAAACCCAAATTTGTGTTTTTGTATAATTGTGCATTTTTTTGAAGCCATTAGTATTTATTTCAGCAAGAGAAAAAGGAGGCCAGAAGGAGTTTGCAAAAATACGTAAACGAATCCAAAGAATACCTTCTCAACCCTGCAAACAAACAGAGATTGTCTTCTGCAACGCATACTACTCTTATAAACAATTGTAATGACGTGCTATCGTGGACTTCAATCAACAAGGTCTGTCGTTGATGGGGTATATATTTTTATTTTGCGTTTATACTAATCACCAAAATAAACGTGTTTTGATACAAATGGTAGGTATGGCATCATAACAGAATAAAAAGCCTGGTCCTACTTACCCGGTTTCTAATTTTTTCTTTATCAATAAAAAAATTAAAAATTTACTTTTTATGCCTATATTGTCCAATTAAATTTTTTCAGACACCGGAGCTTACCGACTGTGTAAAAAAGAAACAACACTTCGATCATATTTGTGTTGAAGTCTTAAATGAAATGAAACGACAGGACAAGGTACAGATCGATCGGCGCGGAATTATTTGTTTTAATCTGTATTCTTTTAATCTGTTCTTTATATAAAATGTATGCCATAACGTTTTGTATGCCCGGAACCAAAATAAGTTTGAGGTTATTTTTATATATTTCCACATAATATGTTGTATGTGAGCATGAAGATTTGATATCTTTATTATAATAACCTTGATTCGAACTAGCTAAGTGATTGTTAGATGGAATTAGAGTGAAATCTATTCTGAATTTATTTGAATGCTTTGTAATGCATTAATATTATTTTCTACAAATTCAGATGTTCTATGAGAAACTCAGCATCTTGTCACAAGTAGTCGATAAAGATATTGTTACTGTTAAAGATAAAGATGAAAATTATGAAAAACTGAAAAATGAATTCGATGAAGTCAAGGAGTGGATATCTGCAAACAAGGTAAAAATAATACAACTTTCTCTAAAATACTACGCTATTTCTATTTTTACAATAATATTTTAATAAAATGGTAAATGTTGTTGAATAACGCCACTAGGAGGTTATTTACAAATAAAATTATTTTGCTGCTATCAAAATATAAGCAAATAATCGAATAACTTTCAGTTTTAAACTTTTTATGCAAACATCTGGATAAATTTCACGACAATAAGTATTCTATTTCAAATTTTTATGCCAAAGTAATGTCGAAATAATTTTAGATTTAATGAATTAACCAAATACATATTGTGTTTAAATAACAGTGCCCCACAAACATTCACTTTAGATGGCATTCAAACCCGAATATGAAACTAAAATACGAGACTTAAACTGAAATTCAACGAAATGTTTCAGACAAACTGAGCGAACAGGAGAAGGTAAAAGTTATATTTCTATTTAGTAGCAATCAATACTCCGAACATCAGATTAACTACCCCTCAAGCTTCAGTAACGACATACATATTCGATATTACTAGAAAAATTTAAAATTTCATACTACTATAATAAACTTAATAATATTTATTACCATTACCTATAGATGGAGAGCATGAGGTACAAAGAGGAGCGTGTGCAACAGCGATCGGCACGACAAGCTTTCAGAAACCACGTTTCGGAGGTTCACAAATACTTGAATAGCGTTACTGAAAATAGGATATTGCCACAGAAGAAACGCGCTTATCTTGATCAATGTACAGAGGAATTAATGTGGAAGAGCGATGATCAAGTACGCTATTTTTTATTCTTGTGTGAATGAATGCATTTTGTTGAATGCTTTAACTGTGCATCATGTAAATCGCTTTTATTGGAGGTTTTTGGGAAAAAAATTCTAGCAGAATATAGTTGATTTTCATGAAATTTTCATAAATATAACATCACATTTTCATATATGAAATTTTGAATAGAAATTTGCATAATTTCCCAACAGTATTGTTTTTAATTGTATTTTGCTGAATGTAACATTCATCTAACTAAAAGAATTATATTCAATACTCCCCTTATTCGTGTGGAAATTAGCCTGCAAAAAATGTGAATATTTTATTAAATGATTATTTTTTTTTTCTGTGAAAACAAATTTACTTTTTTTTTAATTACTTTCTAGACCTCTGAATCAACCGAGTTTAAAAAACGACATAAAAATTTTAATAATACCATTGGGACAGTTTTTGACAAGTTGCGCCAAGAAGATAAGGTATGATATATTTTTCGGCAGCAGTGCACATAATCGATAGTATCTTTTGAAGAGAATTGTTGTATTTTATAATTAAAATATTAGATACGTGCTAAATGAAAATGAGATGTTCATGATACAGAAAGTCTATTCATTAACTTCGGTAGTAAAGGGATATTATTGTCACCACTGCATATAATGGAGTATTTTTTGATATCGAGTTTGAGCTGACGTATTCATACAAATGATTTTCAAACGCGCCTCAATTTACTTTTGTTTTGAAATTTTTTTGAATCCGTTTTGCCAGTAAATGTAAAACTGGCAATTGGAAATTGAAACTAAACACAAATATTCGACTTTTATCAATTTATAGGCTGACAATAACATAATTTATACAGAAACTTTCAACGCTGAGTGACTAAGTCATTGGTTGCAGGCACAAAAGGACAATGAATAATGCCACATGGGATTCGTTAATAAAAGCAAATTCTTTATCAAGAAAGCAGAAGTCATTGTATTTGAATTTCGAATAAATATATTTTCTCTCACGTATTTATGGTATAGTTATATTGGAATCTCTCAAACCGTGAGGAGACTGTTTAATTGAAGTTATATTATATGCAGAATGCCCAGCAGGAGCTTGGTGGATTATATAAAGATGTTAAAAGTATGATTGACAGCACGGGAAGCGACGAACTCGTGGACAAGGATAAGTTACAAAGTGAATGTTCTGACATAATAGATTGGATTTTGAAACATCCGGTAAGCTTCAAGATTGAAAGCGATTGTGAAGTAATTATTGAAAATTATAATATATATATATTTGTTGAAAGAAAAAATTTTTTACGTCAATATTTCTAACCCTACTTAGTATTAATCCTTTAGAACGCTTACAAGGCAGACTACGAAAATCAACAGAATAAACTCGAAACAATTAGGAACCAATATCAGGACCAATTGCAACAACGAAATAAGGTATTTTTATAATTTACCTCTTTTGATATGTATCTTGACATTTGATAGTTTTAAAATAAATGAGGTCATTTGGTTTAGTAAATCAAACATTATTATGTACACCAGTGAATTATATTATATTTTATGCTAATTTATTGAGATACGATATATAAAAAATAACTATGATGATATATCCTTTTGGCTTATCTTCCGGACATTGGACAAAAAGCCTTACTACTTGACATCTACCATTTAATTCACTACCAGTAAATGCGTAATACATATATCAGATATTTCACAATTATATCAAAGTATTCTGGTCATATATTTGTAAAACTAATGTTAAAAGATCTCGAGTCTGGATTCTGTGTTCTGTTATCTATCTGTGATCTATGCGCTTGTCAGAATGGCTTACCTTAAACTCTTTAAGTACACCATTGGCCATTGTTGTCAATGATAGAAATAAGGAAAATATATTAAATACCTTTACTACTAATCGGATTATTGAATACCAATTGTTTAATGAATGCTTAACTGACATCTTTCTCGACAATAAATGTTATGACATTTTTTACATATTAACACTTCTCATAACAAACATATTTTACAGGATTTGCAATCAGATTTTTTTAATTATTTAAAACAAATAAAACATTACGTGGAAGATAAGTCATACTCAGAATTAGTTCATTCAGATGAAAAAGCAACACTGTTGCGCGAATACAGCATTGGATATTTATGGATTGAGAACCAAAAAGTAATAATTTAATTTGCAATAATGATTTTGTTGGAAAATTATTTATTTTTGCTAAAAAATTATTACTTCCTCTACACTTTTCATCGATACTTTTTTCAACTTGCTATTATATACTCGAAAAACTAACTGTACATTATTTATGACTGAAAATATGCCAGCGCCAAAGGTTGTATATTCAATATGTTTGTAGGTCAGCAGTTCGTGTGTTATTGATATTGGTCTTGCAATTATTTGCAATTTATATCTTTTCTCTGACTATTATTTCAATCTGTTTGTGACCAACATTGTTTCGTTATTTTTACGTTCAGAAAGTTAAATATAGTGAACTAGTTGAGAAGAAGAAAAATCTTGTTCATGTTTGTCAGCCAATCTTCGATAGATTAATGCGGGTAAGTACTAAGTTATTAAATCAGTTTATACTTTGTCAAGTCCAAAATATTTTAAAAAACAATTCAAAGGTTTTATTTCATTTTCACGTTGTGAATTACAAATAATTCTTCTATCATTTCATAATAAAGGCAGAATTCAATCGAACTAAAAAGACTCTTGAAGATTATGTGCACCAGGTGGAGCAAAAAGTGCGCTTTGAATATTCTACCCGCTTGAACGAAAATGATAAAAGAGTTATCCAAGGAAAATGCGAAAATGTGAGACAATTTAGAAAGAAAAACAAAGTGAGTAAAATAAAATATATTTAAATATTCATATTATGTAAGACAATACCAAAATGCAAACAAAGTTAGACAAAATACAATATATTTGAGTATTCATAATTCATTCCTAAAATTTAATCATTTTGTATGATAATTCAGAACGCTAATACAGAAGAACTAAAAACCGTATACTTTGATCTTACTTCTGCGGTTGAACCAATTCTAAAGAAGCTCCGCAAAACATATGAGGTGCTTTTTTAATACAATTTATTTATTCCATATTTAATAATTGACATCTCTTTTTTGCGGTTTTGTTCATAACGTATAATTAAATTGGAATATCGATTCTATAATTTTGACTTTTAGATATATGTATGTAATAGTAAAAAATAAATGCTTGCTCATATAGTTCATATTTATGTTTATATCTGTAGTAGTTTGATTGTTGCCAGTGTTAATTGATTGTCAACACTAAATGTATTTATATCACGTAAATTGGATCTATTCTTTATATTCAGAACAATGAGAGCAAAAGACAAAGACACCCCAGCACGACAAATACAGTAAAATTATTGTAAAATATTTTAAACTAGTTCAAATTATATTATAAATTGTTTTATATTTGATTTTTGATTTTGGCTATATATTTTTATAAAACTAAGAGAATAGTCAACTGAATGCGGGTGATAATAAACGAGGGAATCAAAAATTATATCGAGGATACTGTATTTATTAACTAATTTACATTGTTTGCGCAAGAGCTATTCATGTACAATCAAACTAATAATATCATATTCACGATTCCTCAAATCACGCTCGCAACAAAATATGTAATGATGGTCTCTGTATTGTTTCTATAGAAAGTAATAACTCAACAACCCAGGAATGAACAATCTACACCTGAAAATGATAATCGGCAATATTCAGAGGGTTACGGGTATCAAGACGTAAAGAAAAAAACGACTCGACTGGTGAGAAGAAAGAAACTAAGTTAAACAATGTATTGTAGTATATATTGTATTGCAGCTGAGTTTCATAACCAAGATTTATTTAAATTTCTATTTACATTTGTGGTGTATTTTCACAAGATTTCTTAAATGCAAATCTAGAGCTCGAAAAAACGACTTGGCATTCTGTATTGTTTTAATTTAGATTTCGCCTGATCAAACATTCTCTAAACCAGAAAGAGATCGTGATTCATCGCGCCTAGCGATAGCTGGTAATAGAGTAAGATGCTTTCCTGTTTCAGACAAACATAAATATGGAGCGCACACGCAGGTATGTTGTATAGTGCTAATGTGTAGTGCATACTGCATGTGATTCTCTAACTAATTTTTTTTTTAAATATACATTATTGAAATTAATATTTTCAATATTACTTCTTAACTTACCTTCATGTTTGATTTAAACGTTTATCAATAAAAATGCTAGTAATTTTTTAGCGTTCAATATTAACATTATAATTTTATTTTTGCAATGTTGTTACCGAACGTTATTGCGTATTCATTGTAAAGAAATTCGAAAAAAAAAATTAGTATTTTTGTCAAAATACCAAACTTTAGAACAGGTTTGGTCGCCTCAGAGCCTTGGACTTGACTATGTTGGCATCGCAGATTACGCATCTCGGGTTGAATTCGCAAGCCCCACCTCACCAAGAAAATAAATTTAATGGGCAATGCCGAACATGGAAGATTCCCAAATACTAGTAGTTCCCTAGCTGTGGTGAGATAGATATCAGTGGCGATTGTAAATAGCCTTGTTCGGAGCGTCGTATTATTGAAATTTTTTTTGACCGAAATTTATTCTAATCGACATTGATGAATAATTTCTTTCTATTGACATGAATGCGTTAAGAATAGATTTATAAAGAGATGATAGTGCGTGAGTGATTGGTGGCAGGTTTCTGATGGCTCAAGCTCATGGTTTGAGCCAAGATTATTTTATAGATATATAATATCGATGGTATTTAATGACAGCAAATGGGCACATGATTATTTTGTATAGGTATTATAGTATCTTTATGTCTTAAATGAGTTTGTGAAATGAAGAATGCAAATGTTTCATTCACTACAAATGGAAAGTCATAGTTTAGTTGAGTACAAAAAATGCAGCATAACTAAATTGTCCCTCGAATAATTGGTACTAATTGGTAATAGAACTAAAATAAGGAAAATGGGAATAAAATTATGGCCTAACCCTAACCTGGTACACATACTATGTTTAGGTGTCCACCATCTTGGTTCACATACTACGGGAACGACAAATAATTTCATTCAACTTATTGTTTATTTATTATAGTCACAAAAGACATCACGTGGGGATGAATATCATTATTTTCCCAGTAATTCTCAAATGCAGAGTCAAGGAGAGTTTCAGACACTGGACGAAACAAGTAGGCCATATTCAGGCAGACTTCATTCCTCGAGTTCTAAATCAGGAAAAAATACACCAGTATGTATTAATATAACTTTATAGTATTGTGTAAAAGTATAAAATGAAAGTTTACTCAAGAAAATTTCAAGAGTTTTATATTTACATGTTTTTTCCTCAAGTTAAAAATCCTTCCTAAGTTATTTGAATTTTTGAAATGCCGGTAACGTGTGCATTTGATCTACTGCAATTTCGAAAATATAAAAATATTTACTATTACAGAGTTTTTTTTTATTCTCCTATGACAAGGCAAAAATTATGACTTGTCTGTTTTATGTAGATAGGTCTGATTTTTCAACCAATCGTTTTTATGTGGATATCAGACGCAGACGAGTATTTTGGGATGGTTGTTTCCATAAATATGGGTTATTATAATCGAGTAATGTAAAATGCTGCTTCATAACTATGATTAACTATGCAAAATAGATGTTGTCTATGTTTTGTCTCACCTATAGCCTGACTAGTTGCATTTATGTGAGACCCATGACTCAATATTGTCTTGCAAGGGACATTGCGCGACAAAGCGCGACAAATCGTTTGAAGATTTCTCTTCAAAACTAAACACCTCGCTGACGGCGAAAAGTGACTATTATTCGGAATCAGCCGAAAAGGTATTCGAACATTCGAATATTCTATTCGTTTTGGACAACCCTGAAAATTAGAATTACTTGAAGTATGATTTTACAATTGATTTGCTAAAATATTAACGCTATCGGTTGAATAATTAATTTTACCTTCCTTTAATTAATTTTGAGTCTGACTCCAAATACGTTTTGATTCGATTGAATTACTAGTATTTTACTAGATAATTACTATCCGCATTTACTCTTCTATAGAATCGTCACCGCGGGCAATATTTCCTCCAATAAATAATTTGGATTTTTAATTTTAAATAAAGTAAGTCTGACGGTATTTGACTACCTAAGTCCATTCAGTTTGAAAATGCTGTTCCGGTTGGTGCAAAATTTGTTAATAGGCGCTGTTTTAAGGACATTATCCGGCTCCGTAGCGATTATGTCTAACGAATCCTATCCTATTTTATAATTACTGAGCAATCGAAAACTGCTAGCACCTCATTAAACATTCTCGTTTCGGATGAAATAACAACTCTGTAAAAATCAGATTCGACACATCGTGGCCCCAACAAAGAGAATGAACCCAACAGTTTGCGATCAATAGCTCTGAAAGGGAAAGTTTTTTTTTTTCTTGGTTAAGACGAAGATTATTTTCAAATGAGTCATAACTCTGACTAATAAATTGTTTCGGTGACTTTTTGGTTTCATGCATACTATCGTTATCGGGTGAATGAGATTAAATTATCAAGAGGAGTTTTTACAATGATAGCCTCTGCATTGAGAATTTACACTGAGTAGTGTAAATTTAGTGCAGGGATTTCCATCTCATCAGACTTACTTAAAAATATCTTCATGATATACAGATTGCCGAGGCCAAAGCTAATCTTTCAGTGTATGTGAAAGAAATAATAAATGACCTAGACAATGATGCGAGCAGGGGATTTTTTCTTTCAACTAATCATCGAAATCAGTTGTACGGGTCTTGCGCTGAAGTTAGAAACTGGCTTAAAGAAACTAAGGTTTGATCGTACTGATAGTAATTATGATTTATTTAAATAGTTGAGTTTTCGGTTTTATATTCCCTTCCTTTTTTTTAATTTGGCTGATTTCTCAAATTTACAAGAAATGTAATAATCCTTTTACATTTTTATCAGTACATTATTAAAAGATTTAAAATTGAAAGGTTATCATATATAAAACCGCATTAGTGGCCCCGACTAATCTTAATTTGCACAGATATACAGAAAAATAATTTTTGTGCTTTATATTCAAATATAAGAACGAGTAAAATAACGCACTTACATTATGAGTGTATTGAGATACAAAACATTGCATCTTTTTTTCTATGCATAACAACTATAGTCGTGTATTGAGATAAATTTCTCATATTTATAGAATCCGTCATTGGAAGAGATAGAAAGAAAAACACAGCAGTTGAAAACCAAATGTCAAGCAAGTGGTTTGCGAAGCAATAGACTGATTCAATCTGACTGGTTATAATTTTCTTTTTGTATTACATACTGTAATATTGTACATACATTGTCTTCGTTTCATTATATATGGAAATGAAAAACGACATAAACAATTATGATACCGAGTTTTATGTAATTTTACTTCATATTGAGGGTGAAAACATAATTTATCATAATTATTGTTAAAAGAATTTTTATGATTGAATAGAATGTATAATTGACTAATCCTTACAATTACATATAATATTCATCATTGATAACTTTAAGAAATGCTTTAAGAATGCTAATTTTCAATGATGTCATCATGGTATTTTATTTAAGCGTTCATTTGTGGTATGATAGCTCTTTACTACAATCTTTAATAATTACCTATCTCCCTAGATGTAGTTGGTTTTTCCGCAAAACAGGACCGACAATTACAGTAGTTCGGTAAATAAATTTCTGGTCTTTTCAATTAGTTATTGTAACCTTGGGTTTCGCTGCTCGATAACCCGCTTTGATTCTCCGCGACATTCCTACCCTAGTGTAACTGTGTGATTATCATTTTAATAGAATATTATATAAGATAGATTTTTACTGGTTGAAAAATATAAACTAATCACATGAAATTTCAGATGTATTTGTCCCAGTTAAACCTATCCATTTAAGTCATTGGATTCCTTCCTTGTGAGCGATCAATTAATAATTATTTTATTTTTGTAACACCTAGTAACCCATGAGGATATCTATTTAGCGTAATAAATAGACTCAGTTATTTCAACGCCTTCAATATGTAAAATTAATATTGTATGTTGATATGTTACCAGGTAAAATTATTTCCATTTAACGCGTCTATAATGCTTGTTGCTTTTTGGAATCTCATTCACTTTCTGAAACAATGTTTCATTCGACAATAAACACTAATGTATATTCAATATCAATCAAATATATTTTCATTGGGGCAGAGATAAAACAAAATGTCGGTCTTATCGCAAGTATGTCTTGAAAAATACCTTTTTGCCAAATAGTGCGCGAAATTTAAAAGGTAATTGAGCACAGTTGTTATATATTTTTGCAAATATGTAGAAAGTCATGGCCAGGAGTCTTATGTTACGAAATATTGTGTAGGTACCACCAACGGCCGGCAACCCACTTGCCTAATGTTAAACAAGTTCATGGACGCCATCTTGTGCCATATTTGGATAACGCAACACAATAAAGTCTTATGGGAAATTTGCGTCGTGTTGACGTACCGAATCGATTAAGTCAGCTGTTATAAGGGCTAGAATGAAGCCGAAAGATGGGTTTTGAACTTCCTGCTACATGTTACCTAAATATATAACGAAATTAGGAAAAAAAACTATTTTATGCGTTAAATTTGACCACAAACACAACGTAGAACTATTTTTGGTCTTTTTTCGTAGATTTTATATGATACGCCAATTTGACGCTGTAAAATGTTTCCGCAACAATCCTACAATGTTACTGGTTTTTCTAGCACAGCTCGGATCTGAGCAGTGGTCAGTATGGGTGCTTAACAGACGAAAAATATTAACCAGAAAATAGAAACGGCCATTGAAGCGAAGTTGAGTTGGCCGGTAATTTCGACAAATAAATACAACTTTTCATCTGTGACGTCATAAGGAACGCCATTGTCAAATGGTTAAATATGACGATTAGAATGGCCAACTTACTTCGCAAGCAAACATGAAAGAATATCAGCATATTCGGCTAAGATTCTCCTTCAAAATGCGACCTTCAAAATTTAAAATTTTTTTACTTAAAATTTTAGTGAGAATACCTATTATGTTTCAATAATTGTGTGCGAACTTCATAGGGCACGGTGTTAGGTGGCCGAGAACAATAAGCACAAGATGGCGTCCATTGTCTGAGCGTTGCTTCGCTTGTATTATATACACGTTTTGGGTACCACCACCGAGTATCCCCACACTCATGTGCCTACCAGATTGTAAATCTCATGTTTTCGGCCTGGGCCTGCATTGGCTCTGAAAAATGTTTTCCATAACTGTCTGAACTCAGTCGTCTTTTCCATATTGATGAAAATTGGCTATTGTTCCCGCTAACAAATGGAGCGGCGATGAGACGCAATTAGGTAAATTTCAGCGGCTCGGAACGATTCATTCAAAGGAGACTTTATTTGTCTATGTTTTTTCCGTGTTGTGTATTTTACTTCTACAAATGACTGACTGGTCTTTTTATTGAGTATCGCTTTCTTATACTTGGGCTGTGCTAAAACTGCTTGACCGAACTAAAAACATATCGACTTTTGATTGTCCGTAATATAAACATCCCATAGTCAAAATGTTGCGTCGCTTGGCTTATTTTTCAAATACAAAGATGCTTTCTTTAATTTAGACATTTATTTTTATCTATTCAGCACTTAGTGCGAATAATTACTGAAAATTTACTTAATAACATAAACAGACTTTGATATACTTAGACCTCATCCCCGTTTGACATGTTGAGTTTTTTGTTGAGGAAAGGAAAACAATCGAAAGTTACAAAAAATTTGAATGTTTAACATATTAATTGTAACAATATCGGCGTTGTAATAACGTATATATCTTTTATATACGACTAACACGAATTCTCAACGTAAATGCAAATTCAATCGAGAGTGTTTATAGCGCTCACTTATGATGAAATCTACTATTTTGATACACAACTATACATCGAAAAATGTACACAAATTGAGAGTCTTGACAAATTCTAAAACGGAGGCGCGACCTAAAAAGTTTGAGAACCACTGTCCTATATGAACTTTTAACCTACTTCCGCGTGGAACGATCAACGTATATTTATTACTTATCGATCTTAAGATCGGTTAGTATATTGATAGGTATTTGTCTGTATGTATGTCTGTCTGTATGTATGTCTGTCTGTATGTATGTCTGTCTGTTAGATGCACGCGATATCTCACGAAAGCGAGATTGAATCTGCTCCAGATTTTGCATGTGCATTCATCTTATCTCGGACCAGTAGCCTATTGATTTTGGGCGAATTATGTCGTATAATTAGCGAGTTATCAATCAATTATTGATATAGTGATCTAGATTTTTGTAAAGCGAGAGAATTTTCAAACCCGCCGAGTGTGTGTGTGCGATGCGCAGTGCGCAAGTTACAAGAGCGGATGAATCGAAACTGCAGTTTCTGTTTTGGGGGATCCCCTAACTATCGATCGATAAGTCTTCGGTTTCCAACCGATATTCTCGTTCTATTTTTTGACACGTAGTAACCCATAAATATTTCTATTTCGGGTAATATATATATGTTTATTAGAGTAGTGATAAAACATAATATCTGTCTCATCAATAGTGCGCGGTATTCCAATGTTAATGAAGCATAGCTTTGTTGTAATTTTGCAAACATATGAATAGGGCATCGTTTCTGATTTATTTAATTAATAAAAGGTATGGCTACTAGTCTTATGTTACAAAACTTTAGGTAGTCACCACCACCAAATACGACCACACTTATGCGCGCACCAAATTGTAAATCTGATGTTTTCATACCTGCATTGGTCTAACAAAATGTTTTCCAGAACTCTCACGACTGAGTCGTATTTCTCCTACTGTTGGAAATTGACTAGCGTTCTCGCCACTATTAAATTCAGCGGCGCAATACGGTATATTTCAGTTGCTTGAAACGAAACTATGAAAGTAGGGTACATTTACTTTATTCGTCTATTCTTTTCAATGTTGCGTATTTCACTGAACTCAACTATTTTATGCGGTACTCCCGATAAATTGAAGAAGGAATCGCGAGTTCCATTGTTGACGACAAAAGATCTTCTCAAATCATCAGAACGTAAGGTAACAAAACTAACTTTATTTTTTCAGTCGATTCCATTATAATTCGCTTCACATCGCATTCGTTTTTTAAATTAAGTTCAATATTTACAAAAGTTGTTGCTCAGTAAAACATATAAAAATTGGCTATTCTTGTTCACGTTATGTAGTAGGAAAACAAAGCATTCGATACATCGCATATTCCGCAACATTAAAAAATTGGCTGATTGTTTAAATTTCATAGTTTGCTTGAATTTCCGATTCTTTCGATGTGATTTTATCACCTTGGGTGTCGTTGGTCGAAATCGGTTCTATTTCCCCACGGTTTTCCTTGCCCAGTAAAACTATGATATTATCTTTTTTTATCAAATTCTGAATGTGAATTATTTGTTACTGGTTATAAAAAAGAAACTTAATGCTTATTTTTTTCTATTGTTAGTTAAGTGACCGCACGTGCAAGCATACTGACATCAGCATAGTCATTGGTTTGAATTGTGATGAGTAATATTACCTACTTTATATGAAAATTAATTTTAGCTATAAGACTTAATTTTCGTTTTTGCGAATCAATTGATAATAGTTTTATTATAAAATTTGGTTTCCCACCCCAATTTCTTTGACGTTAAATGAACAGATATAAATACTTCTGAAATTTTATTTTTCAAATTTTATGTTAAACGTTGGTAAATTACAAGGTTAAAGTATTTATATTTTTTTAATTCATCCAACCATGGTGCTTTTTTATTTTTATTTACCTTCAAAATCACCTAATATAACATTCTTAATATTACAAATGACATCGCCTATATATTCAACATCTACCAAATTTTCGTTTATAAAAGGGCTGTAAAATATCTTGTTTAACACAATATCGCACGGGGTTAAAAAAAATAGTAGAGTACACTCTTGAATGACAAAATATTTGCCACAGTATAAATACGGCTCACTCGCTGGTAAATGAATGCCTCATTTTTAATCAATCATAGAGAGTAATTTTTACTGGACTTATATTAATTGATTTAAATATAATTTTGAGTACGGCAAACATATGC